>JAQFVV010012456.1:5038723-6260978 GCA_028023455.1 Epiperipatus broadwayi
TCTTACTGTCCAAATCTGTGGGGCCTTTAAAGATAATTTTTTATGTTTTATACATTGTTTCTGTTATAAGTTAGAATACCTAAATCTATTATGCATAATAAAATCACTCATAAATTTTGTTGCTTTCCAATGCTTGGCTCAAAAGTTTTAAATTTCTGTATTGCTATGAAAGTAAAGGTATTTTTTCATGACCAAATAAGTGATTCATGTAATTTTAAGAATTATCAATGAAGTAGTAATCTTTTTTGTTGCATGTTGGTACCATTAATATTTAGAAAATGCTTCAAAATAATGTGAGAAATATGACATTATTGATGTTGAGAACTTAGTCTCTGGGACAAAAAAAAAGTTTTAAGCATAGGTTGTTTATTTTTCTTTATTTATATGTATACTTTGTATAATGTTTTTTTAATATAGGCAGAGTAACAAATCTCAGATAATTTATGTAAGTACACTTTGAAAATATAAATTAATTTATATATATACCATTAACTATCCGAGTTCATAATATACTAACTTTAGTATTGTGTTAACAAAATGTTAGAATAGCCTAGCATTAGTTTGTCTGAACTGATGGATATGATTAAGGAAATGAAAACTGAATTAAATGCAAAGATAGGCACTCATTCTGCTAAAGTTGAAAGCAGTACATGCAAAGATAGATACTAGTTCTGCTGAGTTGAAAGCTAAAATCAATATTAAATTAGATTCTAATTCTGCAAAGATAGATGATAGATGCCAACTCTAACAGCTTGAAGGATGATTTAAATGTCAATTTTGATTCTTGTTTAAACAATTTTAAGGTTTTTGAAGCTAGGTTGAATACTAGTGTGAAGGATTTGAAAGCAGGAATATACCAAATCTAGAGAATTAGGGGACAAATGCACCACAGAATAAAAAAGCTTAGAGCTGAAGGTGTTGCATTCAGAGCAAAGTATAAGACATTCAGTCAAATGATAAGTGATTTAAATGGAGATATAAAGAACACATGACACAGACTCAAAGATAGTAAGTGATAGTTGAGTTTAAGAAGAGCCAAGGTAAAAAGATATAATGATGGAGCTTCTCCAGATAATTATCTATCTTATTTAGATAATGTTTGCAAAATTAGTGGCTTCTCTGTAGAGGCAAAAATTTTAGAAGCTCAATGTTTTTATTATCATGAGGTGCATGACTATAAATATAGGAAATCTAAAGACAGAGAAGTTTAAAATAATTAAAAGATATAAGGTTACTACATGGAATTAAGTTTCGTGAGAAAAATATACACAAATTTTATTTTGAAGAGAGTGCCATGATGAGTTCAAAGTATACTGATAAAATTTATTTAGATGTTAATCATGGATATAGTGATTTTAGTTATGATAAAAGAGATTTTAAGGCTGATAAAAATACATGGCTATTACATGAGGTTTTCATAAGAAGTTTACAAATAGTGTATATTTCTATGATTTAAATGTGAGAGACATATATGCAATTATAGAAAACTATTTGAAAAATAAAACATGAATAGGTTTAGTTTATGTCATTCCATAGCCAATGATGATAGAGCAAATGCAAGATGTTTGACTTATGATAATATGAATTTTAAAAATATGGTGTATTGTCTGAATGTAATCAAATAGGCAAACTATGAGTTTACTTTTTAAAGAACAGGGTAATTATAGTTTCATATGGTATGCAGAAGCCATATTGTCAGCTGAGTTAATGAATAATTATCCTGATAGAAATTCATGCCATTAGTGTGATGATTACAAACTATTCTCATGATAGTTGTAAAAGAAATAGAGAATTAGAGATAGTTATTTATATTAGAAGTTTTATTTATTATGTAGAATCCATATTTTTAAATATTGTAAAAGTTAACTATTTTAATCATAAGTTAGTTAAAGGGTGTAATGTTTTTGATTTATTCTTCAAATATCCATTCAGGTTCAAATTTGGGATTGTAAGTCTCGTGTTAATAATCTTCATTCTTTTTGAAAAAATTATCCATATTTTCAAGTTTTATATTATAAAGGAATGTTATGATACAGTAAACCCTTGTTTATTGTGTTATTGTAGTTGAAACAATTTTTTTTTACATATGTCATTTTAAATTAATAAAAAAACGTTAGTAATTAGAAGCTTAAGAGGCAATTTGGTAATTAATACATTCCTAAATTGAATTGAATTCCATTTCACTCACCTGCAGACACATCAATATGAGAAATTCTTCAACATCTATGAGGGGACCTTACAGGATTGAGTAAAAGGTTGGAGAGAATGCTTATGTGATTGGTACCCCAGTTCTGAAAGGAACATACAATGCTCAAAGCCGTAAGCCAATATATCATGAAGGGTCACCATCGCATTAACTTGAACTTGTCCTCATCAATTGTCCTATTCTTATAGGTCTTATTACAATATTCTTTAAAAAAATTAAAAGATAATGATATGAGTCTAATGATGATGAAATGTTGCCCTATGATAGTTTTTCCCCCTTTTTTATTAAAATAAATGAGTGACTTATTTCACAAAAGGATTGCAAATATTTGCATTTTTATGTGCCTTTTTTTTGGCACTACATTCTGCTTTTAAAATATTTTTTTAAGTATTTATGTGCTAATTATTGAATGTAAATTTGTTAATGTCAGAAGTTACTGATCTGATTATAATTTGAAGGAGGAATAAAGATGATTAGTTTATATTGCTGCTGTGAATAAAAGCCAGAATACAGGGAGGTTTATTATTCCTTATTTTGCAGCAATATTGAGACCTTAAATTGAAGAAGACTGTTTACATCAAATGATAAAATGATTTTTTTTATCTTAAAATGAATTTGTTTAAATGTTGAATGTTGTCCTTAACAAGTGAGATATAAAAAGGGATGTTTAATTTAAGGGATTCATATAGTTTTGTTGAAAAGTTAAGTTATAACCTCCAATTGTCAGTAAGGATAATATTTTTTTGTTAGGATGAGAAAATTGTAAGGATTAGAAAACTCCATCTTTACAATAGATTATAATATCAGCATATATGTTAAAATATATATTGTAACCTTCTAAAGGCTAACAAAGCAGCCATAAAGTAAAATGTAGATCTAAACATACGTCTAAATTAGTACAAGAGACTAATGCATTAAATAAACATATAACATAAAGTAAGCCCTCTTATAGGCTAAGTGCATAATGATGAAATAAATCCTCTCATATTCTAATCATTCAATAATTAATGCAGGGGTGGGCAATTGTTTTGGCTCAGAGGCCACAGAGGTTAGCGGAGCGCCACATCAGGGGCCACTTTGTGGGAGTAGTGGAGGCCACACTTTTTTTTTTCATGACACAATAAACACTGCTTTATTCCCCTGTATTACCAAAGAAATATTTGTTTGTTCATTCTTCATTAAAAACATGACATTCATCACCAATTTTACATTTTTTCAGAGGGTTCATGGTTTCACTACAGTTGGAAATGTATATATTTGCTAATGCAAAGACAAAATTGAAATTGACCAGATCAACTGAAGAAGCACTGCACATGTGTATTGACATGGCCATTCTAGTGGAAAATACGAGACAAATCTTTGGATCCAAAAAGGAAGGAAATCTCAGTTCAAGGCGGATTTTTCGGATTCTTTTGGCGGGCTGCATAAAAACTTTTAGCGGGCCACATGTGGCCTTCGGGCAGCTATTTGCTCATCCCTGAAATAATACATTATTTTACAAGATGAGGATAGTTGCAGAGTATCATATTCTATTCTTGGTTTGATTCCAGTTCTGATATTTCCAGTACTTGAACTTTTTATAAACTCCCAAACAGCAATCATCCTAATATTATTTTATTGGACTCATTTACCATAAAATTACAAACAGTGCTATTAAAGACCACCAAATGTTATCATAAGCAACTTCATGACTCAGCAAATACCACTGGTAGTGCCACTCTGAGATAGTTTAAAGTTTACAAAGAAGGCTTAACAATATTCAGTATATAAAAAACATTAAAGCAGTAGCAAGCAATAATCATTTATATTGATAACATCAGTTGATATTAACACCTTGTTAATTAATCCCAACTTGCTAGTTTGAAGAAACTTCACATTTACACAACAATATACACCTCATTATATGAAGTAAAAATAAAGTTAGATTAACATATACTGTATCGTAGAGTTATAATTGTTTATTAAGTGCATGGCATGCATGATTTTAATTCAATTGTTTAACGTGAGCAATGTGTATATATATGTTAGGTTCTCTGATCAAAAACATTTTGTATTATTAGGCAATAAAATGTCAATAAAGTGATATCACCATATCACTGCAAATGAAAATTTGTCATTGCTTTTCTTCTTAACTATGTAATACTTTTTTTAGTATCTCAGATAAATATAATGAATCCCATATACAGCTTTAACTATTGTAATGCAGTCTTTTGTCTTCATGTCTCTATGCCACTTACTGAAAGTTTTAATAATAATAGATGCCAGATTATAGTGCATTTATTAGTTACTACATTTTACAATAGGTGGCATAGAGGTATGAAGAAAAAAATATATTGCTAAAACAGCAATGAGTAAATTGAATTCATGTGATAGTCATGTAATACAGCTTTGTCTTGTAATTTATAAATACAAATGTTCCATGTGATAATATGTGGCTCTTTTTCCATTACCATTAAATGTTGAATAACTATAAAATTTTAAACTTCATTTAAACTTTTCCAAATATAAACAACTGTTAATAATAATACACAAATAGATAACACGAGTTAGTATATTACACAATGTTTCAAGTGGCATTATTCTCTGCTCTTCAGGTATTGCTGGCCTGACCAGTGATGATACTAGCGTAGGAGTCAAACTTACACCTTTACCATACTTGAATATCAAATTTTAAGACAAAACTTCATCCAATCAAACTATTCTTTCAAAGAAAACAGGCAGTAGAAATTTCTTATATTTATCAATGAGGGTTGATTCAAATCCTACTTATTGCTCCACTTTTCTCCTTTTTAATACTTTATTCTAAGAATAAGGTTAATTAGAGGCTTCCAGATATTATGCATTATCACACTGGATTGACTTATAGGATTGTTTGCCAATGTCATATGAGTAAATAATCTTATAGGTCAACAAACTATGGCAATTCATAATGTTTGTAAGCTTCTTATTAACTTTGTTATTTAAAAAAGGTACTAAGAAGATGAAAAGTGGGGGAATCAAGAGGATTTGAACTCATACTCATACATAAGTATATAAAATGTCTACAACCTGTTGCTTTTGACAGAATAGCTCAGTTGATTAGTGTTGCTTTAAAAATCAATATTCAAGAATCTAAAGATGGTCAAGTGTTGGTAGTCGAGTGGTTAGCACAACTGCCTTACAAGCAGTTGTCGCGGGTTCACTTTCTGGCGAATTCTTTAATACCTGGGGGAAAAAAGAATATAAAAATGTAAGTTCGACTCCTATACTAGAAAATTCACTTGTTTGGCCACCAGCACTTGAAAAAGAGTTTAGAATAATACTACTCAATACATTGTATAATTACTAACCTATGTTATCTATTTGTGTTATTACTAACAGGTGTTTGTATTTGAAAAGTTTAAAAATTTCTAGATATTCCACATTTAATGTTATATGATAGAAATGACAACATATATAACTAAAACACCATCTCTATCCAAACCTTCTGGAAAATATAGTAATTCCATGTTATAAAAGCATAATATTTGCAAAAGTAATTTTTTTTTCATTTTACTTTTTTTTTTTTTACATTTTCTATACAAGCATATCTTTTCTCTTTCTTTCTCTTTGAACTGGACAAGTCTGTTGTATAAGAGATTTTAATTTATTTTCAAACAACGTGTTTTTTTTCCATTTACATTTTTTTTAATCTTTTTTTTTCTGAGAGCAGTTGAGTTGTAATGGTATTATCTCTGTCAGCATATCTATCACTGATCAGGTTATCCAGTACTAAGAAACCTTTCCAGAATGATATTCTATTAATAGTAGTTTTTGTGTGCGTGTGACAAACACGTTCTTTTTCGCCTTTCAATTTCTCACTGCCAAAATCCATTTAAAATGATATATCATTTCTAAAAGCAAAACATTAAAAAAGAGTATATGAAAATAATTTAGCAAAAAATAATTAAAATATTATATATATTTGAAAAAGCCAATAAAAAATACCAATTAAATTATTATATTTTTTTATATTAACGAGGGAAGAAAAAAAGAGGTTGTATTATTTGGCTCTTATTTTATGCTTAGGATTTAATTTTCTATGTACTGCATATGTGCGGGCATACATTTCACATAGTATATAGACAGAATATAATATTAACCGACGTAGTAAAATTTAGTGAACCTGATGATAAATGTATGTAGTTAAATTTTCAGTCTGAAAAGCTGAATGAATACCAAAGCAGTAAAATCTATGAACAAATGATAACATTACTTTGCACTGTTTGCTATCCTCTGATACATTTCAGTGAAACCGTTTTCTTATTTGCATGTTATCATCATACATTGTCACTGGAATCTCATCAACAGATTCTGAACAACACGTGGTCATAGAACTAATCTCTTTATAAATGGAATTTGACAGTTATCAATCTTTGTAGATGTGCGGAAACACACAAATCATGAAACATATAGTCAATGACTATCAAATCTATGGCTATAGTGATAGAATTATAGGTCCTAATAAAGCCATTAGTGGATCTATTTCTTGAGTGGAATTTCTAAGGTTTTTTTAATAATATTTGATTAAGAACCAAATTGTCTTTAAAGGGGTTCATCATCATCATCATCAACCATTATCAATCCACTGCAGGATGAAGGTCTCTCCAAGTTTAATCCATCTTCTCCGATCTTTAGCTTCTCTTCTCCACAACACCCCTGCACATTTTCTTATTTCATCCATCCAACTCACATGTGGTCTCTTTCTGGGTCTTTTACAATCTCTTGGAATCCAGTTTAAAATTTCAATTGTCCATCTATTATCATATCTTCTAGCAATATGTCCAGCCCAACTCCATTTCAATCTTTTAATTTTTTCAATAAGGTCAGTAACACCTGTTTGTTGTCTTACCCATACATTGCATTTTCGATCTCTTCTTGTTACTCCCAAAATACATCTCTCCATACTCCTTTGAGTGGTCTGAAGTCTCTGTATTGCTCTTCCATTAAGTGTCCAAGACTCAGATCCATAAGTAAGAACTGGTAAAACACATTTGTTAAAAACCATCCTTTTCAAACACATAGGCATATTTCCTTTTAGTATCAAGTTATTTCTACCAAAAGCACTCCAACCAAGTTTAATTATATGATTAATTTCCTCCATTATTTTTCCATCTGTATTAATAATTTGACCAAGGTATTTGTAACTGTTAACTTCTTCTAATTCTTCATAATCAATCTTTATTTTCATATTTTGAGCAAATCGATTAAACATTACTTTAGTCTTTTTAACATTTATCTTTAGTCCTACTTTTCTACTTTCATCTGCTAACTCCTACAACATTTCCTGCAGCTCTGAAGCATTATTTGCAAAAACAACTACATCATCTTTGAAATCTAAATGACTTAAATACTCTCCATTTACTTCCCCTCCTTTAGTTTCCCATTTTAATCCACAAAATACTTCTTGCAGCACTGCTGTAAAGAGTTTTGGAGATATGGAGTCACCTTGTCTTACACCTTTCTCAATGTTGATTTTTCCAGTATCATTATGTAATCTAATTGTTGCTGTTGCATTTTTATAAATATTCTTTAAAATATGACAATATCCTGGATCTATACCCTGATGATCCAATGCTTTAATCACTGAAGAAATGTGTATAGAATCGAATGCTTTTTCATAATCTACAAATCCAAAACATAATGACAACTCATATTCGTTTGTCCTTTCTATGACTTCTCTCAATACCTGGATATGATCTATTGTACTAAAACCACTTTTAAATCCAGCTTGTTCTCTTGGTTGGTGGAAATCCAAAGTTCTCTGTAGACGAGTTGTAATTATCTTGGTAAAAATTTTATATAAAACTGATAAAAGGCTGATAGGTCTGTAATTTCTAATATCTTCTTTATCACCTTTTTTAAATATTAATATTATTACTGCATTCTTCCAATCTTCCGGTACATCTTTATCATTTAGACATTTGGTATATGACTTTGCTAAAATTGTTTCTATTTCATGTATATAAATGCATATTATTATCAGTATTAGAAAAAAAAAATCATAGATATATAGGATATCCCAACTGAAAGATTTATTGTTTTTTTCCAAACTCCCTGAAGCACCATCTTTGAATCAATGCTAATAGATCTGGGTCATAGGTTACAATGTAAAATGTGATAATATTTTTATATCTTAATTCATAATGAAACCATGCACAAACATTAAATTTTGTTTTAAATTGAACAGAGCAGTTACTGAAATATTAAAAAAATATTTCAAACTGTATATAGCAGTGAAGTCATAAGTTGAAAGAATATTTTCATGTGGTTTGCAAAATTTCTGATGGCAGGAAAACACATTAATTCATTTTATATCAAAATCCATCACATGATTATCATTATTTATGCTTATAAGCTGTTAACACAGAGGCAAAACTTTATATGCAGTAGCACCACTCAGTGCAAGCCAGAGAAATCAATAAATGCAGGAAGATTTGTGCATAAAATCCCTATCTAGTGCCTAGTCTGGGAATATTGGATGAGTAGGCACTAGATAGAGATTTTATGCACAAACCTTCCTGCATCCATTGATTAATCTGGTTTGCACTGAGCGGTGCTACTGTATGGAGAGTTTTGCCTCTTGTATATCATAATTCATGATGCAGACATGATAGTGCCTTAAACCCCCTGTGATGAATACTTATACTATGTTGTCACATAACTCATGCATACATATTGATGTTTTTCTAGTTTGTCTGTTCTTTACAAAAAGGTTAAGTAAAATTTATGACCATTATTTATTATTATCAAACATATTTTATGATATGTCTTGTATAACACCAAAATTTAAAGTTTAATTTCAGTTCATGTTCTTTAAACAGATTTCCAGTTTTATATTATTCTTCATTGAAATATTTATATTTCAAGCTAATTCTTATTAACTTCCTATACTATGTTTTTCTTCAAATGCCAAGATTCATCTCATTGAATCTTTTGTCCTCATTCTATATTTCACACTTATATATTAGTAAAGAAAAGCATGTTCTTAATCTGATTTATAACTTGATTTCTTTGCTTTCCAAATCTTTCTATGACCAGCATACATATTTTTGCTACTGCTGTTTTCATTTTATTTTCTTTATTTTGAAGACCTATAAACATTCTACATTATTCATTTAATCAATTTTGATTCTTTTCTTCATTTTCTGTTTCCCAAGCAACATTTTTTTCTGTTTTAGATATGTTTGTATTTACATTGTAATGGAACACTACTAGCAACAGGAGAGTAAGAGGTCACTTATGTTTAAATCAGTTACGTGTTGATTGCCCATTTGATTAAAGATATCTTTATTTTCTATGGGATTACCTAATATGATCATCATTATATAAGCTGATCCATGATGCCCACTACATCAATCTACATTTTAAACCTATCATAACTTAATATATAAATAAATTATCGTATCTATGACTTTTTTAATTACTAATATTTTTAAATACACAGAGTCGTGCACCTATTTAGATTATTCTAATTATACAGATCACTGATGATGACCACCCCCTTATAGAATAATGAATTAATTCACTCATAAAAAACCATTTCAGTGAAGAAATTATATTCTTTGACTAAAGAGCATTTTATATACAGCGATTTTAAATGCTTTCTTTTGTGGCATTTATCGAAAAAGCTTCTTTAGAACTATTAGCATGCTCATTATATTACCCATCCTTTTTTGGGTGCTTCTTACACCCCAGTAATTTTTCAATGTAAAGCATAATCCTTAAGGGACAGTTATAAAGTTTAAAACTGCTTGCTTGGAATGAGATCAAATCACACACAAACACAAGGATTTTAACATTAAAATTATCCAAACGTTTAACTATATACATTTTAACATACATACGATATATAAACATAAATTGAGATAAAATTAATACAGCCTTGATGTTAATTAATTAAAAATAAATATGCGAAAGTTATGTTAATTAAAGCATTAATGAAACATACTAGCAAATGATACAATATATATAATATATGAAGGCTTTTTTAGTTTTTATTAATAAAAACAAATATATTTTTTCTAAGACCAGACTTTTTAATGTCATGCTACTGTGTTTATAAAAAAATTATTTTTACAAATGTATATAATCAGGATTATTAATTATTACTTATTTCTTCTTCTTTCTTGAGTTCTAATGATATGTAAAGGAATACTTGTTATTATAACAGGATAACAGAAAGGACTTCTGATTTGGTTATTTTCTCTTCTCTCACTTCATGTGGGCAACAGGTGATTATTTTCCATAGGATGGTTATATGGTTCATAGTTTGACTGGCATGAACCAGTTTTTAGAAACACTTTCTTAAAGTTTTAATTTCACTACTTGATTTCAAACATTTTTGAGTTATGGCAAGAAACAGTCAAAAGTTCTGAGGATTTTCAATTACTTTTCCAAAAACAGTTCTTCTGCTATGGTTGTTCCCTAGTTGTCTTATCATGACAAATATCAAACAAGAAGCAGTTTGATTTGTCTTCACAGAATTTTCTGCCTTGTTTATACATGTCAGCCACATGATGAAGCTCCTTTTATGTTTTCTATTTTAACATCCCAACAATTTTGTTGTAATTAGAATGTTCTGATAAATAGTGTCTTTTAATATTGTGTTCTTTATTAATACTTTTCAGACATATCAGGCACATCAATTTACTATTCATTCAAAGACCAGCCTTTCAAGCTAATTGCACATGCATCTTTTGCGAGTGTTTATTCCTGCATAAATACTATATCTTGTATTGTGGAGTGAAGTATTCATTTGTTATTTAACACTCGCAAAAGACGCATGTGCAATTAGCTTGAAAGGCTGATCTTTGAATGTAATACAATTGAACACATGGTGCCATATAAAAATAAATGCTTATTCCTTTCTATAAAAAAAAATGTGTTTATCCATTTCTATTGAATTGTGCAATTCTCAGTATCAATTTTTTTTTTTTTCACTCAGTATAGCCATTGTAATAAAAAATAAAATAAATGCAAAATGATAATAATAAAGTGAATATACAATTAGTCTTCAAAAATCACTATAAAATGAGCAAAATGCCCTCAGTGTCATAGTTTAAATCTGTAGTCAGATAAGTCCCATAATATAGATAATTTGTTGGAATATTGCAGTTCCGATAGAATGAACTAGAACTATTATAAAGATTGGATGTTACTGTGAAAATAAATATTTTATTTTACTTAACTCTTAGTTCAATATTTGAATTATGCACAGGTTTAAATAGAAGGTTTATATAGATCTATTTTATATACATTTTTAAAAATGTACAGGGGCCATATTAAGAGTTTTAAAGACTAGAATTGTCCACAGACCTGGAAGTTCCCTACCTTTATCCAAGTAATTTATATTTGGAGTACAGTTGGAAAGTTATAATTAAACCTGCTTTCAGAACAGGTTGTGTTTACCTTTTAATAATGTTTATTTAAACTTCTTTGAATTATTGTTCAAAAGAGAGTTGTCTTGACAACAGATTGAGATTGTTATTGTTATAGATTTTGTTTAAATGTTTACTGCTTTCCTATATATATATATTGCACTGGTACAGATTCTAGAGGGAACCTGGGGTGATAGAAAATCATCATCATCCCCAAGTCAGTGACTAGTCTAATTTAAATATAAAATAATGTGAATAAATATGAGAGATCATCAAAACTAACTATAAGAACACAGAATTACAAAATAATTATAATAATCATTCATCATTAAGAATGATTAAAAATAAAGTCAACAGTTAATTTTGTGAATTGGGACAGATTAATTAAACAATAATTTGGATGCACAAACTTAAGTGCTAATCCATAAAAATATAATCATTAAAAATAATGCTAGGATACCAAAACATGCTGATCATCAACAATGCCCTCTGGTCGCTTAATACCATTAATGTACTGGCCAACTATAAACTTAATTATTAAATAATTAAAATGAAATGTAGTGCATGGACATTAAAGGATATCCTCTTTGCATCAACCAGCATCATCATCATCTGGTGCTTATAACACTAAACATAACCCCATTTTATATAACAGACCATTATGCATGAATCCAGTTCAGAAAGCAAAAACTCTATAATTGTTACTGTGATCAAGAGATATAATACAAATGTATAATATTTTAAAACTACTTTGGATTGAATAAATTCACTGGAATAACTTTAATAATGAAATATAAATTTATTAATAACAATAAAATTAAATTAAGATCTGTAGAATAAGGTTATATGTATAATTTAATCCTTCTGATTTTGATTAACACCAAAAAGAAATTCACTATTGCTATATGCCCTAACAGGTTTATATAAAAATTCTTATATATTAGCTCATAGATGTGCCTCTATAATATAAAATGAACATATTTGAATTGTATAATAATAAAAAAATAAGCTACCACATTAATGACTGATTTAACATATATATGTGTACACATGGAAATATAAAAAATAAATTTAATAAACCATATTATATTTTCTTAATACACAATTCAATGTTAAAAATATACATAAATTTCATATATATATAAAAGCACTTAGATGTGCTGTATAATAATTTAAATTAACATGTTTAAAATACTTATATAAAAAAATTCACTTCAGTTTTTAATAATACATAAATGCACATGTATGTGTGTATATAAAAAATATAAGTATGAATCAGAGTTATTAATTCATTATTTCTAATGGTAAATTTTTTTTTAAAAAAATGTAAAATTTTTCTTTTTTTAACAAGTTACTCCCAATTAATTATATAAAAAATACTCTAGTAAGTTCTTTTGTTTTCCAATTTGGAAAGATTTTTGTTTTTCCAAAATCAAACCATCTATAAATCAATCCTTTGTTTTTAGACTTATAATTCAAGAAAAAAATTATTTACTTGTTTTATTTTTAAATTAGAGATTTTAACAATCATATTTTCAAGGAACTATTTAAAATAATATTCTCAATATACATAACACTACTCACCAGCTGTATTATATATATATATATATATATATATAATGCAGTACCTTTATCTGTGTTTCTCTGCATATAGATAAAACAGTATGAATATAAACTAATTCTTCAGCAAGCTGATGGCTACTCTGGATAAGCTGGTCCCTTCTAAACAATAGACTGCCATATTGTCTTCTTTGGGAAAGATATAATCCAGTAATTGTTGACTTGCAGTAAGTTCCTTTCAGTCTCTATTTAATCTATTGCATACATATGTACAGGCTATGAAGCAGATAAAAATTAGGACCTGCTTCCATGTGAATCCAAACTCTAGCAAAGTAAACTAGTAGCAGCAGTTGAACTTGAACTGTCCTGTCTTCAGTTATATCTTTGTAGTAACTCTGTATAACTAAAAACTCCCCTAATATTTTTTCTAACCTTTTTATAGTCAGGATTGAAAAAAATTAATTAAAAACAAGCCTTTCCTATGTTGATTGAAAAAAGTTAATGACTCTTTTCAATTTAACTTAATCCTTTTAAAGACAAATATGTAGGACCTTTATCAAAATATATTATACAAGCTTTAATTAAAAAAGAATTTAATCAAAATAGATAGTGGAATTTTATAATTACCAATATGCCTATTGTAATATAAAAACATGCTCATTTTAATTTCAAAATCAGACTTAATAAAATACTAATTAGACCTTTCTTAAATGTTTAATTTATAATAAATATTTTGAAATTCAATATTATTTAATCATTAACTGTTATTCAAGTGTAATATAGAAAATATGTACAATTTTTTTGTCTGTGTTTATTTTTACTTTTTTCTTTCAACTTTATATATATAAATGTGCACACACTATTTTGTTGTATGCCATGAGACACATAACCATCTCAATATATATATATTGTAACGGAATATAATATCCCGTCACATTATTTTAAAATTAAAATAAAAGATCATAAATAAAAATTGATTTATTAAAAAGAAAAAAAAAACTTAATTTAAAAACTGTTTAACGTATATATAGATCGCATTATGGACAACTTTAAAAACTTTTAAAAAATAAAAATATTTTAAAGTAATTTTTTTTGTAAAAAAAGTAAAGATATAAAGATTGATATTTTAAAAATAGAAATAATGTTGATTTCTATAGTCTTAGAAAATGGAAATGATTGTCTTATTAATTAAATGATTGTTCAAAAGCAAACTACCTCATGAGGCATGTAAAATAAATTAAATGGTCAGATAAGAGAATACAAAGGAATTAAATGACCAATGCAAACACGAAAATGACAGCATGGACCATAACTAAAACATGAATGGATTAGTGACGTCTTGCTCGTTGAATCTCAAGATCTAATGATAAGAGACTAATAAAAATATAAAAGCCAAATTATTATTATAATTGTTATCTTAGAGCTGACTATGAATAGATCGTTATAACTAGCTATATTGGAGATTTTCACGATGTGGAAGTCTGCAATAAATTTAATTTTCCAGACAAACCAGATGACGCCTCTGGATGACAGTTCCTGACCAAATGCATGGCAAGTCACAGTTTCATTTCAAAGAAGGACAAAATCTACGAAAGTGATCACGAAGATGGACTTCTCAATCTATTAAATCCGTAAAGTATGAACTATTGTATCTATCTAATAAGAACTTTCCTAAAATTGCAACTAATTAATAACTGAAAATAAAAACTCTTATCTGACTTAAAGAATGCAAATTCAATTATTGATATTTTTTTATGTAGATGTTTAAGCAATCCTTTCCATTTCATTTTTTTTTGTGTATTATGTTTTAACTAAAATGTATTAAATTTAAAGTTGGGTGTAGATAGCTGCATGGATAAAGATTAATAACTAGGTTTAAATTCGTTTATGTTTAATTTAAGGGATTTTAATTTCGGGCTATTTGTTTCGTGGTTGTGTCAGTGCTAGTGGGGAGATATATAGACATTTATATTAATGTAATGTGAAGCGTGTTTAGCATACAGGAAAATGTGCCCACCTGAATGCATGACCCCAAAGAGGCAGTCATATCGTTGCAATGGTTGCAGATGTATTTCCTGCACCATTAACCCCTTCTAGCTCTATGGACAGGGATTTATAAGTCGGCAGAAAGACCGCTCTCACCCCATAAGTAGCACTTGTTAAAAATATATATATATATATACATGATTCCTTAGTCTGACAGATGCACTTTCCTGTTCTAGACACGGATCATTTCTTTCAAATAATATCACGCTGTCAGATGCAATTCCTGTCAGCGTGGTTTTATGCTAGCATCTTCATATTGCATTGATTGCGACTATATATCTGGAAGCAGGCATTGGGTTGACTACGAACTTTTAGTCCGAGATTGAATGAATGTTTTGATAAGTTTTTAAGTAAAAAAAAAAAAATCTATGTAGACTATCTATGCTCGACATGCTAAAGTAAAATATAATTTAAATATCCATCTGTGCGATCTATTTAAAATAGTAATTTAAATTTTAAAAAAAATATTAATGTTAAAACCTAAAAATAAATTTATTCCTCAATTTTAAATGTGCATTAATAAAAATCTATTTGTGTGTTAATTACTGGCAGTGGCTTCTTTTATTTTATTGTTCTAAATATTTAATATATATTTTGAGAATAGAAATCTATTGAAACTTATAAATGTTTAAAATCTCTGCTACTCTATGAGCTAGTGACCTTGGGCAAACGATTGGAATCCAAACATGTAAAATAAAAATAAAATTTTTTTTTAAACTTAACGTACTTGCCTACTATATAAATTTTCTAGGTTCAAATGCCTAGTGGCGCCCTGTAGTGCAGATTACATTAAGTCTCCTTCTCCCCCGATCATGAGATAAGTTAAGGCAATTGCATCTCACTATACTCAGATTTAAGGTCTTCATATAGGATGCCATGAATGATGTGATTTAACTTTGATATAAAACTATATCTGTTCTCAATAAATAATTTATTATTTATAAATTATTATATCTAAACCACATCAAATCAACTTTCACCTTAATTGATTTAACCGTTATGCTCAGATTTCAATCTCAGGGAATTTAACAATTGACACTCTTCAGGGGTTCCTATCGATATACTGGAGTAATATTAATAACAAATCTCACTAACTCTTTAAAATGGGTTTCATGTAGTTAATATAATAATCAATAAAGACTATTATATTAAATGGTTGTTCTTATCTTATAAAATCAAATAAATAAATTAAATTAAATTGAAGACTTTATTTAGCTTAATATAAAAAAACACAATCATTTATTTAACAAATAAATAACTTAAACTTTATAATATATAAAAATTATTTATATATCTACTTCTTTATATTAAAAATATAAATATTCTATTTACTTACGGTAGATATATTTTCTAACTCATAACACTACATGATTTTATAACATGTATAAAATATAAGTATCTAAATATTAAGACTTCTACATTAACACTATTATATATTAATTACATTATACAAATAATAATCCAATTATTTGTATATAATGTTTTCATTCGTTAAAATGATTGTATATAATTTATGTTTGGTGATATAAAAATATATATTTCATATCAATGTTAGTCATTTATCCACTTATTGTACATAATGGTTATTAGACTATTTGGATTAGTACAAACAAAGTAGTGTCATGTCATAAAAAAATAATAGTATGTGAATTGAAAATAATTTAATTTCTTACCTCTAAGTTCACTTTATCCCTTTATATTTTTACATACCTCTCCCATATTAATATTTCTTAACCTATAAAAATATTTTAAATTATTAATTCTCTCTTACTATTCACTTCTTTAATGAAATGAATTTGATAATAAAGGAAATGAAATTAATGTTTCCCAATTATAATTTTTAAAAATTAAATGGTATTTATAAAAGTTAATGCAATAGTCTTAGATGTTCCTGAAATTCATGAATGAAAATCCTTCAAAGATGCAATTGTTAATTCCTTCATTGTTATACATTGAAAAAATAATAGATCTCAAGTTGACATTTAGTTTCCTCCTTGCATGTAGATGTCATATTCATTAATATACAGTCCCTTTATTAACAATTATAACTCCATTTTGAAGATATAGCTTCTATATAATTTTATAGGCATTTGCAAAAGATGTTATTCACATATTTATATTTGACTAGGCAAGCACATTTTATATATCCCATGATAAATCTGTGTTCTACTCACTTTGCATTGTCCTTATAATGTAAAGTACATTAATTTAATTTAGTTGAAGTTTTTATAAACATGTTCTTTTTAAAATGAAGTTTACATTTTAGACCTCCAATTAGAATGATTTTTATAGAAAACAAAAATATTTTCAAATTAGTTTTTTTAAAAAAAATATTAGAAATTTCTTCTAATAAGTATTAAATCATTCAAAATATAGATTTTATCTTATACATTGTTCTTTTAAATCGAACACAGTATAAGTCTTTGTGAGGATATAGTTGAAAGAATAGAATCCTTAATCTTCTAATAATAAAAAATATATTATTTTTTTATATACAGGTGCTTGAGCTTGCTGAAGCATATCATACTCTACATTGTTACATTACAATTCAATATTAAATCACTAAGTTAATTTCATTTCCTTTAATTCGATAAACTATATGTGAACCCAGAGGTCATCACCTTGTCAACTGTCTTTTCTCAACAATGTTTTTTTCATTTTAAAGAATGAAAAATACTAATTTACTAAATTATATATTTATTTTTATAAATATAATAGGAATACAAATATAATGTATACATATTGATTATATATATATTGATTTTTCTCTTCATTTGTATTTGTAATTTAAATTTTCAAATGTTTGTTCATTTGCATAATGAAGTAGTTTCTTTCTTTATTATAATCTAAAATCAAATGCATGAAGTTCTCTATAATCATAGCTCTCTTAAATTAATTATTGATGCTGCTTTATTTGTACTGTAAAGTAATTATGCATGCATTTTTATTTAAATTAGTTTATTTAAATATTCCATTTGTTAGATAAGTAGATGTTGTCATCTCTTTTGTTTTTACATTTCTATTGTGGGTAATAAACTATACATTCTTGACCTTTCTTTTTGGGGGTATTGTGCTCCATACACATATATTGACTGTCAGTTGATCAAAACTATGATCAAATTGTTTTTCATAATCCCAAAAAACAGACTTATATTACAGATTGTTTTTAGCATGCGTATATAAGTATTTGTGTTGTGTTAATCTGGTTGAAATATTAACTCTAGATTCTCCATAGTATAGAGCCATGCAGCCTGGTCTGTTGCATAGAATGTCATATATCTATGGTATATATTGCTTTTGTAATTTGTCTTTTATACTATTAATGATCCTATTAATATTAGAGGAAGTATGGAAATTAACTTTAAATTAAAGTTGTTTCTCAGGTCTTTTTTGTTTATTTGTTAATCTCAGAATGTAAGGCATGCTAACCCATGGTTTATTTTCAAGTGTAGTTTTAAAGTTCAGTTTATATTTCTATAAAATTCTTTGAAAATTATTCATCAGAATATTTTTTCTATAATCTATAGCATCTTTTATATATCTATGTTTATTTTTCTCTCTGCTTCATATTTACAAAGTGTTAAATTTCTTTTAAGAAATGCTTTAAATCCTGAAAACTTATTAGCCATTGGTGTTTTAGATTGTGAATGGATAGCACCTTTGATTTCAAGTGATTTTACCACCATTTTATAATTCAACCTATTTTGATTTCTTTGGATTGCCATGACTAAATACTTTAAGATATGTATATTATTTTATATTCAATAGTCTATGTTAAAGCTGATTCCTTCACCATCAATTCCCACATCTGAATAATGGTTTGTTCAAGAGCACATTCTAAAATATCATTAACATGGTGTTTATATATGTTACACTGATATTTGTCTGTGAATACCAGTATAATTTTGTCTACCATGTTAGCCAATGCCAAACTGCATATAATGATGCTAGTAGGCAGTCCCATTGACCATGTGTTTTCATTCTGTAGAACTTGTTTAATTTTTGTTACATCTTTGTCAATCCAATTGAGTGCCTCTATAATAAAAACACATTTTGAAAGTTGCACCTACTATTCTCCAGAATATTTTCTATAATATTAATGGACAGCTTAATTTAAATAAAAATGCATGCATAATTACATTATAGTATGAACAAAGCATCAACAATAATTAATGTAAGAGTGCTATGATTGTAGTGAACTTTACCAAAAATGTACTCAGCTTTAGATTATAAAGATGAAACTACTTCATTATGCAGATGCACAAATGTATGCAAATTTGAATATATATATATATGTGTGTGTGTGTGTGTGGCAAATAACAGGTATGCTATAAGTTAGCAATTGTTGTTAATTATTTGTTTCTATGTCAGTATATTAAAAATGATAAATTCCAGTGTTTTGTTTTATATATACTAATGTCTGGCACCATATATATATATTTGTGTGTATAATAATCAGTGGTTATAAAGTAGAATATATTTCACCAATCTGATTTTCTTAAATTTTATCAGAACTCATCTGTACTTTGCATTTTATTATATTATCACTATTCATTCGTAATATGATATGACATCACTCCCCCCACCCTCTCAAGATCCGAAAGTTCTATTCATTTTATAATATTTTTTAGTACGGCAATTGATACTATGTACAATATCTGTAGCTAATCAGAATTATATATTGTAATAGTTATATATTGTAATAGAAAATAATTAAATTAGTTAACATATATTAATCAATAGCTACAGAAATCGATTTGTTATTTTATATGCATCTGAATGTAATTGTGTATAACTGTGTTTAACTGGGAATGATGCCAATAATTACAATAATGATCATCACAAGTGCAAACAACAATATCGATTTAAATAATCAGTATAAAAGTAAAGAAAGGTTGGGTTAGCTATAATATTGGCATCAACAAGAGCTTTGAATGTTCTCTCATCAGTTTTTTAATGATATGGAGAGTTTTGCCTTTATTGAAAATTTATTGACATACTGATTTAGATTTTTTATTGTTGTTTTGTTAGCAATGGTATTTCCTTTTTGAAAGTATTTTTTCTTTTCAAAAGAGGCACATAAAGATGAGGTTTAGGTTCAGACTTTCAAAGATATACCACCTAAAACTTCATGGTACCAATTAAAAGGATATTAGAGTTTTGGGTAGGAAGAAATCAGGAAATATAATCGATTTTGGTTTGATTTCACTCATTTAAACTCAAATTTAATAACTTTAAATTTTGTTTTTTTTCTCTCTCTTGTTATTGATATTGAGTTTATGTTGATGCCTTATTCCAATGCATGGCATTGACATCATGTTATATCTTGTGTGCATCATATGAATTATGGGGTATGCATCATCCACTACAGTATCATTAATTGTTATTTACGTCAAAAATATCAAAGAGATTGAACACAGAAAACTATTATACTTAGGGGGGGGGGCATTACAAAATTTATGTCTTGCAAAGGGTGCAGTGTCCTGAAAAAGTTTGGGAACCTATAGTCTAGTGAATGATCCTGAAATTAGCAGTATGAAAAGAATGACAAATGAGTAAAAATGTAGAAGATTAAAAAAGAGTAACAAAGTGTGAATAATAATTAATTAATGTAAATGAATAATGAATAGACCTAAAAATGAGGAGAAGAAAAAGGGAATATGTTAAGGTAATGAATGAAGGATGAATAAATTGTGCTAGGATAATAAAATGAGATGATGATGAAATTAAAATAAAATATGAATAAAGTGTAATAGAAAACTGAAATATTAATTTGATACTATTAAAATAGAAACAAGAGTTCTAAGTTTAAATAATTAAAGAAGAAGGTTTAAATCTTTGTGATTTTAATTAATTAATAAGAATAAAATACCAGATCAAAGTAATGTATACCAAATGACTTAAGAAATAAATCTAACAAACCGAATCAAAGTTTAAAATTATTAATCAATAATTTATAATTTCTCAGGGTTCATATGATTTTAGAATATAATAATTTTATAATGTATATCTGGATTAGCAGGTCCAAATATATATATATAATTACCTTACAAAAAGGGCATTACTAAAAGACATCTGACTCTTTTACTAGTAATAATGAAGATAAAATCTAAACTTTATAATAACTCAACAAATCCCAAATACTAATCTAAACATAATAATCAGCTTAACCATTAGATAATCTTAAAATATTTTGATCACAATTATTATAACAATAAGGCAATGATAACATTATCTGAAAACAATTTAAGTTTGACCTCTCTGAACAATATGACCAAATTTAGTGAATCATGGCATTTGACAACTTATTGAAATATTATTCTTTAATCAAAATTTTACTTTTAATATATCATTTTTAAATAGCATCTCTGCGTAATATCAGCAATATTTTATTCAATCAATATTATAATTTTATATACTCTCAACATAAGAGTTTAGTAAAATTGATTAATGATCAACATATAATAAAACCAATAACATTAAGTGATGATGAGGGTGATAGCTATAACAATAATATATGGATATGGTAATAGCAATAACAGTATAGATGGCGTTTAGCATTAAGGTTATTGACAACTTAATAAATGTCAAAAACAAATTTTATTTACAATATTTACACATTAAAAAATATAAATATCCTTCATCAAACTTATAAAAAGAAAAGTACATAAAACAAGATCTTAGCATAATTCTAATACTAACAGAGAAAGATCTCCTTGGATCTAATCAAAATTATAATACATTATCATCTTTTTACAGTATTATTATTTACACCCATTCTTTAATTTAAATTTTCTAGCTTATTATACATTTACTATATTTTATTTACATGCATAGGTTTATGAAACTTATTTATTAAAATTAAATATAAGTGTGATAATCCCCTGTTCCTATCTAATGAATGATAGGCTGGCTATACGTAATACTAGGCAATGTAAGATAATGAGTATAACAAACAATAAATACAGTATGTATCTTCAAGATCCCTTTGAGTAGACAATAAACTAGTACAATGACATAGTAGTGTAACTTAATATAATAGGGATATTACTATTTACTATCATCATTTGCTTAATGCTAACATGGTTCCAAATCTAATTCATACCTTCTCAAGGATGATTTCATTGTCACTAAATATTAAATTGGCAAGACTTAATAAGATGAAATCTAATGCTGTATGCAATATATCCAGAGATATAATGGTGATGAGCTAAGGCAAATAAGTAAGTAAGTAACCCAAACTACAGTCATTCCTTAACTATGAATGGTCTGAAATTCCAATGCCACTATTTGGAAACACCTATAGGGATATGGGGGAAAGGGTGAAGTTAATCCCTTGTGTAAAAAAATACATGAAATCCATTGTAATAGCATAGACCTTAATTAGCTCAAAAATCCATGGGCATTATATGTGATTCAACCATGATGATGACTTACATTTTTACACAGGGTAAGGAAAAAAGTATGCCCCATGAGAGATGTCATGAATATAAAGACGAATAACCAATATAACAATGCATAATATCATAATTAGCTAACATGGCAACAATCAAATCTCACAGTTAATATATGCAATGCACCCATGATGATAAACTTACACTTTTACATAGGGTAAGGAAAAAAGTATCCTCGTGATGTTACATGAATATAAAGACAAATAACAAATATAACAATGCATAATATCATAATTATCTAACATGGAAGCAATCAAATCTCACAGATAAACAAGATCTACCTTATAAGTGTGAATACCAAACAAACAGAATATAATCACTAATTAATACACAGAAATTAAAATAGCAATTATCAACTCAAAAGTGATCTCCAACTGTAATAATTATTAGTGATAATTAGCTAAATAATACAATATAAAACAATATTAAACATGCCTAGATTTGATCAAAATTGAATTTTACCTTCCATCAGCATTTAGTAATTGCATCTTTACCAAAAAGACATTAAAAACAAACAAACAAAAAAAATAACATAATAAAGTTTAACAATTTATTGTAAGTCATTTTTACTTTTCCTTATGATCACTTTTAAAATATAAATCTATGCTTAAATTTAAATATTGCAAATCTCTTTTGTTTCATGAGTAAGCCTATATTCAATTCTAATCATTTTGGATCCTTTTATTTTATGAGGAAACCGGCTGCTGGACCTATAAACATTAAACCTATGTAGAATTATAATAACATATACATTAAAATAAAAAATTATTAGATAAAGTTTCTTCACATTTCCTCTGTAAAGAAAGAAAAAACTTGAACATAACCATTTAAAATTGCAGAATTATTTGAAGGCCTAATAATGTTCTTTACTATTTAACAATATCAGAATTATTCTACATTTTCCATTGCATTTCTCCTCCATAAATATAGTGATTAACTACTTTTCCTTTTTGCATACACCAATTAAATTATAGAAAAATATCAACTTCTGCTGTTAAACGTCTAATACACAATTAGTATGAAAATTATACTTCGTAATACCATTATAACTTTTATTATTTTTCACAGATATTTGTAAATATGTATTTTCAAGGTATTTCATCAGAATCACAACTGTCTGGATGTATCAAATAAACATTTATCAATCAAATTATTATTAAGGGAATTGTCAATCATTAAACAATTATGATCTTTCTGTTTATCTTTCAAAAAATGGTAACTCTTTTAAATTTAAAAAAATACAACACTTAAGGTGAACATTGATTTTAATTATTATTACTGTGATTTATTTATTTTCACAATTTAATACCAATACATTTCTATTACTTTTAAATTCATAATATTATTACATGACAATAATCATCATCTCCAAACCACAACATATCCATTTTTTTTATAATTTTTATAATTTTTCTATAAATATTATTTTTTTGCTGATAACTTATATTACATCTAGAAATCATGTAAAATTTAGATTTCACCTGTACTATCTAAATTAAGACTCAGTGAGTAATAGATGAATATATTTATACTTCACACTTTCACCAAGATGCTTAAGACTCTTATATATATATATATATATATATATATATATATATATATATATATATATATATATATTATTATATATAATATATATATATATAGAAGAAGACTTTATATATATATTAGTTAAAAGAGAAGGGACCTTCTTTTCTTATCAAAACTCTTTTGTTTAATACACTCTAGACTCTGTCTCAACATTTGATTGGCTATCTGAGAAGCAACAGTAGATGCATGTGAGAGACTGACAACCTTTCAATTTATTATAAATTTCATATTAGCATTTCATATTAAGAATTTCAGTAATCTATTTTTTAATAACTTTAATATCAATAGTCCATTTATTCATATTTAATGAAACTTAAATGGGTATGACTTATTATTGCTACTAAATTAAATGTGATGAGATAATTTTAATTATTTTCCCATATATTTTATAAATCTTATAATGTTAAATAAAATTAGTGGTATATAAATCTATTTTAAGATAATATTTCATTTTAACAAAAGCATTTTATGAGTGTATCAGAAAATTATTTAGCAATAAAAGATATCTTTTAACAGCAATATTTATTACGTATTTTATGGCTGTTATAAATAAACCCTTGTAAAGTAAATTATGAAATTTTAAGCTTACAAGTTTTTTGACCAGCTTACATTTGAGTTTACTTTTGGTGGCCATTTCTTTGATATAGTTTTTATCTTGTTAGTGAACCAGTTTTCAAATTATTAGTTCACAGTAATGATGTGTTCTTCCATAGATGCAGGGTACTTAGAATTTACTCTGTAGATTATTAATTATTAATAACAAATAATTTGTACTTTTCACTATGGAAAATAATATATTTTAAACAATTTCTAGACTTTAAACAGTACATTGATCTCCATATTCTGTCTTAATTTAAGAAAAAATTGTCCCCCAGTAGAAAAAGTTTTCTCAATAAAATTTGTGCAAGCCTATTTATAGACTTTTAGCCAAGGGGCTGACTGTAAATCAATAAACCAATCAGATTGTAATGATTATATTTGCCTAAAATTAATAAATCTCTACCTTTAAACACAGTTGACAACTAATTAAACTGTTTAATATTTTAGACTACAGTAAAAATATATTTAATAATTAATTATATTTTCTAACTTAAAATAATTCCAATTTTGAGTCTGTTGAAAAGTTATTATTTAACAATAAAAAATATTAAATACTACTATGGTTTTACTTAATAAAAATATTACTTTATTATATTATAAGTATGGAAAATAATTTATCTGTCAGACTGTATGTGGGTATGCACACACACAATCTGGCAGAGAGTTGACATATATTTACCATTCTAACTATGTACTGCATTAAAAGACCTACTAAATTAACTTATTTTCATTCCCTAAAATTAATAATTAGACCACATCACTGGTTCAAACAGCATATTTAAATCATCAAGATTACAATTGATTAAAATTTAAATTTTTTAGTTAATAGATTGATAAAATATGGCTGGATGAACAGCAAGCTTAATCATATGGTTACAATATATATATATATATACACACAGAGAGAGAGAGAGAGAGAAAGAGACTGAAAATTATTTTTTTAAATATAACAGTTAAATGATTTTCTCTTAAAACATATTAGTAAACATGTCTACATATGTATATATGTTAAATGCATGAATGTACTTGATAACAAATACAATTAACAAGACATTATTAAAATTTGAAAGTTAAATATTTTTCATTTTAAATATTAAACTGACAGATTTAAATGAACATATAGCTATAAATATTAGACAGATTTACCTGATTAACTTAATATGCCCTATTTACAAAGTCCATGGAGGAATGACTTTATATCCATCATTATAGATTTTCTTAACCAGCATAAATTTATTAATTTTCCAGTGCAAATTAAACCAATCATGGTTTGGGTTAATGATATGTCAAGGGACTTTCTTCCATGCAGGGAGATTAAATCTTAATAAAAATATGATGATTAAGATAGCTTTGGTATAAAGATCAATTCCAAGTTAGAATGGTTTAATGCCCAAACACACATTAACTGCAGTTGTCAGTGTGATTATCCTCATCAATTTCTAATGATAATTTAAATAGCAACCAGCCCTTTATAAGCTTGCTTTAAAAATATCTAAATCTGCAAAATAAATATTTTTTCATAACTATTTATTTTTGTCTACATATTTTAATTTATTTGATAGACTGCCTTAATCTATTAATATTAACTGTTAAACATTATTTTATTTTAATTAATGTAATATATGTTTACTAAAAATATATATATTTAAGAAAATATAAAGAAAACAATATGTTTTCTAATTGCAAGTTAAAATTATGTACTACATTATTTAAAAATATACCCAATACCAAATTTAAATATATACAAATATAATTTTTATTTATTGATCCTTTGATCTTATCTTAATCAAAATATTTTTAACATTTTTTAAAAATTATATATACACACACACAAAATGTCATTATATATACATGCTGGAATGAACACTAAAGATGCAATATGAGAAAGTAATATATATATATAGTACCCCTTTTTTTAGGTCTGAATAGGTTTTAAAAACCAATTTCTTAAAAAAATTTAAATTAAAAGACATCTAAGCATTGTAAAATGCTATAATAATGTTGATAGAGTTCTAAACTTTGTTGAGATGAATTTAAAAGTATTTAAAGTTATTATAAAATGTTAAATAATATATTATAAAAGTTAAACAGTATAATTTTGTATGATTGGGAGAACTGGCCATAGTTATAATGATTTAAAATTATGTAGTAAGTCTTATTAAACAAGCTTTTGAAAACTAATCCTTAAATAATGTTTAATATTTAAATAAGTTATTAAATATATTTTATAAAATTGGTTTTAAATTTATATTACAATTTTTATTTAAAGTTTTAGTATTTTATGGTATAAACAAGTGTGTTCAATTTTATTTACTGTTTAAATAATGTCAAAATTTATTATTCCAAATTTTATCATTATATTTTATTATTTTTGTAATATAATATTTTTGTAATTAAATATTTAGTTAATTCCAGTTCAGACAGTAAATATAAAAATTGCAACATTTTGTCTGGAATTATAGTTATGTGACTAACAATACATGTACGTTTTGTGTGCTTGCAAGGTTTTTAAGAAAGTTTTTAAAAATTACTTTCAGAATTGTTTAAAATTGAGAACATTTGAATATCATAAAAATAAATATACGAAACTATTAAATTAATTATTCTTAAAAAAATTTGACGTTAATAAAGATAAACTAAAAATGGATACATTAGAATTAAGTGTTAGTTAAATTGATAAAGAATTGTCTAAAATATGTTATTTTAAAGTATTTAATTTGTTTAAGTGTAATTATAACATTAATTTAGAATTAAATATCATATTATTATTAAAAAATGATGACTCATAATTTTATTTCTGCACTTTTAAAAGCACAAAAATTGACAAGTATGTAAATTAGTTTGTAACTGAGGGTCATGCAACCATTCAGATGATAATTAGAGAAAGGTATATAAATAGGGGCTCACATTTCTTCATTATTCTTTCTTTTTTCTTTCTTTTCTTATCCTTATTCTTTATTATTAATTGTTAAAGTAGTACCCAGTATATTACTACAAACCAGTATGGCATTGCTTAAATAGTCAATTAGTTTAATTTTTTTAATGTTATTATTTTAAAAAGTCTAACGGATTATAAAGTTATTAAGTTAAACTAAAACTGTTTCCTTAAACTCAATTAGTTTGCTACCAGTATTTCTGTTCAAGACTTAATTCAAGTTCATTATAACTAATGGAATATAAACCTGTGATAATGTGAGTGGGAAAATTAACAGTAAAAATGTGACTACATAAGGAAAGTATAATTTTTTCTGTACTATCTAAAAACTATTATAATTGTTTGTATAAAGTACTTTGGACTTTAAAGTCGATATTATCTAGAAATATAACATGGATATTTAACATGTTTATGTGTAAAATTTCAAAACTTTTAAAAGATATTATTCGAATAAAAAAATACCTGGAAAAGACTGAAACTGAACTTTTTGGAAAATTTATAAAAGTATTCAAGAGTGTTATAATATAAAAAATATAATTCTTTTATTTATACTATTGACTGTATTTTTTTTTTAAAAAAATTGCAGCAGTTTTTAAAAGAAATATTTTCTTAAAAGTAATTATAAACTTTCAAAAAATGCAAAAAATTAAAAGACAAATGTCATTATGAATATAAATTGTTTTATCAAGTAATATGAGAATATTTTGAATATAAAAAAAAACTTGCCTTTTAATTATATGGTAAAAAGAAGCTAATGGATAATAGAAATAAATATTATCATGACTAAGTAAATAACTTTTGAAATATTCAAATATGAATTCATCTATTACTACATATCTGCATTATAAAATAATAGTTTTTTATTTAAAAAAAATGAAAAATGCCTATTTCTGCTAGCATGCAAACTTATTTTAAATGGCTGATGATAATGCTTCTTTATGCCGATGAAATTCATGTAAACAAAAACAATGGAACTTACCTAAAGAAATAATTTTTTTAAAAGTGATATCACATTAATAAATGTTATCCTGTGAAAGCAACAGATAAAAGACTGTTTTTAAGTCTTTCAAGAACAGGATGAACAATAATTTTTTAGATTTTCTGTGATTTAAAGGTTGACTATTATTATTCTTATTTTTTTATTGTTATTTACGCTATGAGAGGAGGGGAAAATTCTGTGCAAGGAAAAACTTCAGACAATTCTCATTGCATAGCAACCATGGAGGTTCCCATTTGAAGCATTAAATTGTATTGAAGAACAATTAGTTGGACTTTATTGAGGAACAGTCATGAATTGGATTACATAAATTTAGTCTTAATTATTATTTTAAAATATACTAACTTTAGTATTAGAATTTATTGTATAGGATAGTAACGGTTATATTTTAAATATTTTTTTATTATTCTAACAATATTAATATTTTAAAAAAACTTTTAACATTTTTTTTTTGAAAAAAATTTTGAAAAACATTTAAAAGTGTAATACTTGGTGCATTGGATGAATGATAAACTTGATTAATATATTTTATATGCTGAATTTGGACTGGAAGACATCAGAATAGTAATTTACAAATTGTAAAGTCACTAGAAAATTTAAAATTGTTTAATTAATATGTGATAAATATTTTAATTTATTTTTTTTAGAATTGCTTTGATTTTTAAAAGAAGATATTTCTTTTGTGATAAGAATGTGTGATCATAAGTATGTGGGTGATAACACATATAGATTTTTTATTATTATTATGAGATATAAGCTATGTGTAAAAAAAGAAATATGTATACATTTTTCCGTCTTAGATTATAAAGTTTTGATATAATTTTCTTATGCTCATAATTTTATATGATTCTTTACTAGATAAACTATATATTATTTTAAATATTTGAATATTGATTTTAATGTTTTAAAATCCAAGTCATTTGTTGCTAAGTTTTAAGTGCATAAAATCTTTTCTTATAGTAGTTCTGGATTGATAATGTTATACGTTAACTTTGTTATTGGGAATATTGCTAGTTATTTTACGATGTTGATTGTTTAGATCTATTTTGATGTTTTTAAACAATAGTGACAGGGAAGTAGAAAATGATGAAATCCTGGATATGTAGGATATGTTAAGAAGGTAGGTTTATCTTAATAGTTTTATGCAAATACAGTTAACATAGCCCTGTGTCTTGTACATATTTTCCATGGTCAGTGTTTGATATTTTTGTATTTTTTAAATGTTAGAAAATTACTGAATAGATAGCTTGAACATTGTTTCTGAAGGTATTGGACAAAAAAAGTCATACCTATCCTTTCACACTGTTTCCATGTGAGTTATTAAATATATTTTATACTATCGAGTCTTTACTCTAGTCATTCCTTCATATTCTATGCATCATATCGCTATCTTGATTTCAATAGTTATTATATTGTGTAGCATAGTATTTTCATGAAAGAATAATAATAAATAATTTTGGATTGATGTATTGTTTTATCCAAAGGAAAGTAAGATAGGTTTCTCTTGTTTGAATTAAGATGAAATACAAATGATCTTGAATGTAAATGCTGATAATAAAGTAGTAAAGAATCATAATTACTTTTCATATTTTATCAAATTATTTTTGAGGCTAAAAGAAATCACAACTATTCATGATATTTTTAAATAGTTTTGATATATTTTTGATTTTCTAAAAATCAATGCATATTTTAAAAGGTGAAACATCAAAATGAGCAATGCAAAGTATGATGAATACTTATATTTTATGAATATTTTTTATTTTTTATATTTAAAAAAAAAAAAAAGAAACACATATAAGAATTTTGAGAGTACTACCAAGGAAAATTATCTAGTATAACATTAACACTATTTTGTTCAATTTAGATTTCATTTATTGAATGAATCTTAAAATATATTTTTAATGAATATTATTCTAAGTATTATTTTTTTTTTACGTTAACTAAAACCATATTGTTTATTTATTTAAACAGTAAATGATTTCATTAGACTATAAGATATATATCTAGATTGACATTATTTTATAACATGTATGATAAATAATGTATAAGCCAGAGTGATGGCTTACTTATTTTCTGGTTTTATATAATAGAAATATGTAATTCAATCTTTCTTTTAGTTTGAGTCATTTTCTTTTTGTTAGATTTTGTTTAGTAAAATCTTATAAATATTGTATGTAGTTTTGTTTAATGCAAAGTGGAATAAATTTGTTAAACTTGTTTTATAAATCTCTGTGTTATGTTGATTGATTTATTCACACAAATACATGATTGACAGATTCCAAAAACAAATATATAATATATTTGTACAGTATAAATATAATTATTTATTTTAATAAATAATAGTTATTCAGAATATGATATTATAAGTAATTTTTTTTACAATAATATTATTATAGTCATAATTGATCACATAATTTAATGCATAAAATTTAATATTCTTGTTGCCACATATTTTCAGATTATATCATATTTTAAGATGCCACATGAGAAATAAAAGAAATATATTATTATTATTATTATTATTATTATTATTATTATTATTATTATTATTATTATTATTATTATTATTATTATTATTATTATTATTATTATTATTATTATTATTATTATCATCATCATCATTATTGTTAGTTGTTATAGTGTTAAATAGTAGATAAGATTAATAGTTATTTAATTAGGAGTAGGAATATTATTTATTATTGTTATTATTATTGTTTAGGTGTAGTTAGGAATAATACAAAATCCCCTATCATACTTCATTACAGGAGATTATAAGTTAATTAGATTTGTTTTCAAGAACCTGAGAAAATTATAATTATATTTTAGTAAAAGAGGTTAGAATTTATTTTAGTAATATTATACTAAATTACTTATTATTATTTTAAGTCTTAAGAATTCTATGTGTTTTACATTATTATTTGAAGTAAGGGGGGGGAGTAGTATTCTTATGCCATTGAGATTGTATCCTGTGGAATATAGGCTCAATGTAATCTTACTGTTTTACCTTCACTAAATTGTCTCATGATTTTATTAGTATTTTATTGATTTAATTTTCATGAATCGAACCACATATTATTTATTTATTTATTAGTTAGAGCTAATAAAATGGTAGATATTTATCATAAGATATCTTTGTTATTTATTATATTAAGATTACAAGTATTTTAGCCGGAGCATTATTATTTTATTTGAGCTAATTCTATTTTTTCATTAAGGATCGAAAGGATGGTGAAGGTATAAAATATATACTCATATAATGTATCACCATATTGCACTTCTAATTCTAATTCCACATTTTCTCACTTTCCTCAATGATTATATTGCATATCTAAAGTTATTGGTATTTATTTCATGTTTTGATGACTGCATACCCCATCTTTCCTAATTATAGATATATAATATATTCTCTACCCATCTATCCTATTTTTTGTATAAATACATAAAAATATTTTTTCTTTCTATTCTTTCTAGCCCATTTTATTCGTCTTCTCCACATACTAATCTATTTTTATTTATAAATTGCATATAGTTGCATATTTTTTTATGAATCTCTTTTCCAATCTCAAAAGTGTCATTTTCAGATATTAAAGTAGGTACCATTACATTTTCTCAAGATAGTCAATATAACATAAATTTGATTATATGAGTAACATACCAAATTTTTAATCCTTTCTATTCTTTTTTTTTTTTCAATTTTAATTCTCACCTGCCTACATAACTTTTTTTCTCATTTAACAAAGTAATTAAATACTTATACCTCTCCACTTCTCTGAGACAGATATCTCCCTTTTCCTATCTTCAGACTTATCCTTTCCATTAATTATTAATAACTTAGATTTTATTTTAAAAAATGTCATTTTCATTTTTCCTATCTCTACACACTTTTCTGATAACAGCTCTCTATTTTTTTTTACACTGTTTGCAAAAAAATATTCCATTGTTACAAGAAAGTTAATCACCATATTCTATGCTCTACTGTATTTCTCTACATAATTTTTTTTTAATATTTCAATCTTCTTACCTTATCTTAAAATCATCTTAGACACAAAATAATTAATAAAACTACAATGGACACACCTTTGCAATATATTTTATACTTCATTTCTACCAACTAATTTCAAATCTATTTCCACATTTTCAAGATTTCTTTACTGTATCTAAAAGTATTATATATATATACATACTGTAAATCATACCAGTCAACTGAATAATGCACGTCACATATAAAATAGTTTCTCCTTAAGCCCTATTAGCCAAGTTAAGCACTTCCTTCTTCCAAAACTCTTACATACCACAGTTAACTCATCTATTTTTTATGCCTTATTAGCCAATTATTTTTCCAATTCAGTTTAATTTCTTTTTCCCACATATCCTATCTTAATAAAGTTAGTTTCTATTATCTTATTATTCTATTCCCATATTTCATTATAAGGACCTAGATAAAAAATCACAAAATCTATACCTCTTTTCCTCTCTTTACTTAAAATTCTTCCACTCTTTAAATTTTTCATAAGTCTCTTTCAATATCCTACATACAATAAACTAAATTGGCAAGATGCCTCCACTCCCTCTTACCACATAAACTATACTTATTATTTTAAATCCTTATTCTATTTCTACTTCCTGTGCACGGTATCAAAAGTCTTTGTTCTTGCAGCAAATAACAATAATCTCCCTCTAGTGTTATCTTATGTTCTTTCATAATTTATGTTTTTTTTAATATGTAAGTAATATTCATTTTTCATAACTGTAATTCTTTTTTTAATCAACTTATTTATACTTTTTTCTCACTCTCCATAATTAAGTTCCTGTAATATATTCTCTACACATTCTTTCCATTTCTTATACAAATATATAAAAATAAATTGTTTCTCTATTAATTTTACATAGTACAAAATCTTTTTTGTCCAATTTATTTCAGTTATACTCTTTACATAATCTAATTAAACATTATTTTTACTCATTTATTTTGTTCCTATAATATAACCTTCCAAATATTTTAAATTTACTTTTAATTTTATTCATTAAAAAAAGAAGTCTTTCCTATTTCATTTAAATAGCTGCATTTACTACCATTGTTCCTCATTCACTAATTAATGCATACCCATCTGCTTCTTCTTGTATTTTATTTAAAATTTCTCAGTTCCCTGACCAAAATACAGCATACCATTTCTAAATGTTAAAGCAGGCACCACCACTCCTTTACAAATAATTCTATATATTTTATGAGAGTCGTACAGATTTTAATCAATGCCAATCTATTTTTTGCTTTGCTTTTCAATTCTAATTCTCCTATATGTGTGCAGTTTTTTCCCCATTTATCAAAGTAGACAAATACTTATATCCCCATTTTTTCAAGATAAATATCTACCAATTTCCATTTTTCAGTTTTATACTCTCTAACAATACATGTATTTTAGATTTTTCATTTATGAAATTTATTTTTTATACTTCCTGTCACTCCACACTTTTCTAATAACAACTTCATTAACATGTCGCCTGCAAAAAAGACAAAAATCACATTATGCATTCTCTAGGTTTCAATTATATAAATGTCCATTACAATCTCTTAGAAATGAAATAAATAATTCGTGTATATCTTTGTTTGAATACAATTTTACATTTAACTTCCACTAATTCTATGCTACCCAATTGGTACTTATGAAATTATTCTTGTAAAGACTCTGAATTATTCTTAAACAGATCTAAGTTTATTTCAAGATGCCTTCATAATCTATTTCTATTTATCCTATCCTAAGTCCTTTCTATATCTAACAATACAATCAACAATTTGTTGTCCTTATAAAACATTTCAAACAACTAAGATATTATGAATAAATTATCTCCTATTCTCCATAACGAAATTTATCCTAGAAGTTATTGCTAAAGTGTATAGATAATCAACAATCTAAAATCTTTTTCCTTTATATAATTAGTCTCATATTATCCTTTCAACTGGAATATTATCACCTATAATTTTATTTAAAAATTTTCTTAACTAAGCATTGCATTCTTTTTCACACCTTCTACCACTTCAGCTACCATATTATCAAATATTTCTGATTTTTCTTTATTTAATCTATTTATTGCTTCACTCTCCTTCAATCAAAGTTTTTATTAAAAATACATTAAGTTTTTTTTTTGTTCACTTTTCCTCTGCATTCAATAACATTCTTTCCTTTCTTATTCTCTCTTTTGTATAGCTCCAAAATTTTCCACAACCCTCTCCTCTCACACTGTTAATTAACATCTTAAATTCATTCCATTTTGTCTTAATTCTATTCTAACTATTCTCTTTTTTACTTAAATAGATATCAAGCAAAATCTCTATCTCTTTTCATTTGTTTTTAACAGCCTCTTTATATTCCTTATTTCTTTTACACTTTTTTATGTTTCCATCATTTTTTCATATTAATCTTATTGGTTTTAATTAAGCATTTATTTGTGATCTTTTTCACTATATCTATCCAGTCTTAATAACTTTTAAAATCACTATTTTTTATAATTATAAACATTCTCATATTTATTGCTTATTTTCCACCCATTTTCATGAATCTTTTTAAAAATTTCATTGTAAATAGTATGATATGTAAAAATTTCATTGCTTGCCCCTTCAGATACCTGTGATTTTACTAATATATGATCACTAATATATATTTTATTGTTTCATCAAATATTTTAATTCTTTTTATTTTTTAGTTCCTCTTTATTTTTGGGTTTACCAATGAGTCTCTCTCATGCAGCAATGAGAAAATTAATACAAGACACTATCATGAATTCTGCAAGAAAAATAATTGATTCACTTTCAAAAGTTTATACATCATTATTTGCAAAAACAGCCCTACTCAACATGTTACTGTTCCCCAGAATTGCTTACTACATGCCGTTCATTAAATTTTCATCAAAATTTATCCAGAATATAAACTCTCTTTGCTCTAGATTAATGTGGAAGGGTAAAACTGTTGCTATTAGCTTAAGAAGAGTGCAGAGACCAACAAGACTTAATGGCTTGTCACTGCATTCACTTCATGTTCTTTGTCTACAGAAATCAAATAACCTCATTACAAGACTTAATGGGATTTTTCCTGATGACTCACCTTTTCTATCTATTCATCCTACAGATACTCCACCTCCAATTAATGATGGTTGGCTGACACAAGTCTTAATTGACATTTCAAAAATTCTCACACCTTTAACTCAATTAAAACCAATGAAACTTCGTTATTGGGATGCCTATCTTCTTCTTTTTTTCAACAATTATCCCAGATCATAGCATTCTCACCTGTACAAACTTTGCCATTATAAAGAAATATAAAAGATGTAATCTAGAGCCAAAATATTTGGACTTTCTTCTAAAGCTAAATCTCAATGCCCTTCCAACAAGCCACTTTCTTGTGATGTATAGAGGTTTTTCATCTTTGGACCCTGTTTGCTCACTCTGATCCGGGAGGATGATACCATATTTCACATTTTCAACAATTGTTCCTCTCTTCAGGGCTGTAGAATATTGATTAATAAAATTTATACACCAAAACATCCAATTATCAACACACTCATAAAAGGTTTTGCTTATGGGGATTTTGCAATTATAAGAAGTGCAACTTTCATCACTTTCTGTCTATGGTTTGTCAGATGCTTCATAATCTTCAAGTCTGTTATACCTGATCCAACATTAATTTTTTTACAAAAATTAAAAGATATCAAAGAAAGAGATTTGAAGTTAGCTCCTCACCTAATAGCAAATTCCACATGGAATCTTATTAATATTGGACATTAAGTAATTTAATGGTTTATAAATGTATTGCCAAATTTAATGTTATTTTATAATTTTTTCTTTATTGTAAACATAGTTAAATAAACCTGTTTTTGATACTAACATATAATCAGCCATATATATAATATTTCTGTAGTGTAATTTTCACTATATTTCTATCCATTTTTAACACATTATGGAAGTAAATCAGTATCTGAAAGTAGTGTAGTGAAAATAATTCTACAGAAATATTATTCATTAATGGATAATTTCTAGCCCTATATATATATATATATATATATATATATATATATATATATCATCAACCATTATCAATCCACTGCAGGATGAAGGTCTCCAAGTTCAATCCATCTTCTCCGATATCTAGCTTCTCTTCTCCACATCACCCTGCACACTTTCTTATTTCATCCATCCATCTCACATGTGGTCTCTTTCTGGGTCTTTTACAATCTCTTGGAATCCAGTTTGAGATTTCAATTGTCCATCTATTATCATCTCTTTTAGCAAGCAATTTGTCTAGCCCAACTCCACTCCAATCTTTTAATTTTTCCAATGAGGTCAGTAGCACCTGTTTGTTCTCTTACCCATACATTGCATTTTCCATATATATATATATATTAGCTTTTTCCTAGAACATATAAACTCCAAATTATATACTTTACTCAAATTCCCAATTTTAAGTTCCTTTTTTTTTTGCACATCCTCTTTAATAATATAATACTTTATTCACATTCTACACACCATCAACTTCATTAATATGATTATTCATCTCTTCTGCAATCAATATTTTACAATTATTCTTCTAAACTTATTTATATCTCTAAATAAACAGTTTCACATACTCATTTTACACTTTTACATTCTCTCCGCTCTTTCTTATTACTCAATATCAATATAACTCACTTAATTCTTTACAATTTTTTAAAGATATTTCACTTAACAATAGCTCTTATACTCTTTTTTTTATTCTTCTCATATCTATTTAAATCTTTCTTATTAACATTTCTGAAGTTGAAGTTTATTCTTCATTTCTCAAATGTGTTTGTACTACTGCTCACAAATCTAAATTTTTCACTATATCTCTGCTAATTCTTTTTATTTATTTATTTATATACTGATTCTTGTGCATTTATAAAACTACATTTTATATTAGCACTCCAGATTGTTCTTTGAAATCTTTTTTTAAATCATTTTCCAAACAACTTTTATAAAAAGTTCTATCTTTATATCCCCCATTATTCTACCTTCAACCATATTATCTTTTATATTATTCTCATTTCTAAATACTTTTTTTGATATCTGTCTCCGGCATTGCTTCTTTACTATTATCTATCTATATTCTACTGAACCCTTCTTTAGTTTAATGGGTAATTTTTTATTACAAATTAACTCACCTAGTTTTATTTATCTCCTCTTAGTAAGAAATGCAATTCATATCTTTCAAAAAAATATGTATTTCTAATGAACACATCATACAGATCTAAAAAATACCCCCATTATTCACCCATAAACATTTTAGCATCAAATTAAGCCAATAAACTTTATTTAAATGTATGTAACCTTATTAATAATGGGACTACTTCTACTTACCCAATTTTTTTTTTTTAAGTTCATAATCATATCCTCAAAATGCTTTACTGTTGTTTCAGTACTTCAACTTATATCATTATTGTTCCTCAATTTAAACTTCAATACTATTACCTTTATTTGTTTTTCCTAATGTCTTAATATCTAAATTTCCAGCTCCTGTCTATTATATCCTTACATTCTTCTCTTTATCATTTCTAGCTAACATATTTCCACAATGTGTAACCAAGGAATCATCCAATAATACATTCTTTTTTTTTTAATTTCTACGTACACCATTCATCTTTGTATGTTATCATCCTGTAAATCAACTTTTATTATTGGTATATTCCCTCAAATTTGTTATTCCCAGAATTATTTTTTGCATTAACAATGTCATCTATTAAAAGTATTTCAGTAGACTATGACTCATCAATTTGAGAATTAAAAGTTAATTTCTCAACTCTTTAAATGATATATCCTCACAGTCTAAATTGAAAGATAAAATATTTAGTATTATATCGAAACATTTAATAGTTTTAAGCATTTCAATATTTGGTCATTAAAGTTATTGTTAGTATATCATATATAAAATCATTTGTATTCATAATATTGTCATTGCATTCCAACAAAGCTTTACTTATGTGTTTTCAAATTAACGAAAGTAATAATTAAATAACGTTTCATGTTAACCCTAATGATAATGGTAATTAAATAACTTTTTACAATAAATCGGTATAAAAAAAATCAATCACTTTTTCTATTTTTATATTATATAAACTAATTCTCCACCTTTTTCTCTAGTATATCCTTTTTCATCTCACAGTAGGGCTTCATCTACTAAGATCTATAGCAGTGGGAAAATGATATTAGAATTATCAATTGAAGAAACAAAAAAAATGAAATTACACATTTTATTCCATTCCTTCCTTAAAGAGTCTTTTTAATCACGTGTTTTTGACTATATGTTGAATTAGTAACAGGAATTTTCAATTTTAATTTTGTTTCAATAAAAGCACTTTTATCAAATAATCAGCATCAAATAAATAATTCAAACATTTTAATTTTTGACTTCAGAAACATTAAAATCTTGAATATAAATCTATGCTACAAAAATAAATAAATCAAATTACTATAGAGTTCTGCTTGTACTGTTATTATCCATGTACTCTTAGTGCCATCTATTATCGCATCGTAGTGCAATTTCAATCTTCATTTTTAGGACAGTTTTTGAACTGTGCTCTTGTTAATAGAGAAAGCTTTGAAAATCATTTGATATCATATTGGTATTAACCATCCTCACCAAAATGACAGCTAAATCTGATGTCAGATATATACCACTTTAAAAGTAAATTGGCTTCAATTCAAAATCTTCAGGTCTTTTTAAATTTCAAACTTAAAGTTTGATAGGAAAAAAAATGAGTTTACGGAACTTGCAATGATTTCAATTTTGAATCTCAAATTCCTTATTTAATACAGCTAAAATCCAGAAATTGTTCTGGGGATTGAAATAAAATTTACTATTTAGTAGCAAATGACAACCCAAGCTTACAACAAATGGATTTGGAATACAGAGAATGTGCATGCTTTTGTGATTATAATAAATGTGAAAATGTTATGATAGCATCAATTGAATAATAGTGAATAAATCTATCTCATTAAATGAAATTCATTCCGAATCTCTTCAAAATTTCACATTCTTCCATATAAGTCTTAACCCTATCCTTTCTGAGGATGCTATTATATAACATTTTAATCTTCACATTCTTTTAAAATACTTATTTTTATTAATATCATTACCTCCTACCTTATCAGTATTATTTCTATTGATTTGCAATTAGTTCTATTACTTTTTATATGGAAGACGGCATTTTAGATTACTTTTTCTAGGCCTTTTGTTTTCATGGTAGTCAGAAGTTTCTAAATAGAAATGCCCATTTTCTGAGTGAATCTCCTATTACAAATCCGATTCCATAGTAATTGTATTGTTTCATGCAAGATCATACATAATCAAAACTAAAGATGCAGAATCTGTTAAACATATCTCCAAAATTGTTTTTTTTTTAATTGTCAAAGATTTTTTCATAGTAAAGAAATTGTATTCAGAAATGCTGTGCATGTAAAGTTAAAAAGAGCAGTTATACAAACACATAATATCATTGGTAAATTAGTACGGATACATGAATAGTTTGATATAGTGATAGAGTGGTAGATTCTGGAACTTGAGGTTCTCAGAAAGTGGCTGGTACTGTCACTTCTAGTGCATAAACATCTTATGAACTCCAGAGAAAAATAAACCATTTGATTTTTTTTTACTGATGGGATGAGAAAATCATAATGATTAAACCTCTAAACATCACATGTATCACTATCTCATTCTAGCACATACTGAGTTCAGACCCATATGACTATATAAGCTATTGATCTTAGATTGAAAATATTATTGTGTTTTCAATCTTATTCTTATAGTTTTGTAGTTAAATAGAGATAAAAGGTGGCTGCTGGAGTCCTAAGATCTCTAGAGGTGCAGTGCTCTCAGATCCAAGGCTCCTCACTGATGAAAGCCACAATCCAGAAACTAGTCTGGGAATATTGGATGACTAGGCACTAGATAGGGATTTTATGCACAAGCCTTTTGGCATTCATTGATTACTCTGGTTGGCACAGGGTGGCACTACCGTATGGAGAGTTTTGCCTTGTTTAATGATTAAACCTTACATTAACTTAAGTGTTGATATAAAAAAGAAAGTGGGGAAAGAATAATAAATAATATAGAGAACAAGAAAAAAAAGCTTAGTCTTTAACAAACCAATATCTTACATTACAAGGCAATAGGAATTAAATAATGCTAAATTTTAAACATAATTCCTCTCACTTTTATGCAGTTTGGTACTGAAATTATATCAAGCTTCTTTTATTTTTTTCTAAAAATACTATAGTTTCACCTGGTGAATTAAAATGTATAGACTAAGAATGATAGAATCGAAATATAAATCATATATAAAACATATATTTTCATGGATTTGACAAAGCAAGTTTCTTCATATAAATAAAATAGAAATTATAATTTTGTTAAACTATGGTTGATATTTTCAACTCCTACTATAAAAGGTAAATAAAAATTAACATTTAAGTTAAGATAGTTGGCTGGGTAATGTAAAGATTACGGAAAGAGTCATTAGCGAACAATAATAGTCAGATAGTCTATCCTCCTTGTAACAGTCAGAAATGGTGATTCGTTAACATAGTGCAGAATTCGACCACCACTCAGAATGGCAGCACCATCTAGGTAGTGAAGCCACCTGTAGTACTGAGTTTGAACATAGTTTATCAGTTCCACAATACAATCTACGAAACAATGCATCTGATGCCATGTTAGTAAATATTTCTTTAGGCACGGTGGTCAGGGATGTTGCAAGAGATTCATGATTTTATTTTTGAGTTAGCCAATAATAACACTAATATTAATTAAACACTTATATTTACAATATCGAGGAAATATTATATAGAATGGGTATCAAATAAATAAAATGGTATAGTTTGAAATTATTTATTGAAACATTTTAATAATCAATCATTTACTAATAATATTTGTTAGTATTTAAGTTGAGTAACGAAATTTTACTATACTATTATATATTCAAGAAATACATCTATTTATTTAGAAACATTTATACGAAATCATTTTACCAATAATGCTTTATATTTATGATCTCAGTAGCGGTATTTTCCAATACTGTTATGTTTACAAAGAGAGATACATTTATTTAATGATGTAATCTAGCTACCTAAAATTCTCGAGCAAGTATTTCTAAGGCATGCCTTTAGAGATTTATACCTTTGCAATGCAAGAGTCTAAAGTAAGATTTATAAGAGTAGCGGCGGACATATATTTATTTAATTAAAGATATGCTTATTTAATTGTTAATCATAAGATAAATAAATTAAAATAACTATTTAATATTTATATATTTTAATTACTATATTTTTTATTTACCTTATTTTATACTTTCTAAGTAGTTTTACCTACTTTTTCTTTACTTTTCATTATCCTGAAGCTTACTGATAACATCCCGAACTGAGAGTGATAAATCTCTCACCATTTATACTATCCCTTTATCCATATATTCTAAATCATAATTTACACCTCTCTTTTTTGTGGAAAAATTCACGTTATAGTAAGTGCAAACCAACATATATTACATACATATATAGTCCTTCCCCCACTCTAGTAATACATATTACTCTAGTTTACTATATAGTCCTTAAATTTAACCGTGGTTCCTATTCGAATTTTAGGACTATCATTTATTTTCCCTTTTACTCTGTGTCAGTTTTCTTACTTCATCTTATTTCTGACTTCTTTCTTTTATATTCATCTTTTCTCCCTTCATGATATGTTCATTTCTGCCATATACTTTCTTCCTTTTTTACGATAATTTTATATTTTTCTCAACACTTTCACCCTCCATCTCGATTGACAAATGTTTACAAATTTTACTACCGGGACTTTTTTTTAAACACCAACAAATGAAAATAAACTTTTATTATTTATTCTATTAGTAGCTTTTAAATGCAATGAAATACCTGGTTTATTTTTGGTAAAGGAATAATAGTTATAAGCTTTTTTTTTTTTTTGTTTTCTTTTCCTTTCTTTGGTGGTAAGTTTATCCCTTTTTGAATAATTTTGGATGAATTTTTGAATAGTTTGTTTTAGGAGGTGCACTATAATTCATAGTGAGAAAACATGACACTAATAGTATCGGAAGAGTGACGATGAAGGATGGATGGGTTCTGAAGTGTCTTTTGATTTGTTAAGGGTAGAGGGCTTTTGGAGTTTAGAGGGACCTTTAACTGTAAGATAACGATGGTTTTTACATCTTTTTTTTCCTTTTACTTGAGTATTTATTTTTCTTTGGAGCCTGACAAAGTTTTCCGGTTTAGATAGTATGAGGAATTATTTTTTGTCCTTTCACCAAACCCTGTTAAGGAGAGTATAGAGGTGAGTGGGAAATGTTTTTTGAAAAAAGACCCTTGCAATGGCTATATTTTCGGCTGTCAATACTTTGCGCTATGTCTCCCCTTCGTGTTGACCCCCCATACTGGTGTGATTCTGCGCTGTAAGTAGTAGTGCTTCTGACATTAATGTCTTTCTCTAAGATCGTGATCGCAGATATATCCTTTTTTTAATAACAGGTATGGGGACGCAAGTGGACTTCTCTAAAAATCTATAAAAGTTGCTAAAAGCGAATTTAATGGGTTGTGTTTTATAGCCTTTACCTTTTCGGGCGTTTATTTTTTTTTATGTTCCAGACTTATTCCAGCTGACCAATGCATTTATTCACATATGCTTGGCAGAGCAACCTGACTACCTTCTCGTACAATAATTAAGCATCTAAATAAGGTACACCCTTCATAGATGAATTTAGCAAGCTATGGCAATTATACGTATAACCTAGGTAAGTATCGTTATGTGCCAGGTCTTTAAAATAGCGTAATGAAATTTTCCTTAAGGGAGGGGAGTTTATATTGTTGACTTATAACCACTAACTTATACTTCCACTGTTTTACTTGTTACAATAGGAGTGCAGCTTGTGGTGTTAATACTCCTTTGATACTAACCATATTGCTTTTTCCACCCTCTGCCTCATTGCAAATGGTACTTTTCTGGGCTTACAAACAATGGCTTTGGCTTCTGGTACCAATTCTACGTCTACTGGTCTTATTCTAAATTCTGCTGGGCCTGATGTAAACAGTTCCGGATATTTTTTTTTTATTTCTTTTTCTATACACGACGTTTTTAGTATATTTATGTGTATTCCCAGTGGAGCAAACCAGTTTCTTCCCAATAATGGACTAATGTCTTTATTTACTATATACAATGTCAAAGATTTATGTCTGGAATTAAGTGTCACAGGCACAGTTAATTTTCCTTGGATATCAACTTTGTTTCCGTTTATATCTGTTACGATTGTATCAGCCTTACGTAGCTTTAATTTATTTTTACTACCTCGAGTGATCTCGGTCCAATCCTTAAGTGATATCAACGACAATCCAGCTTCACTGTCTACTTCCATTGTGATTGCTTTTCCACAGACCTGCAAATCCAGAAGAATGTGATCTGTTTTATTGTCGCCTTTTGATACAGTCTTAATAGTTGATTTTTTATATTCTCTTCCGATCTTATATCTACATTTTTTCTCTGTGTCCCGCCGTCTTTATAATAACACACGGCCACTAAATGTCCTTTCTTGTTACATTGTCTACATGTTTTATCCTTGTGCCTACAGCTACTTTTTGTATGACCGGATTTTCCACAGCAAGTACAATTTTGTTGTTTGGTGTGTCCGCCGAAAGACGTAGAGTCAATTTTTTCTTTTCTCTACTGAACGCGATCTTTTCCGGTGATTTTGATCTAGTATATTCCGATGCGATGTTGAGCATGGCCTCTTGCGTGACACATTTATCAATTGCTGTTTTGTAAGTCAATTCCGAATCACTCAATAAGACCTTCCTGAAGTTTTCGTCCGTCATTCCGTACAAGAACTGTTCCAACAAAGCATCGTTTATTTCTGGACCGTATTCACATTCCTTGGCTAATTTTCGCAGTGCAAGATCGTAATCCACGTATTTCTCTTGCGGTGACTGCATTCTATTTCTCAGCCGAAGGCGTGCTATCCATTTAGACTGCTTCGGTAGAAAGTATTCATTTAATTTTTTTATAAATTCCTTATACGTAAAATCTTCGGGACGCTTCGGGTCGGTAATCCTGTTTGCTAATTGGATTATGTCTTTCCCTGCTAGATATAATAGTGTGGAAATCTTATATCTATCATCCTCAATTTTATTAATGAACATGTAATATTCCGCTTGTTCAATATAGCTCTTCCACGAGTCAACATCATTTACGTCGAACTCGCGCATTATAGCGTTTATGGCCGCCATGTTGTTGTTTTTTATGTAACGTTTATTACGAGTGCCTCACTTTAATATTGGGCTTTTAATCCTGTAAGCTGCGCCACTCTGCTATGTCTTAATTTCAATTAAGTTGAATCAGTAAGATAGCAATAAATTAAAATAACTCATTTAATATTTCTATATATATTTTAATTACTAGTTTCTACCACACGAACATACAATTATAATAATAATATATACACACAAGATTTCACTCAGTTTATTTACATTAAACATAATATTGTTTTATTTATCAGTCCTTATTTTATACGTTTCTACAGTAGCCATTTTACCTACTGTTTTCTTTACTACGGATTTCATTTATCCTGAAGGCTGTGTACTGATAACATCCCGGGAACTGAGAGCGATAAATCTCTGCCACCAGTTTTATACTATATCCCTTTATCGGGCATATATTCTGGAAATCATAATTTACGGCAGCGCTCTCTATTTTTGTGTGGAGAAGAATTCACGTTATGCAGTAAGTGCAAATCAACATATATTACATACATATATAGCAAGATATTTATTAATAATTAATGGCAAACATTTATTTGAGAGTGAATTATGTCAGGGACAGAGTTATACATAGAATAATAAAGTTAATAAAAGAAACACGTGGTACGTTTTAGAAAGACAATATGGAATGGCAGTATATTGAAACTGCGAAGCCATGAATGAGTTGAGGGCTGGCATTTGCCATTGGCCCAAATAGGTAAGGTGTCACATAAGCATAACCAGGGACAAGTGGTTCGTGCCACGATTGCCTCCAGGCTGCATGATGATTGTCAAGTCCTACGGGAGCATTTATTATGTCCACTTGTGTAGGACAACTGGGGTTAATTTCAACCCTATAGAATCTGGAATATTCAAGGCTTGTAATGGGTCATTGCATCTCTAAAACATAACACATGTATAATGTACAGATGATTCTGTTAAGATTTAAATATATTTTATAACTCAGCCCTGCATCATCAACATTTAATAAAGAACGTTGGCGACTCTCAAAGAAATGCAAATTTATGGAATTATTAATCAAAATTTAATAAAATATAAACAATATGTAAACTGGGTGATGATTACAATTAATATGTCAGCCATTTGCTAAGCAGTAGACCCCCTGCATTACAATAAATGAAGCATTGAATGCGTGTCGATTTATATGAAAATATTAAGCTATTTATGAAAGTAAATATTAATGAAAATTTGACACGCATCCACTGTTTCAAGCGATCATAGATTTATACTTAGAAAATTATGAGCATGTGATAATTATATAATAAAATATAGATTTTAGAAATACATACCCAAGAAAGTTAGAGTTAGGCAGCCTAGATTATTAAATAACTTTACATTAAAAAAAATTTAATAATTAATTTTAGTTTTACAAACGAGAATTTACAGTTTATAGTTTATAAGTTATATAAAGAATGAATAAGCTATAGCAGGATATTAGTAGAGTACTCTAGAGAATTTGGATACAGGTACCTGTTTTATGAGAAGTTTTCCAATTCAGTGATCAGTAGCAAATTGTTCATGATTCTAGCATTAGCAGTTCTTTACAGCATTTAGATGATTCATGTAATTTAACAGCAGTAGCTTTCAAATTATTTTAGGCAGCAGATCTTCGTGGTTGAATTTATGCAATGGAAGGTTTGGCATACGATAGGCCATCTCCAGATGGAGAATAGTCTGGGCACTTTCTATTCATGCATACCATGGCACGTAAGACAATATATATTTTGGAGATTCTCAACTGATCGAGAGCACAGCTAAAGTTAAACTGAAAGTTTCTAGAAAGTCTAAAATGGCCTCCTTCTTAGATCTTATCTTTTACATTTTTGTTAGTTTATTTTTGGATTCCAATTAATCTGCCCTGAGGATAATCAATGCATTTTTGTTAATTCTAATTATAGAGAAAGCTATCTTTCTATTGTTTACATTTAGAATTTATATTTAATTTTTGCAATTAGATTTTAGGGAATTTTTTTTTTTAATTAATCTATTATCTCTCACCGGCCATTGCTTTTAAAATTTCAAATACAAAAGGGAACATATAATTATTTTTACTTTTAATTAAATATTACAATCTATTTCTAAAATTATTACTAAATGAAATTTAAACAAAGCAATAAATAACGGATTTTACAATTCAAAATAAATAGTTAAAAAAATATATTTTTTTATAACTAAAAGAAAAAAATCTAAATTATATTATTTATCTTTATTTATTGCCTTAAATTTGATATCGAAATGTGTGCATGTTTATGGTGAATTCTACATATATCTACACATTTTTAATATTGCTACACACACAATTCGATACCAAAAAGTTTAAATTTGGGTAGGATAGAGCGGTGAGTGAGAGACGATAGTAAAAAAGGTGAAACTTAAGATTCGAATACGAATCTTACTGTTTCATCCTTTTATTTGCTTAAAATAAATATTAAATAATAATACACACTATGAATGTTGGAACTATTTTCATCATGCTAACGTTAATTTTTAAATGCATTTAGAAAAATTCAAACGTTTTTAAACTTTTCAAATACATTCATCTATTAGTAAACACTATATTTGTGTTAAATATAAATACACATGTATAAATTAAATATAAACTATAATATATATAATCACTGTCTCAAACGAAAGACAAATTTTATCAATTTACTCCAGCGCTTTCAAAGGTCTAAGCCTTCATAATAACAACCAAGTTAGTATATAATAACGTTTTAAGTAGTATTATTCTCCCTCTCTCCTTAGGTGCTTCTGGTCTGAACAGTGACAGTATTAGATTGGGAATTGAACCTGGGACCTGAATTTAATTTGACTCCTTAACCAATTATACTCTTTGGCAAAAACTAATTTGGCTAAAGTGTCATCTTAAATTTAATATTCTTGAATCTAAAGATTACTAGTTCAATTCTATTCTAGTACTGTGATTGGTCAGATTAGCAATACCTGAATGAGAAAGGGAATAACACAATTTGAAACATTTTGTTATCAGGTGAATGTATTTGAAAAGTTTAAGCAAAGTTTACATTTTTAAAGGCATTTAGTAATTAATATAAAATGATGAAAATAGGCCAACATATAATCACAAGTTAAATATTATCATCACAAACTTTCAGACAAATATTGAATACATATGTTTTAATTAGATAAAAAATTGAAAATCATGTAAAAGAAAATGTCAATATTTTACTATGAATATTCATATAATGTCAAAAGCAAAATAATAACAAATAAAAACAATAAAAATAAAATTTTACATCATGGAAACACACATGAATATGATTTCAGTAAGTCAAATAGTAGACTACTGGATGCAAAGCACTTTCTAATATCCCCTTTCAGAGAAACAGTGAAGAAATGTAATCTAATTAAGACCCAAATTGTTAAGAACTTATAGTTTTTCTATTTCTTTTGCTATTTAGCTAAGAATATCTAAGAGTTAATTTGTTGTCTAGTAACTGAATGACTGGATTCAAACTGCAACCACACTTCCTGAGAGAAAAAGTTCTAACCTTGCAACTTGAAAAAAATTCCAGTTTCACTACTCAAAATTGGAATCCATATCAGCATCATGGCAGATGGACTAATCTCTCTGTCACAAGTTTGAAGTACAATTATATATTTCATTATTAAAATTGTATTAAGGTTTGTGCATAGTTACATATTAACACAAATTAATTATTAAACCCTATTTTAACTTGATGAAAATCTATATTACTATTTATTTTATTTGTTGTATCACTTAAATTTAAAAAGTTAAAATTTAATAGTTTTAAAAGCAAACAGTAAATTATAACTATTTGTAATAATTAGTGTTGATACCAGACAATTTGTATTTAGTGCACAAAAGAAAGGGAAATAATCTTTAATACCTTCTTAGTTAATTCATTTATATCATAATTTTATTTTTAGTAACATTTCTATAGAATAATTAAAAATAAATACTATCTTATAAATATATTAGTTGTAAAATTTTAATTATTTGAGAATAGTTATAAAAAATTTAATTGTTTGTTCAACCAAGTGTAGCATAAAGTTAATGCAATATGTTTATAATCTCAGGATATAAGTTCTTAAATTATATATATATAACTTTTCTTCAAAAACCTTTATTGTTTATATCACATATAAATAGAAATTGTAAATGATGCCGTAGAATTCTATATATATACCTTTTATTACCCAGTAGATGACTTGTGTGATCAAGTCGAAATGTCGATATATCAATATTTAAAATATTTTAACATGGATGAATCTGCAAAATATGTCTTTTATATATGCAACCCATGAAAATCTTCGTATCAACATATATATATATGAGATATTGACTCTCCTGATATATGATCAGACATTCTATTCATCTTTTTAGTCACATCATGTCATTAGCATACTTTTTTTTTATATATAAGCACAATCATGGAATTGTTAATGAGGCAAAAATAAAAATAAAAACTTAATTTCACTAAAATTGAAACTTGTGGCCAGCTGATTGATGTCAGATTATTTTACACCGTAGCCAATACCAGCTATCTGCACATACACACACATACACAAAATAGTCAATTTGGATTTTTAAGGATGATGTTTTGTATTTAAAAAATGCAAAATTGATCACCCTTCACAAACTAATTTATGTAAAACTGTTATTCTTAAAGGTCTGTGCCAAGAGCATTACCAAAATCTGACTCTTGTGGTTGGATTGCAGATCTATGACTATCTATCTAGTTGATACTATAATATCATAGAAGTCAATATACATCTTGATAAACACATCATTTACATATGATATTAAGATGTTTAAAAAATACAATAATGAATTATAAAAGTTATTATTTCAGAAAGTTTTCTTAATTTTGGCATATAAATATATTTGATGTAAACCTCATAAAAAGTAACATGAAACTTTTATTTTCACTATATTCAAATGAAATAGTAATGAATTAAATAAATAGATTGTCACTAATATGCATTCATATGCTAAATAGATACAAAAAGATTAATGACTTTGCCAAATTATATGTGAACTTGTAAAACAATATCAATATGCCAACTAAAGTCTAAATAAACATCTTGTTATGTGTATATGTTTAGATGTAGGATATGATAAAAGACAAATTATACATACATTAAATTAATTTAATAATAAGTCTTATCACATTAATAAAAGTAAGAATAATAAAATGAATATTCATAACCTTTCTAAATAATATTCAATCCAAATTTATTAAAAAAAAATTTTTAAATACAATATTTCATTTTATATTTCTCCAAATGTAAAAAATTAATTAATAATTCTAAAAATTCCTAAAAAATACAAAAATAACATTACTTATCAAATTATATGTAGATGCAAAAAAATTATATATTGGAAAATTAAAGTGCACTTTAAAAAAAGATTAAATGAATATCAATTATTCTATGACTGTATAAAAAATGGTAGAAATAATTAGACTAATATTGCTTAAGTTTTCTTTGATCATAATCTTGTTTCATTAATTAAATTTGCTTTCATTTCAGATCACACAAGAATATTATTACATGAAAGACATGAAAGAAACAATTCTTATAAATAAATTTAAGGTTTCTATAATAAATAGATAAGTATATAGATCTTGGAAAATGAAGTAAAATTGTTTTTGTCAGCAAAAATTCAGTTGATAATGATTCCAGTTTAAATAATCAAAAGTACTTCTGTCTAAGTTCTGTATTTCTACTTATCATTTATTATTATTATTATAATGTATATATTTTTAGCAATTAACATATATATATATAGTAACCTCTGCGTTCTTCACTTATAACACTTTATATATAATTAAATGCCCAGGTGCCAATTCTATACAAGATAGAATAAATTTATAATTGAAATTACTTTTCTTTGTACTGATACATTCTTAGGTTGTTATTACTCTATGGCTTATCTCAGTTGAGGTGCTAGGATATTAAATTCAAATTATGGGTTGTGTAATAATTATAATCCCATAAACATATCATGCCATCTATGTTATGTGCCATTTATAACCTCAGTTCTATTTTGTCAAACATTTCTATTAATCTTCCAGATTGATATAAAGAATCCTTGAATAAGAAAAACTGCCAACTTGATTCCATTTTGGAGCCAATTTTGCAACAATTGTATATTTAAAACAGGAATGAAATAACTCTAAAGTTACTGTATTAGTTTCTTCAATCCAATGGGACTTGAGTTCATTCTGACTTATCATTTTAGGTATATGACAATATATATCATGTCCCAGTTGGGCATCCATTTACCCAATTAAGCCAACAAAAAGATAAACACTATAGGATATAAGATTTTATTAACCGAGGCCCCATGTTGGGTGCCATTTACCAACCGTGCAACCTTTGCATTCTTCACTTATAACACTTTATGTATGATTAAATGCCCAGGTGCCAATTCTATACAAGATAAAATAAATTTATAATTGAAATTACTTTTCTTTATACTGACATATTCTTATGTTGTTATTACTCTATGGCTTAGCTCAGTTGAGGTTATAGGTTATGGTAGTTATATTGAATACTAATGAGGATGATATAAACATTCATAAACAATTCAGTAATATTAATTCAATTATATTCCCAGCATCTATTCAATAAGAACTGTTGTAAAATTAATAATTATTGCATTCAGTACAATATAAATAATGATGAGGATCAAGTACCTTTTCCCCACATTACCATCTATTCTAAGCAAAGTAAAACATTTTTGACACTGCAATATTGAGATTTATCAACTCCAGACAGATTAAATAAATTGACTTCTACTGGAAAATCTATATATTCTATAACTATATTATGTTGACCATATGTATGTGTGGAAATGGACAATCGAATGTATATAATAAACAACTCACATGGGATATTATTTCAATAAAACATTTATTATAAATAAGAGACAAAATAAATAAAATTATTTTACACTTTGCTAGTAATTATAATACTTCTTTTATAGTAATACCAAAATTGATCAATATTTATTATATGAATTTAAATGACAGCTTTACTATTGTTTTACCCATTTCATTAGCTAAATTGGAATTTTCCTAAATTAACATTTCATTATACTGAAAGACGAATTAATAATGATGATCATAAATAATATATTGATAAGATATGTAATATAATTTAACGACTATTTATAATTAATAGTTTTAATAATGATTTTCTCCAATATTTCTTTATTAACCATATTTTCGAATATGTGTGCTTTTATAACATTACAAATATAATGCATTTATAAATCATACTTTTACTAGCTTATTTACAGAATGAATGGTGCAACAAGTTAATCATTAAACTAATGATCTTTAAAAATGTATTATAAACATATTTAAAATACTTATCTGTTATAATCAGTATATATTATCTAATGATAATTATACCCAAAATGAAGAAAGGGAGGGGAATAATAATAACTAAATGTTTACATCTATATGCGTGAGAGTTACTTAACATCTCCAAACTCAACCTTAACTCATTCAAATGTACCTAATGTATTTCCTACACAAACAAATTTATAAGCAGACAAAGTTTTAATTCTTTATTTTTTTAATAAGATGCACCAATGAAATTGAAGTAAAAATAAATACAATTTTGGAAAAATAATTTTACAGCAGCGCGCACACACCCGAACATATGATTATATATAATATGATTTCTAAATCATATAAGATAATAAATTGTCATATTACAATAATAATAAGTTACACTGGCTTTTTTAAAATATATATATATATACATCTATTATAAGCAATAAGAAGAAATACCTATCAATATTCAATCATTAAATGTTAAGATTTTTTTTTAATTTGAAAGTTAAACGAAAATATACACATCAATGAAAACAATGAATTACACATTAAAAATAACGTTGCTCCTACTGCTGAAGCATAATTTGTTAAGAGCTGCAATAGTTTTCTTTTTTAATATTTTAGAATCTCGTAATAAACATTATAAACAACATTAGCATGCACTGGAATTATTTTATAAATCACCAGAAATAAAATCTCTGACTCGGTGAAACAATCCTAGTAAAGTTTATGACTTTATTCCTTCAGTTTTAAGTACTTAATATAATTTTCATTAACCATTATTATTGATTTATCCTTGTTTGTATACATTATGATAATTAATCAATAAATGTTGTTAAGTTATGCATTTAATTATTCATTGTTTTTTTATATATATAGACAAATGATAAAGTTCTTTAGAATATAAAACTATCCTCCTGATAAGAAAGTTAAAATAGATAAATTCTTTCATTTTAATTTTATCTTGCATAATATAAATATAAATTTCTTAAGACTGAGAACACATATAAAGCATCTGACAATAGTGTTTAATAAAAAAATTTTAGTTAGCTTCATTTTTAATAATTTTATCATTCCGATATTATTTATTTATGGGAATACTTTAAAATAAACTATAATTAATATCTTACATAATATCCAGACATTTTTGAATGTAGTAAACCTAGGCCATCAGTTGATAAAAAATTGGAGCTTGTTCCTTAAAAATTTATCCTTCCATAGTAGTATTACTTCAAGTAGTATGATAAAAAAATTATCCACAAAAATATTAGCAAATCTTCACGATGTTTATTTCACTTATTCTAATATTTTTAGAGAGTTATTCAATTTTTTTTAAAAAAAATGTTTTATATCTTCTTCCTTGGAATCTCTTGTCCAAGATCTCATGTCCAAACTCTCACACACCCTCTTTTCTTTATTATTATTCACTTGCAATATGCCAGAATTTTCTTACTTATAAATGTTAATAATAGAGTATTATAATGAAAGGCAAAAAAAAATATATTAAATATTAATTTACAAATGTTACCCAATAATATACAGATAATCTTTACAATTTTAAATATAAGATTATAAACAATACATAATTAGTAAGTAATAAATAAAATATAAAAAAAATCATTCTAATTAATGATTATAAGCAATAGTATAAAATATGAATAAAGTGTGAGATGATGTAAAATGAACATACACCCACATATACAAGTTAGATCTTGGATTGGAGTAGATAATAAGTTAGTAAACTACTGAATAAACACCTCCTATGGCTTTCCCATTAATTTTGCTCTCCTACCAACATTCCCTGATGTTTACCATCTTCCTCTTCCACTACTAGACACATATAGCTTAAAATTTTATCAACCAGTATACCCAATTAAAGTTTTAATTTTATTTAAAATATAATTTTAAATAGTAAATTATATCACAATTCATTTTTCTAACATAATTATCTTTAGTCATTATTAGCACAAATGTGAACTTCTCACATTTCTTTCTGGTGCCAACCTGGAAGCTCACTATATATATATATATATATATATATATAGAGTCAACATTTATATATCTTACTAATATATATATATATATATATATATATTAGTAAGATATATAAATGTTGACTCTTGTTAAACTAAGAAACTTTGTTACTTGTGAATAAGGATACAACAATATTTATAAATTAAATACAGATTTTAAATCATATTTTATGCATATTATGTTATTATAATAGTGAGTAATTGGTTTTTGAATTTTTAAAAGAAAAGAACTCTGAAAAAGGTGAATTGTATTTGGTAAGAAGATAATACTTCATAAATATTTATGAAAGAAATAAAAATGACTGATAAACCTGTAGGTGGAAATCTGATGCTCCTCATAATAAGATGTGTCCATTGATTATTAAATCTTAAAATATATGGCTCTGAAATAGATAAATAATGCAAATTGTTATTTCTATTGGAGATGATGAAACTAAAAAATCATGTGATGCTTTGTTTGGTTATATATTACTCTTACCCAAAAATCAAAGGTTTTTTTGTCTAAAATATATAGTCTATTATCAAGCCTTCATTTCTATGCAATGAATTTATCTAGAATAAAAAATATTAGAGAGTTGAAATCTCAGCTTCAATAATATAGAAGAAAAACCAATATTTTTTGCTTGAAAGAAAATGTACTGTTCCTCATTACTAAAAGCCACAAACAAAAACAGTAGCAATACAATCTAGTGATTATTGATTACTAAAACTTATAATAAATAGCCAACACTACCAAAATATCAGATGATCACCATTTCCTATGCTTACACAAATTATTGTTAGCAATAGCAAACTTTCCCTACAGTAGTGCCACCCAGTGACAGTCTTAGCATTGTGCTCTCAAATTCAAAACTCATTGGTGAAAGTCACAAACTAGAAACTGATCTGGGGATATTGGATGAATAACTAGATGGGAATTTTATGCACAAACTTTCTGGCATCCATTGATTACTAAGGCTTGCACTGGATGGTATTAATCTATGGAGAGATTGTTACTTAGGGATATTACAGATGAAGTAAGTAAACAGTGGAGTAGAGATATTTATCGTATGGTGGGAACAAATGATTTAACAGAACCATCAGAGAGAGTAATGGATGAAAACAAAGAATTGATTAGTAGTTTGAATAAGATTAAAGGAAGAGTAGGAGTAGTAGGATTATTACCAAGATTCAACAATAGGTATATGTTAGATAAGACATATTCTATAAATGAGAAAGTGAAAAAATTATGTGACAGAAATGTTATATTTGTGGATGTGTGGGATTTTCTATTAGTAAGTGAGAGTTATACAGTAAAGTTGGATTGCATTTAGAAAAACAAGGAAGTGAAGCATTAGGGAATTTGATTTATGAAAAATATTATAGTTCAGGAAACTTATAAAAGGGGATAAGGTTTTAAATTACAGTACTATCAAAAGAAGATTAAGAATGGATTAGATATAAGAAGTAAACAAATGGTATCTGATCCAGATATAAATGTAGATGTGGAGAATGAATGAATCTGTAAAACTAATGATAAACAAACTAATTACAAATGTAATAGAGAAGAAAGGGTCAAAGGAATTTATAAAAGGGTAGTAAGAAAGGAAGAAATTGTTAAAATTGAATAGTTAAAAATGAAGGGCTTGAGGTATTAGCAGTAATGGAAACACATCTAAGAGGATGAGAAGAACCTACACTGGAAATTTGGTATGGCAGGATATAAATAGAAAAGAAAAAGAGAAAAGGAGTAGTGGTATAGGAGTTATGACAAAAAATATTTAAATACTGTAAAATGTCAAGAACATCTGTAGTTTGAGATAAGGTTAGGAAGTAAGAATGAATGGTGGTTATAGTGTATATGCCACTGAATATAGTCAAACTATAACGGAAGGGAACAGTAGCACATATGAATGCCTATTTAAGGATATACAGATTTTCAAAAAAAAAGAGATGATTATTGGGGATATGAATGTGAATATTGAAGAAATTGATGATGTAGATAACAAGAATGGACAGCTTTTGAAGAATTTTTATCAGAAAGTGAATTTGAGCATTGGAAATTTATCAAGTATTTATGAGGGACAATGCACACGGTCTAAAAATAATATATTTCACATGATAGATTATGTATTAGTAGATAAAGGGGGAATAAATAAAGTACAGAAAATTAAAATGTTTGATAATGAAGAGAGAGTATTTAATAGTGATCATAATTTCTTCACAATAGAAATTGTTAGTAATATGATGGGAAATAATAAAAGTATAAAGAATAGTGAAAGATATGGATGGAGAGTGAATAACAAGAAAAAGTTAGAATATAAAATAAAAGTAGAAAAAATTATGAAAAAGTTTGTTGGGAGTGAATATAAAGACTGGTGTGGTAAAGTAGAAAAAGTGACAAATAGGGTTTTAGGTGAGAATATTCAGAAAAATAAAAATAATAGAAAAGTGGGAATTAGTCAAAGTGTAAAAGAGAGGGATAGCATGCAGAGAATATAAATGTGCTATTAAAAACAAAGGAAGTGAAAAAGATATTAATATTAAATGCAAAAACTATAGGGTTTTAGGTGAGAATATTGGGAATTAGTAGAAGTGTAAAAAAAGAAGAGAAAAGTATGCAGAGAATATAAATGTGCTATTAAAAACAAAGGAAGTAAAAAAGATATTAATATTAAATGGGAAAACTATTTAAATAAAAAGAAGTTGGCTAAAATAAATAATTATATAGAGCTAATGAAATTAATAGTAAATTATTGGAGGTTATCAATGGGAGTAAAAAATTTGGGAAATATATTAAAAGAAGGAATGTAGGGGGAAGAGAAAGAGTATTACTAAATGATGAGTAAAAATAGTTTAGCTCTAGATAAGAATTAAAGACAATGTTAAATAAGTATGTAATGGATATAGAAAAGATGTTAAATGTGAAGAACAGAGTGATAACAAACATAAAAGCACATAGTAATGGAAATATTAATTTTATAGAAAATGAATTGAATGAGGTGAGGAAGAAGTTTAGATGGATATGTAGCAGATATTGTGATGAATTTAGAAATAAGGCAAAATTAAATCTATTATCATGTTTTAATTAGAGGGCACAGAAGATAGAATTTCTAAATATCTGGATTAAAATAAGAGTGTGGTATTATTTAAAGGCAAGGATAAGGACCATATAAAAACAAACAATTATAGACCAGTAGTAGTAACATTGGTGTTATATAAAGTTTTTGCTTGTATGATGGCTGGAAAAGTGCTAAAATGGGTGGAATAAAATAATATAGTGGGAGAAATGAAAGAAGGTTTTAGAATGTATAGACACATAACAAATAGTTTATTTGTAGTCATACCACTCATAGATATGGGTAGAAATACAGCTAGGTAGTTATATATGGTCTTTATTGATATAGAGAAAGCATATGATACAGTAAATAGAAATAGATTATGAGTAATTTTAATAAATTTGGGAATGAATTGAGCTTTAGTGGATCTTATTAAGAGATTGTATGAAAGTAATTACTATTCATATTAATCAGGAAATATAGAATCTGAGTTAAAAATGGGATGGCATTAGGGCAAGGATGCCCTATGTCACCTATTTTCTTTTTGTTATATATGAGAAAAATGGAGAGGCAATAGAAAGACTAAGAAGAGTGGAGGGATACCATTAATAGACAGCAAGGGAGTGTTTATATTATCAGGTATTTCATTTGCTGATGATATTTTCTTGTACACAGAAAGTAGGGAAGATATGGAAGTTGTACTGAAGACTTATGCAAAGGTGAATATGGAGATCAAATTTAGTGAAGAAAAATAAAAAATAATGATAATAAATGCTTGGAGAAAAAGAAGAGAAAAAAGTTTTTTTGGTAGATATAAAGTTAAATGTGGTAAATAGGTATAACTATTTGGAAATTGTTTTAAGTAGTCAGATGAATTGCTTGGATGAATGGGGAAAAAAATTGATAAATGAAGCAAAGAAAAGAAAGGGATTGATAAAGAAATTAACATTTTTATATAATAAATATGATATAGCAAGAAATGTATGAAAGGGTGTGGTAGTAGCACGGTTAACCTATGGCAATGATACATTATGTATTAGTAAAGAGGTGTTAGATTACTTAGAAAATACAAAAGAAGTGGGAAGACATACATTAGATGCAGATGTGTGGATCTCAAAGATGGGATGATCAAGTTTTTATAAGAGAGATGCAAAAAGCAAAATGAAAATAAGGATAGTAAGAGAATATCCAAAATAGTATTTAATTGAGTTAAGAGTAAAGGACAAACAACAAGATGGCTGAGAAAGGTAGTATGCTATGCAAAAGATTTGGATACAGACTTTGTGTCAGTGTACTTGTACAAAAGATGGCATGAATGTGTTAGAAGAATTGTTAAGTGTTATAGTTGTAAAGAATGGAATAGAGGAATAGATTCATTAATAAAAAATAGGGAGCTGGAGAGATGGAAAAAGTGTGAAAAGTAAAAAGAGTCTAAATATATATATAGAAGTAAACAGAATATTGGGTGAGAGTTAATTCATGGTAATAGCAAGGAAAGTAATCTACTGTTTAAGATTTGAATAGGGTCATTAGCAACAAGAGAATATACACATAAATGGAGAAATGTGGGTGAAGTCTGCAAATTATGTAAGGAAGGCATGTAAAATATTAGGTATGTGTTAATTAATGTAAATGCTTACAAACAAAAATAATACAAATAATGAAGTTGTAATTATAAATTTATTTAACGCATTGATTACGTAAGTAATATTTACTAAGGCAATAAACCTAAAGCATGTGCGGTTGAAAATGCGAAGGTAGAGACCTCTACAGGTCTTAATCACAAGCTTAAGCATTGGAAGTTGTGGGAGAGTAAATATAAACTGATTATACAGAAAGTGGGTCTTTCGTCTTTATAAAATATTTATTAAGGTTGGAATTGTTCTATTTAACTATATTATAAGATGATTCAATTGAGCAGAAAGCTTGACATGTGATTCGAAGCATAAATTGATGTTTCAGAATGCAGAAAATTTGAGACCTGAAAATCAAATTGTAGTAATTAGAAAAGTCTAATAGCTTGAAAAATTATTGGTCAAAGAATAATAGAATGATCTGCAGTGAGGTGTTTGGATTTTGTAATTCTAAAAATAAATATGGCTTTGCAAACTGAAACCCAACAAATGGCAGCTCTTTTGGAGAAGTGTTATTTGAATGATAAATTTAGGAGTCGATTTTAATTGGACCGCAGCTAATAAATAGTTTGCTATTATTTGGCATTGTCTTAATATTATTCTGTCATAAACTTAAATAATCGCTGTTTAATATTTCATTGTAAAGTATATATATATTTCCATCAATAACATGTGCGTGTTTGTTTTAATGTACGTACTTCCATGAATAAAGAAAATATATATGTATATGAATGTGAATATATTTTAATATTCGAAATTCTTTAAAAGAAATGAAATTTATTTTTAAAATATCAGTTATGTTTAAAAGTTGGCATTTTGACAGGATCTACTGATTTTTTTTCCCCTTGCAATCGGAAATCACTGACATTGTATTTTGCGATGATTAACCATTTTTTGCTAGTAGTTCTAGCAAAACGCTTCATTTATTTATTGTCAGTCATCGCTAAGATTAAATTATGTAAAGTCATGTTTTATTGAAAAATGTTAAGGAAGTTAGTTGTGATAATTAAATAATGGTAAATTAATCTTTAACAGATGGATTTTAATATTTACTAAAACTCTTAAGCACGCACACCTATATCTTTTTTAAATCTTATAATTATATGTATAAAGAAGTATAAACACAAAATTGTACTATAGTTTCTTACAGTTACCACCAGGAGCTATTACTTGGTCATTTAATACGGTCTCTTTAATTAAAATAATCGTATGATTAGATGCTTCGAGATTGCGAGAAATTCAATTGCCTAAGAGGCAGATTGAGCTCAGGGGTTTTATTCAATTGACCAAACTGAAAAAAATTAAATTTTATATTTTTCGCATTTAGAAATAATTAAAGACAAATCTTAGTCATTGAATCAGGTGACTCCCTTATTCTAATTAAAGCTGTTTTAACATGTATCTAACTTTTGTGTATTCAGCCTATAAACATCACATGACTACCATCTCTTATGCTTGTGTATAACTGTTGTTAAAACAGCAAAACTCACTATATATATATATATTGCCACACACAGCAAGCTAGAGTAATCAATGGATGCCAGAAGGCTTGTGCATAAAATCCCCATCTAGTACCTACTCATCCAATATCCCAGACTAGTTTCTGGCTTATGGAGGGTTGCATTAGATCCTAAAATCTAGGTGCAGTGCTCTCAGATCCAAGGATCCTCACTGACGAAGGCCATAAGCCAGAAACTAGTCTGGGTGTATAGGATGAGTAGGCACTAGATGAGGATTTTATGCACAAGCCTTCTGGTATCCATTGATTACTCTAGCTTGCTGTGTGTGGCAATATATATATAGTGAGTTTTGCCTGTTTTGTGTATTCAGTTAATCAAATCATTGATTGATTAATAACTACACAGTATATAATAGTTCAATTTACTGTCAGAGAACTTATGTTTTCTTTAAGTAGGGGCATTCTAAATGTAATGGTTTTCACAGAAGAAGAAAGTCAAAAACAAGTTGAAATTGAAACTAGAACCTCAAGCATCATAATCTAAGAAAAAAGTATTTAAGAAACTGATTGTAGCAAGGCAATTAGAAAACTAAGAAAACTAAAGCTGTCTATATATTTGAAAATTAGTAATATGAATTTTTTTTAGTTTTGTGCTGAACATTAGACTAGTAGCCTAATTTTTAAGTTAATAATCCATAGCAATTTGCCAAGAAAGAAATAATCAAATCTGCTAACTATGATCACCATTTCTTATGCTAGCATGTAACTGTTATTGAAAATATTGTGTTTTCAATTTTATTCTCATAGTTTTGTAGTTAAGCAGAGATAAAGGTGGCTGTTGGAGGGTTGCATTTGATCCTAAGATCTAGGTGCAGTGCTCTCAGATCCAAAGTTCCTCACTCATGAAGGCCACAAGCCAGAAACTAGTCAAGGGATATTGGATGAGTAGGCACTAGATGGGGATTTTATGCACAAGCCTTCTGGCATCCATTGATTATTCTGGTTGGCACTGAGTGGCACTCCTGTATGGAGAGTTTTGCCTGTGTTAAAAACTCAGATTAAGTGAAGAAAATCAAAACTGCAATTATAGGTAAATTAAGAAAAATATTTTAAATAATATCTGAAATTAAGTATTCTAAATATTTCATTAGTATGTAGTTCCTTTTAAAAATAAGACAATATTGGAATTGCTAGTTAATGGTATTTTTTTTTCATATGTCATAGCATTGGCCAGGAGACAAACCTGCAACCAACTGCTTCTTTGCAAGGTAGCTGCGCTGACTAGTACAAATGTTTGTGTGATGTTTAGTGGAATTTCTTTCTTTCAATATTTGAAAACCTCATAATAGCATTAACCAGCAATATGTTAGAATATACAAATGTTAAAGAAAATTTTCTTCATTACAAATTTTTTTAATTCATAAAAATTGACTATAAAAACATAAATCTTCAAGTGATTCAGATGGTTATTATCCAAGTGTAAAAGACTATCCTATCTGTTACTTTGTTATATATATTAGTCCTGATATTGATATTACTATAAATAATCTTAACATAAAGATAATAGATGATTGTTTTAAAAAAATTACAAAAAATATATAATTTTATTAAAATTATTTATGAATTTGAAGAAAGAATGAAGTTCATCTTCATAGGTCATTTCTGTGGTTTTATTATGATAAAATAATAAAATGTATAATAAAACAGCAGTTTGTAATTAACCCCACAATGTTAAATAAAAGCTATAGCTAGATTACAGCATGATTACTATCTTGAGTAGTATTTATTATAATTTTTTTTTCTTATGTGTCATAGCATCAGCCGGTAAGTGAACCCACTAGCCCGGTACAACTATTTGTAGACCACCAATGCTTGACATTTATTAGAATTTTAAAAATTAAAATATCACAAAACATTATTATTCTAACATGAATGGCCAGCCTTTCCTAATTTATTTATATTTCCACAATAACATTGCTTATTTAATAAATTATTCATCATATTTACAAAATATGTCTCTTTGATTTTTCTTTTTCTCAAATCATTTTCCACATGCAAAATAAAAACATTAGTAAAATAAAAACTTCCATTCTAAATAACTTAATATTTTGCAAATACAGATTTAAATCTATTCATAGAATAATTAATTTTTATACTTTTTTTTTTATTAAGGAAAGTACACTTACAATTACAATATAAATCTTGTTGGTATACATTTGCTTAGATTTGTTACATTTATTATAACAATCATTAGTAAATAATTTTCCAAATTAGAAAATATACCCATTTGATATATTAGTTATTATTATGACAAATTAATTTCATGATCAGAGCCAGAAACTCATCGTTCAAACTTAATCTATAATTATTATGTAACTAGTTTTATATCAGAACAACTGGCTCTTCATTTAGTGACTTAGCCAGTGATCATTAGGCAGTCCATATTTTGATTGGCAGTGATCCTTTGTCATTCTCCATCTAACTTATACTTTAGTTCATATTCTTGAATCCTTTTTTTAAAATGTACGTTTCAAATCACTAATATAGATTGGTCTATTATACTTTTGCATCATTTTATATATAACATTATATTTTTTGATGTATGACCAGTGGCCTCCTTTCCATCAATAAGTAATCCTGCAATATTTGGTATTATATTAAATGGAACAATAAAATGAGAAAAAACAACAAATATAATCACATCACACTACTATTTATATACAATAAAGAAATTCATTTTGTCTCTTCAACACTTTTCTTTTTTCAATTCTAAGATGCTTATGAAACCGTTATCAATTAGAGGATTTACACCTTACTGGTCAAAGAACTCTTATTATGTAGAAATTAATTGAATTTAGAACATATTTATTTAGAAATAAAATATTAATAAATTTCAGAGTGATTAGCTATCCAACACTGAAGCATAAAATATGTATTTAACAAAAAAAAAAAGCAAAATGAAGACAATGGCAATGGGTGTTGTAAGTAACCAAACACGATCAATAAAAAAAATGCAGGAATGAATCTAAATGCAAATCCATAACAAAAGAAATTTCAACCAAAACCATTTTTAATAGCAAATGTATCAAATAAAAATGTGTATTAAGTAAAAGAAAGCAAAACATAACTGAAAACATTACCAATTCTTATCAAATGGGTGAATACCATTTTTTTCTGTGCATCTTATGGAAAGTCTTTTTTGGCATTTTTCAAAAATTATTTTTTTTTTTTGCTTTTCACACAACAGAATCACATCAACTGCAAAACATTCTATTAATTGTATATTATTTGCCAATAAAATTCCCTGGTCCACATTTTAATACAAATAACACAAGTAAAAGAAACCTTTATGATTACAAAAAGTGGCAAAGCTATTTGCAGCTGATAAAGTTGATGTAACAGATGACTGTTATGATATGAGCTGTTGAAATGTGTGCCAGTGAGAAAATAATGAAGAATGAAACTTATCTATATTTGATTGCATTATCCCCCCAATATATTGTTTTGTTTTTTTATTTTCAAGTGCTTGGATGCTGTGATAAGAAAATTTTTGGAATTTTTTCTGTGTTTATTTTATTTTTTGTTAAATAATATGTATTTTCTTAGTGTTAAAGAAATTAAATTCATTGATAAATACATTTTTTTTTCTTTCATGTGTCAAAACATCAGTTGGGAAGCGAATCCGGGACACCTGCTTGAAAGGCGGCTGTGTTGACCACTCGGCCATCAATGCTTGACTAAATACAATATTTTTTTTGTATTTGTTTAATATACACTAACAGATGTAAATTCAAAAATAATTGTAGGTATTTGATTTTTTTTATCAATTGGCTATTTTTGGGGGTTACTGGTAAATACTATGTTGCTCCAACTGGGTAAACCATTCTCTTCAGAGTATCAGTATATTTCATCATAAAAAATATGTAGTGCGTGTGTTTACATTTATTTTTGAATGCTAGTTACTATATAACATTATATTTATTTGCTGAGTATATTAAATTAAAGTGGACACACATATACATGTAGTTATAAAATCTTTTTAATACTATTAATAAAAATTGCGATCTAAACTTTTTTTCTAACTTTTGGAAATATATTAACTATATACTTTATCTCTGTAAAACATAATAAACTTTTGTTTGATTCTGTAATTTTCTGACTATTTATCCATTATTAATCCAAGTTCTTTTTGTAATCGCTCATTTGTTTCATATTTTATTACTATCTTAAGTATGTCAACAATCTTTTTTTAATTCTAAAACTCCACATCTGCTTCGGTTCTATATTACGTTTTATTTAAAATTCGTATTGTACAGTTATCTCCGAATTTACATACACCATTTATTTGAAGTGCTGGCGTTGTTGTTTGTTTTTTTAAAAAAGCATATCCAAACAGTAATATATATTTTTAAAAAAATTAAAACTATACGAATAAATATTTGATAAAATATATCAGTTGGTCGTGGAAAAGAAAATATATTGTTTTAAATAAAATTTTGTTTAACTTTACATCCTTTATTATTAAGTATATATCACTTTTTAAAAATTAATTTTTGTTATATAATAATTCCAATCCGTTTACGTATATTTTAAAACTACTAATAGAAATTACTATGTTTACACGTGGGTGTAGGAAAAAGAGAACATTAAGGACTGAAATCAATATTAACTACAATTTTGTTTTTCAATTTATAAAAGTATAAATAAAACACAAAAACATTTCATTTATTTTTAAAAAATAATTGTATATTTAAAATAACTGCTTTTCAATAATTAAAATATTTTTCTGTATATATATAGAAAAGACATTTACTGTCAGATTTCCATAAGTTTAAAAATCACAGAAAATTTATGCTTGAGATTTTGAAGTATTGGATAACAGGGAATAACCCTATTATAGACCCGTCATAAATTAATGTATGCAAGTTAGAATGCAACAAAAGATGTAAATATGTTAATATGTGTAAATATTTTGTTTGTCCAAAAAACAAAAAAACAAAACAACAACTTCAGAGAAAAGAATAATAAGCGAAATAATATAACACATTAAACATGATTGGCATTTTGGGCTGTACATCATGCATACACAGACATATAAATTCAATATTTTAACTTTATATACTATTAAATTATAACAACAACAATAATAAAACATAATAAGTAGGAGACACGATTTCAAAATCCATATTAAAAATGAACTATAGCTTTTTTAAAAAAAACTATAACAATTTTAAACATCAATTTTAGTATTGCTCCGTTAATTTATAATGAATTTTAAATATTAGAAGCTATAATGTTATTAAATTCTTCTCAATGTTTAATCACTATGACTGTTGATAAGATCCATTTTAGTCCAAACTCCACTCATTAGCAGTATGTGATGTGATGCACTGTGTCTTAGCCTTTTTCGGGGTCAGGAATTTCTCAACCACTGTGCCCTTGCTTTCCCTTTTCATTCACCACCCTATGTTTTTCCCTTATTCTTGTCTATCCTGCTCCATCCTATTTCCACAACATAATCTTTGTCAACTCTATGGCCTTTTTATCTAAATTCCCCTTATCTTTTCCCAAACCCAGCATAAAAACCAAGAACTCACTTTCTGTATAATCCCTTTGTTTGTATTTATTCTCCCATAATTTCATTATTTGTACTCTTTCTGCTTGCAGGTATTTAGATTCATTTAACAGATGCCTAATATTTTCTATGCTTTTATTACATAACTTGCAGACTAAATCACTCATATTTTTACATTTATGTGTATATCCCCTTGTTGTTAAAGATCCTGTTTGAGTCTTAAATAGTAAACTGCTTTCCTTGCTATTATCACAAGTTAAATAGCACCCAATATTCGGTTTACTTCTATATATTTAAACTCTTTTTACTCTCTATACTAATTCTCCATCTCTCTAACTCCATATTTTTTTATTAATGTATCTATTCTTCTATCCCATTCCTTACCACTGTAACACACAATAATTCAACCTAACACAATCATCCCACCTTTCATATAAGTATACTGACAAATTCTTTATTCAAATCTTCTGCATACCATACTACCTTTCTCACTAAACTTGTTGCCTGTCCTTTACTCATAACCCAATTAAATACTATTTTGGCTATTTTCTTATTACCCATAAATTGCAATCTACCAAACATTTTCATTTTGCTTTCTGCAACTCTCATATAAAAACTTGACCATATCATTTCTCTTTGAATTGCCTCCTTTGCCATCCATATATCTAGACCTAATTGATGTCTTTCTACTTCTGTTTGTACTTTTTTTAAGTAATCTAAGATCTCTTTACTAACATATAACACATCATTACCATAAGTTAAATCTGCTACTGCCACTTCCTTCCATACAATTCTAGCTACATCATATTTATTATATGAAAACATTGTTATATCAGTCCCTTTCTTACCTTTGCTTCATTTATCAATTTTTTTCTCCCATTCATCTAAGCAATTTCCTTGAAAACTTAAGACAATTTGCAAATAGTTATAGCTATTCACCACATTTACCTTTATATCCCCCAATAAAAATTCTATATCTTATCTTTCCCAGTATTTATCATCATTACTTTTGATTTTTCTATACTAAATTTAATTCTCATCTTTTTACTTACCCTTGCATATGTCTTCAGCATAACTTCCATATCTTCCCTACTTTCTGTGCAGAAGAAGATATCATACATAAATAAAAGACTTGGAAATGTATATACTTTCTTTCCACCTATTAATGGTATCCCTACTCCTCTTTCTATTCCTCTCTCCAGTCCCATCCCATTTTAACTTTAACTGATTCTATATTACATAATTCATATATATATAGTAATTTTTTTCATACCATTTCTTAATAAGATCCACTAAAATGCCAACCATTCCCAAATTTACTACACTTACCCATAATCTAATTTTATTTACTGTATCATATGTGTTCTCTATATCTATAAATACCATATATAACTGTCTACCTGTATATCTACTCATATCTGTAAGTTGTATAACAACAAATACACTATCTCCTATATGCATATCTGATCAAAAACCTCCTTGCATTTCTCTCACTATATTATCTTCTTTCAACCATTTTGCAACTCTTCCAGCCACCATATGTGAAACCTTTATATAGCACTGACATTACCTCTATCAGTCTATAATTATTTAAGTTTCTATGATCCTTATCTTTTTCTTTAAATATTAATCTTTTGTATTATTCAAGCTATCTGGAAATTTTCCCTTCTGTGCCATCTTATTAAAACATGAGAATATGTTCAATTTTACTTTATTTCCAAATTTCATCACTATCTCTGCTGCCCATACAACTAAACCTCTTGCCTTTCCATTTTCAATTTCTTAACTGCCTCATTCAAGAAATTTTCTATAAACCTAATATTTCCATTATTAAATACTTTCATTTTTGTTATCACTCTGTCTTTCACGTCTAACATTTATTCTATATCCACTACATATTTATTTAAGATTGTCTCTAATTCTTCTCTAGAGCTGCCCTCTATTGCCTCATCATCTAGTAATACTATTTCTCTCTTTTATTTCTTTCCAAATTTTTTACTCCCATCTCTTCCACTTTTATTAATATCCTCCAACAATTTACTATTTAATTTCATTCTCTCTCTAAAATTATCTATTATGGCCTTCTTTTTTTAAAAAATACTTTTCCCATTTAACATTAACATCTTTTTTACTTCCTTTGTTTTTAATGGCTTACTTAGATTCTCTTCATGGTTTTCCCCTCTCTTTTACACTTTTACTAACTCTCAATTTTCTATTACTTTTATTCTTCTGAATATTCTCATCTAAAACCTTATTTGCCACATTTTCTACATCACCAACACCAGTTCTTATATTCATCCCCCCAAATCTCTTCCATGATTTGTTCTACTTTTATTTTATATTCTTCTAACTTATTATTATTATTATTCTCCATTCACATCTTTTACTATCCTTTCTACTTTTATTACTATTTCCCATCACATTACTAACCATATCTATTATTAAAAAATTATGATCACTATTACATACTCTTTTTTTATTATTAAACACCTTAATTTTCTGTACTTTATTTATTCCCTCTTTCTTTACTAATACCTAATCTATTGTGTGAAATATATTATTTCTAGACATGTGTATTGTCCCCCATAAATATTTGATAAGTTTACAATGCTCAAATTCACTCTGACAAAAATTCTTCAAAAGCTGTCCATTCTTATTATCCACATCATCAATTTTTCAATATATCCATTCATATGTCCTATAACCATTATTTTCTTTCCTTTCTTTTGAAACTCTGTATATCCATAACTAGGCATTTATAGATGCTACTGATCCATTCTTATTATAGTTTGACTATCTCCAATGGCTATATACATTATAGCCATCATCTGTTTTTGTCTTCCTAACCTTATATCAAACAATAAATGTTCTTGACACTTAACAGTATTTAAATATTTTTTTGACATAACTCCTATACCACCACCCCTTCTTTCTTTTTCTTTTCTATTTATACTTTTCCATACCAAGTCTTCCAGTATAGGTTTTCTTTCTTCTCTTAGATGTGTTTCCACTACTGCTAATATCTCAAGCTCTTCATTTTTAATTGCTTTGTTTAATTCCAGCCATTCTGGTCTCCTATCACCTTGTATATTCAAATATCCATTAACAATTTCTTCTTTCCAACTACTCTTTTATAAATTCTTTTGACTGTTTCTTCCATTACATTTGTAAGTAACTTGTTTACTATTAATTTTACAGACCCATTCCCTCTCCACACCTACATTTATATCAAAATCAGCTACCCTTTGTTTAATTTTTACATCCTGTCCATTCTTTTTTTATAATATTATAATTGAACACTCTTACTTCCCTTTATAAGTTTTCTGAACTATAATATTCTTTATAAATCAAATTCCCTAATACTTCAATTCATTGTTTTGCTAAGTGTAATCCATCTTTACTATGTAACTCCCTCTTACTAATAAAAAAAATTTCACACATCCACAAACATAAGATCATAAATCTCACATAATTTTTGTCAATCTGTCATTTATAGAACATGCCATATTAACATATACCTATTGTCAAATCTTGGTAATAATCCAACTATTACTACTCTTCCTTTAATCTTACTCAAATTATTAATCAATTCTATGTAATCATCCATTACTCTCTTCAATGGCTCTGACAAATTATTTGTCCCTACCATAAAATACACATCTCTACTCCTTTGTTTTTTTTACTGTATCTGTAACATCCCTAATTCTAGCTCCAGGCAAACATATTCTTACATACATGTTTCTATTTTCTCTTGCAATTACACATACACATCCTCTAATTAGCGAATCTCCTATCAATACTGGCTCATAGTTTATTTTCCCAATTTCATCCTTAACATTCTCTTCCATCTTCTCTGGAATTCCATCTTCTGGACTTCCTGCTCACACTTAATCTCTAACAATTTTAAATTTGCTTCTACATCCTTTACCTCTTCCTCTATCTTACTTATTCTTTGGCTAACCATCTCCATTGCTCTACCTATTTTGTCATCTATACCTCTTGTCACTTCTCTAAAATGGACTCTATCTTCCTCAACTACATTTTGCTACATTTCTCCTGACTTTTTCTTTAAACTATCTACTTTTAGAGATCATTTTTCACCTCTTTTTACATATTTACATATATTCTACATAACTATACATGTGTTATATCCTTCCTAGTCTTTAAGCATTCCAAATGATATACCTTATCACATACAATACACTCTACTACAGCATGCCTAATTTTTTTCTGATCATTATATATACATTGTGGGATACAAATGCAATTCATATTCCTTATTTTTCAAATCATCTACTTTATAGTTATTTTTATGCTTTCTCTACTACTCTTCAATCCCCTTTATACAAAAGGAGAAAAACTTATTTCAATGGGAATCAATAAACATATGCTTCCTATTCTTATGCCTCAAAATGTTACCTTTAATTCTCAAATAAATCACACTCTCTTTTAAATTAAAAAAATACCTTAGTAGGAAACCCACTAAAAACCAACTAATTTGATGTACAACTTAGTTTTAAAGTCTCCTTGCAGTAACACACACACACAAAAATTATTCTTTCCTATTATATTTAAAATGGCATAATGAAACACTTTCCAAACATTATCAATATTATTCCTGATCTTTCCAAATCCAATTAAATCTATCTCTCTTTACTGAAGCGTTCTTTTCATCTTCACACAATAAGCAAAAAAGTTTTGTAGCAATAAAATTTTCCAGATGATATTTAAAAAATATATAAACTTTTAACTTATCTTGTGGAACAAATCAAACACCTTAACACAGCAAGGGATTATAAGATGAAATGCACTGTGACTTCTCTTTTTTTAGAATTAAAAATCTCCCAGCTACCATGTCAAGAGAAACTTGTTATCCACTTCACCTTCCATTTCCATTCCCTTCCCTAAGTTATTTCCATATTCTTCTACATCCTTTACCTCTTGCTTTTTCCTACTTATTCTTTAACTAACCATTTCCATTGCACCCCTTATTTTTCCATCCATATATCTTGTCCACTAAAAAAATCCTCTGTCCTATCTTCTTCAACTACATTTTGCTTCGTTTCTCCTGATTTTCTCTTTAAACTATTTACACTTAGAAACCACTTTTCACCTCTTTCATCACATTTACGCACTACCACAAACCTGTTACATTCTTCCTAATATTATTTAAACATTTTAAGTGATAAACCTCATCAATACAGTATACTCTACCACAACATACCTAATTTCTTTCTGCCCATTACATATGCATTGCAGAATACAACTGCAATCCATATTCCTTATTTCCAAAACCCCTACTCTATATTTAATTTTATGTTTTTCTTCTCTTAAAATCCATTAAGCATTACTTTAGACTTTTTTGTATTTATCTTTAATTCTACTTTCTTACTTTCATCTGATAACTCTAGCAACATTTTTTTGAAGTGCTGAAGTATGATTTGTAAAAGCAACTACATCTGCAAAATCTAGATTAATTAAATAATTATTTTCGTTTTTTCTTAGCTTCCTATTTTAATCCAAAAATATTCCTTGTAAAATTGCTGTAAAACGTTTTGGAGATATGAAATCACTTATCATATGTCTTTTTCAATATTAATTATAACAATACCCCAGGGCTATATGTTGATGGTCCAAAATTTTAATTACTATAGGAATTTTTATAGAATAAAATGTCTTTACATAAGGTACAAATCCAAACTGTAATGATAAATTATATTCATTAAACTTTTTTATAACTTCTCTCAATATTTAGATGGGTTCTAGCCACTTTTATATCCAGTTAGTTCTATTGATTAGTTAAAATCCAAAATTTTCTGTAGATGAGTTGTAATTAACTTGGTCAAAATTTTGTACAAAACAGGTAAAAGACTGATAGGTCTGTAATTTCTAATATATTCTTTCTCACTTTTAAATATCAATATTATTACTGCATTCTTCAAATCTGGTATATCTCCAGCATTTAGGCATTTTGAGTATAACTTTGTCAACATTTATTTCTATTTCTTCAACAGCTTCTTTTAAGATATTGATTATAATTTTATAATTTCCTGGAACATTTTCTTTCTTTATAGAATTAATTGCATGTTTCACTTTTTAATTTGAAATGATGGATAAGTCAAAAGATGTAGTAATTGTAAGTGTTACTTTGTTTTTGCTGTTTTTATTCTTTATCACCATATAATTCTTTATAGAACTCTTCTATATATTTCATGATATCATCTCTCTTTTTCGTAATAGTTCCATCTTTTCTGATTATTACAGAAATAAGTTTTCCACCGATACCAAAATGTTGTTCTATATTTTTGAGACTTTTTTCCTTTTCTATAACTTTCCTTGTTAATTTACAAATATATTTCTTATATTGTTCTTAACTCTTTTGCATCAATTTTACAAAACCAGTTATTCATTTCTTCTTAATGAATCATTTTTTATATATTTTTTTCCCTTTCTACTGAGTCATTTCAGTAGAAAAATTACTGGTAAATTACTACTTTTTTACCAGTTATCTTTGTTACAGTCTTTAAGTATATCAATTATCTTCTTATTGATTTGATTTCAATGTGAATCATCTTTTAAATCCGTTAATATTTTAAAACATTGGAATGTTTCTGAAGGTTAGAAATATCAATTGTGAATATTAATTTTCTTAATAACTTTTGACTTTCTAGTTTTGCATTAACATGTGTCTTACATCTTACTAATGAATGATTACATCCTGTGTTGGATCTATTAAGAATATTATAATACTGAAATATATATTTTTTGTTAGTCAAAATATAATCCAATTTTGATGTATCTTCAGTTTAACGTTTTCTTGAAGAAAGAATTCATAATTTAAAGTTTTTATTTTTTGTGAACTCTATAATCTTTTATCTAATCTAGTATAAAATCTACCATGACAATTTTAAATGTTTGTCTTAATCAAAAGCATTTTGTATAATAATGTATCTTTTTCTTATTCACAATGAGAAATGCTGTTCTTCACTTTTTTATTTATACTGAATTCCTTTCCCAAATTTGTTACTTTATAGAAAAGTAAATGTCCATTTTTTAAATCAATTGACATTTCACTTTTTCTTCTAACTTTATAAAGTTCAACAATATCTCATTTAATATTAGAGATCCCCACCCTCCATAATTCTTCACTTGAAAGTGATCTGAATTTGTAACTACTTAAATGAATGATCATCTTTAGTGGCAGCCTAAATTCACAATCAGGGAAATTTTAGTAGTCTCTGTCTTTGGCTACCAAGTGCTTCCTTGGCTGATGACTTTACATCTTTCTTGGAATCAGGACCATAATTTAGTCTTGTCTGTCATGATTACCAATATCTATTTAAAAAAGATTCATTCAGCCCGTTTGTTCAGCCTTAAAAAACAATTGGTATTTAAGTCAAGAATTATTAGGCAACTTAGAAGAAAGACCATGGTACTACTTGGTCTTGAACTCAGAGGAAGAAAGCCAGTATGATGAGTATTAGTGAGCAGTGCAACCATGTTCATATAATATATGAATAATCATATAATAATAATGGTTGTAATGACAAGAGCATATGGGGTGGATATTAGGAATTTGCTCTGCTCTGGTTTCTTTAAATCCTCAAAAAACTAAGCAGAACAAATTTCTAATGTCCATTCCATATGTTTAGTATTACAGCTGTTATTACTATACAATTATTCTTATAGTATATAAACATGAATGATCTGATCATCATCAGCAGTCATCAGCCAGTATGGTAAGTTTATTGGCTAATAGCATAGAATTCAAACACCTAAAGGTTTTAAACCCAAATTAACTTGCTTTAAAAGTTGTATAAATCTTAAGTTAGTAACAATATATTTATTTGCAGGTACTTTTAACCTTTTGAAAAAATCAAATATTCCTATAAAAATATTACTTTTTTTATTTCTTACATTCAACATGTACATTAGGAGCAGTAATTTATTCCAGAAACATCTACAAGCTGGATTAATCACCAAAGAGTATTTTTTATCACATTTTATTTCATGTTTAGAGTTACACTATAAATCTAGGCAACTTTGATAAAGATTTTACATTTAATTAGGATGTTTCAATTTTCAGTTCTCTATATATTTTTAAACTATTTTTAAACTAAAGTTATTTATTTAGTGTTGATTTATATTTTATTACTGTATACTAAATTTTATGCCTGGAGACAAGTTGAATCCCTAGGTGGCAGCACTTAATCATCATTGATAGTAATTTGTCAACGCTTAAAATAATTTATTTTAGGATGTCAGTTTTAAAACTCTGTCATAAATTTTAATGATTTTTTAAAATTTAAAGTAATAGAAATGGCCCTACTCAATATCTTTCAATAAAGATGTATTTGGGTTAAATTTAACTTATTCTTACTGACTATGACAACTTTCTTCTATATATATTTTTTCAATGAGAAATAAATTATACAACAATAATATTAAAATTAATATGCCTAAAGAATTTTATGTTACTTGCTGATCTAAATAAAGTTTTTTAGAACAAGAGACTTTAGCAAATTTGCATTTTTAATTTTCAACAGTACTATTACTATGAAATATATAACTTTATCTTTCTTATTGCATTGCCAAATCCATATAATATTAATATCATCTACTTTCTTTATTACTTTTACAATTTTTCATATAATTACAACCCACTATTAACGGTTTTGATTGCTCCAGCAATCTTCTTCAGAACTATAACAAACCCAATACAAATACATGAATATAAATATACATGAACATATAATTTTACATATCATCTTTGTGCTTGTTACAGTTCTGAAAAAGATTGGTGATGCATATGTAAAATTATACATTCATGTATTTGTTATAGTTCTGAAGAAGTTTGCTGGGGCAATCAAAATCGTCAATAATGGGTTGTTATTATATGAAGCATTAGTAGTAATTAATTTATATAGCGCACAGAAAGCTTATGTAAATAGTCTGAACAAGCCTTAACCTGTATTCAATGCACTTTAAAATTTGCAACAATCAAGCATATTTTGCCGATAGAGGGATCTTCCAAACCACAACACAAGATAGCGATTTTTATAAAGACAAGAACGGTCCATCTTGTCTTTAACCTAAATGTCCACTTATATAGGCGAATCTGAAGCATCTTGATTTGGAAGCATGAAGTTGTTGCTTTCTTCACTGTTTAAATCCACTATTTTCTTAACAAATTAACTTATGTGAAATCTTGTTATTTACAGCGAGTTAATATTACGATTTTACTGTTGGAAATTCTATAAACTATTGAGAAGTAGTAATTAATTTATATAGTGCACAGAAAGCTTATGTAAATAGTCTGAACAGGCATTGTAAAAGTAATAAGTAAAATTATATGTTCATGTATATTTGTATTCAAGTATTTGTATTATGTTTGTTATAGTTCTGAAGATTGCTGGAGCAATCGAAACCATCAATAGTGTGATGCAATAATATGAAGCATTGTAAAAATAATAAATAAAGAAAAATGATATTACTATTACTATGGTATGCAATGTCTTATTGTTACATTTAAACATTATAGTCATCTCTTAGATCCATTATTTGACTAAGAATTTTATTTCTCTTTTTACCACAATACACAGGTAGCACGTTATATCAAGAAAATTCCTGAATATGCGTTACTTTTTCTTAAACATCTATCTCTCAATTCTTAGAAAGTACTTTCCAAAACTTTCATTCTCTCACTATTTATTAAAATACATAATAAATCTTTAAAATTTTTTTACCACTCTTATGCATTACTAGGTTATAAAATCAACACACAAGTCTTAAATATCAAGAAATTTACAGAAGGATATTTACCTATGGTTTATGAGATGTTAATTTGTTAAAATTAATTTCAAAGGCATACAGAATCATGCTAATTTGCAATTTCTATTAATAATAATGTGAAAGGCTATACACTTTAAAAATGCTTATGTGACAGCCAATCAGATTGGAACTCTTAATTCTAAAACACAAGTCACATAAGCATTTTTAAAGCATATCTGTTGAAGGTTTTAGCCTTTCACATTATTACTATCATCTGTTTGTGCTTAATAAATTTAATATATTTAAATTTCTATTAATGTAGATGGTATTCATCTTATAGCTAAAGACGCCGCTCTATGGCGCGGTTTTCGCGCTAAAACACATAAAAATGCTGTTTCCATGGCCGACATGTTCAAACCTGCATTTTCTATAATACAACTTTTTTGTTGTGCTATAGAATGCAGGCCGCTATGTCGCATCGCAGTACAGCATGTATGTCGCATCGCAGCAAATACATTTTTTGAATTTGCACAGTTTATAAGTTACGGCTTGACGAGAGAGTTTGTATTTGAACTGGATGGAAATGTTGTTTTCATTGGATTTTATTTTATTTTAAAGTATTGAAATGTTCAGAATTTTTAGAGTAATAATTCTAAGACTTTTTACAACATACTCTATTGAAGTTTTAGTTGGGAAAATGTTAAATATCTATGTTTTTAGTGAGTTGCAAATAGGTAATGCATCAAGTAACGTACTGTTCGTACATTCCACAAGACAAAGAAGATTCAAAGAAGATTCCACCATGTGTATATTTTTGAATTAAAAAAGAGCGGTACCAAAAAAATATCCAGTAAGAAAAGTACAAATATACACGATTTTTTGTAAATTTCATAAAAAGCAAATATTATAAACATGTTTAACAAGTAAAGAAGACATTTATATGTGTTTGTTGTTGTTTAAAAAAGTTTGAGTTTCTTTCTTTTGTCCGAGTACGGTTACGATTTTGAATTATTTTATTTTAGCATTACAAATAACAGAACACTAACCCTAAAACTAACACTAACCCTAAAACTAACCCTAAATCTAACCGTAACAACTTTTACTTTTTATTGTCATTCTATTTGAAGTAAAAAATAGCCGTAATATCTCTTTGTCTGTAAAAAAAAAAAGTAAAACGAAGACTAAAAAAATAGACTAAGAGATTTTACTTTTTATTACCATTATTATTTTTTAGTTAAACAACAACAACAAAAAAAAGTCGCAACACAAGTAAAAAAATATCCGATAAAAAATTGATAAAAAAAAAAAACCCTAACACAAGTAAAAAAATATCCGATAGAAAATTGATAAAAAAAAAAGCCATAACACAATTAAAAAAATATACGATAGAAAAAACATGAATCAAATTGTAATTTGTTGATTTTATTTTACATTTATTATTATCATTTAAATTGTATACGTTAATAAAAAATAATATTTATAAAAGACGATTTTGTTTTGTTTTTATTCTCGCATTACAAAAAAGCACAGCAAAATTATTATAATCAACGGCCCAGGAATGGTCATATTGTATAGTTTTAGCGTGAAAATGGTGCCATCCAATGGTGTCTTTATCTATAAGACAAGCACCATGTAGATTTTAATAATTCTTATGAAAAGATAATAAGTTGTCTCTGATAATCATAAATTTTATTATAAACAAATTATTTCCATGCATAATTATCTCAGATGATTTAATCTGGTTTCAGCCATCAAAGACTCAAGACTCTGTGGTGTTTTTCATTTTTTACATTGACCATTTTTATATTATCTTGATCAATAATTTTAGCAGTCGTTATTTATTTTAGTAATTATAAATACTAATTAGCATAACCCAATGTATATATAAACAGTGAAGCAAACTCAAGTCTTTCTGATTTAATGTTTACAGTTATTGACTTCTGTTTGATTACTAGAACAGATTATTAAAAGGGAGATTTTGCATCATCCATATTTAAATGATTATTACATTAGTTTAATAGTAATTAATGCCATGCTTTCATTATGCTGTTCTATTAAATACACTTTTAATTTTCCACCAATATTGGGAGGGGTAAACTTATGAACATCAAAACTTTAAAGAATAGATAGATTCATTATATTCTTAATCCAAAGCCCGGGGGGGGGGTATTTGATCTATTGATGATTACCTTAATCAGATAAAACCATGCTAATAAATAAATTTAGTTTTTAGTTTAAACGCAAGATTAAAAACTCGTATCTTATACAAAATTCATCTTGTGCTATGAATTCAAAATTAACTAGCTTTCCAATTAGTTGTTCCTGGCCAATGCAATAAAACGTTGAATTTATCGCTTAGGAGAAAAATAGAATTTTTTATATTACCTTGATAAGGACTCCTTGAAAGCGGTTGGCAATAGTTATTGTAATTTATAAAATGTATTAACAGAAGTATTATATTTATTTATAAATTTAGTTGATAATGTTTAATAAATGAGTATTACTTCCCATATAATTAATAATGAGCACATTCAGGCTTCTAAATATCTGAATTTCCAACGTTTTTTAAAGAAATTTTTTTTTATAACTAATAGATATAATAAACATCTCCATATTCCCCCATTCTTTTTAAATTCACTTAAATAAAGATGTAATAAAAGACAAATGACCCCCCCCCCCCAAGATACATTTCGTGCTGAAACAGCTCTTATCAGTTGGCCCAGATCACTATCTCTCATATATAGTTTTTGATCTATGTAATATTAGAATATAAGTATAATTTAATATACTTGGAAATTAGATATAATTGTAGAGCATTTAAACACAGACTTTCAATCTCCCTTCAGCTATTGACTCTATCTCATATAACCGATACACATGACCACACACATGTGAACAAGATAAATGATCTCCAATACAAGTACGTGTTCTGTGCTGAATCACCACTTATCAGTTTGATCCAGATCATTATCTCCCACACACATATATAATCAGTGCTCAGTTTATATTAAGATTAGCAAATGTTTAAACTTTAATGGACAGGATTTAATCTACTTCACCCTCCAACTCTTCAGTCATTCATACTATTGAAAATCTGACAATGGAATGCTTAAATCCTTTGTTGATGCCAATATTATTTTGAGTTATGTCTAAATTAAAGTGAATAAAAAACAAAGTACTGTGTTGACAAATTATATACAAAGTATGTTATTTAATTCTCATGTTTGAGAATAAATTATTCAATAATCATTAATAAAATCTCTACCCACATTGCTGTTGTTCTCTGATTCCTGAATTCCAATATCTTATGAAGAATTGATCAGCAACTTTGCTGTGTTTGAGGCTTTATTCTTAGAAAGCAGAAAAAGATTAACATTAATCTTTCCAAACCAAACCTTTGAATTGACATAATCACGTTTTATTAATACATAAATAAAGCTTCTATGTCACTCCAGAAAATGATATTTTTATCTTCTGGTCAATTAATGAGGTAATTGGGAAACTTTTCTCTTTGAAAAGCTTCACACCAATATGCCAAATGTTCTCTTATACTCGAATGATCAGTATGGAAACATAATGACATTTTAATCAAATAAAGGACTATGACCAAAAAAATTGAACTATTAAATTATTCAAAATATTATTTGAAGACATAAGTTCCACAAAAAACTTGAAAAGGTATAATATTTTGGAAAGCTAAATGGAACATAATAATATTGCTTAATTACTGTTGCTTGCCTCTCTCCCCTTAATAAATGTATTGAAGTTAAGAAAACCATATATAATTATTATTCGAAACCAATCTTAACTTAGAACAGTCATCTAATTTGATGACAGTCAATTAGTAGTGTATAATGAACGCTTTTAAATGTGGATTGATACATAACAAACCAAACCTAAAACCAGAAGAGAGGAAATAATTGACAGATAGAAATATGTTAAGAATTGGAATTAGTTCAATATGTCAAATCATTTATATTCTTTACTAAAATTAATTTTTATGCTAATCCTATTGGGTGGTTTTAAAATGATACTATGCTACTTAAAATATTGATAAATTGCTGCTTGTAGAATTTCTGCATTTGAAATGAATTCAAAAACTAATTGTGAATAATATCGTTCACTATTATGGAGACTGTAAGATTATCAACATTACAAGAAGCCAGAGGATTACAATCATTTCAACAGAAAAACGCACTCCAAAATATGCAGAAAAAAAGCTACTGCAAAAGATTTCTATGCATTGTATTGAAAAATCTTTAAAAATAATGTAAATGTCATTCATATGACTGTCAGGAGCTAAGGTCAGATTAGTAGCACTTATAAGGAATGATCATAAAAAAAATTGTTTTGCAGTCTGTAATCAATTTATATATATAGTAATAAATATAATTGCAGTTTTTAAAGTTTAATCCAAAAATTTTAATCATATCTTAAAAGATATAATTTAGGTCAAACGAATCAAGTATTTAATGAGATTTTAAAACAAGATTAAAAATTATAATCACTAGTTTATATGCAAAAAGCACAACTAATAATAAAATCAATTATTCTCTCTCTCTCTATATATATAAATATATGCGAGGATTTGCAATGTGTTGCTTGTCAGCACTAGAATACCTCCTAATAATTTTTAAAGTGTTCATTGATGCATGCCATATTATATTCTTTAGTATTTTCAGGCTGTAACCACTCAACTATTCATCCCATTGACATCCGTTTTTTTCTCTGCTGTGTTATTTTAATAGTAACAATGCGCTTATTTATCAGCTATATGTGTTTGAAACTGGTAATTAAAAGTGTAAAACCTGATATAATTCAAAAACTATTTCGATTCTGGAATTTAGTTAATGAAATTGACAATCTTTTATTAAGAAAATACCCTCTAAAAGTGCACTCTTACTGTGCTTTGATATTTATCATGTTTCCTAATGAAAGAGTGACTGATTCTCTTTTTATGCTGCTTGCAACCCCAACTCCGAATCAATTCAAGTGTTATGTAGTAAGATAATTGAGTTATTCCCCACCAAAAATTTTAAGGCATATCTAGATCATGAGTTGTATAATGAAATGTGGCAGTGTGTTTTATACCTTAATCCACAATAGAACACTGAACTAATATTAAATCAAAAAAGTATTATTTAATTAAAGAAGAAACTTATAAAAAAAAATATAAATAAGTATGAAGATTTGTAATTTAAAATTTATATGTAAATAATTATTGTAAAAATGTATATAAATGTTGTTTTTTTTGTTAATAAAGATTTTACTTAAAATAAAAAAGAATATTAAATTTTGTTTTAAATTGAACAAAACTACTACTGAGATGTTTGAAATAAATCACACAGTGTATGTATAGCAATAAAATCACGAGTCATAAAACTGTTTGTATGTGTATTGCAAGTTTCGCAATGGAGGGAGATCACGAAAAATGATCCAGAAGGTACAAAATGCAATGTCACATTTTCTGTTGTAATTCATGATCCAGATATACTAACACCTTACATTTTTCTGGAGAATAGCTAAACTACTTTATTCATAACATATACAGTGATTCAGAGATGTCACTACAGGAAGTATTTTATAAGCACTTATTGATTTTCATTTACAACATTGAATAAGCTTTAAAAATTCTATAGTGACATCAGATTATAATGAGTTAAAGATATGGGGTGAGAACTATCACCCTAATGCACTTTTTATATGAACAAAAGTCAATAATTTAATATAGATATTTAATTTTTATAAGTGGTATTTGAATTAATAAATTGACATAATAAAAATGTATTGGATATTTCTTCACCTCTCAATTCCTTCTTCCTGTAAAATTAAAATGCTCTTTGTCACAAACCTGCTATTCAGGATTCCTGTATTTTTTTAGTAAAAAGATATCTTACCCTTGCATATAAGCAAACAGAATTCATGACCAGCTAACTTTATAATGTCATTTCTAGTACAACAAATTATAATATCAATTATTTTAAAAATAATTGCAACAAACTCTCCATACAAAGATGCCACCTAGTGCCAGCCATAGTAAAGAATGGATACAGGAAGGTTTGTGCATAAAAACTTTATCTACTGCCTACTTACCAATATTCCCAGACAAGTTTCTAGTTTGTGGATTTCTTCAGCGAGGAACCTTGGATCTGAGAGCACTGCACCTAGATCTTAGAATCCAATGCAACCCTCCTGAAGCTATTTTTTAGTCTATTCCATTAACTGTAAAGCTATGATCCCAGGATGAAAACACGATAATGTTTTCAATCCAAGCCCAATCACTTATATAGTTATATAGACCTGAACTCAGTTCAGTATGTATACATTTTGGTGTCTTTTGTTTCTTAAAAACCAGCCGCCATCATCCTATTTTCAGGATTGATATAAAACCATTAAACATCTCATGATCATCATTTTTCATGTTTACACAAGTTGCTAAACAAAAGCAAACTCTCCATTCAGTAATGCCACTCAGGTCACTAGATGGCATTGCTGTATGGAGTTTTCTACTGTTTTCACAGCTTGTATACATATAGGAAATGGTGATTGTGGGATGTTTTCACGGTTTTAAAATAATTGTAACATATTTGATTAGAAAATAGTTTAAAATATTTTAATTAGTTTCTGCTATGGTTGACAGTTTATACAAATTAATAATTTTTAGTAGTGATGCAATTATTTTGTAACTAAAAAAAAAAGGTGAAGTTTTCAATACTTTATGATATTATCTTAGAATAAGATGTTAAAGTGATAAACTTTAATTAATAATGCATTTCGCAGTTTGAAATCAATGCTTTTTAATAAATCTTAAAATTTATTTCAATTTTTGTCAAGGATTATTGAAAGTATGGAAGCTATCCCACAATGACCTGCTTGCTTGATAATAACACCCTTTTTCATGAGACTTTTTGTAGTCATAAAACATGTTTACCAGCATATCAATAAAACACTTATAATATAGCTACAACAACAAAGGCCTTTCAAACAGATTCTTCAAAAAGAATATTCTAGAGGAATACATACCAGGCTTGTTATTTGGCAGATCATGTGGGTTTAAGCTGTTTTCATACTTCCTTTACCTCCCTAGCTCACAATCACTAGATTACCATGTAATGACCAGTATTGAATGCCTTATGTTTAATTTCATTCTTATATATTGGTTACCTGAAGAAAAAAGTCTAATTGTAATTGGAATCTGGAAAAGTTGCTCAAGTTTTAGTCAACCTGGTTTGAATCATAAGTTCTGGATGTGGCAGATGAATGCATTACCACTATACCATGAGGTCTTTTGTTTTATAAAGCACAAAATTTAAAAAAATAAAAACTTCAAACTATAACAAATTCATAAAGCTTTAAACAATAAGGATAATAGAATTAATGTTCTGGCTCCATTTAAAACTGGATAATGATTATTTTGACATAAGATAAATCTAATTCTTACTAATGATCTTATTCTTAGAAGCATAGTCTTTTATCATTTAATTATTAATAATGTCAGCAGTGATTCTAAAACTAAAAAGAGATTTCATGACTTAGAAACTGTTATCAAACATTAATATTCAGTTGAATGATGATCTAACATTATTGGTTTGTTATAATACTTTGCTAAAATTCCTTTAAATCAATTATCCTGTCTTTAAACTGATAACTTCTTGTTCACACATATTCTAATGGAAGATGCACAATAATCCATATCTAGTAAAATGGTTTGTGATTGAGTGCAGATTGAAATTTAAAAATTGTACAATCAGTGTGATGACAAATTAAAATTGATTAGTTATATTGCCTTAATATGTATGTAGTTATTAATTTAGTTATTATGAAATATATAATAAATTTATTTATTAGCATTGTTATCGGTACTTTAGTGTTATTTAACCGATGACGTTTTACACTTACCTATTTTCCTTCCGGTAGACATCGTTGTTATCATATAAAAACCAATGATAAACAAGGATGTATACTTCGTACGACAATGTTTTCAATTTTTATATCAGTGAGCTTTGGAATTGTTTATAGACAGCTTTATAAAATAGGAAACAAAATATGATATAGGTTTGATGGCGGAATTTTTAATTTGAATCAATTAAAAACAAAAACAGGAATTTCGTTTTCTTGGATTCTGGATTTACACTTAGCTGACGAGTGTGCTATTTTTTCCAGCTTAAAGGATGATTTCCAGAATATATTCAATGTTTTGAATGCAACATATAAAGACTTTGATTTATGAATTAGTGTTAAAAAATCGATTTTTTTATCAGTTTGTGAAAGACAAATTCTCAGCAACTTTTAGCTTGGATAGTTATCAACTTGAGATTGATCACCAGTTTAAATATTATACTTTGGTAGTTTAAAAGGAGAAAGGTGTATTTAAATATTGAGGTACAATCCAGACTCTAATATGCTACTGCTGTTTCTAATAAGTTAAAAGATGAGTATTTTAGTACAGGAAAATAATTATTGCAACTATGCTAGCTGGATAAAGAGCTGTTATTTTATCTAATTTATTACATGGAAGTTAGATTTGGACACCTTATTGGTCCAATATAAAGATATTAGAAACCATTTCATTTAAAGATGCTCTGTAAAAATTTTAAAGTACAATGATAAGATCTCAAAACTAATCAATATGTTCTTCATTTTGCTGGATGTGATAATATGGAGTCCACTATTGTAAAATTACATCCTCATTTAAATTGCACATGTAAAATGAATGAACAATGCAAGATTTCTAAGGTAAACTTTATCATAGTTTTCATGGTGTAACAGTCATATTTGTACATTTACGCAACAAAATCCAGAGTTTTGATAAATTATACCAAGGCTGATCTAGATGAGGGTTTGAGACCAAATCCGACTGCACCTCAGCTCCTTCACCAACCCTCCCTGACTTACTACCTTATGAATGACATGAAGTCACACTTGTAATCTCTTAATTTTCATGCTGGCAGTAGCAAAGGGTGAAGCGGGAGACTCAAGAATAATTAAAACTAAATGCTTGATAGCTTAACTAAACACACACATACACAACTTATAACTGATTATCTAATGCATATATCAATAATTATGGATGGTGATTTAATACAAACAAAGTGAATAGTACTACAGACGTTAATATGTTTTAAAATTATTTAATATTGACAAAACACAAACAACAACAATTAAATGTACTGCATATTCCACTCAAAGGTGGGATGGTGAATATATGAACTACACGTACTGCAATCAATTGTACTTAACCATCATCATTTTATTACAGTGTTTATAAATCAATAATTATTTCTACATCTACACCAATGCCTAAATTATGCTCTGCCCTTCCTACTAGGTTTTCCAAGGGTTAAATTTTAAGAGAGTGGCAACTTTATATAATGTGAACTTAAATTTATTATTACTTGCTGAGCAGTCAATGCGCTCATTATGTAGATATTATTAGATAATCTAGATCTGAGGTTCAGATCAATGCTGAACAATTAATATAACAGCAGGTGAACTGGCATTTTGTAGCATAACTTCTGAGACTATGTCGCTACACAAATTACATCAGAGATGTGACTTGAATGTGCCTTTACTCATGAGATTCAGTAACGTTTACGCGGTTCTCAGGTACCGATCACTGGCTATATATGAACATTTAGTTCGGATGATCGAACAGTCTTAATATACGATGCTGGATTCCAGGTGTTCCAGTTCTGAAGGAGGTAATGGGAATGATCCTTAAAATCATTATCCCATTCAAGAGAGAAGGCTGTCCGAACTAAGGATGATAAGATAGTCCTTAAAACCTAATCTTATATATATGATAGCAAGGTGTAATGCACCACAGTGCTTCAAAAAAGCTCACTCACAATGCCTTCTAAATATTAATTATTACAGTTAGTAAAGCGCGAAATCTATAGTTTCTTCTGCAAAACTACACTATGCCAGTTAGTTAAATAAATACTGAAACTGTGCTAAAGAGGACTTTATTAAAATGATCTAGCTTACTAATTAACTACATATTCTATGAAATAATTTAATGGGGTCTAAAGCATATCTGGGACTTAAACTTGGCTAACTACTGAATATGCCTTAAATTATCACTCTTGTATTTAACTAAACAGATCTTTTAATAAGCAACATATATGCAATATTAAGCTAAACATAGCAGCTCAACTAATATATCAAAGTAGGTTTCAGAACAGAGATTTATAAACATGCCAAACAGCATATAATAATTTACTTGAGAACAAAAGCGTCTTTTTAGGTTTATAATAATTAATAATCTCTGCTCTGAAGGCATAGCACAAATTAATAAATGCATTATAATAAAAAATATATATCTAGATGTAAGTATATATGTAAATAGAGAAAATAATAAGGCAATAATCATTTTTTTATAAGTTGAATTTAAAAGATTTAAGAGAAATTGAGATCAGGCAAGATTTACATTTTAACTTTTAAAGTATTTTAAAATTATACAGATTGAAATACACTTATCTAATACAGTTTAATTAATTTAAGAGAGAATACACTTATTTAACATAGTTTAATTAATTTATGAGATTTGAGTTTAAGAGTTTGTGCACATTACTTATATTATATAGCTAGCTTTAGGAAAGATTTAGAATTGCTATAGCATTAGGTTTAGCTTGTTTGAGAAGTTGTTACCAGTTGTTTACTCTGAAGGCTTGCAGCTTGACAGTATGAAACGCACATGCATGGGCTGGTTTATCTAAGCTGGTTCATCTATGGGCTATTCTTTCAGGTAGGCTGGATTTTGAGTCCCCATCTCCATAAACAGTTATGGCCACCAAGGAGGTAGCAATGATGGTCTCTCTAGCCAATAGTTTCCATAATAAAAATGGGCATACTGCCTGGATATGAGTTAACACATGAGTAAAGCAAAATGGATGATGATTTCTTTTCAAACTGGGGTTTTTATATTTCTTTACCTCCCCTCTTTTACAGGCCATTCACAATCTTTATTTTTACACTTTAAAACTTAAGAAGTCACTAATTTTATCAACTTCAAATGAAACGGCTGGATTTATTTCAGGCTTAATGCTTGTTAATTGTTCCCTTTTATTTCATAAGATTCAAGTTCAGCTGGATTTTATTGCAGGCTTAATTGTTCTAATTTTTATTTTATAAGAATCATAAAGTCTGGATTTATTGCAGGTGGTATTTTATAAGATTTACAAAGTTCTTTTTCTTTAAACAGTGAATTTCTTATTTTTTTTCTTGAAAGAGATTTAAGCTGCAAACATTTCAACGTATACCTGAGAAATTACCCTTGTCTTTAATTACCATATGTGATTAAGTAATTTAGTAATTGGATAACTTCAAAGACAGTTTGAAATAATTTAGAGAACTATGTTTTTATATATATACAATGTCCACAGCTTAAAACAAATTTAATAACTTAAAATCATAAAACAAATATTTATATGAAATTATAAAGGTGTGTACATTATACATAATAATATCAATCAGATGCGAATATACGATTTTTCGCAAATAAAATTATTACAAAATGTGTATACAATCATTTAAAATAGCAGATCTGTGCATATACAATTACACACATATACGCGTAAATATACGCTTCTATATATATTATATTACTTAGTATAGTTATATATGTGCACCTCTAGGGTTTGAATTAGGGAAATTAAAACTACTATTTTATATAGTAGGTGAAACTGTATGATGACCAAATCATACTGTTTCAATGGGATAGATGATTGCTTTAATAATATACTTTTTTTAAATGTATTCATCTAAATTTGAAAAGATATCCATCTTACAACTTAATGAAGTTTTATGAACTCAAAAAATGAAAATACTATGTCATACTTTAATACCTGCTTTATTAAGTCACACTGCCATAAAAATAAAAAATAAATCTGGAACTAGTATACATTTTTAATAAAAGTATGTGATGTTATGCAAGGTAATGTGATGCACTATGGTTTCTCCTTTCTCAGAATCAGGAATCTCTCAGCCACTTTGCCCAGAGAAACCTGTTAGTCATCTTATCTTCCCTTTCCATTCCCCATTCTAATTCTTCTCTATCCTGCTCCATACCATTTCCACAACATTATCTTTGTCCATTCTATGGCCTTTATATCTACATTCCCCCTTATCTTTTTCCCAGTATGAAAACCAAGAATCCACTTTCTGTATAATCACTTTGTTTACAGTTATTCTCCTACAACTTCATTATTCGTACCCTTTCTGCCTGTAAGCATTTACATTCAATTAATAGATGCCTAATATTTTTTATGCCTTCCTTATATAACTTGCAGACTAAATTGCCATATATCTTAATTTATGTGTATATTCTCTTGTCACTAATGATCTATGTTCAAGCCTTAAATAGTAAACTACTTTCCTTGATATTATCATAAATTAACTTGCACCCAATATTCTGTTTACTTCTATATATGTTTAAAATCCTTTTTACTCTCCTTATTAGTTTTCCATCTCTTCAACTCCCTATTTTTTATTAATGCATCTATTCTTCTACCAAACTCTTCATACAATAGCACCACCAAGTGCAAGCCTTTTAAATCAATGGATGGAGTAAGAGTTTGGTATTCTTATTAACAGCATGTGTAAGCATATGAAATAGTGATCATGTGATGTTTTGATAGTATACATTCTTGTTTAACAAAAATGCCTCAAACTATATCAAAAGTTCTTTTAAGCATTTTATTGACTAGATTGTTTCTAAACATAAATTAATAGCTGCCAGAAAATATCATTTTAGAGCATCAATCAAACATTTTGTGATAGTGTTTAAAAATTGCCCTAAGATTTACTCACATTATATTGTTTTTATATAATGGAATAAGAAGCTAAAGGTTATTACTGATGATAAAAAATTGGTTATATTCAAAATCTTAAGAACATTTAGTAAATAATTTTTGAATTGACAATCATATGCATATTGTAGATTTAGAAGTTGAGAATAGTGCACTGGTTCAGCAGCATAATTTTTTTTATACCTCTCTATCACATACTGTAAGCCTCAGTTAGTAAAAGATGTCAGATAATAGAGTTTAATAGATCCCTATTCAGTGTAGTCCTAGCCAATATTACTAGATAGTTTTGGGATATTGGATAAAACAGTGCTAGATGGGAATTTATTAAGAATTATTATACTTATATCTTCTTCTTTACCTTTTTTGCATTTCTTAATATATTCATATATATATTACTTATAATCAATCTCCACATATATACTTTAATGCAAATTTTTTTTATATAATTCCTTTAATTTCCTAACAGTTTCAACTGTCCTGTAGTCTTCATCAGAGCACTTGCATAATCTTAAAAGGAAAAGGAAGGTTATGCAAGTGCTCTGGTAAAGACTGCAGGACAATCAAAACTGTTAGGAAATTAGAGGAATTATATAAAAAATTGCATTAAGTGTATATGTGAAGATTGATTATAAGTAATATATATATATATATACTATTATCTGGCATCTATTAGTTACCAAATCTTACAATAGATGGCATAGGCAATTGTAGAAAAAAAAATGCTATTGATGCAGCAATGAGTGCTACATGGAGTCTGATCATTCTCCCAACACCATTATAATATTGTTTTTTTCTTCTACTATTATTAACTTTTTTATGTCAATGCTATATATGTAAATAATGTATTATTTGTAACCTAAAAACATTGTACTAGTCTATTCCATGATGTTAATTGAATTCAAACCACATTTTCTATAAATGTAGATGAAAAATGTTTTTTAGCATAATAAAAATTTGTTTTAAAAGTAAACTAAGTCACGTGAGCGATAATGTACTGGTTCCAACTTGGTTTTTTGTTTTTATAATAGATAGTGATATTTGGAAAGTTTATGAATCTTTATCAAGCTGTTATTAAAATGTGATATAGGTTTGGTGGAATAATTTGTATATTGAATAAATTAAAAGCAAAAACAAAAAACTTTTTTTTTGGCTTTTGTATTTAGAATATGCTAATTCAAAAGATTATCTGTATGCTCTTAGGATCTTAAGTGCAATCAGTAAAGATTTTGCTTTAGTAATTAAATATATTCTTCATAAGGTAGATGGTTGGGTGGACGGTTGAAGAGTTGGAATGTGGAGTGGATTGAAGCCTGTCCATTAAAGTATGAAGATTGGTTATCTTAATATATATCTGAGCACATATTGCATATATGTGTAGAGATGATAATCTGGACCAACTGATGATTGCTGGTTTAGCATGAAATACGTATATTGGTGATTATTTATCTTTTCGATATATATGTGTTCAAGTGTATCAGTGTTATGAGATAGTGTGGAGAGTGGTGATTCGTGTGAAAGTCTGTGCACATATATCTTATATATTACATATATTGATACAGGTATATAATAAGCCGATATTTCAGTGATTTCATAAGGTAGTAGTAAAAGAAAAATCTTTAGCAACTTTTAGTTTAGATGATCATCAATATGAAAATGTAAATCGATTTTGATTACTTTTTACATAGAAAGATGAACTTAAATGTTGAGATGCAAGTTAGGATATTACATACTATTGTTGAATTTTATGAAGTAAAAGATGGGTATTTCATTGTTACTAATATAATATTTTAATTATATTAGTAATATATATGATATTGCTTTCCCAATTTTAATTATATTAGTAATATATATGATATTGCTTTCCCAACTAAAAAAAAAAAAGAGTCCTGCATTGTTTCATTAGATTCTGTTGTTCAAAATTCATAGATTCCATGCTTCTGGTGGTCAAACGTCTTATGAAATTCAAGCAATAAAACCTTTCCCCCCAATTTATGGAATTTAGATATGAAAGCCCTACATAAAGTAAAGGCATTAGAAAATATTCATTTAATAATGCTCTATAGGACAATCAACTTGTTGGATAAAAACATTCTTAATTAGATTGTTGAATTTAAGCTCATTTTTGATGGAAAGGCAAAGCTCATTGTTGTTGCCTTGATTGAGAAGATATGGTTGAGAATAAAATGCAATTGAGAGCTATAATTTTTTTATTTTCATGGGTCATAGCATCGGCCGGGAAGCGAACCCCGCTAACACGGGACAACTGCTTATAAGGCAGATGTGCTGATCTCTCGACTACCAACGCTTGACCAATTGAGAGCTATAATTAATCAAAGTTGCTGAAGACTTTCATAAATAACGTTTACTATACAAAAAGTTAAAAGCAATATCACAAATCAGACTCAAAAACAGCATATGGTATGTGTATGTATATATTTGTGTTTAATAAATTACTTTGCAGTTATTACAAAACTCGGCCTTCATTTTTATTCTTAGTCTTTCCATCCTTGTTTTTTCTTTTCCCGGATTAGAATTACAACCCTAATGTAAAACTGTGAATGGTGAAAAAAATGGCATATTTTAGATATAGAATAGAACATAAAAATAATACATTTCTTATTTTAAAAAATATAGGAATTGTAATTTAAGGATTTTTTTTTTGTAAGAGAGAATTGAAGTGGCAAAATTGATCAAACTTTTCTGTATCTTAATAAGAAATGTACTGAAACCCTTCAATTACTTTCTTTAAACCATGAAAAAAACGGCCGTTAGTTGAACAAATATTGATAAAAGCATTTTGTACAATTAAATTTAGTAAAGAAGATAACAAAGCACTTACGGAAATATATATATATCATTCCTTATTCATTCATTTAAATATAGGTAAAAATGCAGTTGCATAAACGCAAATGTCATTCTTCTACTAAATCCTAGTTGCGCTTTTACATCGAAGAAAATTTTCATAACAGTTTATATATTTATACATAATAAAAATATTGATTCTATTATATTATATAGTCATATATATTTTGCTGTTTCCTAAGTTAGTTTTTATTCTTTTTTCCCTCTTTAATATATTTTTTAATTTGATTTTTTATTTCCCTATAATGTTGCAAGCTTTTTTTTTCCCACAAGCTTTTTAATTCAATAGGTAAATTATTGAATAATTTACGAATAGTGATTTCTTACTGTAGTCCATATTTATTACAATATTTTAAAATTACGTACGTATTTATTTTTTTTAGACACATTTCAAATTGTTTTTATAAAGTTTTTTGAAACTATTATGAAAAACTTTTTTTCTCTATAATTATATTAATTAAATAATAACATTTTTTTTTCCGTATGTCATAGCATCGGCCGGGAGGCGAACCCGTAACAACCGTCTGCAAACAACTGCTTGCTTGCAAGGCCTCTGCGCTGACCTCTTGGCTAACATAGCTTTTTGTATCCACTTTTTTCTTTTTTATATAAAATTTTCTTATATGCGATCTTTTTTTTTTTTAGGTTTGCATAAACCATAAAGTATTATTCCATATCTCAATAAAGATTCACAAATAAATTTTTATATAACAATAAATGAAAAATATTTTTGATTTTGTAGAGTATAATTATAAAATATGTAAATTTATTAATTAGTATGTTACTATGATGTTTCCAAGATATTTTTCATCTACTAACATTCCAAGATATTTAATATATTTTGTGTGTTCTATTTTTATACTCTTATTATCATTACATGTTAGCTTGTTAGCATATACACAATCATGTGAATGTAAATGTATAAAAAAACAATTTTGTTCAGGCTCTATTGACATTCTTTAATTGCAATATCAATATTGTTATTTACCCTCATGATAACAGCATATACTGAGTCTTCAATATTCATATTTTCTAGATCATTTATGAAAATCAGAAACAATGATGCACTAAGTACAGAACCTTGAGGAACTCCATATAAATTATTTTGCTCATTATTCAAACATATTTATCATTTAAATAATTTTTGAAGAAGCAATTTTTTTTTTGTAATTCCACAATCAATTGTTTATGTTCAATAGTGTCAAAAGCCCTATAAAAATCTAAAAAATTACAATTACATATTTTTTTTCATTTTATGCACTATTATTAGTTTTATCTAAAAATTATCCAATAATGTAGATATATTTCTTCTATGAATCCATATTGATTTTTATTAAAAAAGAATTAATTTAAAAAATTTTAAATTATTTTATAATTTTCTATTATTTTAGCCAATGAAGAAAGAATAAGATATAGTTCTATAGTTCTCATAATTAATATTTAACTCCAGATTTTTTGACTAGACTTATTATAAATGTTTTTAGTAATGTAGGAAATTCATTACATTCTACTATTTTATTAATTACATAAATTATAATATCTGATAAAATATCAATATTATTTTTTATGTCTGCCATTCTGTTGGATTTAGACCTGGGTTTATATTAATTCTACATTCTTTTATTAATTCATATAAATCTTCATTTAAATTTGGCATAAATATTTAATGAAGTTGACTATTATATATATTTTTAAAAATATTAATATTACAATTATTTGTTTTAAATTCGATAATTCTTTCTACAAATATAGTATTAAAAATATTTATTAGAAAAAAACTATAATTTATATTAAAATATTTTTTTAAATTTTTATCATTTATAGAACTTGATTTTCTTAGTTTTATTTATTTTCATCAAAGCTTTTTTTTTTTAATATCACCTTTTTTATTTATTTTTTAAATTTATTATAAAACAATCATTCCTCTACTCTTATCATAGAAACCCCAATTGCAGTTGAAGAAACTATTATTTTTTTGCTTCTTAGTGCATGTTAAATAAAAGTATTTATTATATAAAAAATATTTCTATTTATGTTTTATATTTATTTCAGTTAATATTATAAAATCAACTAAATTAATGTAAGAATATGTAATTGCATTTAATTTATCACAGTTTTTTCTTACATGATAAATAATATTTACTAAGGCAATAAACCTAAAGCATGTACGGTTGAAAATGTGAAGGTAGGGACCTCTACAGGCACAAGCTTACACATTATTCACTTTATATTTCCCAGTCTTCCATTATATTAAAATGCTTTACATATTACTTCAATGTCTTCCAATATGACACACTTATTTTGTATTAAAATATATTCAAAGATGTTTAAAATAGAATTCACAAAATATTAATAATATCATTTTCATTATTTATATGTATTTTTTCTCTCCATTATTTTTCTTGCAGAAAATTTGTTCATTTTTAAATCATATATATATATTTATAATTTTTTTTTTTTTGCTACATTTTTAGTTTTCCATAATAAATTTTTATTTACTTTTGTCAAAGCTTCATTAATGTATATTCTTTTATTTCCTTTATCTCGAGAAATATGACTTTATTTTTTAAATAGCTGTCTTAGGCACTAAAATGGGTAGATGTTAAAGTAAGACAATATTAAAAAGAAACTATATTAGTAGCAGAAAAATGGCTAAATGAAATTTAAAAAAAGTTTGGAGCATTTTAAATGGAAATACCTTTCCCTCCTGCTCCTTAATCGAAAATGATTCAATCTAAGTATCCACTTTTAACATTTTTCTGAACAGTTTTTTAATGAAGCAAATATAGGTTAATAGAAATATAAACAAAACACCAGGAAATCCCTTTATCTTAGCTATGAAATAATTTGTCAGGTAAACTCCATATATTTTAATTTCCAAGAGATAAAAGAAATGAATTTCGTGAACTTTGTTAAAAGATAAAACTAAAAAAGTTACTGCAACTTTAAATGAATTTATTTGGGCTTTGAACCACTTGGAATTGAAAAACAATCTAAAATATCAGTTGATGTGACAAAAAGTTACAATGTTAGCTGTCAATTTATATTTTCTCTTGAAAGAATAACAAAAAAATTGTATTCTTTTAGTTTCAGAATTTTAATATTGCAAAAGTTTTGTATTTGATAGAGCAATGAAGGAGGGCCTATAAGATCTTAACAACTTTTTTGTTGTCATTTTTTTAAAAATAAGGTTCATTGTTACTGGTTTATAATTCTGAAATTTTATATTGGTAGGTATGTGGATGTATAATGTTTAGATAAGAGTATTCAATCTTAAATATTTATCTGAGAGCCAATATATCATCAAAAATAGAAAAAAATTTACTCATCATGCATATACATATCATTAAAACCAGTCAACATTTAGACAATCCCAATATCAAGAACAATCAACAATTTCAAACTGTTGTCAAGGCAACCTACTTTTAACAATAAAAGCGGTTATATATAAAATAAGTGTAATAATGCCCAAGGTTAAATAGATTTGTAAGTAATCATTAAAAACCAGTCAACACTTAGACAACAGTTTGAAATTATTGATTGTTATTGATATTGGAATTGTCTAAGGGTTGACTGGTTTTTAATTATATATATATATAACCAAATCACACAATGTGAATTAGATTGCATAAAAAATATAAAACCTTTAAACTTTATTAAAAAAACCTAATGGAAAATATACAAAACTAATTATATTAACTACAGCAAACATAACTGTATAAATAAATATATATAAAATATCAATTAATTTAATTAATAAGTGGCTAATTAAAAATAAATGGAAAATTATATAATATATATTTATAAAAAAATTTCTTCCTACATTTTCTGTGATTGTTATAAATAGTTTACTTGGTAAAGGAAGAGAAAAGGATGGAAAAAAGGAAAGTGGGGAAATGGACAGAAAAAAGCAATTTTTATTGCGTGTTGTTATATTTGTAAGCTTTGGAATATTTTTATTATTAATATTATTGGTTCTAGTTAATTTTATATATAAAAGTGATAAATGTTATCAAGTATGCAGTGTAAATGGAAGCTTTAAAACAGTTACATCACATTGGAAGGGGAAAAAATATTTGACAAAATTTTTTTCTGTATTAGTCTTATAATATATATATATATACAATTATTGCTATTATGTAATGGTATTTTATATTATAATACATAATTTATTTATAAGTACAGTACATATTTAAATTATTGGAAAGTCCTACCATTAGTTAGACTTAGCAGGCATTTCAAAAATATGAAAAAGTGTTATGATTAATAAAAAATTTTTTATTGAAAAGTAGGCAAGATACAATAACTGGTTATAATAAATCATTTTAGTGAGAACTTTGAGAAAGTTTGACTTCTTTTATTAAACTATCTATAACAATGTTGATGCTTAAATAGTTGTCAACTGCAGTAAATTTGGTAGAGAATTGTTTGTCAATAAACATCTGTACTTTGATTTAATAAATTTCATTATTAAAAAAGTGTTGTTTTTTTTTTTCCAAAAGTAAGTGCTTCCAAGAATTAAGCACATTTTGGGTTCAAGGTTTCTTAGTTTTGGTAACTCTCTGATAGTAATCTAAAAAATCTTCATTTTCTCTTCTGTTAATATAAAAAGGATCTATTGCAATTGTACAATACCAAATGAAGACCAGATCTTATATCTCAATGCTGATAGTTCAACGATTGAGTAAAAATTGAAATATCTTCAATTTTCTTAAAATCACCAAACCAATTCTCAAAATCCTCAACAATGATCTCAATATACTTTACTTGGATTGAAAATGATATTTCATCAAAATTCAATTCAGAAAAAAAATAAAAGCATTATTTGCCAGTATTGATTTTAAAAGCTTCAATTAACTTTTAAAGCTATTTCAAATAACCGCATAAATTGGTGATGTTTTGCTGTTTTTTTTCTGCAGTTTGAAGTCATATGGTTGATCATATCTGTTATAAATGCAAGATCTGATAAAAGTATGGGATTTTGAATTGAAATTTCAAGTCCTCTTGCATCTAATTTAACATAACTTTTAAGAAATATAGATATTTCTTTCTGAATAGTGAAAGAGCATCATAAACATTTTCTATCACTCATCCATGTTTATGATTTAGGCTCGGTGAGTTAATTGTGAAGATGTTTAAAGCTTCAAGCTTTCAAATCTAAATACTTATGACTGGCTTAGATATATAGAAAGAAAAGTAGAGAAAAGGGTGACCGCCCTTTTCTTGTAAAATCTTTGTTGTGTGTTTAGGTTTGGGTGTCATTTGGACAGCTATCCATGACATCTGATTGGCTGTCAGATAAGTATTATAATAAGCGCTAGAGATTTGGCAGTATCTCAATTTATTTCAATTTTCAACTATCTACGCTTCGCAAATTAAAATATTATTTATCACTCATCCAGTGAATATTAGTAAGAAAGTCCAAATCATTATTTTCAGAAACTATTTCACTCAAGAAATCACAAAAATTGCAATGAACCATAAATCTATTGCCTTCTTGTATAATATTAATTATTGTTATAATTACTTTTATGGTATTGTTATTACAAATTTTTCACAGAATGATTCTGGGTAAATTATGCCATGCATTTTAGAGAAATTAATATTACTTTGTTTCAATAGTTCACAGAGACCACCTTCAGTTTGGATCATAGCTTTGTCCCACTCTGTTACAGTGCTAGAATATTTGTGGAATTTTCCATAGTTCATAGTAGAGTTTTGAACTGCTTTGAAAATATTAATGTCTTTAATAGTTCCATATAAAGATATGAGACTAAGAAGGTCCTCATTAATAGTAAAGTACTCTTGTATTCAAATAAACATCAGTGAGGAGCCTTGGATCTGAGAGCACTGCAGCTAGATCTTAGGATCTAATGCAAACCCCCAGCATTATGTGCTAGTATAAGAGATGGTGATTATGTGACAATGTAGAGTTGTTTCATAATTTATTTTTAGGGAGTGATAACATGTGCATGCACAGAAGACATTGAATGCTATTTTTATTATCAAATAATCTGTTTCCCTTATGCTCACTTTTCATCTTCAATTTTTTTCTTTTATTAGACATTTTTATTTGATATGTAGCAAAAAACTTATTTAATAGAAGCAAATTATTAATTTTATTTTTGTATTATTCTAAAAGCATCTGCAAGAAACTATCAATTAGTTATAGTATATAGTATATAGCTTGTTTTACGAGCTCTATATATAATATATAGTATTTTATATTGATTCAAATATGGATGACAAAATATGTGAGATTTAGATTTATAAAAAAAACTGGTTTCTATATTTCTTCACTTATTAAGATAATGGAAAATCACAAAATTGTTTATATCACATACAATAATGCCGAATGACTGGGTTTGTTAGATTCTGTGCAAATGTTATTTTATGAAGTTGCAAGATTAGAAAAGTTATCGCTGGACTAATACTTATGTGTCACCACCCGATTAATATTTAAAAAATATTTTTCAAAAGTGAGTCTTATTGCCATGTTGTTTTACATAAAAAAAATTAAAAAATTAATTCTGTTTCTATGCATAACAAAAATATTTTAATTCTTAATAAAATATAAAATGCATTAAATAATTTGTTAAAATCCTCAATGATTATTTGTCTTCCATTTTTAGATGCAAATACTACTACTACTACTACTACTGCTGCTGCTGCTGCTACTGCTACTAATTATTATTATTATTATTATTATTATTATTATTATTATTATTATTATTATTATTATTGTTGTTGTTGTTGTTGTTATCAGTTTAGTCTGAATAAGTAAAAAGTTGATTATAATATTATCAACCATCATTTTCAATTATTATTGATCCACTGTGGGACAGTCTCTCCAAGTTTAAGCCAGTTTCTTCAATCCTTGGTCTTTCTTTTTCATATATAACTTTCTTATCTCATGCATCTATATTATATGATGTCACTTTCTAAGTCTTTTGCAATTTCTCAGGATTTGTTTTAAAATTTCACCTATTTGTCTATTATCATCTCTTCTAAAAAATGTTCATCTTAGTCTCATATTTCAATGATATCAGTAGTATCTGTTCTCTCATTCATGTATTTTGTTTTCAATCTTTTGTTATTCCCAATATACATCTTTCCATATTTCATCTGAAGTCACTGTTTTATTCTGCTGTTAAGTGTCCAAATATAAATATCAGATCCATAAGTAAAAACTGGTAAAACACATTAATAAAATCATCCTAGGCATATTTCTTTTTATTATTAAGTTATTTTTACCAACAACACTCTATCCAAATATAATTCCATGACTAATTTTATTCTTTTTTTTCCACTTGCACTAATAATATGACAAAGGTTTTAGTGGAGTGACAGGAGATATGGGTGAAAAAATTAGTAGTGAAATGGAGATGGTTAGCCAAAAAGTAAGTAAAATATAAGAAGAGGTAAAGAATGTAGAAGCAAAATTAAAATCATTAGAGAGGAAGAAGTATGTAAGGAAGTCCAGAAGATGGTAGAGAATGTTACAGATGAAGCAGAGAAAGTAGACTATGAGACAATATTGATAGAAGATTCACTAATTAAGGAATGTGGAGATATAATTGCAAGGGAAAATAGAAACAGATATGCCTGGATCTAGAATTAGGGATGTTACAGATAAAGTAAAGAAGCAAGGGAATAGAGATGTGTATGTTATGGTAGGGACTAATAATTTGTCAGAGCCATCAGAGAGATAATGGATGAGTACTTAGAATTAATTAGAAAATTTGAGTAAGATTGAAGGTAGAGTAGGAATAGTTGGATTATTACCAAGATTTGACAAGGTATATGTTAGATAGGACATGTTTTATAACTGAGAGATGGCAAAAATTGCATGAAAAAAAAAGATGTCATGTTTGTGGTTGTGTGAAGTTTTTTCATTGGAAAAAAGGAGTTATATAGTAAAGATGGCTTGCACTTAGAAAAACAAGGAAGTAAAGTGTCAGGGAGTTTGATTTATAAAGAATATAATTCGGGAATCTTATATAGGGGATGAGTTTTAAGTGGCAGTGTTATCAGAAAGAAGAAGAATGGACTGGATATAAATAATCAAAGGGTAGCTGATTTAGATATAAATGTAGATGTGGAGAGTGAATGGGTCTGTAAAATTAATGGTAAACAAATTATTTATAAATGTAATGGAGAGGAAAGAGTCAAAAGAATTTATAAAAAAATAGTTAGGAAAGAAGAAATTATTAAAATTGGATATTTGAATATGCAAGGTGGTAGGAGACCATAAAAGTGAGTGGAATTTAAACAAAGAAGTTAAAAAATGAAGAGCTTGAGGTACTAGAAGTAGTGGAAACACATCTAAGAGAAAAAAACCTATATTGGAGGACTTGGTATGGCAATGTATAAATAGAAAAGAAAAAGAAAAAAGGAGTGCTGGTATAGAAGTTATGTCAAAAAAATATTTAAACAAGAGCATTTGTGATTTGAAATAAGGTTAGGAAGACAAGAATGGATGGAGGAATATAGTATATATAGACTCTGGAGATAGTCAAACTATAATGAAGTGGGATAGTAGCATATATGAATGCCTAGTTAAGGATATACAGGGTTTCAAAAAAAAGTGGAAGAGAATAATGGTTATATGAGATATGAATGAGCATATTGAAAAAATTGATGATGTAGTGCTTTTGAAGAATTTTTGTCAAAAAGTGAATTTGAGCATTAAAAAATTATGAAATATTTATGAGGGACAATACACATGGTCTAGAAATAATATATTTCTCACAATAGATTATGTATTAGTAGAAAAAGAGGGAATGAATAAAGTACAGAAAATTAAGGTATTTGATAATGAAGAGAGAGTAGGTAATAGTGATCATAACTTTTTTTATTAGAAATGGTTAGTAATGTAACAGAAAATAGTAATAAAAATATAAAGATAATGAGAGATGTGGATGGAGAGTGAATGATAAGAATAAGTTAGAAGAGTATAAAATAAAAGTTGAAGAAACCATGTAAGGGTTGAGGATGAATATAAGGAATGATGTGATGAAATAGAAAAAGTGGCAAATATGGTTTTAGATGAATATTCAGAAGAATAAAAGTAATAGGAAAGTAAGAGTTAGTAAAAATGTAAATGAGAGGGAAAAGTATATGGAGAATTATGTGTGCTATTAAGAACAAAGCAAGTGAAAAAGATGTTAATGCTAAATGAGAAAAGTACTTAGAAAAAAAAGAAGTTGGCTAAAATAAATAATTATATATAGAGAATGAAATTGAATAGTAAATTGTTGGAGGATATTAATAAAAGTGGAAGAGATGGGAGTAAAACTTTTTTGGAAATACATTAAAAGAAGGACTGTAGGGGGGAAAGAAATAGTATTGCTAGATGATGAAGGAATAAAGTGTAGCTTTAGAGAAGAATTAGAGATAATCTTAAATAAGTATGTAATGGATGTAGAAAAGATGCTATATGTGAAGGACAGAGTGATGGCAAACATGAAAGCATATAGTAATGGGAATATTAGATTTACAGAAAATGAACTGAATGAGGCAGGTAAGAAATTGAAAAGTAAAAATGCAAGAGGTTTGGATGGGCAGCAGAGATGGTAATGATTTAGAGAATAGGGCAAAATTAAAATTATCATATTTTAATAAGATGGCACAGAAGAGACATTTTCCAGATTGTTGGGAGTAATACAAGAGTAAAACTATTATTTAAAGGAAAGAGTAAAGATCATAGAAACTTAAACAATTATAGACTGATAGCGATAACGCCAGTGCTATATAAAGTTTTCTCATATATAGTGGCTGGAAGGATTGCTAAATGGATGGAAGAAAATAATATAGTAGGAGAAATACAAGGAGGTTTTCAATCAGATAGGTGTATAGGAGATAGTTTATTTGTAGTTACACAACTTACTGATATGAGTAGGAATACAGTTAGACAATTATATATGGTTTTTATAGATATGGAGAAGGCATATGATAGAGTAAATAGAAATAGATTATGGGTAATTTTAGTAAATTTGGGAATGGATGGAGATTTAGTGGATATTAATTATATGAAAATAATTACGATAATATTAATTAGGGGATAGAGAATCAGTTAAAGTTAAAAATAGAGTGGGATTAAGGCAAGGATGTCATATGTCATCTATTTTGTTTTTGTTGTATTTAAGAGCAATAGAAAGACTAGGAAAAGGGGTAGAAATACCATTAATAGATGGCAAGGGAGTATATACATTGTCATGTCTTCTATTTGCAAATGATGTCTTTTTGTGTACAGAAAGAAGAGAAGATATGGAATTATGCTGAGAACATGCACAAGAATGGGTGAAGAGATGGGGATTAAATTTACTTAAGAAAAATCAAAAGTAATGATGATTAATACTGGAGGAAGAGAAGACAGAGAATTTTTATTGGGTGATATAAAGTTAAGTAAGGGAAATAGATATAACTATTTGGGAATTGTCCTAAGTAATCAGAGAAATTGCTTGGATGGATGGAGAAAAAAATTGATAAATAAAGCAAAGAAAAGAAAGGGATTGATAAAGAAATTTATCAGTGTTCTCATATAATAAGTATGACATAGTAGGAATTGTATAGAAGGGAGTGGCAGTAGCAGGGTTAACATATGGTAGTGATGTGTTATGGGTTAAGGGTATTAGATTACTTAGAAAAAGTATAAAGAGAAGTAGGAAGACATGCATTAGTTGCAGATGTGTGGATAGCAAAGGAGGCAATTCAAGGAAAAATGGAATAGTCAAGTTTTTATATGAGAGATGCAAAAAGCAAAATGAAAATGTTTTGAATATTGCAGTTTTTGGATAATAAAAGAATAGACAAAATGGTATTTAATTGGGTTATGAATAAAGGACAGACAACAAGATGGATGAGAAAAGTAATGTGATATACAGAAGATTTGATAAAGAGTTTATATCAGTATAGTTATACAAAAGATGGGATGATTGTGTTAGGAGAATTGTTGAGTGTTATAGTGTTAAGGAATGGGATAGAAGAATAGATGCATTAATGAAGAATAGAATGTTGGAGAGATGGAGAACTAGTATGGAGAGTAAAAGGAGTTAAAATATATGCAGAAGTAAACAGAATATTGGAGAGTTAATTTATGATAATAGCAAAGAAAGTGGTTTACTGTTTAAGACTCAAATGGAATATTTAGCAACAAAGGAATATACACATAAATGGAAAAATGTGGGCAATTTAATCTGCAAGTTTTGTAAGTAAGGCATAAAAAATATTAGACACTTATTAATTGAATGTAAATGCCGGAAAGCAGAAAGGGTACAATTAATGAAGTTGTGGAAGAATAAATATAAACAAAGTGATTATACAGAAAGTGGGTTATTGTTTTTATGCTGTTTGGGAAATGATAAGGGGGATTTAGATATAAAGGCCATGGAGTTGACAAAGATTATGTTGTGGAGATGGGATGGAGGAGGATAGAAAAAAATATGCAAAAACTTAGTACATTAAATGGAAAGTGAAGTTAAAATGGCTAACAGGTTTCTCTGGGCATAGTAGCTGAGAGATTCCTGACTCCATATAAGGAGAAGTCACAGTGCATCACATCACCAAGATATTTGCAGTTGTTAACTTCTCCTAGTTCATGAATATTTATCATTATTTTCTTTTGAGAAATTAGTCATGTTAGAATTTATTTTTAGATCTTTTTTTTTTACAACTACCCTTTTATCTTATAACTCTTGCATCATTTTATGAAGTTATGAAGTATTATTTGCAAAAATCACCATGTCAATTGTAAAATCTAGATGACTTTAAATAATCTCCATTTACTTTTACTCTCTTAGTGTCCCATTTTCATCCACAAAATAATTTCAGTAAAATTGGTATAAAAAGTTTTGGAGATATGGAATCACTTAGTCATGCACCCAATGTTGATCATCTTAGTACCACATTTACTCCAATTACTGCTATTGCATTTTTAATACATATTAATCAAAATGTATCTAAGAACTACATTGACGATTCAAAGATGTGTATAGAAATGTTTATAAAATTAAATACCTTTTTGTAATATACAATTCTAAAGTATAATGACAAGTAACGTTCCTTAACTTTTTTATAACTTCCCTCAATACCCAAAGTTCTCTATAGATAAGTTGTAATTATTTTGGTAAATATTTTGTGTAGAATTGATATAAGACTTATAGCTCTATAATTTCTAATATCATCTTTCTTAAATATTAATATTACTACTGAATTTTTCCAATCATCTGCTACATCTTTATCATTTAGGCATTTGACATATGGTTTTGTCAACCATTTTTTACTTCACCTGCTTCATTTAAAATATTAGTAATAATTCCATTATTACCCGAAGGTTTCTTTTCTACATACATTGTTTTATATAGGGTATATGAGCACAGACTTTCACATGACCCACCACTCTCCACTCTATCTAATAACACTGATACACTTAAACACATATATGTTGAAAAGATAAATAATCACCAATATACGTATTTCATGCTAAACCAGCAATCATCAGTTGGTCCAGATTATCATCTCTACACATATATACTATAAGTGCTCAGATATATATTAAGATAGACAATCCTCATACTTTAATGGACAGGAAGTATGGAATAGATACGTATATTGGTGATTATTTATTTTTTCAACATATATGTGTTTAAGTGTATCAGTGTTATTATATAGTGGAGAATGGTAAGTCGTGTGAAAGTCTGTGCTCATATACCCTATATATTACATATATATATAGACACAAGTATATAATAAGCCTGTGTTTCAGTTATACATTGTTTTATAACAGTTTACTGGGTTTTTTGTATCATCTACCTTCCTAATTGACTATCAGTTATCCATTTATTGACTTTAATCAAGTCTTAGCTATCTTTAAAATTTGTTAATATTTTAAAATGTTTTGCAGTTTTAATTTAATTCCATTAAAGTATTTCTGAATATTAGAAATATAAATTGTTAATGCTGACTTTTCAACAGTTTTCTTTCCTCTTGTTTCATATTAACATATATCTTACATCTCACTAATTGATGATCATTTCTTACATTGAATCCATTAAGAACATTGTAACCTTGAATATAAATTTCCTATTGGTCATGACCCAATTCAATACTAATGTACCTTCATTTGAATGCTTTCATATCCATTTCTATTTAGGATTCATAATGTAGAGTTTTTTTATTACCTCCATGAGAGTGTGGCTTCTCGTATTTCTGTCACCATAATCAAATGTATCCATCATATATTGATATTTCAATCATTTATCTATTCTAGCATTAATACTACTCATGACAGTTTTAAAAAAATGTTTGCTTTCATCAAGACCGTTTTGTACATCCATATAAAAATCCTCTACTTCTTCTGCAGAATAAGTTATTGGATCATAAATTTGAATTATCTACAACTGATACCTTCTCTTAGTTTGAATAACTAATTTTGTCACTGTCTGATATTCCATCAATCTCCAGGATATTGTTCTTATATTTTTTATTTGTAATGAATCTCACTCTACATGTGTTCCTAATATTTGTGCCTTTACAGTAAAGTGCATGTCCACTTTCTAAATCAATTGTATCTTCACTTTTACAAAATTATAACTTCTCAAAGACTATATATACAGCATTCTATTTAATAGTAGATAATTCTGCCAATTCATATAATTTTGATTCTCTTGAAAGTGATCCGCAATTATAAGTTGCTGTATAAAAGGTCACTTTCAAATGGCAGCCTGGTTTTACCGTCAGGGAATTTTTAGCACTTCTATATTTGTCCACCGATCATTGCATTGCTTTGTGATTTTACAGCTTCCTAAAAATAAAAGACATAATTTAGCTTTATCCGTTATAGTTAATATATATATATAAGAAGAAAGAAAAAGACTATTCACACACACACACACATGTCTCACTTTCAAGGAAACACAATATTTTATTTGAAGAACTATCAAGAAACTAAAAAGAAAAATATGATGTTTCTTAATTTTAAACTCAGATTTAAAAGGCTGGTAAAATCACCATTCTGATTGAAGCTATTAATGAGCATCCCACACCTTTGTTCACCATATAATATTTATTAAGGCAATAAACCTAAAGCATGTGTGCTTGAAAATGCAAAGGTAAGGATTTCTATAGGTCTTAACCACAAGCTTACGCATTGGAAGAAAAGAGGGGAACACTTCTTTACTTCAACCTACTTTCTATATAAATAGGTGAAGCTGAAGCGGTTAGATCTGAGAGCATGAAGCTATTCAATACTTCACTGATTAAGACCACAATTCCTATTATACATTAGTACTTACCATATGAGTAATAATAGTAATAACAACAGCCTATGAAATAGATATTATAAATGTGTCCTGTTAGATTTTTTTTAATATCTCAAGAAATCTTTCAGTTAAATGTAAACTCCTTTCAGCATCCAATATTTTTGTATTAGAGAAAAAACTAATAATATAGATGTATTTAATCATAAGTTATTTTACTCTAAATTTATATATGCTAAATAAATTAAATGTATCGATTTAATATCTGTGCTAGATTTACCACCCTCCACAAACATTGAGATCATGCCTTTTATATATCCCACAGTTAATAAACAAAAACATATTATTACTGTTGTAGTGATATAGGAATCATATGTGTGAATGCAAATAGTAATAGAATTATATTAGTTATATCTACCTGAAAAAGTTTCCAAGTTTTACATAACCTGGATTTGAGACCTGGATTATAGGCATGATAGTTACATACATTAATCGTTATGCCACATAGCTCTTTTGTGACAAAATATATATTATTAAATATGGTAGCTAAAGTTCAATCAATGAGATAATAAAAAATTGTTAGTTTTTTTCATATGAGTTAGTTTAACGGGTTTGAATTCATGACATTTATATTCATTAGAATATATATTAATAATATCACTATATGCATGAGAAGTGTTTTAATAAATAGGGGTTAACTTTTAATAATCGCATAATCAAAGTCAAATTTCTTATAAAAATTAAGTAATATTTGTTTAAAAATGTGTTTAGAAATTTCTCACTAGGTGGTGCAGAGTAAACTATTGGTTATAATGATATTCTGATTTTAGTGAACATTACAAATGACAGAATTACATAAAGATTATTGTACAGATTTTTTAATAACTTTTTAGATAATTGATCAATTTAAATATTGAAAAATCTAATTTCAAAACTGCATAAAAAAAAGTTTGTACAGACTCAGCCTCTTAATATTTCCACATCAATGGCTGCCAGTATTGTCAAAACTTGTTTAAAAAATCAAATCTAAATTTGGTAGTCTTTGGTGTGTAGCATGGAGAAACAGCAACAGTGTAGTGGGCTAGAATCTTGGTAGTTGCTGATAGCAGATGATGTAAGCTAAATGGGCTTATGCATGGCAACTGGCGCCACCAAGTAGGAAGCTTTGCTTCCAGCTAGCTGTCAGAATGTTCCTGTGCTTACACATGGTGAACAGTACCACCTGGAATCTGGATTGTTGCTTTTGACCCCTACTGTGGATACTTCTGTTTGTTTACACAGAAACAGCACCTCTAGTGGTGGGGGTACAGGTAATCAAAGATACCCTAAATTTTTTACTAAACAATTTTAATAACGCATTTCTAAAAAAAAAAATAAAAAAAATAATTTCTAGCAAATAATTCTTTGATTATGAAATTAATAAATGTCCATACTTATCATTAGTCAAAAGATTTTGAATGTAATAAATGGATTTATAAATCAAATAGATTGTGAATTTTTTTTCTTCTATCCTCTCTAGGCAAATCAGCCAACACTGAATATATTACAGACACTGGTATTGAATTAGAAGTCATTCAACCACATCATAACATTCAAATTCCATTACAATAAATGCTTTTATAATCAGTGCTGCAACTTATTTTCATTTAAATAAGTATTAATAAATGATATAATAACCATCTTAAATATTTTTTTATTATTATTATCCAATCACATTAAATTATTCAGGAAACTTCCAAGAATAAATAATTTGATTAGCTAAAAGTTGACATCTTGAATAAAGTTATCAGTTTTATTCATTCTCTATAAAGTTTTCACTGCAATACATCTCATTTTTATTCAAATTAGAAAATATGTAGAACTTGTAAATACTCATATATTGTAGCTTAATTCATCATTTCTGGGTTTAATAAAAATTTTAACATTCAGAATGTCAAAACTTTAATGTTGACAATTTTAAATATATTTTCAACAGATAGTAGTGGGTAAACATATTAATGTCATTTTCACACAATTACTAATTCTTATACAATGGATAAAGCTCAGTAAAAAGTCAGATGGTATTTATGTTAAGATAAAAGATGTCCAAGAGCTTCCAAACAAAGGATACTTCATTAATATCTGATTTAAATTATTATTTCTATTATTCATTCAGCTTTTATGGCACTCATCAAAAGAAAATGTTGAGGTTTTTGGAGGTTTATAATTAAAGTAAAGAATCAAGTTCTAAATAATAAAATACTAATGCTTATACTGATATAAACACCACATGATCACCATTTCCCAACAACAGTTATAAACAAGCATGGGAAATGGTGATCATGTGGTGTTTATTGGCTTGAAACCAATCCTACCTAATGGAATAGTGGTGACTATGGTTGTAAAGAACCAAAGACACCAAAATGTATAGGTACTGAACTGAGTTCAGACCTATATGACTATATAGATTGAGTTTGGATTGAATAAATATTAAGGTGTTTTCAATTTGGGGCTCATAGTTTTGTAGTTAAGTGGAGATAAAAGGTGGTTGCTGGAGGGTTAGATTAGATTGCAAGGATGCAGTGCTTTCAGATCCAAGGTTCCTCACTGATGAAGGCCACAAACCAGAAACTAGTCTGGAAATATTGGATGAGTAGGCACTAGATGGGGATTTTATGCACAAGCCTTCTGGCATCCATTGATTACTCTAGTGTGCTGTGTGTGGCAATATGTATGGTGAGTTTTTGCCTGTTTCTTATACAGATATACAGTATGTCCCAGTAAAAAGGTGACTGGCTGTCTCTCCAAGTCTCCTAAAACACTATTTTTGAATCAATTCATATGTTACATAGACACATAGTTTAGTTATTTACTACAAACATTTTAAGATGCTAGAATATTTGAATCCTAAGTTATGATATGAAATGTAGTAATGTGTTTTTTATTTAACTCACAATAAAATAATGTCACACGATCACTATCTCATACTAAAATAATGCACAAATTTTGTTTTAAATTGGGTAAAATTGCTATTGAACATTTGAAATGATTCAAGCCATGTATGACAACAAAATCACAAGAATGTTTTCAAATGGTTTGTAAAGGTTTGTAATAGCAGGAGTAGTAGTAAAGATAATCTGCAAAGGTATGAATGACACAGTCACATTTCATGTTGTAAGTCATGATCCATGCATCCTAGTGCCTTAAACTTTTTCTGATACATAGCTGAAATATGTTGCCATGGAATACATATGTTGATTTTAAGGTGCACTGCAGGTATTTGGAGAGATAAGCAGCACCTTTTCACCATTGGGATACATTGTGTATATTCAAAATATTAATTAAACTTACTATAACACACACCCAATTTATATAATTGATTGAATTTTCATAAATTATTAAGTCTTTATACAAAACTTCATTAGAAAGCTAGTTTGCTATTCCTTATTATGTGTTTGTAAAGTATTTTAAATAATCAAATTATCAATGTTAAAATTTGTCCATGATGTTGCTTTCTATATATAAAATTGAAAATAATCAATTTGAAACAAAATTGAAATAGACAACTCATTCTAAATGCAAAAATTATTTAATACATCAATCCAGTTTTCATTCCTTAATGTAACCTTTTCAAAATGTTTCATTTTACACAATCACATGACCAGTTACCCTACAGAAACTCCCCCCAATGGACATTATTTACATTGCATTACAATAAATATAATTATTAAAATACATACATTAAATATAATTAATGAAATATATCATTATCATCATCAACTATTATTAATCCACTTCAGGATGAAGATTCTCCAAGTTCAATCCATTTTCTCTGATCTTTAGCTTCTCTTCTCCACATTACACCTGCACACTTTCTTATTTATGGTCTCTTTCTGGGCCTTTTACAATCTCTTGGAATCCAGTTTAAGATTTCAATTATCCATCTATTATCAATTCTTCTAGAAATATATCCAGCTCAACTGCACTTCAGCCATTTAATTTTTTCAATGAGGCCAGTAACACCTGTTTGTTCTCTTACCCTTATATTGTGTTTTCAATCTCTTGTTATTCCTAACATGCACCTCTCATACTTCTTCATGTGGTCTGAAGTCTCTGCATTGCTCTTCTATTAAGTGTCCAAATCTCAGATCCATAAGTAAGAACTGGTAAAACACATTTACCTTTTCAAACACATAGGCATATTTCCTTTTAGTATCAAGATATTTCTACCAAAAGCACTCCAACCAAGTTTTATTCTATGATTAATTTCATCCATTATGTTTCCATCTGTAGTAATAATCTGACCAAGGTATTTGTAGTTGTTAACTCCTTCTAACTCATCATAATCAATCTTAATTTTCATCTTTTGAGAAAATCCTTGGAATATTACTTTAGTCTTTTTAGCATTTTATCTTTAATCCTACTTTCTTATTTTTATTTGATAACTCTTGCAACATTTCCTGGAGCTCTGAAGCATTATTTTCCAAAACAACTATATCATCTGAAAAATATAAATGACTTAAATAATCTCTATTTTCTTGAACTCCTTTAGTTTCCCATTTTAATCCACAAAATACTTCTTCCAGCACTGCTGTAAAAAGTTTTGGAGATATGGAGTCACCCTGTCTTACACCCTTCTCAATATATATATGATTAAACTTATTACAGTCCTTTTTTGTCCCATAATATTATTATCAGGTTTTTTTAGATTATTTATAAATATATACATGTTATGGGGAAAAAAAGAACTGTTATAAATTTAATCATTTTTATGTACATATATGTATTTTATTAATTATATTAAATGCATTTTTAATAATTATATTTATTGTAATTTAATGCAAATAATGTACATTGGGGGAAATTTCTGTAGGTTAATTGGTTTTGTGATTGTGTAAAAAGAAACATTTATAGTGAATTGTCTATTTCAATTTTGTTTTGAACTGATTATTTTTAATTATAAATATCTTTTCCCCTCCCCTTTTTTGTTGATTAGGTTAATGAAAAGATCCTCCCCTCACCACTTTTTTGCTTATATTAATGAGAAGAGATCAATGATAACTAATTCAATAATGCGATATATATGAGTAAAATTTCTTTCAAATCTGGCAATCATGAAGTCAGATGGGGAAAAATAACCTTGAAACTTTCTGGAACTTTTCTTTTTGCCAATGAAAACAATAAAAATATCAAATTTATTGGATTTCATAATGTTAAATAGTTTCTGTAAAGATTAAAGAACTTAAGAAATGAATTTTACATTAGGAAACACATTCAAAATATATACCAGGAGGAAAATAGTTAATAACATATATTTAAAATTTAATAACATTTATTGGTAGTTGCGGAGTATGTGATCAATCGCCACCAGGCAATGCAGCAGTCGAACACATACTCCACAACTACCCATTTATTTTAAATTCATCTCAAAACAATGGAGTTTTTTCCTTTAATAAAATAAAGATAAAAATAACATTTAATCAAATGATGGGTTAGGCCACGACTTTTAACTTTAATTTCTTTATTAGCATTTTATAAAGCTGAAATACTAAAATTACAATACAATATTTATAATGATTATATAGTTATATGTATCTACATTTCTAGAAATTATAATTAATGATTATTAAAATAGTTGCAAACATTTAAAAAATTATGCTACTGGATTTTAAGAAGCATTTCTATCAATAGGGTCCTTTCAGATAGCCAAGCCGCATACAAGAAAGTTAAAAAGTAGAAATTATTGTGTATCTATATAAAAATATTTTAGATATATTTAAACTTAATTATATTTAAAATCTTTGTATAAGGCCATTTCTAGCCTAATAAAAATGATTGATAATCATGTATGTATTTATTGAAGAAATAATTGTTATGACCCTCAATAAATTTTCACAAGTTAAACACCTGAATTTATGGGCAAATTTAAATATCAAGTTAAGTGTTTCAATAATGTTTAAATAGATTAACTTGATGAGTTGTCAACTGGCTTCCAGCCTGCTGATAATGTCAGTTATGACAGAAACAGATGTCCAGTAAAAATTTTTTTTATTAAACATTGTCATTTGAAAGTTTGTGGAAATTTTTTAGATGCCATAAGTCAAAATTAATATTAGTAATATTATTACATATTTTGTAATATTTAATTAATCATTTATACACACATATGTATGTTTCCACTTCTTAAATAGGTAAAATATGCAAACAACATTTTGAGAGAAAAGTTTTATTAGTGCAAACAATTACGAAGTGCTAACCATGCTTTGCTTTCGACTGGATTCAGTCATTGATGTAGCAATGAATGCAACAGAAGTGGGAGGGTATATTAAGTAGTCTGAAACCAATTAAAATAATTTGCACATTGTTTACATTGTAAATTAAATGATTAGAGTATGCCATCAATCAAAAAAGAATACTGTGTTCCTAATTCCAAGAAATGACCCGCTCTATCCATTTAATTTACAATGCAAACAATATTAAAATTATTTCACTTGCTAGCAGATTAGTTAGTATACCCTCCCACTTCTGTGGCATTCATTGCTAAGTCTATGACTGAATCCTGTTGAAAACAGGTTCAGTACTTCATAATTATCTGCACTAATAAAGCTTTGCCTTAATACATTGTATCTTTTACTTATATTACTGTTTTGATAATAAAGCATTTAAAAGTGTTATGTTTCTACTTCTTATAGAGTCTCTAACACTAAAATTAATATGTAATATTAAATTAAAGAATTTCCACATACAAATTACATGATTTTCAAGTTTTTTTTAACTATTTAAATTATTGAGATCACCCAGCAATCTAATGTCACTAATAATAAGGGCCTGTAACTACTAACTGTCAAATAACCTGATATCAAAATTGGAAAATTATCGTTCTGAATTATCAATTAAAAAGGATACTTCTAGTAATTCAAATTGTAACAATCTTTTATGAGAACAATAACTTTAAGTTTGCTAATAGACATCACATGACCACCTCCTCTTATGCTTGTGTATAACTGTTGTTAAAACAGCCAAAACTCACTATATATATTGGCTTCCATTGATTACTCTAGCTTGCGGTGTGTGGCAATATATATAGTGAGTTTTGCCTGTTTTAAGTTTGCTCTAAATAGTTTATGATATCATTCAGAAAGTATTTTTTGTCCCTTAAATTTTCATTATTCAACACATAATTGTGGAAACATTTTAATCTTTCCAGATGATAATAATAATAATATGATCAAAGTAATCCAGAAATGTGGGATGATTCAACATTTTATGACTTTTTTGTTAAGGACTTTTTGTTCTGAACCAAAGGTAGGTATAAAAATATCAAAAATTCTTTGTTATTTTAAATATTAGTACTGAAAGTCTCAATTCTTATCCACTATGGTGTAATAAGATACTCCCCAAGTTTTTAGCATGCTTCTGATAATTTCATATGAAAAATTAGTGCTTAATTGTAAATTGTATGTTGCTTGTCAAGAATCTAAGGTGGAAAAATTTCTTTACAATTTAACAGTTGTATTTGCTTATTAATTAATTCATAATGTAACATAATCAAATTCAAACAATATAATTAAATGTGAACCTTTTTTGAATCTACTACAAAGTTTCTTATTTTATCTTCAAATTAAAATATATATATATATATATCATTATCATCATCATCAAAGGTCTTTCCAAGTTCAATCCATCTTTTCCTATCTTTAGCTTCTCTTCTCCACATCACCTCTGCACACTTTCTTATTTCATCCATCCATCTCACATGTGGTTTCTTTCTGGGTCTTTTAAAATCTCTTGGAATCCAGTTTAAAATTTCAATTGTCCATCTATTATTATCTCTTCTAACAATATGTCCAGCCCAACTCCACTTCAGTCTTTTCATTTTTTCAATGAGGTCAGTAACACCTGTTTATTCTGTTACCCATACATTGCGTTTTCAATCCCTTCTTGTTACTCCCAACATGCATCTCTCCATACTTCTTTGAGTGGTCTGAAGTCTCTGTACTGCTCTTCTATTAAGTGTCCAAGTCTCAGATCCATAAGTAAGAACTGGCAAAACACATTTATTAAAAACCTTCCTTTTCAAACACATGGGCATATTTCCTTTTAGTCAAGTTATTTCTACCAAAAGCACTCCAACCAAGTTTAATTCTATGATTAATTTCATCCATTATATTTCCATCTGTATTAATAATCTGACCAAGGTATATATATATATTATTATATATAAATATTATATATATATGACCAAGGTATATATATATATTATTCTAGTAAATATTCATCCTTATTTTTCTAATCAAACACATTTTTGCAGATTCAAAGTTAGCTTGTATAACTTCATCGTTATCCTTTTATTAATTCCTATTTCTATTATATTCTCAATCATTATCACTGATGTTTGCATGAAGGCTTGTGATGATGGAATTTTAGTTGTAATTATATGTTGGATTATTATTTCCATAATCTAACATTAAATATAGAATATCTTTGGAAAGTTTTTTAAAGCTTTTTTTAAAATTTTACTTTCAGCTCTTAGTAATAACACACAAGTTACTATGTAACACTATGGTATTATTCTCCTTTATGAATGTTTCTGGCTTGAACCTGGAATTTTATATTCTTGAATATTAAAATTTAAAGTAATCCTCTAACCAATGAAGCTATATGTCAAAGGTAACAGTGAAAAGAAATTTTTTCTCCAATTTTTCCTAAAAACAAAATTAATTAGTGGATTCCACACATCATATAGTTCCACACAAGATTAACTTATGAGGTTATTTGCCATTGGCTTGTGAGCAGCTTCTTTGAATTTTCTTTATACTTGTATTTTTCTATCCAATATTTTTATATTTTTCCCATTCAAACATGTTTATTGACACAAACATAGTTTGCTACATTAGACATGTCTGTTTTCTCTTTTATAATCATCAGTTACTCTTTCAGTCACTTTTTATTGGGCAACTGGTCTCACCAATATACATCCTTCCACATTTACATATTTTATAAATCCAGTATTTGTTTCTCAGCATTTCAAGTTTAGCCTTTGTAGATATTAGAATTCCTCATAGTATAGTATGGCTTTGGAAAGCTGTTCTGATGTTATATTGATTGCAGATTTGTTAATTTGTCTGCTTTTCCTGACATGTATAACATGTGAATATGAAATAATGTAAATTGGTGAGAGTAGTTGTCCCATTGAAAAGTGACTGAAATAACACAAACTGATAATTACAAAAGAGAAAATAAATGTGCCTAGCAGACCATATATATATATATATATATATATATATATATATATATATATATATATATATATATATATATATATATATATATATATATATATAGGTTGGAAAAATACAAAAATATTGAATAGAGAGAAAAAAGTACAAATAAGAAAATTCAAAAGAGCTGCTCACATGATAATGACAAATAACCCCACAAATCAATCTGGTATGATAATACATAATGTCAATAAACTACTAATTAATTTTGCTCTTAGGAAAACATGGAAAAATCAGGATGACCTTCATAACTAAGTATATAAAGTTTCTACTCACTGTTCCTCACTTGGTTAGAGCATTACCTTAAAATTTAATACTCTACAAATCCAGGTAATATCTCCATGTTAATACTGTCACTAATCAGGCTACCAACACCTGAAGAAAAGACAAGAAAAATATCATTCAAAACATTATGTTATGCTATTATTAGCAGCTGAATATAGTTGCAAAATTTATATAAAGTTAAAAATTTTTTTTCTCAAAGACATGATGCTAGATAATAAAAATACTCCAACATATAATTACAATTATTATTGGTGGTTTGTTTTATAATTATATTCTTAAAAAATTTCAATTCTTAATGTTTTATAATTACTGCAGATAAAATGAATATGCAACTAATCTTACAGTACAGCTTTTTTTTTGAGATACTATTTTATATAGCGCTATGTTTTAATACTTAATAGTGATATTAGTGATTAAGCCAATGCACATGCACTTTAAAGATAAATTATAAATGAATACTCTCACTTGAATTCATTCTATTCTTTCTAAAATACTATATCTGGTGTCTGGAAAAGTGAGAGTATTCATTTATAATTTATCTTTAAAGCGCATGTGCATTGGCTTAATCGCTTATATCACTATTACAGTATAAAAACATAGTGCTATATAAAATAATATCTCATTATATATGTTTAATTTCAACTAAAGAATGACTTATCGTAAATTGTAAAGATTTTGCAAGTGTCATTCGTTCAAGCATAATAAATGTAATTTAAAGTGATTGTGTAACACCTTGTCATTTCCATACACTTAAGATTTGCCCATACATAAACGTTTGGATTGAAAGAATGAGTGGTTTCATTCCATTCTTTCTAAAATACTATATCTTATGTCTGGAAAAAGTGAGAGTATTCATTTATAATTTATCTTTAAAGCACATGTGCATTGGCTTAATCGCTAATATCACTATTATCTATTTGTTTGTAAATCACAATTTTGCTTTCACCTCTCTAGATCTTTCCTATTTCTACTTTCTTTTGGTTACAAATTCATCTGATCCAGAAAAATATATCTGCATTTTCATCTAATTATAAAAAATGAAAATTAAATACATAAAACTAAAAATATGAGAACATAGTCAAAAAAAGTCAGACAAATGGCTAAAATTTACTATATTTTCAATATGTTCTTGTACAGTTTGAGTGTAAATATTTATTTCTCACACTCAATTAACTGGAAACAGTTTAAAAGTGTGAAGGCATAAACACTGAAATATATATTTACAAATGTTTGTCTTGACAGGTTCTTTGACATGCGAAAGCATAAAAATTATCTGATTTCATTCTAAACTTTAAAAATGATTTTTGACTAGTCTTCATAAGAAGTACATTTCAACTTTGAAAAACTCAGACGTTGTATAACCTATATGTTGTCACATTACAAAAAGACCTACCAAATATAAGTATTTATACCATTAAACGTTATGAAAGCTCAGTGTGTTCTATATACACATGTGAGATAATGGAAACAACTTTCTTTTCTACGTGTTATCAATACCATTAGACTATCCCTCTTTATCAGAATGCCTAAAAATATAAAACAATCATTTATACTTGGAAGTTCAATGATGGAAAAGGAAGTTATTTCCATTGTCTTAATTTAATTTTCAAGTGCTGTATTTGTTAATAATTATCATTAATTTCAGAAAAGTTAAAATTATGACACTAATTAGAAATATAAATCAACTTTGTACAATTCTTCTCATCCTATCTGAGACAATCTTCTTAAAATTGAATTAATTATAGAAAGAATTTACAGCAAAACTATAATTAGGGGTTTCTGTTCAATAAAATATTATGCACGCACACACAATTACATTCAGATTAAATTGTGTTTTTGAAAACCAGCATTTAAATGTTTTATTCAATAGTGACAAATTGTATTTATGTGCAAATGAAATTTCTATATAGAGATTAAAGTTCATATCTACATCTTTATCATCTAATGAAAATTTTCATTTTTAATAAAGCTTTTATTTACATTTTCATCAACTTTCTAATGAATCATTATAATCATCTTTTTTGATGATAAATAACTATCTTTTTTATGATAAATTACTTTTTTCAAAATAAAAAGACTTCTACAATCTTTTCCATTTTGAGTAGTTTGAAACTTATTGAAAGATCCTAATCTGTAGATGTGTAAAGCTGTTTATCAACTTTTTTTTCTCAGTGATGAAAGTTTATTCATAAAAAAAAAAAACCAGATACAAATATAGTTAGAAAAAGGTTAACAAGGGAGTGATTATATGATAAATTTAAATTTCAGAAGCAACATGGTAAGAGGGGAAGGATACACGTGAAAAGGGAATGGGGAAATGGTGTGTAGTTCAGACCAGTCCGAGATGCATGTCTTCATTGGGCAAGCATCGCATGGGTCACAAACATTTGAATGATTGAGTCCTATGATAGAGGCTGAGAGGATGTGAGTTGGAGGATTGCTCAAGGGTCTGTGAGGAGTGGTGGGGCTAGTTTGGTATCTCTGGTTTTGAGAGAGTGAACTAAGTCCAATATCTTTTGATTCACTGAGTGGATACTCTGGTCAAAAATAATGGCATATTGGAGCAACCAGAGTGCATAGATGAGGAAAACTGATAATCTAATAGTTGCAAAGACCCCTGTTTCTATGGATTCTTGAAGGTTGAAGATGGTATTCCTGTGCAAGGAAAGGCAGGAGTTGATGATATGTCTCACTTCAAGCAGAAAGGGACATTTAAGTAGGAAGTGCTGGAGAGTTTCATTGTCAGTTTTACAGAGCTGGCATATGAGAGAGATCTTGGTGAAACCCCTATGGTTGACCAAAAATTGTTTTGTGGGGAGTGGAGATTGATTTTGTGGAGGAAATCAAGGAATTTTGCCTCAAGAGACCACCTTTTGAACTTGCAGATTAATTGAGCATTGGCAAGTTTGAGGTATGTAAAAAACACAATGGAGAAATCTGCAGTCTGATTGAAAACCTCCCAGTACTTTAGTTTGCTACTGATGGATGGTATAACAAAGCCAGCCTTTTGAAGGATGTTGGCAATGAGTGAGGTCCATGACCTGGGCCTGCCACTGGGAGGAGAAGTGTTGGTGGGTGTGACAATGATATGTACAAGGTTGGCAGGAAAGTAACCTAGGAGTGTGAGGATAATGTTGTGAGATCTCTGGATCAGAAGAGTGTCAATGGAGTGCAGGTCCAACCCATTGAGGTTTTTAGGAAAATCTCAATGATTTTAATATTGTTGTTAATTAATTCTTTATGAGTTGGCACTGCAATCACATTGAAATACTTTCAGTGACAAAAATTCACTTTGATTACTTGATGGTATAAACTATCAATGAAAATTTAAACTTTTAGCAATTTTAATGAAAAGAATGCATTTAAAAGATTACGATTTTAATTCTAACTATTGTGCCTAGATGTTGGCAGCAACAGAAAGATAGAAATAAAATTCACTGAAGGATAAAATACATTCTGCATCTGTGTACCATTAATTTTTGCTAGGTGCGTGCTCAATTAGCTTGAAAGGCTGATATTGGAATGAAATACATTGGTAATAGCAAAAAAGTAAATTTATTTTTATTTCTCTGCTTTTTCGTAGAATTATTAAATATTTATTTTTTAACAAGTTTTATATAGTTTTGTTTGAATGTTCTCATGATCATATTATATTCCATCAATCAATCTTACCTGAAAGAAAGGATAAAACAATCTGGAAGTATTAAAACAAAGATCTCTCCAATATTTTCTCATAGTGAAATAATGAAGTAAAATGTCATATCAATTAGGTTATCCAATTTCAAGGTAGTGTCAGTTTGAGAAATTTTGCTTTCTTAATTCATTAAAAGCTAAAAATAACTAAATATCCATTTGTTAATTTATCTAAAAGAAAAACCAAATAAGAGGATATCCAAAAATAATCAATCAATCTATAAAGAATGAGCATGATGTAGTACAGGATTCTACCACTAGTTGGCTCTTGAGGTGCCTCCCTGCATCAGTTTGCTGTCAGTTGTTATTGAGTGAAGTTGTTGTTCTGCATAATAAATGTTTTTTAAGTGCATTTAGTTTATTTGTCAATTTTTATGATGGTTGAAAAGTTGGAACAACATGAAATTCTGTTTTCTGGTAGAGAAAACAGTTGTAATACTTGAAATAATTTACAAAGAAGCTGCTCTGAGGAAAATGTAAATTTATGAGTGGTTTGATGGAATTTCCAAATTCATCACACCACAAAAAAAAAAGTATGGCAAGTGAAGACCAATGTTAAAACAATGCTGATTTTTTTTTATACAAATGGTATTGTTCATTTAGAATTCGTTTATAATAATCAGTTGTTATAACATACAGGTTCTGAAATGTTTGCATGATACAGTAAACTGAAAACACCATGATTTGTAGCGAAATGGGGATATAAGATTCATCTTACAATAACTAATGCACAATGCCTTTAGGGTGAAACAATTTTTTGAATAATAGAACATGACTCAGCTTATCCATTAGCCATATTCATCTGATTTTGCTTCATAAAACTTCTTTTTATTCCCTTGAATGAAAAACTGCCTCAAATTTTTTTTGGCAGATTTAGAAGGGGTGAAAAAAAAAAATGAAGCAGGCAAGAATTTCAGATTAATATGAAAAGTGAAAAACACATATATGCATTGCATTAAATGGTCCGTTTTTTGAAAGGGATTCAATTTGTAGCATTTAAAAGTAAATACCCAATTTTTAATTATAAAATTCTGTTTTGGGGTGTGTGTGTCTTTTCTCATATGCCTAAATGTAACCTAAAGTTTTTTTCCAAGATTTACTCATACTCAGTTTGAACTTGATTCCAAGCCATGGCTATGAAAGGTGGATATGTTATCATTATACCACAAAGACCTATAAATCTGTTTAATAACCCAATATACAAGTGATATATACAACATATATAGACTCATTAATACTGTTTTATATTTTTGAATTCATTTCATTTACACAGCATTAAATTTTTATTAGTGAAGTATTTTTCTTCTTCTGTTAATGTAATTATGCTGGAATTTTTTTATGAATTATTTCTGATTTAATAATATTCACTATTTTATCAATAAAATTATTTACACTAGTAAATTTTTGGACTAACCTTTTTTATTAAGAGGTTTAAAGAATTTAGAAAATATTTCTATATTTAATTTATTTTGCGATCAAATCAAATATTTTAGCAGCAAAAATATCAGATTTGCCCTGCCCCCCCAATCTTACAGCGTGTAGCAAATAGTATTTAGTGACATGATTGCGTTAATTAGATTGTTACATATCAGATGCGTTTTTTTTTCCACCTAACATTTATTGATATTATTGTACTTTTATTACTGAAATGTTTTTTTTTTTCTTTTGTAGAAATAATTTTATGCTTTATGGATTTTAAAATCGTTATTGATAAAAGCGACTATGCCCTTGATAAGTTTTTAACTCTTGAAGCACCAAATGAATTTATTGCGAGATTTCAGTGGAAAAATGTAACTTCTGATTTTATTATTATTTAACTAATGCAGATTTAACCGCAGTTGGCCACTCTTTTTGACTTCATATTTGTATAGAAATATAACTTTTTTCGCTTTATATATATATAAATTTAAAATTAATTTGAAGGCACATAAAGAGTATTTTCTAATAATTAAAAAAAATAGTCATGAATGATATTACAGTAATTCAAAACAGTTTAATTAAGATTCCAGTTTTGTAAATTATCTGAACAATAGTGGATCAGTGATTGCGGGAATGGCTTGAATTAGAAATAAACCACATCTGTTTTTTACTTTTCTATTATCTCTTTTTTAACTCACATTACTAAAGTTGTGAGGATTAAATATGTGACTGGAGTCGAGAGGTCAGCGACAGCTGCTTTACAAGCAGTTGTCCCGGGTTGGCGGGTTCGCTTCCCGGCTGATGCTATGACACATGTGGAAAAAAAAAGTGACTTGTCTTGTTTCTATGATTTGAAAAAAATGAATTAGAATCAGGATCAGCTTTTAATAATGAGTCATAAGAATGGTACAAGTCCTGAAAACCTATTTGGCTTTTTTTTTTTTTTGATGTTTTTAATAAATTAATATTTGTTTATTTGGATCAAATCTTGAAACTGATTTTTAGCCTATTTTTGCCAAATAGATTTTTTTCAAATTTTGTATACATGTTCAGTTTCAATGACAATATAATGTAATCTTTGGGGTATGTCCAGTCTAATACTGTTGGCAGGCTACATTTCAAACCATATTCAAATTGGTTTGATAAGTTTTTAGTCAGGCATAATAAGTGCACTATATTTTTTAAAAAAACTTTTCATTTAATATGAGGAAACTATTTAAGGTTTTTTCAGTTAAAAATTGAAAGCAAAAGGTCAAATGCAATCTTAACTTTTCTTAGGGTTGTTTACCTAATAAAACTTACTTTTTTTTCCCCATGTGTTATAGCATTGGCCAGGAAGCGAACCCGCTAAACCGGGACAATTGCTTGTAAGGCAGCTGTGTTGATCTCTCGACCACCAACGCTTGACTAAAACTACTTACTTTTTAAACAATTGTCTTAATAAAAAGACAAGTCTTGTAAATAATTTTCTTCAAATTTTGGACACATTTGGTTTTGATGACAATACAATATTTCAGGATTGTCCAAATTAATAGTGTCGGCGAGTCACATTTTAAACTCCATTAAAATTGATCTGGTAAATTTTTAGTCTTGCACAATGGACGATGCTATATATTTTTAAAAAAAATGCTTTTATATAATTTGAGGAAGAAATTTTAGGAGTTATTTACAGTTAATTAAAACAAAAAAAAAGAATAATTGAAGGATGGAATCTTAATTCTTCTTTGTATTGCTGTTTTAAACTGTTGCCTTCATAAAAAAAATCTTTTAATTAATTTTAAGTGATTTTGTATATTATATATTATTTAATTTCTTTCAATTTGTTTGTTTGGATAAAATCTTGTAAATGATTTTTAATATATGTCAACTGATTGGATCATCTTCCAATCTTGTATACATGTATTTTTGAAACAAAATAGAGACACTAAAATTTGGAGAAGTTACAACCAAAATTATTATCCAAGAAAAAAAATATTTTTTACTTTTTAGTGCTTTAGTCCTCAAATTAAATAAAGGCAGTTCTTAAAACATATATATATATTATTTCTAAATTATTAAAAAACACTTTTAGTCTGCTTCAGTGAACTTTAAGTCTATTTACATGTTATTTATTTTGAATAGTTCTATTGTCTTACACAAAACACCTACACACATATAAGTCAAATTCAGAAGCGAGTTCAAAGACATTTTTTTTTATAGTAGACAATTTCAAAGATTGGCTAATATGCAGATTTAAACTCTTAATTCATATTAATTTTTGAAGAATTGTAATATTTTCAAAGTTTTAAATGATTTTAAAATGAAAGATAAAGGTAGCACACACATATATAAATAACCATTCGAAAACAGTCAACACTTAGACAATCCCAATATAGATAACAATCATAAATCTCAAATTGTTGTCAAAGCAACCTTCTTTTAACAATAAATGTATATATATATTGTAAATATATTGGCATTGGGTAAAAGCTAAAAAATAAAAGTAAATTTAGATTTTTTTTTGACTAATTTTTTTTTTAAAAAAATAACGTACAATGAAAGTCAAATTATTCTTTCGTTTTTTTTTTTATGTAATTAGAAATAAAAGTTAGAATTGGAAAGAACAAAAGACACAAATTACCAATCTAGATAAGAGAAAGTAAAAATATTTCAACTAATTAAAGATGGCAGAATTATGCTGAAAAAAATAGAGACTTTGTAACATAAATTTTATAAAGAATATATAAGATTATCAACGGATATTTTGACAAACAAAAGATATACGCAGAAGTCGGAAAACTGGGCCTCTAGAGAGTATAAAAGGCAGAGATCAGTTTGAAGGACATCTTGTTCGTTGGTTTCTCTAGTTGGTCTTGGATAACAATAATATATCCAAGATCGCTCTACGCTGAAGTAATTCGGCATGTCGGAGTGAACCGGAGCTTCTGAAAACATCGTGCCTGAAGATGTATACCAGAAAAGCTTTCGTGACCGACTAGGAGAATGGATCACAAGATCAAATAATAACCAAAAGGCCGAGCTCATTCTACCCAAAAAACTATGCATAGTTATCTACTACTGAATTCCCAAAACTTACCGGTAAGTAATGCTTCATTACTCCTGATTGTGACAAAATTAAGCGTTTGCAAACAAGTCTTAAAATAATCCCGATAGAGACTTTCGTTTTCTCTGTACAAGAGACTTTTGTTTATACAGAACTTTTTAATTAATTATTTTATTTTATTGATTGCATCCTATTTGAATTAATATGTGTTCTCTCTAATTTACGTGATAAGTAATTTATTTCAAATATTTTTTTTTATCTATTAGAATAAAAATATTTCTAATACCAATTTTCATTTGTGCGTTATTAATAATAGTTATTATTTTTTTATTATTAAATCTATTAGTAGTTTAATAAGATTTAAAAATGTAATTTACCTTTGCCAATATGTTTGAATAAGCCCAGGAATAATAATCTTAAAAAAATAATTCTCGTTACGGTATGATGTAATACCGATTAGTTTAAAAGTATTTTTTTTATTTGTGAGATGTTATATGACGATTTCAGTGAATTCTTAGGAATTCTGGCACCCAGATTAAATAAATTAAAAGCTGATTTCGTCAATAGCACAATTCTCAACAATTAATAGGCTGAGTTGATCAGGAAATATAGCTATGTTTTTAGAATAGAAATATAACTCTTCTTTTTTGACATAGCTTGATCAACTCACGTGCAGTTTATATTAGCGTGTAGAGGCCTAGCAAAACGGAAAACATTATAATATATTGAAGCTGATAGTCTCTATCTAATAAATTATAGGACAAAAAAAAAGATTATTAAAAAAAAAAATTGAAAATACTAAAGCACAATTTTATATTCTCTAAATGGCAGAACTAAATATGGGATGAGTGAAGGTGTACTTGTGGTATCTTGAGTGAATTGAGCATTTTGAGTACAAAGAAACAGTCCAAATGATATATTGATTTATTGGGGCAAAATAATACAAATAAGAAATTTAGTAATTAAAAATAAATAAATAAATCATTTTTATCAATTATTTTTATTTCAAAATAAAGGGGAAAATGTGAAATATAAATAAAATATTGATTTGTAAAATGTATTTATTATTTTATGTAAGATGTTTAATTTATAAAGTAAAGAAAAATGTCAAAAAGTCGAGCATTGGTGGTCAAGAGGTCAGCACAGCTGCCTTACAAGCAGTTGTCCCGGGTTAGTGGGTTCACTTCCTAGCCGATGTTATGACACATGAAAAAAAAAGAAAAAAAAAAAGAAAAATGTCAAAATCAAATGCATTATTATACATTCTCGAATGAGGAAAAAAACCCCTGGAATGGTAAAATCTACATAAAATTTGTTTATTAGAATTGTCAAAAGTAATTAAGCAATTTTTATCTGATTAGTGATAAACAAAATGGCTGACTAAAAGGAAGCAAAGATAAGATGGAAGCTATTATTTTTCTTCTTTCCAACTACACGTCAAGAAACTAAAAAAATGATTTAAATTCGAACCTCTCTCTCTTAAGTGACTCACAAAACCTTCAATTGCTAATATAATTCAAAACAAATAGAAGTTCTGATCAAAGTCATTTTATTGAACTAATTAAATAATACCTTTGAAGCATCATCTGAAGATCATGATGAGCTGAAAGTTTGAAAACCACTGGATCAGAAGAGGAAAAAAAACTCTCATAATGAACAATAAAGAAGATAATATAAGGAAAATGATAAGATAGTTCAGATTTTATATTATTGCAGAAAATAAAAATTACTTTAATCGCATTTATTTGGTTTAATAGTTCATCAAAATATATACAAATATAGTAATAAAAATAAATAACATTTAAATCTTGAATTATAACATTTGTATGTTCATTAAAACAATACAATATAAGCATTCTTATTTGATTACCACAGATTTATATCATCATTGGTATTGCTTAATATAAATATGAACACACTAAAAAAAAGAAGACAAAATGCACAATTATATGTATATTTAATAATTTTCTCTTGAGACATTTAATGTATTCCAACGATTCTATATATAAAATACTAATGATGTTGATTTTCATGGCACTCATAAACTGGAAATATTTGTATGTTAGGACAACTAAATAAATATTCTGGTTCATTTCTTTGGTGCTTTTTTTGCTCTAGTAATTACATGCTCTGCTATATATGCCCAGGAGCTGTACATACTTATGGATTTATTTGCAGAGTTATAGTTGCATATAATCAACTACTTTTCTAGTTAAACCACTACATCACATGATCACCATCTCATACTAGCACATAATTGTTATTAAACAATTCAAAACTCTCCATATAGTAGTGCCATCTTGTGCTAACAAGAGCAATCAATTCTGGCATCCATTGATTGCACTTGTTAGCACAAGATGGCATTACTATATGGAGAGTTTTGCTTTGTTTTGAATTGTTTAATAACAATTATGTGCTAGTATGAGATAGTGATCATGTGATGTTTAGTGGTTTAACACCAATCCTGCCTAATATGATGGTGGTGGCTATGGTTGTTAAAGAGCCAAAGGCATCAAAATGTATGGGTGCTGAATTGAGTTCAGACCCATATGACTATATAAGCTATTGAGCTTGGATTGAAAATATTAATTGTGTTTTCAATTTCATTCTCATAGTTTTGTAGTTAAATAGAGTTAAAAGGTATGAGTAGGCACTAGATAGGAATTTTATGCACAAGCCTTTTGGCATCCATTGATTGCTCTTGTTAGCACAAGATGGCACTACTATATGGAGAGTTTTACTTTTCTAGTTTCATAAAATTATTAATCATGCTACTACTATTACATAAATTGGATTCCTAATCATGTTGCCTCAATAAACCAATACCCTGAGATACATAGGGCTTAGATGGTGTTGAAAATTACACCCACAGGAAAAAAGATGTTTAGATATATTATTAAAAAGCATATATTTAGTAGTACTTATATAGTATGCTTAATACATACAAAATGAAATTTACAGTTTAAGAAAAAAAGAGAATTTAGGATAGATTTGTATCTTGAAGAGAGCCCAGATATTTCCAGAAGAAATGACCCTTAGTGTAATCTAGTATTTCAATTCTATGAACCAGTTTATTGTTGCATGTATTGATTGACAAAGAGCTGATTTATTCTTGAAGGTTATCCATTGAAGTAAGAGGTAGAATTAGTTGTATAGAGGAATATATTTTATATTTGTACTACAGAATATATGTAGTATTTGATAAGATGCCATATGATGTGTACTGGGTCTATCAGTGTAGTATGAATACCAGAAGTTTAATTTCTGGTTTTTTATCTATTTGTATTTTCTTAAATTACTGGAGATGGTGGTGTGTGTCTAGTTTTATGTGTCTTTACTAATAATTAAGTTGTTAAGAGATGTGTATTAGAGATAATACATTAACTGTCATAAGTTCCTTCAGAGAATGATATTAAAAGAAAATTATATCTTCATTAATGACTTATCACTGATAAATGCGATATAGGATTTACTGGATGTGATTATGAAATAGGATTTGAATTGAGAAATAGTGATATATGATGAATATCAGGAAATAAAACAACAAACTCCTACCTTTAAAACGAGATGAAATGAAAGAGTTTATCAGAAGATTATTTTATGTCGGGAGTGGTCAATAAAAGATGCATAATGGAATATAGTTTTAAAAGAATAGGGAAAATATAAGATGAGGGAGGTAAATTTATTCAAATGCATAGCCAGTACTCATTAATACATTTTTTAAATATAAATTATGAAAGAAATGATAGAAATAGAGGCAGATTATGAAGGTAACAATGCAGATAAGACCATTGCAAAAAGAGTATATGTGATTACAAAAACAAATGATATGAGTAAAAATATTACAAAGACTTGAACAGGAATTAAGGGATGTTAAAATATAAAGATCCTAAAATATAGTGATAAAATTTTAAATAAATGAAAAGATGAGATTAAAATGTGGTTGGTTGATATTTTTTTTTATTTTTATAAAAAGAGCAAGATCTGTATAAAAGTGTATCTTTAGATAATATTTAAAAAAAACAACAACAACTCAAATTTTAAATATCATATGGTATTTATAAATCATGTTTTTTTTTCATATGTCATAGCATCTGCCGGGACGCGAACCCACACCCGTCTGCAACCAACTACTTGCTTGCATGGCAGCTGCGATACCTCTCGGCTAACAACGCAAGACTATAAATCATGTTTTGTGGTATAATGTTAGCACATTAATTTTTATATACTTATGACGTAGGTTTAAATTCCTATCCGGGGATTTCAATTAGACTTTGGGTTTTTCTTTCAGGAAACCAATGTATTGGATTTTGAGTTAGTTTTGATTTAAGATATAAAACAAAGATTTAAAAAATGCTCAAATTAGAAAATCCAGCGATTAATATTTTCTCCTTCATATTTCTCTTTAGAGGTATGTTAAAGAGTTTCACTGTGATAGCTATCTATTTCTTCATCAAAGAAAGACATTTTTTCAAATAAATAAAATATCATACTGCTTTTTAATCAGTGAGGCAAACTAATAGTAGACTTGCTTCTTTAGAAGTTCTGTGTTTCATATTTGTTGAAAATTAATTTTTTTTTTTTAATTTTATTAGTTTATTAAGGTGTTCATGTTTATATATATTCTAATCAATATTCGAATAATGTTTGTGTGTGTTTCATATTTGTAATTTTGTTTTAAATTAAATCTTTTTGTAAGCTTTATTAATTTATTAAAATTTTCGTGTTTATATATATTAGGCAGTGTTCAAATACTATTTTTTGTTCAAATAGTATCAATTGTTGTCATACCTAACACAAGCTATAACAATTAATAAATGCCAGGAAGTTTCGTCATTGAACTTCCTCCTCATGCAATATCCCCAGACTGGTATCTCGCTTACAACTGTCATCAGTGAGGAGCCCTGGATCCGACAGCAATGCACTTTGACATTTGAATAGCTATTGCAAAGAAAAGAAATGGTGGTTATGTGATGTTTTAATGGTTTGATTTTGTTGTTGTTTATCGTAGTAGTTGAAAATATATCTATTTTACTTTTTCAAATGCCTAATATTCCAAAAAATCTTTTATTTGCACGTTTACGTGTTTATAATAAATACACATATTGGTAAACATATACCATATATATAAAAGGGACTTGAACTCCGACTTTCAAGCTCACTGCAGCTATCCAATCCATTTTATACAATCGATACACTTGACCACATGTGAAAAAGATAAATGATCTCCAATGTATGTATTTCATGCTGAACCAGCTCTCATCAGTTGGTCCGGATCAGCATGAAATATGTATATTGGAGATCATTTATCTTCTTCATATGTATGTGGCCATATGTATCGGTTGTATAAGATGGATTGGATAGTTGTAGAGAGCTTGAAAGTCTGACTTAGTCTCTTATAATTACATTAAGTTTAGAATAGAAATTATACATGAATTTAAATATTATATATATGTAATATAATAAAACTCTTGTTAACTCTATATTTATTATATGAATTATTAATTATGTCAAATAAATATGAGGTGCGGATAATTTATGGGATTTCTATAATTCTCAGTAACATATAACAAACAATCTTCTATTTCATTAACGTTTTATTGCTAAGTTGGAGAGTTGGCAACATTTTCCCGTACATATGTAGGCTATTTCGGAATCAATTAACAATGATTTGATCTATTAAGATGATTTCACATAAATTTTAAAACATATTCGAGAAAAGAAAAATTTGATGGGGGGGGGGGGATTTTCATTTGTTAAAAAAAAAAAAAATTAAGTTAATTTGCTTGATATTTAAAAAAAAAAAAAGAATCTTTTTTTTCATTTAATATTTTAACAAACCTTAATAAAGACTTTTATTGATCTTCGGAATGAAATCTTTTTAAAAAGTTCAATTAAAATAAAAATTGTTCATTCATTAATTTAAAATGGTTTTAACCCATATAAAGCTTTTTTCTTCTTCTCCTAATTATCTAACATCTTCCAATAGATAAATAAATATCGATTTTCTTTACATTTTATATTTTTGAGTAGAATACAATAGGTTAAATTTTTTTTATAAATATATACACATATAACTAAATTTATCTTTGAATTGTAGGTATTCGTGTAAAGAAATCTACGGTCGTGCGGATTTTAAAATTTTTAAAATTTAATATTGTTAATATTTTATTATTTAACTTTAATACATATTTTTGAAGTATAAATTTTTTGTTTTTAGTCAACGCATTTTACCGTTAAGATTTGTGTCAAAGAAAGTAAGTCCAACAATTTTGTTATTCCAGACACTACACGGGCTATCACTGTTCCACCACCTTTGATGGAGACATCCAGAACATTTTAAAATGAGTCGATTAATATAGATTTTGAGACTTAAGTCTTTTCCTTTTATTAATTATCCAATATCCTCTGATATAAAAATAAATGTTGATTTTCTTTTCTTTTCGTATTTTAGAGCAGAAAACAACAGACTAAAAATTGCGTAAACACTCATACACATATATGTAAGCAACTTGACAAAGTGAAACTTTTCATTGATATAGATTAAAATAATTTTAGAGATAAAAATTCAGCACGAGATTCAACAAATAAAAATTACATTTCTGGATGAAATTTCAAATTTTGTTAGTTTTGTTTACAACATTAGATCAATTACTCACATAAGTGCATCTGTCTAGTAAAAATCAATCTTTGTATTCATTTTTAATTGAATATTTTTTGTGGATTTAATTAATTAATTAATTAATTAATTAATTATCATCACTTAGTTTGAAGATTTCCCCCAGTTTAATCCAGTTTCTCTGAACACAATTTTTTTTCACAACATAAAAGAAAACTTCCTTATTTCATCCTTCCATTTCCATAAGATATCTTTCTAGGTCTGTTACAACCTCTTGAAATCCAATTTAAAACTTCAATGGTCCATTTTTTATCATCTATTCTAGCACTATATCCAACCCAACAATACTTCAATCTTAATGGAAATCATTAAAAACATATATCAGGCTTGGGAAGAAAGATAATGCAGTGGACAGCAATACAGTGGTGGATAGAATTCATTATCATAATAAATGAATACACCTTTCAGTAACTTGAAAAGCTAAAGATATGAAATCCTATTTACAGTTGCTAGTAATCAACACCAATTCATAGTAATAATAGTAGTATTTAAACTCAAGTTTAATGCTGCAGCTCTTCAAGTGTCATGTATTTTATATTTAATAATAATAAAATTTTTCACTTGATTTCAAAAATTAAAACGTTTATGCCAGACTACTCAATAAATGAGAAAATAATGATTTTTCACAGAATTTTTTTTCTTTAACATCATAACACAAGTGCAGAATGTAGCAAATGTGCTTAAGACTTTACAGTGTTTATGTCTGAATAAATTCTTCATCCAATCTTTCAAAATAAAATAAAAATTTTTGATATTTTATATTGAATTTCAAAAATCTTACATGCTTTCACTTTTAAGCAAAAAACCTTTATTATTGATTACAGTTTCGACTATACCATGCAGTCTTCATCAGATCTACAAAATTTGAACACATAAAAATACAACCATTAAAATACATTATTTTATATAAAATTATTAAATTTCTAATCAAAAAAATATATCCTAATCAAAAATTGAATACTCATTTTGAGTCACACATTCCATTTTGTTCCACTTCTTAATTCTCATTAAACTTTAAAGTTTTTAAATTTTTTTTAAATCTATTGATTTTTCAAAAAGCATTGATAATTTAGACACATAATTAATATATTTAAACCTATATTAAGCAATGAGAAAGATGGGCTATTCATATATGTGTATTTGTCTTTTTCATATGCATTCTAGAATTTGGTTGTTTAGTTTCAGACAAATTATAGCAACCTGTTTCAGTGTTAAGAGAGATGGTTAATAGAATTTACCTTTCAAAGGGGTTAATATTCTGATTACAAGTTAAATTTGTAAGATAATAAGCATCTAATTATTGGTAATGTTTATCTTCATTTTTGATGTTATGAGTTAGTCATCGACAGGAGCACTTTTCTAATTCTATTTTATAATTTGAAATTTGAGGATCAGACTTTATTGAGACTTCATATAGTATTCTGAGGTATGACTTAACTGTAAAAAATACTGTAAATATATATTGTAGCATTAAAAAAAGTTAAATAACCAAAATGTATAAATTCAGGGTTATACTAAAATAGTAACTAATAATAAGAACTCAAGTAATATATGACATATGCTAATAATAATAAACACGGGCTAGCTCAGATGCATATAAGTTAATAATAATAATAAGAGCCAGAATAATATATAAGCATTAGTAAGACAAATGCAGAAACACAACAAATTAAGAGGTGGAGAATTTTCACTCCTCTCTTAAAAACATAATCGCTCTTAAAATTTTAAGCATATGATACAAAAGGGTTATATTACTCTCAAATATTCTTTCATCAGCACATCCTCAAAATACCATCAAATCTATAATTACAATGATTGTTGTTCTACAATGATCAGACTTAATGTAAAGTTCTTCTTTTATTAAATTAACACATGTATTCTTTTATTTTCGCCACATAGCTCTTTCTTAAAATAATTCGATCTTAAATTATATCAATTCTTTTTCAAATAATCTTATAACTAATAGGGATTTGAACACAGACTCAAGCTCCCTTCAGTCATCCATTTTATCTTAATATAACCAATAGACATGACTACATATATATGTGAAAAAATTAAATGATCTCCAATATACATATTTCATGCTGAATTAGCACTCATCAGTTGGTCCGGATCATCATCTTCCATATATATTGTACCGTGTTCGAAATGGGTCGATCGTAACACCGGTCTCTTAGGCAGAGAAGAACATACTCGGAAAGTATGTATGTCCAAAAGATAGCTATAAAATATATAACTAGAATTACATTTCCAGGACATAACTTCTTCTCAACTGTTGAGTTCAACACCAGAGTTCAAAGCACTTTTTTGTTTCGTGTAAACACGGGCGCCAGCTATCTATTCAGAAGAATAAACAACTTACTTTGAACAATGGCCACTAACTCAATGCCTAAATATCCACGACTAGCTCAGTTGTTGGTAATCACTAACAGATTATACATAATTAGTGGTGAAAAGAATTGTAAGAGAGATTGGTAAAAAAAATTGATCGACAAATAAAGTTTAATTTTAAAGACAATTTATTAACTAACATTTACTAATTTTAAACATTTTATAAATCTAAAATAACACACACATTTTAAATTAACACACTATAATATATTTTATAAGAAAGCATAAATAATGTTTGATGTTTATAAAATCATATAGCATTCACAAACACGCACATCAATAGTTCATTTTATGCATGCTTATAGAGTTCAAATTACTTGTCTCTGGAGGCATTATGAATTAATGTGATGCAATGGCTATTATAGAAATAAGAATATGAAATATTATTACCTAGGATTTTGAATGTAGACATAGAACTTCGTTTTATTTGGTTACTGCTTTAGGTGAGAATATTTCCAGCCGGCTGGGACGTTTCCTTGATGAGTTTCCTTATTATTCACAATTATTATTATTGGAGACAATTAGATACTGATGGAGATTTCCAAGTTGTTACGCTGACCTTATTTCACGGGCAGATCTTGCTGTTTTCATCAGACTTCAGGCTGTGGAGAGGCATGTGTTTCCAGTGGGTTTTTAACACTGCATTTCTGTTTCTGGATACCTAATAAACTGCACTGTTATCTGAACTGATACAATTACTCAACTGAATGATTGTCCTCTCTTGACTTAACTGACTCAATCGATTGTCCAATAAAAAAAAAGGTCTATTTATATCTGCAACGTGTTGTCCTTGTAATATCCTCCGGCAATATCTGTTGTCGAAATTCCTGTGATAATCCTTTGACAACGTGTTTTGGAAGATCGTTTAGTTGGTAATAGCCATGCATACATGTTGTTTTATATAATTTTAATTAATAGCTAATCCTTTGAAGACAAGCTGTTTAATCCTATTGTTTTCTATTTTAATTAATAGCCATCACTGTGTTTTTAATGATAATCTTTTTTTATTTCATTTTAATATTTATTACGCATACATTTTTATTTATTTACAATCGCATATATATACGCACATATATTACTAGTTTTAAGATTACTTTTTCTTTAATTCGAATGAAAAGAAATTTGTAACTTTTCTAACCAAACTCCCCCTTCCCCCTCTTACTCAATTATTTTCTAACTTTTATTTCAAAAACTAATGATAGAAAACTATTTGACTCTCATCTTTTCGAAAACAAACTGTAATAAACTCTTCAACATTTAATTTACGTTTTTCTTTTATGAAAGATTATTTTAATAATTTTTTTAGATAGATTATTATGTGCCAATATTCAATATTGTACATTACACCATCCCCCTCTGAGAGTAAAATGCGTCTATTTTACCATTTTATCTCTGATAACTTTAAGTCTTAATTCATTATTTTTTTTCTAAGTTTGCTTTTTGATATCTTTTGCTTTCCATACTAAGGGCAATCTCAATTAGGCTTTACTCCTTTCGATGCTGGCAACATTGCTTACAATGTTCTGAGTCCTGGATATTGACCATGAGGACAAACTAATTTTGTGGCACAGGGATCTTTTAGAAATAAGGCGGATGCAGATTTGCTGACTTATACCGACTTACACTATGAAAAACGAAACTTCGGCTACCGATTCTCTTGATTGGACTTTGACTAAAAAAAGGTCGCTGCGAATGGCAGGAATTTTCAACTGTCTATTTTCGACTTATGCTTTGAAAAATGATTGCCGATTCTCTTGATCGGACTTTGACTAAGAAGAGGTCGCTGTGAATGGTAGGAATTTTTCAACTGTCCATTTCCGACTTACGCTTTGGAAAATGAGGTACGAGATATGGGGATTCTCCCCTGAAAAGTGACTTGCGGCTTATGCTGGATTGTCCCCAGTGCACATTTTAAAAGAGGAATGATCCCTGCCAATCCATTACGGGTACTAAATTTTATCCAGTCGACAGCTTTAAACTTATCCTTAACTAAAACATTTCTATACTACCCTCATTCCTTAATTTCAAACCCTTATACATTCTTAATATAACTTAGACTGACTTTCATTTATATTTTATCTATTTTAACCTTACAGTATTATTGTTAAGTTAACATGAACATTATCTTAAACATTTATTTATCTTAATCTTTATTCTAAACCCTTACGAATATTATTTTAACATATTTATTTATATTACAGTACTATTCTAAATTATCACGGACATCAGTTTTTCATATTTATTTATATTACGATATTATTTTTAACCCATTACTTTAACCTATATATTAACGTGTGTATATTCAGAAAACTATTTTATTTTACTTCTCTTTATTATTATACAAAGATTTTATTGGACTTGATTACTTTAAACCATTTATTTATTTCCTTTTATTAACTTATGTATATTCAAAAAAAAAATCTATTAGTTTATTACGAGTCATTCTTTATTCATTTACTATGGATATCTTACACTTATTTATTTAACTTGATTTTATTGATTTTATTTGACTTATATTTATGAACGTTTTTCTTAATTAATATGTGCATGGGGAAAAAAAATCTTTTACTTTACGAAGCCTCCATTATTAATTGACAAAACAATCCATCATTTTAAATAGCGAAATTCTAATTCAGGCTTTTCACCTATATCTAAATAATTATATTAAACTCGTAGTCCATTTCCGGTCCTTTTTGTTTATTTCCTTTACTATTCCGCCCATTTACTAACTTTTAAACTATGTCAGGTGGTTCCTTCTTTCTTTCTACTAACTCACTAACATAAATTATACTCCATATTCTCACATCTCTCCCTCAATTAAAATTTATTGCTTTATCTCTTTCTTGTTTTGTTCTATTTTCTGCCTTGTAAATTAGAAAACCTTTAAGCTTCACAGATCTCTGTATTTTTCCTAACCATGAATATTTTTCCTACGCTTCCTTTTTATTTAAATTTACGTTTAAAACAAACACGAACACTTCCTTTTGAAAACTCTATTACATTATTTTCTATCTTTATTATTTTTATTTCTCTATCACTATATTTAATGCTATCTTCTGCATTTTGATCTACATAAGTTTCTACTTTAGCTGTTTCAATGCTATCTGATTCTAATCCAAATTTTATGTCTTTTACTTCTGCTCTGAGTTCCTTAATTTCTCCTTTAACCTGACTAATTTCTTCCTTCAATTCTGCTTTGAGTTCTAACTGGCTTTGCTCAAGTTTCTGATACAATTCTTCTTTGAGGTCTTGCTGACTTTATTCAAATTTTTGTATCATATTCATTATCATCTGCGTCTCAGCTATATCTTCCTTTTCCACTAACTGGGGATTTTTAAAATATATGTGCACCCACGTTTTTATATTCTCATGTCCAGCTCTATATCTTTTCCCATTTTGAAACCATATATTTTATTTTTTTATTTTTTTTTTCAAACTAGTGCTGATGTTAAACTAAATTTACTATATGACATTTATTTTTCTTACTAAGATGGAAACACGCACTGACTCCACCCCCTTTGTCCATTTCCTCTACCCCTTCTTAATGCTTTACTCGCCCAAATATCTAATTGTCTGATTTAACAGAATGATTTATTTTAACTAATGTAAATAGCATAAATATCTTTTCATTTAAAGAAAAAAAAGTTTTCGGTCAATTCTTTTTTTTTAAATTAAACAACTTTAACATATGTAATTTAGCTTTTGTATAAAAAATTTTTTTAAATAAGAAACAAAGTATTTAGTTACTATTGTTTATTAGATCCAGCCTCAAGTTGGGTATAGCCATTTGTACTGGGTTCATAATGAGTCGATCGTAACACCGGTCTCTTAGGCAGAGAAGAACATACTCGGAAAGTATGTATATCCAAATGATAGCTATAAAATATATAACTAGCATTACATTTCCAGGACATAACTTCTTCTCAACTGTTGAGTTCAACACCAAAGTTCAAAGCACTTTTTTGTTTCATGTAAACACAGGTGCCAGCAATCTATTCAGAAGAATAAACAATGCACTTTGAACAATGGCCACTAACTCAATGCCTAAATATCCATGACTAGCTCAGTTGTTGGTAATCACTAACAGATTATACATAATTAGTGGTGAAAAGAATTGTAAGAGAGATTGGTAAAAAGAATTGATAAAAAGAATTGACCGACAAATAAAGTTTAATTTTAAAGACAATTTATTAACTAACATTTACTAATTTTAAACATTTTATAAATCTAAAATAACACACACATTTTAAATTAACACACTATAATATATTTTATGAGAAAGCATAAATAATGTTTGATGTTTATAAAATCATATAGCATTCACAAACACGCACACCAATAGTTCATTTTATGCATGCTTATAGAGTTCAAATTTCTTGTCTCTGGAGGCTTTATGAATCAATGTGATGCAATGGCTATTATAGAAAAAAGAATATGAAATAGTATTACCTAGGATTTTGAATGTAGATGTAGAACTTCGTTTTATTTGGTTACTACTTTAGGTGAGAATATTTCCATCCAGCTGGGACGTTTCCTTGATGAGTTTCCTTATTATTCACGATTATTATTATTGGAGACAATTAGATACTGATGGAGATTTCCGAGTTGCTATGCTGACATTATTTCACAGGTCGATCTTGCTGTTTTTATTGGACTTCTGGCTGTGGAGAGGCATGTGTTTCCAGTGGGTTTTTAACACTGCATTTCTGTTTCTGGATACCTAATAAACTGCACTGTTATCTGAACTGAAACAATTACTCAACTGAATGATTGTCCTCTCTCGACTTAACTGACTCAATCAATTGTCTGATTAAAAAAAGGTCTATTTATACCTGCGACGTGTTGTCCTTATAATATCCTCCGGCAATATCTGTTGTCAAAATTCCTGTGATAATCCTTTGACAATGTGTTTTGGAAGATCGTTTAGTTGGTAATAGCCATGCATACGTGTTGTTTTATATAATTTTGATTAGTAGCTAATCCTTTGGAGACAAGCTTTTTATTCCTGTTGTTTTATATTTTAATTAATAGCCATCGCTGTGTTTTTAATGATAATCTTCTTTTATTTCATTTTAATATTTATTACGCATACATTTTTATTTATTTACAATCGCACATATATTACTAGTTTTAAGATTACTTTTTCTTTAATTCGAATGAAAAGAGATTTGTATTTTTTAAACTTTTCTAACCAAACTCCCCCTCCCACCTCTTAATCAATTATTTTCTAACTTTTATTTCAAAAACTAATGATAGAAAACTATTTCACTCTCATCTTTTCAAAAACAAACTGTAATAAACTCTTCAACATTTAATTTTACGTTTTTCTTATACGAAAGATTATTTTAATAATTTTTTTAGATAGATTATTATGTGCCAATATTCAATATTGGTACAATATATATATACATTTACCCCCCCAAATAAAATAACAAAAAAAAAAATTTAAAACACACCCTATTTCTCTCAACTTTCCATAAAGGGTTTTTGATTTTATATTTTTTATTTTGTTGTATGTTTTTTTTTGTATTTAAATATTAAATAATCTTATAAGTAAATAAATCTCAGGGTTCTTTATGATAAATTATTTCATAATCACTAATTTTGTTCTTTTTATTTCTGGAAAATTTAGCAAGAATGTGATCTTAGTAAAACAGTATTGGTAGCAAGATATGATCTTACCTTTAAGATATCTTATTGAATTAAACGATTATACAATTTACAATTAACATTAAACATGAAAAACTCTTAAAATTAAAAATAACTATAATATACTAGAATAACATTCATGATATCATAAGTAGGAAAGGCATTTTGTTGCTACTCACAATATCACACCGATAGGTTTTCTCTTAATCTGCTACTAAAATAAAATAATGCTAGTATTATAGACAAAGATGCCACTCGATGGCGCCATTTTCATGCTAAAACTTTAAAACATGAACATTCCCAGGCCGTTGATTTTAATCATTTTGATGTGTTTTTTGTAATGCGAAAATAAAAATAAAACAAAATCGTGTTTTTTAAATATTTTTTTTATTCACATATACAAATTAAATGATAACAATAATCGTAAAATAAAATCAACAAATTAAAATTTAATTTGTGTTTTTTATTTTGCTTTATTAGAAAAAACAATTTTCTATTGGATATTTTTTTAGTGGGGTTACGCCTTTTTTTTTTGTTGTTCTTTAAAAACTCATAATCGTAATAAAAAGTAAAATTTCTTAGTCTTCCTTTTAAATTTAAATTTTTACAGATAAACAGATATTATTGTGTTACCGCTATTTTTTACTTTTTTAGTCTTCATTTTACATTTTAATTTTTTACAGAGAAACAGATATTACCGCTATTTTTTACTTCAAATAGAATGACAACAAGAAGTAAAAGTTGTTAGGGTTAGGTTTAGGGTTAGTTTTAGGGTTAGGATTAGGTTTAGGGTTAGTTTTAGGATTAGTTTTAGGGTTAGGGTTAGTTTTAGGGTTAGGGTTCTGTTGTTTGTAATACTAAAATAAAAAATATCAAAATCGTATTTTTGTAAATATATTTTTTTATTAACATATATAAAATAAATGTTAACAATAAATGTAAAATATATTCAACAAAGTATAACAGTAGTCAAAGAAAAGAAACAACAACATATATATATATATATATATATATAATGTCTTCTTTACTTATTAACCATGTTTATAATATATTCTTTTTATGAAATTTAAAAAAATAGTGTAGAATTGTACTTTTATTACTGGATATTTTTGTGTTATTGCTATTTTTTACTTCAAAAATAAACAGATGGTAGAATATTGTTTGTCTCGTGGAATGTTATGAACAGTACGTTACTTGGAGCATTACCTAATTCCAACTCACTTTACACCTATATCTCGTCAACATTTTCCCACTTAAAACTTCAATACAGTATGGTGTAAAGAGTCTGATAATTATTACTTTAGAAAATATGAACATTTCAGTACTTTAAAAAAAAAAATTCAATCAAAACAACATTTCCATCCAATTCAAATACACACACACTCTCACAAAGCCATAACAATTCTATAAACTGTGCGAAATCACCAAATTAATTTGCTGTGACATGACATACATGCTGTACTGTGACATGACATAGCGGCCTGCAATCTGTAGCACAACAAAAAAATTGTATTATAGAAAATGTGGGTTCGAACATGTCGGCTGCAGAAACAGCATTTTTATGTGTTTTAGCATGAAAATAGTACCATAGAGCGGCGTCTTTCTCTATAAGACTTCAACCAATTAAACAATCTTGTTATCTTAACTGAGGATGAATAAAGTAAAGTGATCCTATAACTTTATTTAAAATAAATGAAATTGACTAAAGTGACCTTATACCAATTAAATAAAAGGATTTTATTATTTGTAATGAAATAAAATAATCTTCTTTGATGTTATCTTAACATCAGTAATACAATTCTTAAAATAGAGTTTCATATCATATTTCTTTATTTTCATCTACTTTTAATGCATAAATAAATACAACTGTGTGATAAATATTATGATTCTGAAAGATGCAGATGATGATAAAAGAAAATAGGTTTGAATTAATAAAAATAATATTTATTAACACTAATAACATTCAATAGACAAATATCAAGCTGTTTTATGACTTGCAACTTACAAAAATTATTATAATTCTCCAAAACCCAATAAAAATAATATAAAAGAAATTTATGCATTACAATTTAGAAATAATAACAATGATATCCAATGATTAACAAAACCTACCAAAGCTTCAATAATTTCAGTTAAGTTCTTATATTTAATACACCATCTTACAATTATTAAACAGACAAAACTCACTATATATATTACCACACACAGCAAGCTAGAGTAATCAATGGATGCCAGAAGGCTTGTGCATAAAATCCCCATCTAGTGCCTACTCATCCAATATCCCCAGACTAGTTTCTGGCTTATGGCCTTCATCAGTGAGGAGCCTTGGATCTGAGAGCACATATATGTGGTCATGTGATGTTTAATGGCTTACAACCAATCATGTGTAATAGGATAATGGTGGCTATGGTTATTAAAGAACCAAAGACACCAAAATGTATGGGTACTAAACTGGGTTCAGACCCATATGACTACATAAGCTAATGGGCTTGGATTGAAAACATTAAGATGTTTTCAGTTTAAGACTCATAGTTTTGTAGTTAAATGGAGATAAAAGGTGGTTGCTGGAGGATTACATTAGATCCTAAGATCTAGGTGCAGTGCTCTCAGATCCAAGGCTCCTCACTGACGAAGGCCATAAGCCAGAAACTAGTCTGGGGATATTGGATGAGTAGGAACTAGATGGGGATTTTATGCACAAGCCTTCTGGAATCCATTGATTACTCTAGCTTGCTGTGTGTGGCAATATATATAGTGAGTTTTGCCTGTTTTAACAACAGTTATACAGAAGCATAAGAAGTGGTGGTCATGTGATGTTTATTGGCTTTATTACCTTACAATTATCAAGACCCTAGGTGAAAATATTCAATACCTTAAGTAAAACACAATCTTACCAATCCTTGGTTGGTGACGAATGCCGAAGAAGATGGACACCATTTTATGTAACTAATTAACAATTATAAATTTAATATTAAATATTTTATCAGATTTAAAACCTCTTCAGGTGCTAGTTAGGATCAACAAGATATATTCACCAAAAACACTCAGATAAACAAAGAGTGTGACTAAAGGTATGGGTGGCATTCTGCAGTACCTTGAAAATATCAAATGCCAGGATAAAGTCATGATAATGCATAGCTTTAGATAAAATATAACACTAAGAAAATCTACATTAAAGAATAAGAAGACAAAGGCTAAATATAATTTTATTCAAATAAGCAAATATTTTATTATGGCATTCAGCCACATATATTTATTTAAATAGAACAAATGTATAATAAAATTTTTCCAATATCAATCTATTTCATACCAATAAATATAATAATTGTAAAATGTAGAGCATTTTTAAAATTCTTTTATTTACTTAAGAGGTCCTGCAATTTTGTTTAACTAGTCCTTATTTCAAATACAAATCAAGTTATATCAAAAGAGAACACACTTGAAATATGATAAACATATTCAGTCTACTTTGGATATAATGGTTGTATAAAGTTCTTTTTAAAGCAGATTAAAATATTTTTAATATTAGTATCAAATATCTTAAAATGTTTTTGCATATATTCTAGAAATCATCTTTTCTAAATTGAAGTTTAGATAGATTAAGAAAGTGAAATTAACAAAGTTTTTACAAAGCTGGAATAATATCTTTGATTAAACTCTATTGTTGCAATAGATTTCCAAGCAAATTCAATTGCTGAAATATCCATTATAGAATTTCACATAATGCAAATCTTGTCAAAGTTCAAAGTATTGAGAAGATTTCAGTTATAGAAATAACCTGGATAGATATTTTACTGCTTAACAATCCATATTACTAAATTAACAAAAAATTAGTTAAAAGAAAAATTACATTTTGAACTGTAAGTTGATAGATGTCTTGATAGGTGTGTGTGCTAGTCTTATCACATCTGACTTTTATAAAGTCATTATTGAATTTGAATAATATGATTGGCAATGAAACCCATTCCAGATAACCCAATTAACAAAAGGTTAAAATTTTTCTGGTATTTGTCAGAAAATTCTAAAAATAACCACGATTAACATAATTGCAGAATTGTCTAGAGTAATTGTCTAGACAGGTATATCATATTTTAAATCAAATATTTAACAAACAATTGACTACCTTCCAAATATATTCCAATAAAAAATTATTTAAATATATTAAATACATAAAATAAACTTATGTCAGTGAAATATTAATAATATTTATCTAAGCACTTAAAGTGATAAAAGTTACTTATTAAGTGTAAATATTGTATGATTATACTTATGAAATTGTTTTAAAGCTATTACCATCTTATAATATCTATTATAAAGTGACTAATCAGTTACATATACACTTTAGTTATTATTTAACAATAAAATTTATTTATTGGAAAATTAAACTATTAATTTTTTTTGGCAAAAGCCTGAAATCTGGGCATGGCCACTTGGGGCATTGTTTTATGTGTCAAAACACATAAAAATGCCGTTTCTGTGGCCAGGCCTTACGGTTAATACATTTAATACTTTTGTATTAACCCATTTAGGCAGGCCACTTTACATGACATTGCACAAAAATATTACAGCCTGTTTTGTGCTTTGAAACTATTTATGTGTATTTGTTCTATTCATAGTGGATTACCGTATCACTTGAGGGTGTTTGAATTTCAAGTCGGTACAACTTTTCAAATCTCCGTAATAGTGCAATGTCATTTCTATTTAAATAATGTTGTCAATTACTAATAATTGTCATACAATCCCCACCTTTCCCTAAAAAAATGTTAATATGTAAAAAACTGGCAAAATGTCTGTTCGAACACACTTGGACAAAGCTCATGCACTAAGCCATGTTTCAGTGTGGAAAATATTCGAGACCACTAAAAGATCTGACAAGAATGTGCAATTTTTCAACTTTTCTTCACAATTGCTGAGTACAGAAAAAGTGTGTGAGATTGTGTCCTTTTTTGTCAGGCACATAATGTCCACTTTTTATTACAGCAATAAAATAATAAATAAGTTCAAAAAGTTTGTGTCCTTTTTTTTTGGTTTTCATTTCATTAGAAATTGAAAAGATTTGGATTATATTTTTTGCAGCGGGGTTAAAATAAATGACTATTTCGGTTTACTTTTTTTTAATAATAAAGTATGTATCCCACCCCCCCAAAAAGCAGTTTATTATAGAAGGGCCAAAAAAAAAGGTAATTCAAATGAAATATAAATAAAAGTAAAAAGTGAGAAAAAGTTGTTTGAAAAAAAAAAGAAATTATTGACTTTTTGTTACAATTATTTTTCCGAGTGTTGGGATGGGTGGATGTTTTAAAACAAATTTTGATCCCCCCAAAAAACACAAAAGTTTACTATTTAATTGTAGAAAAAGTAAAAGAAAAAAACAATTTGTTCAAGGCAAAAAAAAAAACATAAAAAAGGTTGAATAAATTCGAAATAGGTTAAAACAAGTGCGGTTCAAAGAAATGACTATTTCTGTTGACTTTTTGTTAATAAGAACAGTACGGAAGGCCCCATCAAAAAGCTGTTTATTGTAGAAGCTGAAAAAAAAAAGGCTAATTCAAACGAAATATAAATAAAAGCAAAAAGTGAAAAAAAAAGTTGTTTAAAAGAACCTAAAATACGAGGGTGGGTGTGGAAATTTCAAAACAATTTTTGAACCCCCAACAACACAAAAATTACTTTTGATTTAATAATAAGAAGAAAAACAATTTAGTCAAGCAAAAAAAAGGTAGAGAAATAAGTCACAAATAATTATACCATTATATTTTTTTGGTGGTGGGCTTAAAACAAGTTTTTCCATCAAGAAACAGTACAAAGTTTTAAAATTGAGGAAAAAAGTAAACACAAAATTAAATTATCAAAATTTGTTAAATAAAGAAAAAAATGTCAGGTTAACCAAAAAAAAAAAAAAAACAACGAAAATGAATATAAAAATTTGTTTAATAAAAAAGGATATGTTATAAATGAAATAAAAAATTTGTTTAATCCAAAAAAAAAAAAAACATGTATAAAAAAAAGTTACGTTGGCCCGGTAACATTATATTTAATTGCTTTTTGTATAGCATCAATGCCCCAAGTGGCCTTGCCCGGATTTCAGGCTTTTATCTTTTTTTTATTAATATATTACAAGACTTGACATTCAGCTTTACTACAAAAGCTGAAAGTCACAATATATATATATTAAATTAAATATTTTCCATGGATTCTAATAAAGAACAGAAATAAGCAACTCATAGATTCATTAATGTTTATGCTAGTTTTTTTTTAAGATTTTCATATGTGTGGATTATATTCATTGGTAAATATGACACCACATGCTGAGTGTCCAAATGTATTTGTTCGTATATCTTTTAAGTTATTGGTGTCAATGCGGCACCTTATGATGAGTGCCATTGGGTTTATTGTAAATTTCCCTCTGCAATTCCATCAATAACTTTATATTTAAAATCGTTTGTTTATTTTAAAGGGTTTTAATTTCAGGCTATTTGTTTTGTGGTTAGGCCAATGCTGGTCTGGAAGTGGGTGACAACAATAGAGATTTTGAATTCTATCTCTCAGCATTTATGTAAACAAAGCTTGTTAGGAGCTATTGGTAAAACTTCATCTAGTGATCATAAAATGCAAGCTTAAAACAAGTTACGAAATTTATAACTTGTTTTGACTATCATAAATGTACCTTTGAAGGTTTTTGCAATGCTATATATTGCAGAGGCTTTTACTATATGATGAAACTGAACTGATTTTAGAACCATATAGCTATCTAGTTTGTTAAGTTGGATTTGAAGACATTACATGTCTGATAAATTTCATGCTTTCAAACTGATAGAAACATGCTTGATAAGTGCTGACTTTAGAGTTAATATTTAGATCTTTTAACCCTTCACTGACATGAGCCAACTAACTTGAAACCATGGACTGGAGGTGGGAGACAACGATAGAGATATTGAATTCTATCTTTCTTGGCATTTATGTAAACAAAGCTTGTTAGGAGCTATTGGTAAAACTCCATCTAGTGATCATATATATATATATTGTACCTTCACTTCCAGTAAATATAATATATAATAAAATGGGACTACCAATATTTGTGCATTTGTAATAGAGTAAATGTCCACTTTTTAAATCAATTGTCTCTTCACCTTTTCTTCTAACTTCACAAAGTCCAATAATGCCCCATTCAATATGAGATACCAAGCATAGATAATTCATGTTTATGCTCTGAGTTCCTATATACTTTAAAATTGTCATGGGAGACTTTAATGCTAGATTTGATAAACAATTGACAGATGAAAGTGCCATAGGTAAATTTGGTTATGGTGAAACTTTATATTATGAATTCTTTTTTTTTTTAAAAAAATGTTAAACTAAAATGAACATGGAAGCATCTAAATAAAGAATTGATTTATATTTTGACTAAAAAAAAATATGTATTTCAAGATTGTAATGTTCTTAATAAATTCAACATAATAAGTGATCATAAATTAGTGAGATGTAAGATACATCTTAATGCAAAACTAGAGAGACAAAAATTATTAAGAAAACAATATTCAAAGTTGATATTCCTAATCTTCAGAAACGTTTCACATGCTTCTTTGTTCTTCCACTTTCGATTCTCTCTCTCTCTCTCTCTCTCTGCTTTTATTAGCTCAAATCTATGGCCATTTTATATTAACAAAAAAGAAACAAGCATACACATTTCAAAGAAATGGGCTATTTGAATATTCAAATTTAAATTTTAGATTACAATTGAATACATGAACAGTTAATTAAACATTTATATAAGCAACCATTTAATCACACTACTATATGACATGAATATGATATACTAAGTACATTGAAAGCATGCTAGATAGTAATAAAGCTAAATATTAAAAAAAATAATCACCTTTTCTGTGAGTATATTCATCTAACCAGATATTACATTGGCTCAGAAAAGAAGAAAATTAGTGACAATTGAATTAAAATTAAAAAAAAAAAAAATCACTTACCATTAACGTTTCATGTGAATGGCCAATTTTTCATAATTTATATATATTAAAGCAATTATATTATTTATTTAATAAATTGTCTGTCATATTTATAATATATGCCTCTTTAAGTTTTGTTTTCTTCAAATTGTTTTCCACATGTAAAATAAAAACACTGAATGTTTTGGAAATTTTTGCTTTGACAGTTTATATGGAATTTTGAAGAAAAAAAATCAAACAAGAATATTTTAAAATATAATAGTCAATTTATTAGATAAACAATATATTGTGTTAATATGCATAATTTATTGAAAGTTGGCCATTCATGTGGGAACACTAATGGTGAGTGACTCTAATGAGATTTTTTAAAAGATTTTAATTGTAAAATAGCAGGCATACTGTAAACTGACTGTAGCTATTATTTATTTTTATATATTGGTATTTTGAATGTTACAGAGTTTCTTCCAGGATATTTTGTTTATGTATAAATAATTTAACAATCATGCACTTACATTCCAATTCTTCTTCAGAATGTGACATGGCTGGCAATCTATTTTATTTTAAAAATATATTTATTGATATAACAAAATTTGTAAAGTTGAATACTATAATACACTTTGATAATGTTGGCTCAAATCCATTGCTGGTATTGGCTTCTTCCATCAAAGCTGGCTTGGTAATGTGGGTGTCCTAGGTCTGGTAAAGGTATGGCAGAGCCATTAACCACACTAACAGGTTGATGTATGAGTAAGTAGCATTCCATTTTGTTGGTATTGTCCACCCCTTTTGAGATTGGCTCTATAATGCTGATGTAACAGAACTGATATCCATGTGGTGTGAAATCATTGCCTCTCTAGCAGGATCCAACATGTTGCATTATAGATACTTCATTTATGATAGACACTATAATATCAATATATCAGGTCCAATATTCATGTAGAGTTCATGGGCCATACTAGCAGGTTCCATGTATTTGTAAATAAGAATCTAGAGGATAATATCTTGTCCTTGTTCTGAAGAACTTTAAGCTTATTGAAAAATATGGCATTGGGGTCCAGTGCTGGTTGTGTAAACTTTGTCCTGCATCTTGTGTACCAAAGGGCATATGTCAGGAAGATAGATAACCATTAAGTTTCCAGAGGAGAGACAACCCCTGATGTCCAGGATTTTATCCACTGCTATAATGCAGCATCGAGAGATGACATGTCTAATACTGTTATAACCTGGACATATATTTATCAGATGATTAAAGGTCTCCTCTCCTCTAGAGCAGGCATGACATATTTTACATATGTATTTTTTGCTTAAAATAAGGTTTAAAAACTTAAAGTTTATGGTTTGGTAAGCATAGTCATTCTTCATTTGATTGAATGCCACTGATTACAGAGGAACCTGGAACTAATAAAATAAGATACTATTCTATATCCATAATGATCTATAAATTTATAATCTATATAAGTTGAATTACATTAATTAAATTTATAATCTATAACTTTACACACTTTTCATCATTCTATGCAATTCTCAACATATTTTTGCATTTGCCCTCTTTTGCATCTTTTGATTTTATTTGGATGACCAATTTATTATTTGTATATACATTCAAGAGATTCTTAAAACTTCGGAAATACTAATATGAATAACAACTAAAACAATTTTATTTACAAAATAAACAAAATTTCAAAAAAAATATAACAAATTAATGATCATAAATTTAATTTCATCTAAATTATAACAATTAAAATACTTTCTTCATGTATAATTATAAATAATATTATATGCTTTCTGGATCATGTCATAAAAGATAAATTCATTTTAGGTTTTGTATGTGGTACATGATTCATTTTCATAACTACTTTAATTTTCATGCTGTTTTAGATATTACAAACACTAAATAATTCTATTAGTAACACGATGAACATTATCTTTTAGTAACTTAAATATTACACCACATCACATAATCACCATTTCTTCTCATAACTGTTATTAAAACAGGCAAAACTCTTACTTTTCTATAAATTATTGATTTGTAAGACTGATATAATTTTCTACTTCTTCTTTTCCTATGTATTGATTTCTATTATAACCTATACCATTTACACCTTTTTAGACACTTTATTAATACTTTTATTTGTATTAAACTAAAAGTTTCAACTGTTTTGCAGTCATCTTCAGAGCTCTTGTTAAGCTCCGATGATGACTGCAAGACAGTCAAAACTGTTAGTTTAATACAAATAAAAGTATTGATAAAGTGTCTAAAAAGGTGTAAATGGTATATGTAAGACTGATGTTTGAGAGATATGATTTTTTGATAATGAACATTAATCAAATGTAATTGTTTCTCAATTCACACTTCTTATATCATCATAAAAATTCAAGGTCATGTAAAATAATTGTAATGGAAAATTTAAACTTCACTACCTGAATTAAATAATTAAATTTTTATATATCTGAAAATTATCTTCAATTTTCTAATTTGTTATTTATGGACTTTGTATTACTTATAGCATAAACATAGACAACAACAACTTCAAATCCTCTATTACTTTTCTGGAAATCTGAATACATTGAATACTAAAATTAATATTCAATAAGCATGGTATTATAAGTGAATTTAGACATCCATCTATAAATCCGATTGATTTCTGCAGAACAATTTGTCTGCAATCCGCTATATAAATAATGAATTTATTACTAAGTTGGGTTGGATCAAGTGCAAAACAAGTTATCTACAACCCTTCATCCTAAATTCAATGAATAATCAATGATATATTAAAACAAATAACCACAACTATTCATCAAACAATAGAAAATGGAATAATAAAGAAAAACTATATTTAATGCAATATAACAATATATTCATCATTTATTGGTATATTATATCATTCATTCATATATTCTTATAGATATCTTTTTAAATATTTAACATTTACTAAAAATAAATTAACTGTTAAACCACTAAACATCACGTGATCACTCTCTTATACTAGCACATAATTGTTATTAAACAAGGCAAAACTCTCCATGCAGTAGTGCCACCCTGTGCCAACCAGAGTAATCAATGGATGCCAGAAGGCTCTGGTTGGCACAGGGTGGCAATACTGTATGGAGAGTTTTGCCTTGTTTAATAAATTAAATGCATCACAATATAATAACTTCAATTTTATTTCTTAAATTATTTCCAATTTTGCATTTTATATTGTAATCTTGGTATTAATAAAATAATTCTATTGCAGTATTTACCAACTCATTTTATTAAATTTAAAACAATCCATTCTGCCGAGAGTCTTCTTTACTAACCCATTCTCCTATTTAAATACACATATAGCTTGTTATGAATATAAACTATTATTTTACAATATCCCAATTTTTATAACATTTGATTTTCTCTGTATATTGTTAAATTATCAAGCACTTTTACTGAAGTTTTATTCATAAATTATCAAACTATAATTATAAATTATTGTTATTAATTTGATAATACATTTTACATTAATATCTTAGTTTTTTTTTTTTAAATTTAAATATTTTATCATTTTCCTGTTAACATAATTATGTATCATTTAAATCATTTGATAGATATTTCATGTTATCTTCCTTTCATATTTTACCTACATATATATTTAAAATCTTTATCTACTTTTAATACAAATAAGAAAAATATATATTTAAGTGCAATGATTTATAAAAGAGAAAAGACAGAAAAAAATTGACTTACTTTTCTTACATTATCTCATCTCTAATATACTTTATCCTTGTTATGTTCTAACACATAATTAAAGATATATAACAATATTATAGTAATATGTAAAAAAATTCTTAATAATTAACTGAGAGATTTGATTTTTCTTATCTGCCTTTAAGTTCAAAAAATCAGCGTAAAATTTGTGCTTATTTTGTTGGTTTAAAACTTGGGTTAGAATGAAGTTTTAGATTTTTTTTACAAATATTCTGAGTTTTGTAACATTACCATATATTTTAATAGCTAATATGTTTATGGTAATTGAAAAATACTTGTTTCTGAAAGATCCATGATAGGATATCATCTACTTCTTGAGAGATACTATTTTGGCAAAAGCTGTTCTAATCATTGGTAGCTTATAAGAACTGTTGGTTTAGTCAAGCAATAAATTAAATAAACAATTCTCATTTAAATAATTCTGGCTGTAATCTTCTTTTACATAACTAGACATCAATTCATAGATAGAGAGTAAGATCATTTTAGAGAGCCATTTGTACTTTTTCAGAAGAGATTTTCTCTTTATTTTCTTCAATTAGCATAAAACTTGTTTTAAACATGATGCTGGAGTTTCAAAGCAATTTCAATATCTAATACACTATCCTACTGACTGATTTCACATCCTTTTATACATTAAACCAAACTAATAAAAAAGAACTGCTCTCTCTTTTATAAGCTTTTTTTCCTTGATGAGAATATCCTAAATATTAAGAGAACATCTGGAATTCTCAATATTTAATTCACACGCACAAGAAATGTATTTTCACTTTTCCTCTAATTGTATTTTTAAATGACTTTCATGCTAAAAGTACTTTTCAGATGAGGATTAAAATGTTTCCATAAACTTATAAGTAAATGTCTATTGTAAGATTTCTCTATCAGGTTTTTTAACTTTTTAACACAGATTTCATTAATTAAAGAGTGTATTTTTAAATCATATTTTAAATCTTAAAAATAACAAGAAAATATCAATAAATAATTAATCTTATTAAAACAAAGTTGAACGTATTTAACTAACTGTAACTATATATATATTGAACGGAATTCGAATATGTGGATTCGAAACACCGGTCTCTTAGGCAGAGAAGAACAGACTCGGAGAGTATGTATGACCAAACGATAGCTATAAAGTATATAACTAACGTTACATTTTCAGGACATAACTTCTTCTCGACTGTTGAGTTCAACACCAGGTTCAAAGCACTTTTTTTGTTTGTGTATAAACACGGGTGCCAGCTATCTATTCAAGGATGAATAAATAACGCACTTTAAGCAATGGCCACTAACTCAACACCTAAATCCACGACTAGCTCAGTTGTTTGTAATCACTAGTAGATTATATTTAATTAGTGATTAAAAGAATTAATAAAAGAATTTGTTAAAAGGAATTGATAAAAAGAATTGACCGACAAATATAGTTTAATTTTAAAGATAATTTATTAACTAACATTTATTTACTAAATTTAAACATTTTATAATTCCAATAAAACACACGCATATGTTAAATTAACATTTCTAAATAGTTTAAACATTCCTATAGATTTAATAACAAAACATTCTAATTTAACTAATAAATATTGATATAATGACCACGCACATATTATCTCATGCACGCACATAATAATAATAATAAAGGACTACATAGCATTTGAAATTTAATCACACACATATCAATAGTTCATTTATGTGTGATATCGAGTTCATATAATTAGACTCTTGGAGGATTCGCATGAATTAATGAAATGCAATGGCTATTACAGTATAAACGAAAATAAGCAAATGTTTTACCTAGGATTTTGAATGTTGACGTAGAATTTTGTTCTTTGGAGGCTGCTTTCGGTGAGGATATTTCCATTATAAATGCTTACCAGCCGGCTGGGACGTTTCCTTGCTGAGTTTCCTGATTTTCACGATTATTGCTATCGGAGACAAATAGATACTGACGGAGATTTTCTCAGATGTTAAGCTGACATTATTTCACGGGCAGATCTGCTGTTTTCTCGGACATCTGGGCTGGAGGTGAACGTGCATTCCAAAATTTTCTCAGCACTGCATTTTGTTTCTTAGCTGACTCAATTAATTTCTGAACTGCACTCTCTCAATAACTTTGTGAACTGATTGTCTCAACTCAATTAATTTGTGGAATGAATTACTGTCCGATAAAAAAGGTCTATTTATACCTGCGCCTTGTTGTCTTTCTGATATCTCCGGCAAAGATCTGTTGTCGAATTGATAATCATTTGATAAACGTGTTTTGAAAGATTGCTTAATTAGTAATAGCCATGCAAAAACGTATTGTTTTATATTAATTAATATCTAATAGCCATTGCCGCGTTTTTTAATGATAATCTTCTTTAACTTTCACATACATTTTATATATTTACAAATGTACATATATACGCACATATATTTTTAATACAATTTACTATTTAGTTTTAACATTATTTTTTCTTTAATTAAAATTGAATGAAAAGAGATTTGTAAGTTTTAACTTTTTTAAATTATATTTTTACGAATACTAATAAAACTATTTAATTCCTATCTTTTTCTAAAACAAACTGAATAAACTCTTCAACATTTACTTTTATGTTTTTCTTTTATGAAAGATTACTTTAATAATAATTTTAGATAAAAATTATATGTGCCTATATCAATATAGGTACATTACACCGCCCTTCCTTTTGAGAGTAAAATGCGTCATTTTTGACCATTTTATCTCTGACAACATTAAATCTTAATTTATTATTCTTTCTAAGTTTGCTTTTTGGTATCTTTTCCTTTCTATACTAAGGGCAATCTCCAATTATGCTTTTCTTCTTTCTATGCTGGTAACATTGCTTACAATGTTCATCCTGGATAATGACCACGAGGACAAACTAAATTTGTGGCACAGGGATCTTTTGTAAACGAAGCTTCGCCTGCTGATTCTCTTGATCGAACTTTGACTAAGAAAAGGTGGCTGCAAATGGAAGGAATTTCAACTGTCCATTTTCGACTTACACCCTCGAAAACGATTGCTGATTCTCTTGATCGGACTTTGACTAAGCAGCTACAATGGCAGGAATTTTCAACTGTCCATTTCTGACTTACGTTTTGGAAAACGAGGTACGAGATATGGGGATTCTCCCCCGAAAAGTGACTCACTCTCTTCTTTTTCTACAATTTGAGGGTTTTTGAATGAGACAGGACTGTCTTCTACCAATGCCGCCCTGTCGCTTTCTTCGTTGTCTTCCATTTTCGACACAAATTAAATTCACAATACTAACTTCTTAAAAGAAAATCTAAAATCTAATAGCAAATAAAACGCTATTTACTGTTTTCTATAAATTATTTCAAAACAAAGATGAACTATTTAACTCCTGAACTAAAATTACTCCGATAGACTTTTCGAAAATACGCTTTTACAGTTGATAAATTATTTCATTAAAAAGAAAGACGAACTATATTTAATTCCTCATTCCTTTAATTTCATATCTTATTTCTCTTATTCCCGCAATGAATTCTTGATGACTTTGCCTGAATTCTTGACGCATTTCTTCCATCATATTTATCATCATTTTCAGCATCTGCATCTCAGATATTTCTTTCTCTTTTTCCATTTTTAAAACAATATTTTATTTCACTAAATTTAATATATGGCTTATTTATTTATTTCTGAGTAAAAAGGAAACACACGCTGACCACCCCTTTTGTCCACTTTTCTACCCGATCTAATGCTTTAACTCCGCCCAAATATCAGCTGTCTCTGATTTGATAGCATAAATGTCAAAATCTCTTTTCATTTCGAAAAAAAAAATTTTCGGTCAATTCTTTTTTTTAAAAAATTAAACACTTTTACATACGTAATTTAACTTTTTAGATTTTTATTTTCAACAAGAACAAAGTATTTCTTTACTATTGTTTCTTAGGTTCAGCCCCAAGTTGGGTCTAGCCATTTGAACCGAATTCGAATATGTGGATTCGAAACACCGGTCTCTTAGGCAGAGAAGAACATACTCGGAGAGTATGTATGCCCAAACGATAGCTATAAAGTATATAACTAACGTTACATTTCCAGGACATAACTTCTTCTCGACTGTTGAGTTCAACACCAAGTTCAAAGCACTTTTTTTGTTTGTGTATAAACACGGGCGCCAGCTATCTATTCAAGGATGAATAAATAACGCACTTTAAGCAATGGCCACTAACTCAACGCCTAAATCCACGACTAGCTCAGTTGTTTGTAATCACTAATAGATTATACTTAATTAGTGATTAAAAGAATTAATAAAAGAATTTGTTAAAAGGAATTGATAAAAAGAATTGACCGACAAATATAGTTTAATTTTAAAGATAATTTATTAACTAACATTTATTTACTAAATTTAAACATTTTATAATTCCAATAAAACACACGCATATGTTAAATTAACATTTCTAAATAGTTTAAACATTCCTATATATTTAATAACAAAACATTCTAATTTAACTAATAAATATTGATATAATGACCATGCACATATTATCTCATGCACACACATAATAATGATAATAAAGGACTACATAGCATTTGAAATTTAATCACACACATATCAATAGTTCATTTATGTGTGATATCGAGTTCATATAATTAGACTCTTGGAGGATTCACACGAATTAATGAAATGCAATGGCTATTACAGTATAAACGAAAATAAGCAAATGTTTTACCTAGGATTTTGAATGTTGACGTAGAATTTTGTTCTTTGGAGGCTGCTTTCGGTGAGGATATTTCTATTATAAATGCTTACCAGCTGGCTGGGACGTTTCCTTGCTGAGTTTCCTGATTTTCACGATTATTGCTATCGGAGACAAATAGATACTGACGGAGATTTTCTCAGATGTTAAGCTGACATTATTTCACGGGCAGATCTGCTGTTTTCTCGGACATCTGGGCTGGAGGTGAACGTGTGTTCCAAAATTTTCTCAGCACTGCATTTTGTTTCTTAGCTGACTCAATTAATTTCCAAACTGCACTCTCTCAATAACTTTGTGAACTGATTGTCTCAACTCAATTAATTTGTGGAATGAATTACTGTCCGATAAAAAAGGTCTATTTATACCTGCGCCTTGTTGTCTTTCTGATATCTCCGGCAAAGATCTGTTGTAGAATTGATAATCATTTGATAAACGTGTTTTGAAAGATTGCTTAATTAGTAATAGCCATGCAAAAACGTATTGTTTTATATTAATTAATATCTAATAGCCATTGCCGCGTTTTTTAATGATAATCTTCTTTAACTTTCACATACATTTTATATATTTACAAATGTACATATATACGCACATATATTTTTAATACAATTTACTATTTAGTTTTAACATTATTTTTTCTTTAATTAAAATTGAATGAAAAGACATTTGTAAGTTTTAACTTTTTTAAATTATATTTTTACGAATACTAATAAAACTATTTAATTCCTATCTTTTTCTAAAACAAACTGAATAAACTCTTCAACATTTACTTTTATGTTTTTCTTTTACGAAAGATTACTTTAATAATAATTTTAGATAAAAATTATATGTGCCTATATCAATATAGGTACAATATATATATATATATAGTGCCATTACTATTTAGTCAGTAGCTAAATTTCTAGTAATGTGCATGAAAGAAAATCTGAAACAAAAATCATCATCACATTTTCATATAGTAAAGGAAGCTGTAGGGCACCCAAATTTAAACCCTATAAGGTCAAGTTCTATACAAATTTAAGATAGAAAGAGAGTGGGGCAACAGTTATGTTCTTTATTTGTTTGTGTGTTGATAAAAAACTCAAAAAGAGTAGTATGCATGGTTAATTATTCAATATTTAATATTTGTTCTTAAAAAGTAAAGTAATAACACATATATAGGCAGTGTGTGTGTAAGCTGTTTAATTATCATTGTATATTTCAAATATTAAACTCTCTTCAAAGCTAACCTACATTTGCTAAATTCTAATATATTATTTTATCTGTCTATTTTTGTTTTTCTATGATTACAGTTTAGGGTGTAAAAGTTGTAGTTTGAAAGTAAGGATTTAAATTTAAATATTAAGATCATAATTTCTAAAAAAACATTTAGATTGTTTTAATGTACCAGCTTTATAAATGGGTTAAATGATAGAGGGTGTGTGTACATTGCACAAATAAATTACATTTACACATATTAAAAATGTTAAAGAAAAAGAAAGAAACAATTCTGTTGGATTATTTTTTTTTACTCAAAGGTTTTGCTATAAAGGTCTTGTTTGTATCTGCATTTCTCAAGACTCAGAAATCCAGCTGGAAATCTTCAAAGAGAAGAGATTGAATATTATAGTAGTGCGATTTTTAACAGCCAAGTGAGACAAGAAATGCTTGGGATAATTTTACTTGAAAAATAAATTAAGCTTTCCAAAAATCATGTAAGTGCAAGTTTCTTATATTGTTTGTTACTATCACTTTAACTGAAAAATAAAATATAAAAACTTGTCTGGGAAAAATCAAGAGAAGAGTTTTTAAAAATATTGAAACTAAGGAACACAAGTGTTTAATTCGGCTAGATATCAATTTAAAAAATAATTTTTTTTTAATATAAAGTTTTTTGAAGAGTGAAAATATAAGGATGGCGGGCTAGGAAAAAAATAGATCTCATCTGGAGGAAAATCCCTGATTTATCATCAACCAGCATATAGAAAACAATGTCTTTACTGAAATAAAAATATTATACACCTGATGACTGATTGAAAAGAAAAATTCGAGATTTTAAGCAAAAGAAACATTCACCTGCCTTTGAAAGCTGAAGAAAAATGATTAATCCACTGATAAGTATTAAATCATCTAGTACAAATTGAATCATCTAGTACAATTATTCCAGTGACGGAATTTAAACCCAGTAAATGAGAGAACAACGGATATACTCTAATGATAAAATTATGCTTAACAAGGAAGGGCAGGGAAAAAGTTCTAGTGGCAAATAATATCATCATCACTGTTAAATAATTACAAGCCTCCAGAAAAAGAAACTGTGATTGCTGCAAAAGTCTGAACATTAAACAAGCTAAGTTTGTACCCATGGGACTGGTAATATGAATTTTCATTATCTATTTTCTTTTTATGATTTCAAAGATTATTCATAACATTTTAGAGATGAAGTTTTCTATTTTTTTTCTTAGAATTTTAAAACAACCATAATCGATTAAAAACAAAATTTTCAATAAGAATAGTTATAACCTAGAGTACAAATTTTATGTCTGTTAGAACTATTATACCCAGCTTATTAATGAAGTATTTTTTAAAAGGTATTATTGTAGATGAACCTAAAGTTATGAAATGTTATTAATATATAAAATATTTTTTTTTGTATTATTATTTTGTTTTTAAATAATGTTTAGTTATAAGGGGATAAACACACATACACAGTAATACATTAAATTGTTACATGTATATAATTGTGTGTGGGTGGAAAAATAATAGACATATATAGCATTAAAATATTAGATTATTTTTGTTTTGGGTTAAGGAAAAGCGAGCTTAGTAATAGTTTAGAGGGAAGGGAGAAAAGTAATTTAAAAACTTGTTTCTGGAAATCTTTTCTGATTCTACTAACATTTTATAAAAGTATGTGTGCAAAAGAGAAAAAAAGAGTGAATATTTTTTTTATGAAATATTTTCTTATGAATTAAAAACTTTAGCAGACTGCTCCAACCCAATTTATAAGTTATCTTTATTTTATCATGAAGCAGTTAACATCAGTCCTGCCGTAATATCAGTAAGTCTCCAAGACAGAGAGCAAGGCTTAGCTTTCTGTAGCCTATAATATGCAGGGCATTCTTTGATACTTGCCATGTAAGACTCAAAGAGAGAGAGAGCAAGGCATAGTTTATCAATTTTAGCCCCTAAGACTTAAAATACTTCTTTTTTTGCAACAGAGTTTGCATCATTCAATCAAGGCTTGTGGTAGTTAATAGTGATCAAATTGGGATGATCTTCTGAGTGCTCATGATGCATTGTGTGATTGTAGTGCTGTGACTGAATTCTTTTATTTATCTCATGATTGTGAACTGCTAATCATTCTGTGGACTGTCAGTATCTGTCAGATCTCTGGGGGAATAGATGAATGGATAATTTGGGCTATCACAGACAGACATGCACTATATAGATTATTGTTGTGTGATTCACTGAATGAGGGATATTAAATAAATTTTGTTTTTGTATTTGTAATGCATAGTAAAGCCAGGTAAAAAGCAAATCAGTTGGTCAGTCAGAGATAGGTGTCATCAAGGAAAGGATGTGTGGGTTCTTGGTGGTCAGGGAGGCACAGATGGGATATATATAGTTTTAAAAACATGAGTGAACTAAAAATACTACTGAGGAGGTTATGGAAGAGGAAGGTGTCCCAATCCCAGGGATCAGTGATAGTTTTTATACTAAAGAAGAGGATGGCAAGGTTTTCTTTAAAAAACACAAAAAAAAGAGAGGAAGTAGAGGAAGATGCCTCTAAAGTTAGTAGCAATAATAAGGCCTCAAGTGTGGAAGTAGATGAGGAGCCAGAGGTTGGCCAGACTCAGATAGCAAAGAAAGCACCATCAGAGATGGAAATGGTAATGTAGATGTTTAAAAGTTTAGAACAAAGTGTAAAAGATCTAAAAGAAGATAATAAAAGTCTAAAAGAAGATAGTAAGCACAGTATAAAAAGTTTAAGAGAAGACCTAAGAGAAGATAGTAAGCAGGATATGGAAAGTTTGAGGGAAGATCTCAAAGCAAAAATAGATAACTCTATTGAGAGCAACAGCCGAATGATCATAGCCTTGGAAACTAGGATAGAAAAATCCAATGTAGAGTGTAAGAATAGGTTTGAATCATTAGAGGATAGGATAGAAGTTTGTAGATCTATGGAAGTGGCCAAACAGGAGGGTTGTCAGGTATTGCAGTCATTAAAGGCTCAAGTGGAGCAGTCTATTGAAGAAAATAAGAAATTGAGTTAGTTAGGAATGAGGTTCATGGGTTGGTCTCCCAATCTATATCAGAAGGCATAGAAAGGAATGCCAAAATAACCTGCAGAAATTAATATCAGATTAGAGGAGGTGGTAGCCAAAGTGGACTCATAAAGAAGCTACCTTGAGCTGTGTAGATCAAACCCTCACTATAAAAAAACAAGTTTAGTGGCTTAGAAAAAGAAATTCGAGAAGTTAAGGGAAGCATGGCCAATGAGTGTGTACAAATGGACCAAAATTTTAGAAGAAAATTTGGGAAACAAATGGATGGCCTTAGGGAGAAGATAGTGAAAAGGGACAAATCAAGTTCTTTAGAAGAGGGACCTGGAAGGGATCAACATGAATTGGGTCTTATGTTGGAGAAGATTGAGGAGAACCAGAAGGCATATGTCCTGGAATACATGACCCCCAAGATGGATGATCTCTACCAGAAAATTAATGTGGGGCTGCAGAATCGGTCAAACCTAAATTCAGGGCAAAATGATGTTAGCCTCAGTCCAGATGACTGTAGGGATAGATCAGAACATAGTCCGAGAAAAGGATGCCTACTTTAGTTAAAAATCCGCAAGTTGAAAAATCAGTAGATAGGGCTGACCATACCAGTCGAGAGGAATATAGAGTAGGAGGGTCAATGACCTCAAATTTAATTAAAATTAAGGCCTTTAGTGGGGAGATCAGGAAAAACCCCTTAGAGTATCTGTATACCTTGGAAGAACTCTTTTCTGTGTGTAGGTTAAATGAACAGGAAAAGTTGGCCATTGCCTGCAACCATCTTTATGCCTATGCTAAGGAGTGGTGGCAGTCCCTATTTGATAAGCCCACTACCTTTGGGAATTTTTGCTGTGTTATCCTATCATGCTTCTGGAGTGAAGATAGGCAGGACCAGGTGCGCTATCAGATTACTCAGGAAAAATATGGTGGTACCAAGAGCAGCTATATACAATTTTTCAGAGGGCAGGCAGTTAAGCTGAAAAGTGTGACTGAATTTCCCCTCCCAGAGCACCAAATCCTGAGAATACTCTGACACAATCTTCCTTGAAGCATTGAACAAATGCTTATTGCTGCTGATTGCTGCAGTATAGAGGCAGCATCAGAAATCCTGGATGCTCTAGAGATTTCAGAGCTGGATTCAGACTAAGCCCAAGGGCACCAAGGCAAGGTATAATTATAATGTCTCTAATCTGAATTTAGATGATCAGATAAATGATCAGAATTTTGGTAGTTATGGGTATAGGGATAATTATAGGGCTAGGCCTCCTAATCAATCCTGGGAAAATTTTGAAAATAATGTCAGGAAGAAAGTAATTCCTAGAGATAAGCAACCCTCTACCAGTGGAATTACCACAGTGCTAAAAAGGCCAGGGGGGAAAGCCCAAAGTAAGACTCCATTGCTAAACTAGAGTGGTCCTGATACAATAATTTATCATGTTAGCAACCCCCAAATAAAACAATTTAAAAAGTTTCTGCATTTGTACGAAGGGCCATTCCAAATTACTAAGAAAATAGGAGAGAAAGCTTTTATGCTTGGTATTCTTGATAGAAATAAGGGAACCTATAATGCTAGGAGTTTGATCTCTTATCCTTCATCAGAGTAGCCTGGCAAAGATCTCCGAATAAATCATGAAGCTAGGTTTTCTAATGAAAAATATGATGTTTGTCAGTAGTTAGAAATTTTTTTATTATTATGTTTAGTATTATTAGTGTTACTTTATTAGTTATGATTTTCTTATTAGATATAGTTAAAGCAAAAGTGCTGATGATTTTATTAGAAGGGGAGAATGTTGTGCCATTACTATTTAGTCAGTAGCTAAATTTTTAGTAATGTGCATGAAAGAAAATGTGGAACAAAAATCATCATCACACTTTTATATAGTAAAGAAAACTGTAGGGCACCCAAGTTTAAATCCTACTAGGTCAAGTTCTATAAAAACTTAAGACAGAGAGTGGCGCAACAGTTATGTTCTTTATTTGTTTGTGTGTTGATAAAAAAAACTCAAAAAGAGTAGTATACACGGTAAATTATTCAATATTTAAATTTTTTTGTTAAAAAGTAAAGTAATAACACATATATAGGTAGTGTGTGTGTAAGCTGTTTAATTATCATTGTACATTTCAAATATTAAACTCTCTTCAAAGCTAACCTACATTTGCTAAATTCTAATATATTATTTTATTTGTCTATTTTTGTTTTTCTTTGATTATAGTTTAGGGTGTAAAAGTTGTAGTTTGAAAGTAAGGATTTAAATTTAGATATTAAGATCATAATTTCTAAAAAAACATTCAGATTGTTTTAATGAGCCAGCTTTATAAATGGGTTAAATGATAGAGGGTGTGTGTACATTGCACAAATAAATTACATTTACACATATTAAAAATGTTAAAGAAAAAGAAAGAAACAATTCTGTTGGATTATTTTTTTTTACTCAAAGGTTTTGCTATAAAGGTCTTGTTTGTATCTGCATTTCTCAAGACTCAGAAATCCAGCTGAAAATCTTCAAAGAGAAGAGATTGAATATTATAGTAATGCGATTTTTAACAGCCAAGTGAGACAAGAAATGCTTGGGATAATTTTACTTGAAAAATAAATTAAGCTTTCCAAAAATCATGTAAGTGCAAGTTTCTTATATTGTTTGTTACTATCACTTTAACTGAAAAATAAAATATAAAAACTTGTCTGGGAAAAATCAAGAGAAGAGTTTTTAAAAATATTGAAACTAAGGAACACAAGTGTTTAATTCGGCTAGATATCAATTTAAAAAATCATTTTTTTTAATATAAAGTTTTTTGAAGAGTGAAAATATAAGGATGGCAGGCTAGGAAAAATATAGATCTCGTCTGGAGGAAAATCCCTGATTTATCATCAACCAGCATATAGAAAACAATGTCTTTACTGAAATAAAAATATACACCTGATGACTGATTGAAAAGAAAAATTCGAGATTTTAAGCAAAAGAAACATTCACCTGCCTTTGAAAGCTGAAGAAAAATGATTAATCCACTGATAAGTATTAAATCATCTAGTACAAATTGAATCATCTAGTACAATTATTCCAGTGACTGAATTTAAACCCAGTAAAAGAAATTGCAAATGAGAGAATAACTGATGTACTCTAATGGAAGAATTATGCTTAACAAGGAAGGGCAGGAATAAAAGTTCTAGTGGCAAATAATATCATCACCGTTAAATAAATCAGAAAAAGAAACCGTGATTGCTGCAAAAGTATGAACCTTAAGCAAGCTAAGTTTGAACCCGTGGGACTGGTAATATGAATTTTCATTATCTATTTTCTTTTTATGATTTCAAAGATTATCCGCAACATTTTAGAGATGAAGTTTTGTATTTTTTTCTTAGAACTTTAAAACAACCATAATCGATTGAAAACAAACTTTTCTTCAATAAGAATAGTTATAACCTAGAGTAAAAATTTTATGTCTGTTAGAACTATATTATACCCAGCTTATTAATGAAGTATTTTCTAAAGGGTATTATTGTAGATGAACCTAAAGTTATGAAATGTTATTAATATGTAAAATATTTTTTGTATTATTATTGTTTTTAAATAATGTTTAGTTATAAGGGGATAAACACACATATACAGTAATATATTAAATTGTTACATGTATATAATTGTGTGCGGATGAAAGAATAATAGACATATATAGCATTAAAATACTAGATTATTTTTGTTTTGGGTTAAGGAAAAGCGAGCTTAGTAATAGTTTAGAGGGAAGGGGGAAAAGTAATTTAAAAACTTGTTTCTGGAAATCTTTTCCGATTCTACTAACATTTTTTTAACCATTCTACTTTACATGTTAGATTGTAAAAGTATGTGTGCAAAAGAGAAAAAAAAGAGTGAATATTTTCTTGTGAATTGAAAACTTTAGCAGACTTAGTATCCAATTTTATGTATATATCTTTGACAGGAAAGGGGGAAGAACGCAAAATTAATCTTATGATTGCCAAATAATCAATTATTGTTATTATCATTATTATTCATATAAATTCTTAGTTTTATCTTTGAATTGTTTGTATATGTTCATAATAAATTAATAAATGTTGAATTGTTTTACTAAACAAGGTGTATATATTTCATTGAGCATCAATGGTTAATATTAATTATTTAAGATTTGATTAGATATACTAAGATTAAGCATTAGTTATGAATTTCTTTAAAAAAATAAGTTTTATGATTAGGCTTAGTCCTAAAGCTGTGGTGGAACTATTATTATTATCATTATCATCATCATCATCACATTTTGATTAATGAGCTGGATAAATGTTTAAAGGCCATAAATAAATAGTGATTTCATGGTATTTAGTTGACATTTGTGAATAATTATAATAACCACCATTCCACCATCTATATCATGCAAGGATGAATGAATTGCCATCCTAAATTAATAGTAGAATCTGAGCTAGTAAAACTTATAAAGATATTGAAATGCATTTATTATGTTAAGATCTATGGAGATGATTTCTAGTTAATGAATTTTATATAGTCCACTTTAGTTTAAGGGTGTTTTATGTTTACCTAAATGTGAGTGCATACAGTGATATGGATCTAAAAGTAAAATCCTCCAATTTTATTAGAAATAAAGTACCAAAAAGGGATTCAAACCAAAAGATTATAAGATATAACTGTGTCTAGGTTCAGATAATCTAGTGGTGCCCTACTAGACCATATTCACTTGTTATTTACTTAAATATGCACTTGACATCAAACCAAGAGATGAAAGTGGATAAACTCTACTGTCTGTATACCTGAGAAGATATTTTATTGAGTTACCAGTGCACTCACCCACTTGATGTTATTTCCTGAAGTTATAATAGTTTGTTCTTAATAATTTGTTTATAGTTTCTACTTGTTTATTGATGCTACAATGCCTGCCTAACTAGGGTTTGAAATAGGCCAGACACCTTAAATGACAAGTTTCCAAGCATTATTGTTTCTAATTATAGAAATATGTTTCATTTAATCCAATGATATTTTAATATATTTGTTAAATAACTTATAGCTACTATCCAGGTATAAAATGATAATATTTATATTTAAATTCTTATGACCACCTTAATTTATGTTACAATATATATATAGATAATTTCAGTCTGTGACTATATAATTATTTTACTTATACACCTGGGTCTCTTTTTACGTGGACTTATTTAACACGATTTTGAAGTTACGTGATTCACGTTTCACTGGAAGTCGAACTTCGAGAATGCGCTATTACTTTAAATAATAAATTTTGCATATATTGAAAGTAATAGCACATTATTGGAATTTGACTTTCATCTTAGTGATTTCAATATTTTCAGTGCTTTATAATAGTAAGATTTTATGCAATAATGAAATTAAAATCATGATTTCCACATTTTATGTATACACACATTAAATTTTACAAGATTATAATGTAAATTTGTTCAAACATTGTGCATGTTAATTTTGCATTTTAAATCACATTCTGTTTTTGCTTTTTAAAAAAGAACGTAATCAATTATTAATCATTTAGTGTCCGCAAGTTTATTTTTAAAAGGCGAGTAACAGCAGTGGGCACAATTAAAATTGAAAATTAAAAAATTAAAGACAAAAATAAGAATTTAATTTTTAGTTGTTAGATTAATTACTAATTACGTTGTCACCAGAAAACCATTAACACAACATGAGAGTGACATTGGTGCTAGTTGTATTTTTTCTTTTGAAGAATCTGATTTTTTTACCAGTTTGCAAACGAACCTGTTTATCGGCAAATAGTGATAATAATTAAAACATGTATAAAAAATATAAATTACTGTAAATTATGCATAAAAATATATTGTTTTGAATAAAATTAAATATTATAGTTCAAAAAAGTTTGTCTTGTATCAATTTTTTTCAAATTTGAAATTTTTTATTAGTCATATTTTATTTCCTTATTTTTTTTTTGCGCGGATTTTAAAGTAATTTTATGTTGGTGCTTTGCCTTTATGCGATTTTTGAAAAATCACAGTCCATATTCCCCCTTTTTCAAGGTAAATTACGTCTATTTTTGCACGATTTCATTTGCGTGTGTTTTCTGAGGAACCTATCTATCGTGTAAAACCAGACCCATTCATATATTGAAATTTTGTTAATATCTCAATGAGTTTTATGTTTTATTTTTGTCTGCCTAATTTTTCTGTCTTTCCTATATATTAAGTCTATTAGTGCTTGCTATGTAGTTACTATGAAATTATTATTTTGATATATGTGATGTATTGTGGTTCTCCTTAAATGAAATCAAGAATATCTCAGCAATTATGCCCAGATAAACCTGTTAGCCACTTTATTTTCCATTCCCACTCTAAATTTTCCCATAATCTGCTCTATCCCATTTCCACAACATAATATTTGTTAACTCTATAACCTTTATATCTAAATCCCCCTTATCTTTTCCCAAACCCAGCATAAAAACCAATAATTCACTTTCTGTATAATCACTTTTTTCATATTTATTCTTCCATAACTTCATTATATGTACTCTTCCTGTTTTCAAGCATTTACATTCAATTAACAAATGCTTAATATTTTCTATTCCTTCCTTACATAATTTACAGACTAAATTACCCATATTTTTCCATTTACATGTATATTCTCTTGTAGCTAAAGATCCCGTTCGAGCCTTAAACAATAAACTACTTTCCTTACTATTATCATATATTAACTCATACCTAATATTCTGTTTATTTCTATATATATTTAAAATCTTTTTACTCTCCATACTATTTCTCCATCTCTCTAACTTCTTATTCTTTATTAATAAATCTATTCTTTTATCCCATTCCTTACTACTATAACACTCAACAATCCTCTTAACACAATCATCTCATCTTTTGTACAAATATACTGATATAAATTCTTTATCCAAATCTTTTGCATACTGCATTACCTTTCTCACCCATCTTGTTACCTGCCCTTTACTCATAACCCAATTAAATACTATTTTGGCTACTTTTGTAATCCATAAACTGCAGTCTACCAAACATTTTCATTTTACTTTTTGCATCTCTCATATGAAAACTTGACCATCCCATTTCTCCTTGAATTGCCTCCCTTGCTGTCCATACTTCTGCATCCAATGCAAGTCTTCCTACTTCCCTTTGAACTTTTTCTAAGTAATTTAATATCTCTTTACTAACATATAATGCATCATTACCATATGTTAACACTCCTACTGCAACTCCTTTCTATATAATTCTAGCTACATCATATTTATTATATGAAAACACTGTTAATTTCTTTATCAATCCCTTTCTTTTCTTTGCTTCATTTATCAATTTTTTCTCCCATTCATTCCAATAATTTTTCTGATTACTTAAAATATTTCCCAAATAACTATATCTATTCACCACACTTAACTTAATATCTCCCAATAAAAATTCTACATCTTCTCTTTCCCCAGTATTAACCATCATTATATTTGATTTTTCTTCACTAAATTTAATCCCCATCTCTTTACCCACCCTTGCACATGTCCTCAGCACAACTTCCATATCTTCTTTTTTCTGCACACAAAAATATATCATCCACAAAAAAAAAGACCTGACAAAATATATATTCCCTTACTACCTATTAATGGTATCTCTATCCCTCTTCTTAATCTTTCTATTGCTCTTTCCATTTCACTCAAATACAACACAAAAAATAGGTGATATAGGGCATTCTTGTCTTAGCCCCACCCCATTTTTAACTTTTAACTGATTCTACATTCCCTAATTGATATTTTCATATAATTTCTTAATAATATCTATTAAAGATTTATCCATTCCCAAATTTGCTAAACTTATCCATAATCTATTTCTATTTACTCTATCACATGCCTTCTCTATATCTATAAACCTCATATATAACTGTTTACCCAAATTACTACTCATATTCATAAGTTGTGTAACTACAAATAAACTATCTCCTATACACCTATCTAATCTAAAACCTCCTTGCATTTCCCCCACTGCATCATTCCCTTCCATCCATTTTACAACTCTACTAGCCACCATATACGAGAAAACTTTATATAAAACTGATGTTACCACTATTGATCTATAATTATTCAACTTTCTATGATCCTTACCCTTTTCTTTAAGTAATAACCTTACTCTTGTATTACTCCAACTACTTGGGAAAACTGTATTCTGTGCCATTTTATTAAAACAGGATAATAACTTTACTTTTGCCCTATATCCTAAATTCATTACCATCTCTGCTGCCCATCCATCTAAACCTCTTGCCTTTCCACTTTTAAATTTCTTCTCTACCTCATTCAGTTCATTTTCTGAAAACCTAATATTCCCATTACTATATGCTTTCATGTTTTCTATCACTCTATCATTCACATCTAACATCTTTTTTATATTCATTACATAACTATTTAAGATTCTCTCTAAATCTTCTCTAGAGCTACACTCTGTTCCCTCATCATCTAGTAATACTATCTTCCCCCCTACATTTCTCCTTTTATATTGTTGTTGACGGTGGTGCAGCACCATCTACTGGCGGTAGTATGGTCCCTCCACAACTACCATTTTTTTAACTGCAAAATCCAATAATTAATAGTGGCTTTAATTTTTAATGAATTTTGATTAAATTGCATTAAAAATAAATTTATTTATATTATAAATTGCTTCTATTACTGACTATGCTTGCCTCTGTGTTTATATTTGTAACATATGATAATATATGTAATTATGCATATCACATTTAAAAACAGTTTACTTGTATTCTGTACGAAAAAAATTAATTTTAATCTATTGATAGATATCAATATATAGTCCAAGATAGGTTACAGAAATGTTAAAAAGCAAAGTCATGCGATATAAGACTTGTTTTATTGGTTAAAATAAATTTTATTTGCCGCATTTTATTTTTTTTATTTGTACATTGAAAAAATCTAAAATCTTTAAATTAATATAGATTTATTTTTATGGTTGTCAAGATCTGTGTAAAAAATAATGAAATATTTAAATATTGCTTTTTATTCAAAGTTGGAATTTTCCTCTTACCTAACTAAAAAAGTAAACCATCTAAAGTCATTTTTTTATTACTCCGCCAATAGCCAGTAATCGCAATAATTTTTCTAAATATGTTGTATTGATGAAATTTATGGAACACATTACAATGCCTTTTATATCTGTTTTAGACATTTAATCAAAGACTACTATATAGATTGACAAACTTATATAATCAAAATTAAATGCTGAAGTATAAATATTATTTCAATACTCAGCCGTAAGATGGCACTCCATTTATTTAGATTTTTAAAAAAAGTTAATTAAAAAAGAAATATCGATAATAGAATTATGATAAAAATGGAATGGACGTGATCTTAACTAGAAGTCGTATGAAAAAAAATTAACTGTACATAAAGAGAGAGTTGTGGAAATTTTTGGAGATAAAGAGGAGAAATGAGAAAGAAGACCGATTTAAATTGTTAAAAGTAGCAGAAAAAGAATATGAGGATAAATAGTATATTTTTATAATATAAATTTTGGGTGATGTGGAATTGGTAGGTGAATGAGATTTATTAGAGATGTTTATTCAAGAGATGAATAGTGTGATGAATTCAGAATTGAATAGAACTATAGGAAGATTTAAAATAAGAAAATCAAGAGCAGTAGATAGTATAATAATTAAAATGTTAGTAGTTATGGGAAGGATAGCAAAGTTCGATTTAAGACAAAATTTCAATAAAATTATAATTTGCAAATGAATGGAAGAATGTCAGAATTAGATGCATAAAGGAAAAGAGGTAAGATTTTAAATTTTGAATTAGTAATAAATGAGCATTTATTAATTCCCATTTCTACTTTTAATACATCTCTAAAATGTTTTACAGCTCTTCTTTTTGATATGGTTAATTTTCTCTTTTAATTTCTTGATAAGTTTGTTCCTTTTCCTTTCATTTTAATTCCATTCTATTTTTTTCTTCATGTGTCAAAGCTAACCCGCAAATCCGGGACAACTGCTTGTAAGGCAGCTGTGCTAACCACTCGACTACCAACGCTTGACAATTTCATTCTATTTCTTTTCTTTTTTAAAACTTAAATACTTATTCAAAAACAGAGAACATTAATCCCAGAAATAAGGAAACAGCTAATAAATAATATAACTTAAATATATTTTCGGTGCTCAGCTCATTCTTTATATTTGCCTTTGACAAGAGTTCTCCGCATCGGAAACGCATTTAAATTATATTATTCATTAGTGGTTTCGCTCCGTATTTTCGGGGTCGCTATTTTTTGTTTTTGATTACATTTTCGTGACGGAATTGTTTTTTTTTTTTTTTTAAAAAAATATCTATTCTAATTATTTTTTACTTACTAAACTATTGTCCTTTTTCTGTATCATCAAACGTTTTGTTTCCTTTTATCTTTTATATACTTACTTCTTTTTATCTTTTGTAACCTTTTACTTCAGATTCTACCGTGACTCAAATTTCATTTTCAATCCACTTCTCTCACACAGCCTTTTAAATAAATGCTTCATTCTACAAACACTTTTTTTAAAAAAAACAAACTAAACAAATACAGTAGTGCTGCCATCTTATGATTAAGAAAGGAAGCAATATTTATGATTTTATATATTTGTTCAATTTTGGACATGTAACTTCATACTCTATATAATAGACTTCAATCAAATTTCTAAAGCAGATATAAAAGGTATCATGATATAATCCACAATCTATAATGTTTAGAGTCTTTTCATCAGGAAAAATTCAGCAATGAGCTATATTTAGAAATTATTAGATAAGGATTATTGGCAGTTGGAGATTGATTTGCATATATTTTAATAGACAGGGTTATTGAATAAAAAGGCATAAATTCTTGAGGAAATTCAAAATGGATTTTGTTCAAGATGAGCAAGGGATAGTTTTTTCATTGTTACCTAATTGACTGAAATATCTTGTAGAGAAAACAGTTATTTAAAGCATTTTTAGATATAAGCTTGTAGAATAAAATTGGATAGAAATCTTGAAAATATGTGGGTAAAACTTGCATTGCTAAGAGTTATTAAATATCTTTACAATGACAATTTTTAAATTAATACACTGTACAGGCTTACACACACCTGAACATATATAATGTAATATAAGAGATTCGAACTCAGATTTTCACCCAACTCTCAACTTTCCATGCCATCTCATATTGCTGATCCACCTGATCATATTACATGTTGAAAAGATAAATAATCACCAATATACATATTTCATGCTGAACCAGCAATCATCAGTTGGTCCAGATTACTATCCTCACACACATATATATATATACAATCAGTGCTCAAATACCAGTTACTGACTATAAAAACAATGAAAGTAAAATATGAAGTTGGATTATAATAGTGACATTCTTTACCACTGTTATTAGTTACTTGTTTCTTTAAGAATTGAAGATTGGGATAAAATAAAAATACCTGTAGCAGGAAGCAAAATAATGCATAATTATGGTAGTTCTTTTTTTTTTTTTTTGCATAGAATATGGTATTTTTTGCAAGTAGTGTAAAAAGATGTGAAGCTGTTATTAAGCATGCATATATTGTTTGTTATTAAACATGTAGAATAATTTAGAATGGGGTAGAGGTACTTTGTTAAATATTTAAGAATGATGCATTTTGTATTGACTAGGGAACTCAACATTTTTTTTCTCATGTGTCATAGCATCAGCTGGGAAGCGAACCCACTAACCCGGGACAACTGCTTGTAAAGCAGCTGTCACTGACCTCTAGATCACCAATGCTTGACAAAGTTTTTTTTTAATAAAATTCAAAAAAAAGTCAACAAAAATGAAGTTATTCAAAGAGTCTTAGAAAGGCTATAAATGATAAATGAAAAAGGCTTATAGAAAAATATTAATTAGTTAGATTAAATTGAAAATATAATTAAAATGATATTTTAGAAAGGTGTTATATAAGAAATAAAATAAATGTATAGTGAATGTATTACAACTGCATAATTATACCTGATGAGAATTATGAATTAGTTAAAAAATGAAGAAGTATATATATAATCATTTTCTTTATAAAAATTAATGGCATACAAAAATAAAAAAGGGACAAAATATTAAAGTATGTATATTACAGTAGGGGAATATTATTGTTGTCTAATGTAAGGATAACAACTTTGGAAACCAAGGCACGAAGGCAAAATTGAATAAGAATTTTGATCATTAATGTGATTTATGTGGAAATGATGAAGTTTAACATACTGAAAGAGATTTAGGAAAAATTGTATGGAAGTTGCACCAAGATTGGGAAAAATGAACTTAAAATATTAGAATTAGTAAAACAGTTTTTACTAAACTTAATTAATAGAAAGAAAAGAAATAAATACAAAAAGTATGAAAGCAGATGAGTTGTTATAGTATGTAATGGTTTTTGAAGATGGAAATGCTTAATTTGGCTGAAAGAGTTTCTGATCATATGATCTATGTCCAGAAACTTATGGCATCATTTGAGTCAAAGTTACTTTACATTATATCAGTGTTTTAAAAATATACAAAGTAAAGAGCATAAGAAAAGTATATGACAACATTATATAGCATAGTTTAGTGCTAAAAGTATTCATGATAATGATGATGAAACTTAAGATTGTTTAGAACAATATCAAAAAAGAAGGAAAATAAGGGGTTATAGTTTCTATAAAGATGATGAGAAAATGTAAAATATTTATTTTTTGAATATATGACAACGAACAAGAAATACAATAAGTTGTATGGTTTTTGGTAAAAAAAATAAAGAAGAGATTAGCTTAAAGATAGAGATGGATGTTGAATTAAGTCTTTATGATAAGAATGGGTAATATAAGTAAAGGATATTGGAATTAATGAAATAATTTTTATTAAAATGGGATAAAAAAATGTATCAGCACAGAATGGATGATTTTGGTAATTGTAAACTAAAACAGTTGGAATGAGTGAAAATAGTTAGATGAGTTACAATGATATAAAATAGTTTTAGAGAAAGGAAATATTTAACTCAGCTAACAGGATATCTAGATTTAGCTCTTCTTTATATAGAAACTTAGATGTCTAAGAAAAAATTCTTTTTATATTATAATTTTTGATAGAGTTCAGTGACGTGTATTATAGGCGCTAGGTGGCGCTGCAGCACCATCAAGAAGCCTGCAAGTGATAAATTTCTATTCAAAAATTGCTGAAATCAATGGGAAAATAAAATTAAAATACCAAAGGCAAGACATCAAAAGTAAAAAATCAAGTAAAAAATATCAAGCGAAATAATACGTAAATTTTAAAAAAGTATACACATTCACAAAATCGGTAAAAATATATAAATAAGTAAAATACAAAATGCCTAAGGCAAATTAAATCGAATAAATCCTTTGAAAATACAAATTAAAAAAAAACAAAAAACAAGAAAATGCTATGAAATTCGAATTACAACAAAAACAGAAAAAGTTTAATGGTAAATGTCAAAAAAAAAAAAGACAGATGGGCTTCATTAATAGCGGGAATTATGAAAACAGAATTTCATCAATATTTAGCTTTCAACATTTGCAAATATTCATTTGCGATCACATTCCAAAGTTTCTATCAGATAATCTAATCCTTATCGGTTAACAATTTTATAATTCAGAATCATAATAGGATTGAGAATTGTTTACCAAGTTCATTAACTATTATTTAAGTCTATATAATTTTTCCTTTTAAGAACAAGATTTTAAACTCTCAATTCTAAGAATGAGCACTTAAAAAAGAACTATATATTACAATGAGATTGATTATTCTCCTCCTCATGAGGTGTATCTAACTATGGTCACCCAATTGGTTTTCCCGATAGGCATTACACATAAGGGATCAGTTATTTGATGATTTATCTACGTTTTAGGAAGTGGTCCCATGATGACTAATGATTGAGTGGGATGGGATTCGCGCTCGCACAACTTCCCTTATTTCACATCTTCTTAATCCTCATTATGCCACAGAGTTCAAACTCAGTGAGAATGTACATTTACTCTATTTCAAGGTATGATTATTCTGTATTTGATATTTACATTGGATAGGCATATAATGTGATTAAAAAAAAATCAAACAACAGACAAGTAATTTAATTTAATATTTAACAAATTAATTTTGGTGATGTTTTCCATTCATGATTGTTGAATAATAAAAATAACATGTTTTGATTAATTTAATAATTGTTTAGGCATGGTTATCTTTCATTTGTGTTCATTAGCTATTTATTAATCCATATCTTTGATCCCTACGAAGGATGGTCATTCACCATTCTAATTTAATAATTTCAACTTTACATCGAATACAATATTAAAAAAAAAGAAACCTATATTTTAACAATAAACTCTGCAAAGTAAAATTTCTAATATCAGTTGCTCATTAATCTCCAATCTGTCTATCCATATTTTATAATTTGTCGGAGGTTGCTCTTATATTCTGAACCCCGCTCATATTCTGATGTCATACAAATCTATGATAGGACAGACCAATCATCCAAGGATTTAATGATTCATTCCAAATAACAAATAATTAATAATTAGGTTAATTGAACACAAACATTGAACATAAAAAATATTGTAACTGTCAAAGTGTGAGCGCTTAATATTGAATAAGATTTAAGTCCCACACTTCAAGTCAGTATACTGATGTACCAATTGGCAAGCAAGTTGGGAGTCTGCCCCTAAATTTTATTATTAAATGGAAAAAAAATTGAATTGATGGCTCCACTCCCTGTAGAATAATTGGAGGTTGGATAGATTGAATCTCTGTTTCAAAAGAAAGAAACCAATTTAACAAGCAAAATAAGAATAATATATATATATATAATTTGGGATATTAATCCTAGCCATAGTTCAAAATCCTGTAATCCAGATCGTGAGACATTGGAGTATCTTTGCTCTTAAAAATGTTCATTTGCATAAACTGAATAATCTTAAATCACCATCTGGATCTTCATGTTGGTGACTAAAACTCTTATATAAACCATTTTTCCTGTGCTGAGATAATCTCTTTGCTTGATTGTAGCATGTTGTAGATCTTTTACTATTGTGGTCATCATGACGTTAATTTGAAATGATAATCATATTTGGTTGTATGACAAGCAGCTCCATCGCCACGATGTTATATCACTTCTTAGTTCCACATGGTTCATTCTTTTCTAACTTATAATTTGGGTTTAAAATATAAGCTTTAATAAAATTAAGGTGAGTTCTTTAATCAAGTTCCTCAAATTACAATAATAGTGGTATATGAACATCAATATTAAGGATAATTAATGACAAATTGATTTTAAGAATTTATCAAGTATCTTTTCTTGATGAGGTCAGCACAACTGCCTTGCACTTGCAGGCAGTTGCCCAGGTTGTGGGTTCACGTCCCGGCCGATGCTATGACACTTAAAAAAAAAAGACTGAAAGTGTTCTATTTTGTCTTATGTTTGATTTATTGATGCTTGAATTTCAATTTGCACTTTGATTTCATTATTAATGTTACTTTGAACCTTTTATAATTTTATGCTGTATCAATAATAATAATAAACAATTTAATACTAATGATTTCTTTCTTTTGTTTTTTGAGATTTTTGCTTGTTTGCGTTAAACAAGAAAAATCTATCTCAACAGTGAATAATAAAGAATCATAGATATTTTTAATATTTTATTAAACTATTTAAAAATAAAATAAAAGAGATTTTTGAATAATTTTGATATTTTGATTTTATGTGTTTATGCATATTTTTAAAAAATAAAACATTCAAAATGAACAACACAAAATAGAATGAATGCTTAAGGATTTTTATTTAGAGAGTAGTATCAAGCAAAAATATGTAGAAGAACACCAATATTATTATTATTTTAAAGTCAATTTTATTTATTGAATGAACCAAGAAAAAATATTTAAATAACACTAGCACTATTATAGTAGATAAGTTTAATTTATTTATTGTAAGAATATTTGAACATATTTTAAAAATGAGTATTATTTAAGTAGTTCATATTTTATATTGTTTGTGTACACTTATGAAAACCATATGTTCTCTCTATGTTTAGTTAATAGATTTTTTATTTTTATTAAACTATAAGAGTAGTCTTAAATTTGTATTAGATTTTAAATAAATGTGCATAAATAGTACATAAGTCGGAGTAAAGGCTTATTTACTTGTTGATTTATTGTATTTTTTATAATGTGGAAGTCATCATCATCATCAACCATTATCAATCCACTGCAGGATGAAGGTCTCTCCAAGTTTAATCCATCTTCTCCGATCTTTAACTTCTCTTTTCCACAACACCCCTGCACATTTTCTTATTTCATCCATCCATCTCACATGTGGTCTCTTTCTGGGTCTTTTACAATCTCTTGGAATCCAGTTTAAAATTTCAATTATCCATCTATTATCATTTCTTCTAGCAATATGTCCAGCCCAACTCCATTTCAATCTTTTAATTTTTTCAATAAGGTCAGTAACACCTGTTTGTTGTCTTACCCATACATTGCGTTTTCAATCTCTTCTTGTTACTCGCAACATACATCTCTCCATACTCCTTTGAGTGGTCTGAAGTCTCGGTATTGCTCTTCTATTAAGTGTCCAAGTCTCAGATCCATAAGTAAGAACTGGTAAAACACATTTGTTAAAAACCATTTTTTTCAAACACATAGGCATATTTCCTTTTAGTATCAAGTTATTTCTACCAAAAGCACTCCAATCAAGTTTAATTCTATGATTAATTTCCTCCATTATGTTTCCATCTGTATTAATAATCTGACCTAGGTATTTGTAACTGTTAACTTCTTCTAATTCTTCATAATCAATCTTTATTTTCATATTTTGAGCAAATCGATTAAACATTACTTTAGTCTTTTTAACATTTATCTTTAGTCCTACTTTTCTACTTTCATCTGCTAACTCCTGCAACATTTCCTGCAGCTCTGAAGCATTATTTGCAAAAACAACTACATCATCTGCAAAATCTAAATGACTTAAATACTCTCCATTTACTTTCATTCCTTTAGTTTCCCATTTTAATCCACAAAATACTTCTTGCAGCACTGCTGTAAAAAGTTTTGGAGATGTGGAGTCACCTTGCCTTACACCTTTCTCAATGTTGATTTTTCCAGTATCATTATGTAATCTAATTGTTGCTGTTGCATTTTTATAAATATTCTTTAAAATATGACAATATCCTGGATCTATACCTTGATGATCCAATGCTTTAATCACTGAAGAAATGTGTATAGAATCGAATGCCTTTTCATAATCTACAAATCCAAAACATAATGACAACTCATATTCATTTGTCTTTTCTATGACTTCTCTCAATACCTGGATATGATCTATTGTACTAAAACCACTTTTAAATCCAGCTTGTTCTCTTGGTTGGTGGAAATCCAAAGTTCTCTGTAGATGAGTTGTAATTATCTTGGTAAAAATTTTATATAAAACTGATAAAAGGCTGATAAGTCTGTAATTTCTAATATCTTCTTTATCACCTTTTTTAAATATTAATATTATTACTGCATTCTTCCAATCTTCTGGTACATATTTATCATTTAGACATTTGGTATATAACTTTGCTAAAATTGTTTCTATTTCTTCACCTCCTTCTTTTAATATATCAATTATAATTCCATCATTTCCTGGAGCCTTTCCTTTCTTCATACATTTAATTGCATTTCTCACTTCTTCATTTAAAATTCTGGGCAATTCGGAAGATGTAATAGATATAGGAAGTACTTGTTCTTTATTACTATATAATTCTTGATAAAAATCTTCTACCAATTTCATGATGTCATCTCTCTTTTTAGTAATAATTCCATCTTTTTTTCTTATTGCAGATATAAATTTCCTACCAATACCAAAATGTTGTTTAACATTCTTGAGACTTTTATTTTCTTCTACAGCTTTTCTTGCTATTTCACAGTTATATTTTCTTATATCATTTTCAACTCTTTTCCGTACCATTTTACAAAATTCGAGATATTCAATTCTTTTTAATACATCATTTTTGTATATCTTTATATTCCTTCTTTTCTTCATAAATTCTCTAGTCTCAGTAGAAATTTTATTCATCAATTGCTGCTTTTTTCTACCAGCTATCTTTGTTGCAGTTTTTAAAAGTTTATCCGTTATATTCATATTAATTTCATTCAAATCTGAATCATGTTCAAAATCTCCTAACACTTGAAACCTATTTGTAAGTTCCAATTTAAATTCATTAGAATGTTTCTGAAGATTAGAAATATCAACTGTAAATATTGTTTTTCTCAATAATTTTGTCTCTCTAGTTTTACATTAACACGTAACTTACACCTTACTAATCGATGATCACTTCCTGTGTTAAATTTATTAAGAACATTACAATCTTGAAATATGTATTTCCTGTTAGTCAAAATATAATCCAATTCTGCTGTACCTTCATTTGGATGCTTCCATGTCCATTTCCTTTTAACATTTTTCTCAAAAAATGAATTCATAATATAAAGTTTTTCTTTTTCTGCAAACTCCACAAGTCTATGTCCTCTCTCATTTCTATTACCATAACCAAAATTACCTACAGCAATTTCATCTTTCATTTGTCTACCAATTCTAGCATTAAAGTCTCCCATAACAATTTTAAAATGTTGTTTACTCTGATCAAAAGCCTTTTGTACATCCATATAAAACTCTTCTACTACTTCATCACTATGAGAACTTGTTGGGGCATAAACCTGAATTATCTGCATTTGGTATCTGCTATTAAGTTGTATAACTAATCTTGCAACTCTGTCCGATACACCATCAATCTCCACAATATTGTTCTTCCACTTTTTATTTATAATGAATCCTACTCCACTTGTATTTCCAATATGTGTGCCTTTATAATAGAGTATATGTCCACTTTTTAAATCAATTGTTTCTTCACCTTTTCTTCTAACTTCACAAAGTCCAATAATGTCCCATTTAATATAAGACAATTCTTCTTCTAATTCTTGCAATCTTCCTTCACTTGAAAGTGATCTGCAGTTGTAAGTACCTAAATAAAAAGTCGTCATCAAATGGCAGCCTGGGTCCACAATCAGGGGATTCTTAGCACCCTCCGCCTTCGGCCACCAACCGCTGCCTTGATTGGTGACTTTACAGCCTCCTGGGAATAAGGGCCATGCTTTATTTTTGTCTGTCATAATTGTATATATGTATTGGAAAAATATTTATCATTTACACAAACATTCATTCTGCCTTATCAGGCACTGAGAAGAAAGACCATGGTGTTTCTTGATCTTAAACTCAGAGGTAAAAAGGCAATAAACTCACCACGCTGGCTAATGCATGTTGGTGAGCAGCCCATCCATGTTCGTATACTATATGAATAATCACATAGTAATAACAGCTGCAACGACAAGAACGTATGGAGTGGACATTAGGAATTTGCCCTGCTCAGTTCCTTTAAGGCCTCCAAGAGAAATCAAAGGGTCTCCTTTCAGTTAATAGCAAACTCCTTTCTGCAGCCAATGTGGAAGTATGTAACCCAATTTATCTAAATTACTTTATATTTGTTAGGTTTCATTAAGAACAATTGTAAATAGTGTATATAGTTTTGTTAAATGTATAGGATAATAAAACTTGTTGAACTTGTTTTTATAAAACTTTGTATTATGTTAATTTATTTACCATCACAAATGCATGATTGACAGATATCAAAATAAATATTTGCACAGTACAGATATAATTATTTACTTAAGGAAATTATAATGATTCAGAATATAATATACAGTACTTGAGAAATATTCTTTTACATTAATATTATTATTATGGTCATAATTAATTGCACAATTTATTGCATAGGATTTTAACATTGTTTGTTGCCACATAATTTCAAATTATATCAGATTATGACACATATTCTATTTAAAATGCCACCCGAGAAATAAAAGAATTTTATTATTGTTATTATTATTGGTAGGTACCATAATATTGAACAGTGTGGATAAGATTGTTATCGAAGATTATTATTACTACCATTGTTGTTAATATTATTAGTTAGATGTAGTTGAGGATGATACAAAATCCCTTACCATACTTGACTACAGGAGATTATAAATTGATTAGAGTTATTTTAAAAAACCTGAGCTAATTATAATTGTATTGTTTTAATAAAGAGATTAGAATTTATTTAGTGATATTATACTAAATTGATTATTATTTTAAAGTCTTAAGAATGCTATTAATTTATTATTATTTGAAATAATGGGGGGGGGGATAGTGTTCTTATGCCATTGAGATTGTATCCTGTGGGATACTGGCTTAATATAATTCTTTACTGCTTGTCCTTCACTTTATTGTCTCATGATTTATTAATATTTTATTTATTTAATTTTTCATAAACTGAACCATTTATTATTCATTAATTAGTTAGAGCTAGTTAAATAGTAGATATTATCATAGGATATTTTTATTATTGATTATATGTATTTTAGCGGAGCATAATCATTTTATCTGAGCTAGTCGTATTGTCCTATTATTATATCAACTCGATGGTGAGGGTACAATATATATTAATAATTATACATTAAAGACATTTTTCAACACGTGTATGCCTTTGTCAAATGTAAATATCTATTTTAACAAATATGATAAGATGAGATGTGGCTTCTCCTTTTTCGGAGTCAGGAATCTCTCAGCTACCATTCCCAGGGAAAACTGTTAGTCACTTTACCTTTCCTTTCCATTCCCCCTTCTCCATCCCATTTCCACAACATAATATTTGTCAACTCCATGGCCTTTATATCTAAATCCCCTTTATCTTTTCCCAAACCCAGCATAAAAACTAAGAACCCATCTTCTATATAATCACTTTGTTTATATTTATTTTCCCACAACTTCATTATTTATGCCTTTTCTACTTGCAAGCATTTACATTAACAGATGCATAATATTTTCTATGCCTTTCTTACACAACTTGTAGACTAAATCACTCACATTTTCCCATTTATGTATATATTCCCTTGTTGCTAAAGATCCTGTTTCCTTGCCATTATCATAAATTAACTCGCATCCAATAGTCTGCTTATTTCTCTATATATTTAAACTCTTTTTATTCTCCATACTAGTTCTCCTTCTCATCAACTCCCTATTCATTATTAATGCATCTATTCTTCTATCTCATTCTTTCAACTATTACACTCAACAATTCTCCGAACACAATCATCCCATCTTTTGTGTAAGTATACTGACATAAATTCTTTATCCAAATCTTCTACATACAGTACAACCTTTCTCACCACTATTGCATACACAGCGCCCTCAACTTTTATAATAGAAGTACAATAATAACAAACAAAACAGAAATAAAACAAAATTATGATACAGCAATTCAGATTGTTAGAAATTCAATAAAGATTGAATTAACTATATAACATAGCAAGACCCAAAATAGACAAAAATACTCTATACAACTATATATGATACCTTATTATATAATTTTCCATTCATTTGTAATTGACCAGTTATTAACTAAATTTATTGAAGTTTTATAAATATTCATACAATTATTTAAATTATGTTTAATATAATGTTTCATATATGTCTTTTTCTTTTATTTTTAATGTAATTTAAAGGTTTAATATTCTTTATAGCAGTGGTTTTCAACCTTTTCACACCCGCGGACCGGCAAAAATAAGGATAAGATTTCTCGGACTGACAGAAGTCTACCGATAAAATTTTTTAAACATTTAAACTGCTTAGCCTTAAATGAGCATAATTGTTATAGCTGGCCAAAACAACACAGTAGTTACTATGAATTGTAATGGTGTTGCTTACCTTCACATGCTGAACACTCTTTCTCGAATTGCACGAAAACAGTACAATAACAATCGTTCTCATTAATGTGCCTGCATTGCTACATTTGTTATTTCATTGTCAAAACATGCAAGAATAAAATGTTATTCACATGAATGTTGGGAAATATCACAGCTAGTGTAATTACATGACAATGATAAATATAATATCTGTATTTAATGTTAAATATACAAGATGAAGTTATATATATATGATGTTTGTATAATAAAAAACTTTTTTTTTAAATTTTGAATTTTTTTTTAGAAAAATAATAAAAAAATTAATTCTACCCCCCCCCTAAACACCTGTGATAACTAGAAAAACAAAATAATTTATATATGATTGATTAGATTTTGTTTTCATTCTGTTTCTTTTTTTTTTAATTGGGTAAAAATGAGATTAAAATAATAACAATCATTATAAAGATGTCATTTTGCTAAAAAAAAAAGATAATAGATTTACTCTGATTGGCACTGAGTGGCACTACTGTATGGATAGTTTTGTCTATTTTTAATAACAGTTATGTGCTAGCATAAGAAATAGTGATCAAGTGATGATATCTTTTTATGTGTATACATGATTCTTTTGCTTTATTTATTCTATTGCTATAAATAAATTATCTAAGATCAAGTTTAATGATTGCACTGCCATTTTATGTAACAGAAATGGTCTTTAGATCAATACTTCTGGTTTTGTAAACACTTATCATGCATCTTACTGATTTTATCTAGATTATCTCAACTAAACAAAGGCAAAACTCTCCATATATATTGCCACCCTGTGCCAAACAGAGTAATCAATGGATGCCAGAAGGCTTGTTCATAAAATCCCTATCTAGTGCCTACTCATCCAATATCCCCAGACTAGTTTCTGGCTTGTGGCCATCATCAGTGAGGAGCCTTGGATCTGAGAGCACTGCACCTAGATCTTAGGATCTAATGTAACCCTCCAGCAGCCACCTTTTAACTCTACTTTAATACAAAACTAAGAGAATGAAATTGAAAACACAATAATATTTTCAATTCAAGCTCAATAGCTTATATGGTCATATGGGTCTGAACTCAATTCAGCACCTATACATTTTGGTGTCTTTGGCTCTTAAACAACCATAGCCACCATCATCCTATTAGGCAGGTTTGGTGTTAAACCACTAAACATCACATGATCACCATCTCTATACTAGCACATAATTGTTGTAAACAAAGGCAAAACTCTCCATACAGTAGTGCCACCCTGTGCCAAACAGAGTAATCAATACTACTGTATGGAGAGTTTTGCCTTTGTTTACAACAATTATGTGCTAGTATACAGATGGTTATCATGTGATTATCTCAACTACAAAATGAGATGATCAAACTAAATAAAATTTCATTTGCATCTGTACTTTTTATGTACACAAAAAAAGTTCTTTTACTGATAATGACTTTATATGCACATATATATCAGATACCTTAAATAGTTATATCAATGAAGCCTTCCTGTAGAATATACAACAGCCATTTTTTTTTCTTATTGTGTTGAAAGGTTCTAAAATTAGTTTAAAACATTGTCCAAATCCTTTGAGAGGTTTTTGTCCAATTTATTAATTGAATTGCAATCAGATTATCATATAAACCAATTATTATGCCATGTTTTCACTTACATTTCAACACATAATCCAATAAGCCAGTCTCATTCCAAAGATATGATACTAATTATCACATAGGCAACAGACTCATTTTAGGGCTTCTTCAAAGTTTTACAACATGACACCCTTTTATCTATAAGAATGAAAACAATTAATGGCATAAATTCTCTCAACACTCAACCAGTCATATCAGGAAATGTAAATATTGGTTATTATAGTTTAGGTTAAGAAATATATATCAAAGTACTCCCCCCCCCCCCATTACTGGACTTTTCAACTTGATGTACCATAATTTGTGTTTGAGGTTATAATTGATGAATGCTAATTCCTAATCTTAGAATCTCTCTAGTCTAAAGTCATTTGCTACTTTAGAGCTCACTTTCATTTTTAAATATTACCGGCAATATTTGATGAATCACACTTGATAACTAATTTATTGTCATTATATAAAGATAATTTATCTGTTGAATAAATAACGTTTTTCCAAAACAATCTTTTAAATTACGATTACTACAGGTTTAATTATCTTATTTACCATGCATCAAATCTTTAAACATTTAACAATAACAATTTTATAGATATAATAAATACCTTCACATGTCCCCATTCTTTTTAAATTCATATAAATAAAGATATAATAAAAGACAAATGACCCCCAAGATGCATTTCGTGCTGAACCAGCACTCGGAAAAAAAGAAGCTTAAAAATAAGAAGGCAAATTAGCGGTTATATTCATAACATTTTTATTAAACGATGTATTAAAATTTAACTCCTTCCTTTTCTGCCAATATTAATATAAGCAGAAAAAAAACTGGAAATCACATGACTCTTTAAAATTTTTATTAGTGGCAATTTTAAATACAAAACGCGATAAAAAATGCTCTATAAAGAATATTTTGTCATTTCCTGTCAAATTTATTATAAGACCTAATAGTCATTTTCATAAGTATTTGATAAAAGCACGAGAATAAGCACTTCCTATCTAGGTAGATCTCATTGATTTTAATTATCCACTTCTTCACAACAAAATGGCATGAAACTGACAAAATTTATTAAAATAATTTCCAAATATTTGTTTAATTTTCCGACATTATTATTATTAGCAATAGTGAGCCACTCCATTCTTCTGTTTAAAATTCCTTTATTACTTATTATTCTAGCTTTTTTCTCCAATTTTATTATTCGTAACATCAGATGTAACTGCCTTATTGACATGATTGCGATGTAGCGAGTATCAATTCAATAATAAAATCTGAATATTTATGCGCTAAATATGATTACTCACAGTTGTTTTTACCTTTAAATTCTTCAAAACAAAACTTGTATGTAATGAATTGCTAGGCAGAAGCCTAAACATGTCACATAAAAGTAATAGCTATTATAATTTAATCTATTCATGTATTTGAATTATATGTAACGTAATAAACGTATTAAATATATAAATAATCACCATTATTTTTAATCACTATTTATTTATTCACTGTAAGTTGAAGATCTGTCCAAGTTTAACCCAGTTTATCCAATCTATAACTTCTCTTTTTCCTATCACTTCAGCAAACTTTTTTATATGATCTCTGTAAGTTTTTTTTACATATAATAAATATCTATATTTGTAAAACTATTTAACAACTGATACAGAGAGCTTTTAAAATGTTTAAGAATAGGCTGCACCTGCTGAATATCACAACTCAATATAATCCAAAATTATAGTTAATATAGAGTGCTATGTAACCGATTATATGTTTAAATGTCAAAAATTCTATAATAATCCATAAAACAGAGATGGCTATTCCAACTCAAAAAAAAAAAAAAAAAAACGAATAAAAAGTTAAAGATGATTTTGTGATGATTATACAAAACTATTCATAGATATAATAAACACCTCCATACTTCCCCCATTCTTTTTAAATTCATATAAATAAAGATATAATAAAAGACAAATGACCCCCAAGATGCATTTCGTGCTGAACCAGCACTCGTCAGTTGGCCCAGGTCACTATCTCTCATATATATCTTTATTATATGCAAAGTATTTATCTAGAGTAAATTGTTACATTTTCATTTACCGCTGTCAAACCTCCTCCACTCACAGCCTTGACGCCATCCATTTCAGACAAATACACTAATGATTATTACTAATCATTTTCGAAACTAAAGATTATCTCTAGCACAGATATAAACTTTAAACCTCAGTTAAAGATTAATATATCTGATTTTTTAAATTTACACACACGGAGTTATTCACCTTTCTCTGTCCCGTATGTAATATCTTTATAGATATAATAAATACCAATAACAATTTTATTTCATTATTTTCATAAAGTAACATGCTTTTATATATATTTTTCTCTATACATAATTCAAACTGTACTTCGTAAACTATCATTCTTGAATTAATATTTACCATTAAAAAATAAAACTAATAAAATATAATTATCAAAAGGTAAAAATAAGAGGGGAAAAACCCAATTAAAACATTTTAAAACTTCTTGTCTTTAAATTTGTTCATAAATTGTATGTTCGTTTTAAAATTATAACATTTTTAATGTTAAAAAATTAATCTACATCAAATTACAAAAAAAAAAAAAAGTTATAAAAGTATTTATCAGTCACTATAAAGTTTTTTTTGATGAAACTGGGAGCCTTTCAAGCATTCCGCAGAATTCATGATATGGAAATAAATTTTAGTCTTTCTTTACTAGTAAAATAAATATTTTTGATATAATTTTCAAATATTTATTTTATAATAGCATTAATAAAAAAGCAAAATAAAATAGTATTTGATTGATTTATATACTGTGTATTTAAATAGATCTATATTGTAATGACTTATATTGGATTTTAAGCTACATTCACATCTTCAAGTATATTCCTCTAATATGGTTGAACAACTAGATTTGAGAAACCATTGACTGTAGACTTGAATAATAAATATATCACCATACAGTAACATTAATAATTTTCTTACCTGGACTTTAGGATGTGTTAATTTTAAACCCGATCTAGTTCAGAGTATTGATATCTTTAGCATAAGAATTAAATTACCATATAATTACCCTTAATTTGGTTGTGGCTTTACTTTAACCGACTATCAAATTTACAATAAATGACAAAATATAATTAAATATTTATTAAATTGAGTATACCATCCACTTTACATACTAATCCTGCACTTGATTTGTTTAACGCTTAATTGCTATGTTACATAATACCAATTTTATTACCTATATTGAAACCTTATCACTGTATAATTCCTGTCCTGAACAAATGGACAAACTATTTATATATTATCTCTTACAAACACACATTCACAAGTATGTGTGTATCACATCCTCAAATGTTAATGAAATATTAAATATTTATAATTCAAATTAATACAACAAATTTAATTTAAACTCTAATTAGCTTTTAATTTAAGTAAGGAAGATTGCAAAAATTAGAAGAACTCTCTTATATTAAATGGGACATTATTGGACTTTGTGAAGTTAGAAGAAAAGGTGAAGAGACAATTGATTTAAAAAATGGACATATACTCTATTATAAAGGCACAAATATTGGAAATACAAGTGGAGTAGGATTCATTATAAATAAAAAGTGGAAGAACAATATTGTGGAGATTGATGGTTTATCGGACAGAGTGGCAAGATTAGTTATACAACTTAATAGCAGATACCAAATGCAGATAATTCAGATTTATGCCCCAACAAGTTCTCATAGTGATGAAGTAGTAGAAGATTTTTATATGGATGTACAAAAGGCTTTTGATCAGAGTAAACAACATTTTAAAATTGTTATGGGAGACTTTAATGCTAGAATTGGTAGACAAATGAAAGGTGAAATTGCTGTAGGTAATTTTGGTTATGGTAATAGAAATGAGAGAGGACATAGACTTGTGGAGTTTGCAGAAAAAGAAAAACATTATATTATGAATTCCTTTTTTGAGAAAAATGTTAAAAGGAAATGGACATGGAAGCATCCAAATGAAGGTACAGCAGAATTGGATTATATTTTGACTAACAGGAAATGCATATTTCAAGATTGTAATGTTCTTAATAAATTTAACACAGGAAGTGGTCATCGATTAGTAAGGTGTAAGATACGTGTTAATGTAAAACTAGAGAGACAAAAATTATTAAGAAAATCAATATTTACAATTGATATTCCTAATCTTCAGAAACATTCTAATGAATTTAAATTAGAACTTACAAATCGGTTTCAAGTATTAGTAGATTTTGAACATGATTCAGATTTGAATGAAATTAATATGAAAATAACTGATACACTTTTGAAAACTGCAACAAAGATAGCTGATAGAAAAAAACAGCAATTGACCAATAAAATTTCTACTGAGACTAGAGAATTTATGAAGAAAAGAAGGAATATGAAGATATACAAAAATGATGCATTAAAAAGAATTGAATATCTCGAATTTTGTAAAATGGTGCGGAAAAGAGTTGAAAATGATATAAGAAAGTATAACTGTGAACTAGCAAGGAAAGCTGTAGAAGAAAATAAAAGTCTTAAGAATGTAAAACAACATTTTGGTATTGGTAGGAAATTTATATCTGCAATAAGAAAAAAAGATGGAATTATTACTAAAAGGAGAGATGACATCATGAAATTGGTAGAAGATTTTTATCAAGAATTATATAGTAATAAAGAACAAGTACCTCCTATATCTATTACATCTTCCAAATTGCCCAGAATTTTAAATGAAGAAGTGAGACATGCAATTAAATGTGTGAAGAAAAGAAAGGCTCCAGGTAATGATGGAATTATAATTGATATATTAAAAGAAGCAGGTGAAGAAATATAATTTTTTTTAGCAAAGTTATATACCAAATGTCTAAATGATAAAGATGTACCGGATGATTGGAAGAATGCAGTAATAATATTAATATTTAAAAAAGGTGATAAAGAAGATATTAGAAATTACAGACCTATCAGCCTTTTATTAGTTTTATATAAAAATTTTTACCAAGATAATTACTACTCGTCTACAGAGAACATTGGATTTCCACCAACCAAGAGAACAAGCTGGATTTAAAAGTGGTTTTAGTACAGTAGATCATATCGAGGTATTGAGAGAAATTATAGAAAGGACAAATGAATATGAGTTGCCATTATGCTTAGGATTTGTAGATTATGAAAAGGCATTTGATTCTATAAACATTTCTTCAGTGATTAAAGCATTAGATCATCAAGGTATAGATCCAGGATATTGTCATATTTTAAAGAATATTTATAAAAATTCAACAGCAACAATTAGATTACATAATGACACTGGGAAAGTCAACATTGAGAAAGGTGTAAGATAAGGTGACTCCATATCTCCAAAACTTTTTACAGCAGTGCTGCATGAAGTATTTTGTGGATTAAAATGGGAAACTAAAGGAGTGAAAGTAAATGGTGATTATTTAAGTCATTTAGATTTCGCAGATGATGTAGTTGTTTTTGCAAATAATGCTTCAGATCTGCAGGAAATGTTGCAGGAATTATCAGATGAAAGTAAGAAAGTAGGACTAAAGATAAATGTTAAAAAGACTAAAGTAATGTTTAATCGATTTGCTCAAAATATGAAAATAAAGATTGATTATGATGAATTAGAAGAAGTTAACAGTTATAAATACCTTGGTCAGATTATTAATACAGATGGAAACATAATGGAGGAAATTAATCATAGAATTAAACTTGGTTGGAGTGCTTTTGGTAAAAATAACTTGATACTAAAAGGAAATATGCCTATGTGTTTGAAAAGGAAGGTTTTTAACAAATGTGTTTTACCAGTTCTTACTTATGGATCTGAGACTTGGACACTTAATGGAAGAGCAATTCAGAGACTTCAGACCACTCAAAGAAGTATGGAGAGATGTATGTTGGGAGTAACAAGAAGAGATCGTAAACACAATGTATGGGTAAGAGAACAAACAGGTGTTACTGACCTCATTGAAAAAATTAAAAGATTGAAGTGGAGTTGGGCTGGACATATTGTTAGAAGAGATGATAATAGATGGACAATTGAAATTTTAAACTGGATTCCAAGAGATTGTAAAAGACCCAGAAAGAGACCACATGTGAGATGGATGGATGAAATAAGAAAGTGTGCAGGGGTGATGTGGAGAAGAGAAGCTAAAGATCGGAGATGGATTAAACTTGGAGAGACCTTCATCCTGCAGTGGATTGATAATGGTTGATAATGATGATGATGACTATATAAAAAAATTTTAAACTATGATTGGATTTTAATTTAACCTAGTTTAGAATATATATCAAGTATAAGTCTTTATGATAATGAATATATATATTTTTCTAAACATATTTCTTTTTCTCGTCAGCAATCAATCCGGCAATACAAGATTGTAATTTTGATAAACCTTTTAGAATAATCACATAACCTTCCCCATTAATCACAAAACAAAAATATTCCTATATTTGCAAATCTATACAAAACAAATAAAAGCTGTCTTGCATTGGTGGTCGAGAGGTCAGCGCGACTGCCTTACATTTGCAGGCAGTTGCCCGGGTTGCGGTTTGCATCCCAGCCGATGCTATGACACTTAAAAAAAAAAACAAAAAAAAAACAAATAAAAGTTGTTATAGATCTTACAATGTAAAAATGAATATATTTTAACGGTAAATAATTTACATTTCCAAAACCATATTAATATAATGTAACAGTACGATCCTTTTTGGATTAATTAAGGTGGTCACATCTAACTATAGTCAGACTTAGGGTCTTCATATAGGATGCTATGGATGAAACGATGTAATTGTAATCTAAAATTGAATCCATATTAAACAAGATAATTTTAAATCAAATTATTCAATACTGATGCAACTTAGATTAATTAATTGATCCATTTTACATCTTACTTGATGGTTCCGTTAAGCTAGAAATTCGAACTCAAAGCAGATATTGCGTTTGACTCTCTTCAGGCATTACCATCAATATCCCATAGTTGTAATTAATTCAATAAATTATTTTATGAATAATTTATTTACAATATTAAGATATTACATTGATATGATATATATATGAGTATGTCCATTAATCAATATTTTGTTTCATAAAATAATTAAATAAATCAAACAAATGAGAAATGTCCTTGAATGTAAAAGAAACTTTAACTATGTATTGCATTGGTGGTCGAGAGGTCAGCGCAACTGCCTTGCACTTTCAGGCAGTTGCCCGAGTTGCGGGTTCGCGTCCCGGCCGATGCTATGACACTTAAAAAAAAAAACAAAAAAAAAACTATTTATTAATGAATAACAGTATAACCGGATTTCATAAAAATAAATAAATTATAACACGTGTTGCATATATTTCTACTATTTATAACATTAAATTAAATAATACTTTCCCTATTTCCATAATAGTAATATAAATCATAACACGAATACATTTTAACAATTTATAAAATAATGTTCACAAATTTAGAATTTCAAAATTATAATATTACTAACTAACTAAGTTTTAATTTAACATTATATGTATAAATGATGGTTTAAATTATAAGATCCTTGCCAAGCAGTTCCAATTTTGTTCATAACCTCCTTTGTAATAACTGAAACACAGGCTTATTATATACCTGTGTCTATATAGGTAATGGCTGCAGAAAGGAGTTTGCTGTTAACTGAAAGGAGACCCTTTGATTCCTCTTGAAGGTCTTAAAGGAACCAAGCAGGGCAAATTCCTAATGTCCACTCCATACGTTCTTGTCATTGCAGCTGTTATTACTATGTGATTATTCATATAGTATACAAACATGGATGGGCTGCTCACCAACACGCATTAGCCAGCATGGTGAGTTTATTGGCTTTTTATCTCTGAGTTTAAGATCAAGAAACACCATGGTCTTTCTTCTCAGTGCCTGATAAGGCAGAATGAATGTTTGTGTAAATGATAAATATTTTTCCAATACATATATACAATTATGACAGACAAGATAGATTACATTGAGCCAATATCCCACAGGATACTACCTCAATGGCATAAGAACACTATCCCCCCCTTTATTACTATTTCAAATAACAAACTCATAGTATTCTTACGACTTTAATAACTTCTACTCACTAAGATTAAACTAATAATTAAGTCTTAATCTTCTATTTGTAATAATCTAGCTCAATAAAATAATCTCAGGTTCATAAAGTTTATTCTAAGTTAATAAAAATACGGTAGTAAAATATGAGAAGGGATTTTATGTCATAATCTACTACACTGAAACTAATAATAATAAATAACAGTAATGATATTCTTCATTGTTTAACTAATTCTGTATATCTTTTCTTTTTACTATAATTTTATTACCATAATAAAATAATGAAATAATATATGATCTTATATCTTCATGTAATGATATAATAAATACGTGGTAGCATTTTAATAATCTGACAAACAAAATATGTGTGGCAACTGATAGCATATAATCTAATATAATATTGTGATAACTGATTTATGACCAATAAAATAATGTAAGATTATGATTATTTAATTATAATGAATACCAATAAAATATTTAAAATTCTTAAAATAATTCTCTATTTATCTTTTGTGCAAAATTATATATTTGTTTCAATTATTATGCATATATCGTGATTTGATGCAGCAATGTGGAGAAATAAATAACTCGGACACAAAGTTTTTTAAATAACAAAATTTAACAAAGTTTATTACTAACAACAAATAAATAAACAATTTATTTACAGTGGATATCCTTAACTTCTTTACTTTACAGTTTGATCTACCGGGTTATAAAAAAAAAATTATATTTCAATTATATCTTTATTTAGATTTAGGACAAAATTAAAAAAAAAAATGTTACTATTTGGTTTCTCATTATGGTTAACTTATTACAAATATATTTATCTACTTTATTAGCAACAGCATTTTATCCTTAATATTATTAAACTATCTTATTTTAAAAAATTCATACTTAGAAAACATTCTATAGAAAACAAAATTTTATAATGAGTATGGACTTCTCAAAATATTAAAAAAAATTTCATCTTGCAAAGTCAAAGATGTTACACAAAATATTATCCAAAAATTCAGTACTAGATTTTAGTATTTATCACACAATGTTTACTAATCATAATATATTCTTCTTTAAGCCTTACTTTAGTATGATATAAGTGTAATCATCATTATATTTCTGTTAATCAATAAACAAAAAATATACTATGCATATTGTTTACATAATTTACTTTGTACTATTGTATTTTAAAAATATGCAATACTTATTTTCTCTTAAAAAAAAGATACTAAAGCATTTAAAATTATTATCACTTTAAAGAAAATATCTTTGTTTAGATACACTATTTAAAAAATTTTATATTTCATTTCCGAAATAAAATTCAAAATATATTCTATGATTCTTTTCTTTCCTTAGGATACTTTGGATCTTCAATTTTAAGTTATAATGTCCTATTCCTTCTAAGCAAATAAACCAATCTTATACAAAACGATAGCATAACCTAAGTTCTAAATTATTTATCATTTCTCTTAAACATATCTTACTGAACGATGCAGTTACATGAAATAAAGATAGCAAAAACAGATGCATAGGATTAAGGAAGAAAGCTAGAGTATTACTCTTAACATATCTCAAAATCATGGCACATTGCGAAGAGGTATGACATTTACCTGCCTAATATCCTCTAGTACAGGGACGATGTTAAAGCTATTTCTTCAGCTTTATTAGAACATCAAATATTTAAAGAAATATAAACACTGTCCAAATAAAATGTGTATCAGTCATAGGGCTTTGTTAACTATGCTGATATTCACATAAAGACTAAATATTATTTCCATTCCTTATAACATCCTATTTCTTAAAACATCATCTTGGTTTCCTGTTCACTAAGTACTTCCAAGCCACTATCTCAACATTATTTCTCAAGATTTTCCACATCTTACATCGATAAATAACTATCTGCATTTACAAAACAATAAATAAAATTCATTAATAGTTAAACAATCTTACGATTCCATAAGAAAAGTTGCTTACTTCATTGCTCTGTATGTTTAATCATATACAATCTACTTAGACAATATTTGAATATCCTAACATGAAAATTTTAAAAGAATCACATGATTATTTGTTATGTTGGATTATATCACTAATAAAAAAAAAAAAGTGTCGTATGCATATTTTTCAAATCAATCCTATCTCATAATGTTTTTTTAAAATGTTGTATGAAATGCAGTACATATAAGTAAAAAACTTTTACACTTCATTCTTCCAATTTATAGATGATCTAAAGAAAACAAAAAAAATATACATTATAAATTATCAATAGTTATTATTATTACCAATAACCTTTATCTAGTCATCATGTTCAGTAGGCTTCCTTTATCCACTTGAGCATTGCAGATATAAAAAAAAATTCACACCCATACACTTTATATTAAAATATTTTTAGCTAAATTATTAGATTGTTATATTATAAAATTTTAATATTAATAAATTAATGTTTTTATGTTTTCCTAATCTTATAAAAAAAAATTTAGATTTAAACTAGGTTAACAAAATAAAAGGAATCAAAACTATAATTACATATTTTCTTGACGATAGTTCCTGATAAGTCCAAAATGTTTATTATTTTCTCTAGAGTTTTTCAAAAATGTTCTCCTCCAAGCACGTTAAAGTTTAAAATAAAATAATTATTAATCCATTTAATAAAATTTATAGAAAATAATCCTTGGTTTTAGTATTTAGGATGATAATTATTAAATCATAATATTAATTAGTCCCGTGAAGCTTCTTTTAAGTATTTTCTTTGCTGGTGTATCCATGCATATTCCATCTAATTTAGCTTTAGTTATCCGGTAAACTTTTAAGTACTATTTGTATTTTTATGGCTCCATCTTTTATTCAACTATAAGTTCACTTTTTTATATAAGTTTCCTTCTTAATACATTTAAACTTTCGTTTGGTATTTTTATATATCACTTTAAAAAATAAAAAAAAAATGTTACCTTCAGAAAGGATATAACATTTTACTCCTTTTGATATAATATTATATAAAATAATTCATGCAATATACAATTGTCTTATTACTATTTAAAAAATAAATCTTAGATAAACTTATAAATAATAATGCATCTCCAATTTTTTTATTAGACTCCGTATGATGTCCGAGCTGTGGTTTTTTATGTACCAAAACAGTTCTTCGGTGAAATATTAATAAAGCTGTATCAATAAATATTCCAAACACTTTTTCAGCATTACAACTTATATCCATTTTATTTCGTAGTATATCCATTTTTATTGCGAAGTTTAGGTTAAACTTTTAGATAAAATACGACTGGTAAGTACTTTAAAAATTAGAAAATCATTTCCACGAAGTTTCTAAATTATTATATTTTAACACCCTCTTTTGCAAAAATACTTTAAAAAATTATCAGTTAGTTTTTTGCAAATAAAACGATAAGAAAGTACTAAAAAAAAATTGACTAAAATAAAAAATTTAAAAATAAATACTATCTCTTTGATAGTTATAATTTACCTTTCTCTGGTTTCAATACATTATTAATCTCCCCCTATACCCCCATGCAATTCATATTTATAGTCTGTAAGAATACCTCATTTGATTGGTTGATTCTTACTTTAACTTGAGAACAAATTTACATATTTTCAATTTATAGCAGAATTATATTTGAAAATAAAAAAACTATAACGCAATGAACTTAAAATATTATTTAAAATATTACTTTTAAATAAATTATTATTTTATTAAAACTATTTAAACATTTAAAATAACTTTTAAAATAACTTTAATAACCTATTCCATTTATCTATTTTTATTTAAACAAAATATTTAATTTTTATTATATCTGTATTCATCTTTATTACATCATTTAAGCATGTTATACGATAGTTAACTTAATATTTATTATTATTTGCTTTTATGATGGGCAATAATTCCATCCAATTCTATAATATAACTTTTAAAATATTTTAAACTTTGTTATTATTTCAAACAAGCGTGTGTGTGAACGTATGTAATATACAAGTCACATGATCAATAACTTTGACAGACGATTTTCAATCTATTTCTCTGCCTAGACTAATAAAATTGATACACTTATTATATTATATAATATAATTATAAAAAATTTGGAAGAACAATTTTAAAAATATAGAACTAGATATAATTTTCACCATCATAAAGTTTATTTTTAAAATATATTATATTAATTTTGACTATTAAATATGATTATAAATTTAAACATAGCATTTATTAAATTATCAGTTTTAAACTATTAAAATCGGATTTTAAATATACTTTTAATATTTATAGCTGTGTTATTTAATATGGCCAGCTTTTACAACCATATGAAACAATATTTTAAACTTTACTTAACTATTTTTACATAATTCGCTATAATTTTATATACTACGTACTTGCTTTAGCCTCAAATTGTAATTTAAAAATATAATTGACTTAATATAATTAATGTATTAAAAGAACGTATTCTAAAATTTAAAATTTTTAGTAATTGACTGTTATAAACTATTACTGACCTATAGAAAAGGGCACAATATATATATATATATATTTTATTATATCTGGAGCTATTCTTGTAGATTTGGTCCATTTGCTGTTCCCAAATCCTAATCCATGAGGTCCATTCTTGTATAAGTGCTTTTTAAGCACTAACATTTTTATGCCTGATGAATGTGAAAGGACTTTCATAGGTATTACATAATTTGTGGAACCATTGACCTTCTTGTTTAGTGGTTTGTGATGAGGCTTTTATCACTATACCCTGTTGGTCTTCTATATTTTGATCATTCTGCTTATTATAGATATTTAAATGGCCATAATGCATATTTAAGATGATTAAACAAATTGAATTCATTTGGATCTTTAGGATTGACTTTTTTATTTCTAAGATCTTTTGTATCAGTTACTATAATTAGTAATGTCATAATCTGATAATCATTCTTCAGTTCTCTAACATAGTGTTGGGAAATGTGAACTTTATTTTGATAGTGAACATGAATGTGGAAATATGATTTTAAATACATATACAATCTGTTTATCATCATGTCTTCTTCCATATATTCCTCCATGGTGTCTTTAACATATGAAGTATTTGTTTGTGTGGTCAATATACGATTATCAGGGCTGGCTTCTGATGTATTTGGAATTTAACTCTTCCAACTTAAAAATTAGGGTTGATCTTCTATCATGAGTACTGTCTGATGTGGGAGACTAAGTTCTCCACAAGGGTCACATCATATCAAGATTTCTAGTAGCTATCTCCAGATCATTCCTTACATCTTAACTATCTGAAGTCTTATGGCCACCTGTTTGTTGCAACCTCATAACATGTGGATTTTGAAGATTTTCTGCTTCATTCATATCCACACTTCTTTTTAGGTTTTGCAACTCAGGTTTAGTTGCTTCAACATTACTGCAATGGTTCTTTACATACTTACTCTGCTGTGTGATAACATCTTGGTTGTGACAGTTTTCTTCTGTAATAATCATCCATATTAATAATGGTTTGCTCTGGATGTCATCATTATATTCACAGATCGTGTGCTCGGGATAAGTTTTGGGTTCTTGGTATTGGTTGCTCACATTAATCTGCATTATATCAGTACTTTCACCATCTCGATGTAGTTTATTTGGGGGTTGGTATTGAAGTACCCTGGATTAGTTTGATCTATGCTTGTTATTGTCTCCCCTAAAATAAGGTTAATACGACATTTTTTCTATCCCACCTTTAGGAACCTGAGACATACAACCAACATAAATTTCAGGGTCAAGTGAAGTTTTAGCAGTGAAAGAATGCTTAGTATTTTGAATAGATTCAAAAATGAAACCAGGCAATTTTTTTTTGGAAAATAATCGCTTGTCGTTGTTCATCTGAGTTACAAATAATCATTTCACTATCTCTTTCATTTGTAAGAGACCTATTTCTAATGGCTAAACAGGTTGAATCAGGTGAAGATAGAATAAGTTGACTAGAAGTATTAGGTTTAACTTTACTATGTGCACTCGATAGTTTTTCTAAAAATCGTTCACAGCATTCTGAATCTTCTGAGGCATCATTCGAGCTACCACCAGGATACATCATAACAAATCTTCCATTAGGATTTGAAAATGCCAATATTATCATTGGATAACTCCAAAACTGCAGCATCACTCCAATTATACAGATTATGAACAATGTACCAGTCATGCCAGTGGTAAGGTTTACTAGGTAAAATTTCTTTTCCAACTTCCAATGTAATTTCTTCAGTTTCTGTCGTGATTTTTGTTTCTTATTTAATATTACCAGTATTATGGTTCATTTCTCTCTACATATTGTTCCTGTTAAAAATTATCTTTGCTTCCAAACTGTTCATGTTATTGCTCATCCTTTCCATCATATGGTGAGCAATATTTATTATACTTGTCTACATTTGCTTCCAAACTTGTCGATTTCTTTCATGATCCTATTTTTTGTAGCCTGAGCTGCTTCAACACTGAATGATTGATTCAGATCATTTCCCAATGCTTGACTGACTTCATTGGCAAGGGTCTCTTGAAATTTGAAAAGTTAGCTGCCTCTCTTCCTGCACCAATAGAGAGTCATATGGATCCCAGGTGTTTGGAACCATACAGACCTTCCTCAATATTATTGGAATCAATTTCCATCATATTATTGCTAATAGTTCTTCAATATGTTCTACATTTATGTTCAATTTTTTACCACTTCTTAATATCATGAATTCAGTTTTATTTTGTCAAAAATTTACTTATTCCTTCTTTATTAAAAGATTATTGTCATAGGACTTGTTGCTTTGGTTTTTTTACTTTTTAATGCAATTTTAACTTTTCCTATATTTTGTTTAGATGTTATTAATTTTAATGCCTAATTTATAATTGTATTTTTACATGACTGACTCTTTTATTTTAAGGTCTCTATTTATTTCATTATTCAGGATTTTACAACTTTATAATATAATCATATCATTATTTTGATAATTGAAATTGTATATCATTGATATATTAAATTTTTTTTTTTAAAACTATGGATTTAACTAATAGTAAACTATTGTTTCATACCCCTAAAGCTTGTGTGCCATATGTAATGGTCTGACCAATGATGTAGAGAGGCTCGCATCTAAATACTCTCGAACTTTGGGTAGGATGTTGGAAATAACATAATGAAGTGCATGAGCTATGATTGCATTTACTTTTAATAGACTAGCTCAATATTGATCAGTCAAACTCAAATGCAATTTGGGTAAGTTCATCCAAACCTTAACCCCTTAGTCAGTTCCATTATTCCTGGAATTCAAACCCAGGGAAAATTTGAAATTGACATTCTTAACAGAGATACATCAATGTCAGCTGATGACTACTGTACCTCTATATAGGTTAAAATTAGTATAATGTATCTATTAATCAAGTAACAAAATTTTGATTCTATTATATCATATGCATGTGTATACATTTGAGGCTATAGATTACAGAGTGAATAGAAAATCGATTTAATAAATGAGAGACTGAATTGAAATTAATAAATTCATTAACATTTATTATGGAATAAACATAAAAATTATAAGTCTGAAATATTTCAACAATATATATATACACAAAAATATATTTGAGTCAATAATGAACTTCTAGTGTATCCTTAATGTAACAAGTTTATATTACCATACCCATAATTCCTAGATAGAAATCCATGTTGATGACACCAATTCTCTACAATATTTAAATGATAAAATAACAAATATTGATTCATCATAAATGTAACTCTAAGTAACCAATTCGTATTTTTACATTGTCATATCTATTTCTGTCACAGTTTATATACTTTGTTTGGTGTTTGACTTCCTCATGACTTCTTCCCAAATCTATGTACATTTTATCATATGGTAGAGTGAAATTCCTGCTGTTTAACATATTCAAATTTTCATTTGCTTTTTGTTGCCATAATTTCTCATTGTTGTGGATATTATATCATGATAACCAATTTAAATCATGTAATAAAGTATCATTGTATTCTCATACTTGTTTGTATAAAGACTGCTTTGACATTTATCAGTTTCATTACTTAACAATTGTCAGTCTGTCAGTGTTATTTGGGTTAGTGATGCATAAGATGATAAAGACAAGTACATTATTAACATATATTTTATGTGTACTAATTAAAATGTATTATTTAAACGAATTTTAATATTTGAAATGGACACAGTGTTATGAGCAGTTATGGGTTGGTTTGGTCAGGCTTGTAAGCTGCCCTCACAATATTCCTACCCTTACAAGGTTAAAATTTTACCTTACAATTAAAAATTTTAACACTTAAAGAGTGTAAATATATGCATTTCAAGCTGGGCATTTTAATTCTATAGATGTAAGGTTATGGAGTTTAACATTCTTATTTTTTATAAATGCTTATTATCCATATCATTTTCTAGCCCTTTTTATTAAACATCCAATCAAGGAGATTCATATATATATATATGGTTCCCTCTACTTTTTTCTCTCTTTGGTTTTATTGTAATGCCTCTTTTGCAGACATCACATGTTCATTCAATAGCCTGTCCTGCTTTTTTCATGACTTATTGGACCTATTTGAGAGCTACTCAAGTATAAGAGCATCCATCATTCAACATGGATTAACTCTTAAGATTGGTTTTCAGGTACTCCAATGATTCTTCTTAATCATTTGTTAGAATGTACCCTCATCAGGGAAAAATTAACTCTCTTCATTGATATTTGTACCTATAATTATATATGCCTATATATATTTGATGTAAATTCCCTTTCTCTTTACTTATCTTACCTATTATTTTCTTTTTCTCTCTCAATTTATATACAAGTATGATGTGGTAATCATATTGTTGCTTTGATTGGCCAAAATAGGGTTTCAAGATCCAAGCATTATAAGTGCCCCTAATCTCTCTCTTTACATCTATCCAGAATGCATTATGACTGGTCTGTTTTGTGAGAATATAGGGTCCTTCATAGTGATGATACAATTTCTGACTTTTGTTTTCTTGGGGTTTGCTCATGTGAGGAGTTTTTATTCTTTTTTTAAAAAAATAATGTAAAAAAAATTTTTGGTTATTCCAGTTTGCGTAATCATATTTTCATATTCATGGTCATAATCCTGTTTGGTCCATTTTTATTATAAGCTTATTAATATTTAATAAAGGTAAATGAACCTTCATAGGTATTATATAATTTATGGAACCTATTACCTTTTTGTGTAGCGGTTTGTGATGTGGTTCTTCCCATGTTGGTCCATTGAATTTTTATGATTTGATAATCTTTTGTGGCAGCTATGATTAGTAGTCCTAATCTGAGTTGTTATTCAGCTCTCTGACATCGTATCAGGAAGACATGTGAATTTTGTTTTGATGGTGGATAAGATTCTGCATTTCATTTATCTTTTTTAAAGCAGTTTTAGTTATGACTGTCTGCTTCATTTGAAGCCACTTTATCTCTCAATTGCTTTATATGTTGGTTCATAGCCTCATTAACGTCTACCCTTGTTTCTAGTTCATTATTCTGTTTTACCCAAAGTTGATCCACTTTAGTGCGAATGTCTTGGATTTCCTCTTGGAACCTTTTTCTGGTGTCTTTCTAGGTTTGCATGAGTTTCATTCCTAAAAGTTTCATGATTTTGGTAGACCTTGAAACTTGAGTTCAAATTGATTGCTTATACTACAACTAAACTAGTCAAAATGTTTTTGACATTGTACGTTTCCTTCATCCAACTCCTTTCACACACTGCCAGTTTCATTTCAGCATTATCCTTTTGAACATTATTCTGAAGATACTTGTCCTATATTCTTTGATAACTTGATTTCAACATTCTTAATTTTTAATCTCTAATTAATTTTACCTCATGTATATCTCCTTTCAAGGAACTTATACTTTCTTTTAATTTTATCTCCATGCCATCTACAGTAGCCTTCATACTATCAATTTTAATATTCATCTTTGTCTCCATATTACTCATATCTTTTTTAAAACTATTTGCATTGCTGTCCAATTTTTGGCTCATTCGTACTTCCATTCTTATGATCATTTGGATTCGCTGGGCCATATTCATCTCGTTCTCTTGAGCTTGCATCATTCTATTTTCAGGTGCTTCTCGGACTTGCAGTGATCTCTTATCTGTCGCTTGCACTTGTAGAGGGTGTTCAAATTCTGCTACAGACCCCCCAGGCAGGTATGTGAATACAAAGATCCCTGCTCACTACTAATCATATCATCTTCCACTTCACTATCACTACTAATTAATGTTCCTTCAGAACTTTTTACTTCTATAATCACTAATTTTTTTCCACTTCTTATCATTCACAAATTTTTTTTTCGCTAGATGAATATAAAGTTAATTTCTTTTCAAGTTATAATTAAGTATGTCATAGGGTTTCACTGTTTCCAAGCATTTTATGCATATAATTAATCTTTTCCCTTTTTTTATTCTCATTATGCCTAATGTTTAACTTAAATTTTATTGCCTAACTCACCTATTTTAGCTTTATTTATTTCTTTTGGTTTTAAGTTATTAAATCTGCATTCATTGCCTCATATGTAATTCCTTAGTGGCATACTTATTTCCAATTGGTTTGAGCTTATTATATTTACTCTTCATAATTGAATATACTAATTGTTCATCGGGTGCATAATTACAATGGAGGTTTCAGATTGTAGAAGTTTAAAAAAATATATTTTTTTATTTATTTACTTACTTATCTAATGACTGGACCTCCTTTGAAACCAAGTATGGATAAGATGTATGTTCATGCCCCTAAAGTATGAGCACCAGATGTAATGGTTCAACCGATGACGTAGAAAGAGGCTCGCATCTGACCACTCTGACTTTGATATGATTACACTTACTTTTAATAGACCAGCTAAATATTGCTCATACTCAAATACAGTTTGGGTGAATCATCCATACTTTAACCCCTCAGTCAGTTCCGTTATTCCTGGAATTCAAACCCAGGGAGAATTTGAAATTGACTCTCTTAACAGAGATGCATCAATGTCAGCTGATGTCTACCATACCTCTATATAAGTTACAATCAGTATAATGTATCTATTAATCAACTAATAAAATTTCGATTCTATATTACATCATATGTATGTGTATACATTTGAGGCTATAGATTAATGAGTGAATAGAAAATCGATTTCATAAATTAGAGACCGAATCAAAATTAATAAATTCACTAACACTTATTATGGAACAACTTAAAATTATAAGCTTGAAATATTTCAACAATATATATATATACAAAAAAAATTATATTTGAGTCAATAATGAACTTCTATTATAACCTTAATGTAACAAGCTTATATTACCATATCTATAATCCCTAGATAGAAATCCATGTTGATGACAGCACTTCTCTACAACATTCAAACGATAAAATAACAAATATTGATTCATCATAAATGTAAGTCTAAGTAACCAATTTATATTTTTACATTGTCATATCTATTTCTATCATAGTTTATGTACTTTGGTTGGTGTTTGACCTCGTCATGACTTCTTCCTAAATCTATCTACAATTTATCATATGATAGCAAGTCATTTATACAGAATAACAGATATAATGATTTATTAATACAAGATAAATTGTCTTAATAAAGTGTATGTATTCAACTTAGTATAAGTCTTACCTTATTATTATGCGATAAATAGTCAAATGTCAATCGCTATGAGTGAAGAAATGCTAATATAGATTTTATTTACAAAATAACCTTTTAACTAGAATTAACCACCCTCCCCTTCTTTTTAACATCTGTTTGAAATGAACTTCCCCAAAGATACATTTTTTAAATCATAGAAAGTTCATGCTTTCAAGTATGAAAAAAAATGAAACAAAATAAAAAATATTTGAGTTAAAAATTCAAATTACATAATCAAGATTTTACAATCCCTTTAAATCAATTGTTAAAAATTTGTGAGTTGGGAAAAGTGCTTCATATGTATAATTCATGCATTATAGATGATTATCCTTAAACAAGGCGTAGATTATCTGTTGGCATCTGGTTCATTGTGTATTCGAAAGTTATGTCTTGGTCCTCACTTGTTCTTTTCCGTAGATTCATTAGTAAGCAAAAAAATATGTTTCTTCGGCATTTTAAGAATGGATAAAGAAAAATATTACACTTCCATGGCAGGAAAAACGATCCACCTATGACATTGTCAATTTAGCTAGAAAACATTTTATGGTGACTAATTATATATACTATTTTTAAATCAGTCAGAGTTGACATTGCATAGATCTTATAAACGGTTGATGATTAATTAAAATTCTATTTTGAATATTGATGATCTTTAATGTTCTTCAATTTATGTTTGACTAGAATATATATAATTATTTGATATAATATACATACGAGTTTCTGACTTTATTCACTCAGACAAAATTCTTTATTCAATTTCATTTCAAAAACTTTTTACTGCAATTTTCTGGAATAACAGATCCATTGTCTCTCGTATTCTAAAAACATTTTTTGCTCTTTTCTAATCGTCTTTTTGTAGTGCATAAATAATTCGCAAAGATCATGCAAGTAAAAATGATGTTATATTTATATATATTCTGTATTTCCTGCTGTTTAACATATTCAAATTTTCATTTGCTTTTTGTAGCCGTAATTGTTCATTGCTGTGGATATTATATCATGACAATCAATTTAATAGTCATATAATACAGTATCATTTTATTCTCATACTTGTTTGGATAAAGACTGCTTTGACATTTATCAGTTTCATTACTTAACAATTGTCAGTCTCTGTCATTTCGTTATTTGATTTAGTCATGCATAAGATGATAAAGACAAGTACATTATTAACATACATTTATATTATCTGTGTATTAATTAAAAAGTATTATTTAAGCTAATTTTAATATTTAAAGTGGATACAATTAATGTTAGCAGTTAAGGGTTGGTTTGGTCAGGTTTATAAGCTGGCCTCACAAGAATGACAATAAAACTATTTTATTTTATTGCAATAAATAATTTAACAACTGTATCAAATATGTCCCAAAAACTTGATGGAAAAAATTTGGTCAAGCACTGGTCTACCTCCATATGAATTATGGAAATAATATAAAAATAAAAAAAGAACTATTTAAAGAAAAAAACTTATAAAAAATAGATACATATGAAGATCTGTAATTTAAATATAATTATTGTAAAAATGTCTATTTTTTTTGTTGTTAATATTTTACTTAAAATAACTATTTACATTTGATATATATGAACAATTAAAGCTTTTTCAAATAAAGTCTTAACTTTCTTTTCTTTCGTTTGAAAGTTCTAAATAGTAATATATAAATAGTCTTGACTGTGTAAAGTAGCTTAGATGTGTTGAAAAATGGAAAAGTTCCTTTTTTAAAAAAATTATATGCATATTATTAATACTTTCATTTCCCTTTTCCTCTCTTTGGAAAATAAGGCAAATGATAAGCAGTATTCATTTCAATTCTTGCAGGTCATGAGGGCACATTTTCTTATCTGGAATACTTTCTGTAATTAATGGAGATAGATAGTGATGTTTTACATCTTTATGTCAACATCCTCAACTTACAATTTTATAACTTTTTTTCTTTCATTTGGTTCTTTAGAACCCTGACCAATCAAATTCAGTTATTAGATTTTACATTAATTAGTTACATAGATTATCGGATAATTTTTTTTTTTTTTGGTTTATACAACTAGAATCCAATTTTAATTAAAATAGAAATATTTTTGTTTAATTATAGCATATAGAAAATAAAATTTAAATCCTTAGCAAATAATAGTTTAGCTCAAATTATTTGATTACTTTTTAAACATATTATTTGTTAAATCTAATATTTATTAAATGCATTACTTATAAAACATATTATTTATTTCCTTTCTTAAAAATCTTATTTGAGTTAATGTGTTTACTAAGTGACATGTAAATAAATATATTTTAATTCTATTCATTTCTCTTTTGTAACAAATAGCAATTTAATGTTCGACAAATTTACTTCAGCTCTTTTAACGTTTACAAGCACTCTTCTGTTCTTATTGCCTTCATTACTATTCTAGACTTACAAACCATCTATCTCAAATTTTTCTATCCATTCTTTTCTCATCATGTAACCAAACCACTGCTATGAAATATTTCATTTCATTCTTTCTCCCTTAATTTTATTTTTAAAAAACCTTTAATCACACCTGCTTATCGATACAATTATATGTATTTTTTTTTACATTTCTTAAGCATTTACAAATTTATATTATCACTTTTTTTCTTATACGTTCGAGACTTCTCACATTATAGACCCTTAATGCTATCTTTACCTTTTACTACAAAGATATTGTGTCCACATTTGTTTTACAATCTTGAATGTTTCATCATAAAGTGGGAAAAAAATTCTTATACTGATAGTTTCTGATTTACTCACCTGAGATATTTGAATAAATATGCAATCATTTATCCAAAATGAACATGATCTATGTCTGTTTTCTTCCTTATCTCATTTTTAAAAAATCTATTTCATGTTCTGTCAATCTTTAATCAATGATGGTATATATCTACAATGAAACTTATTTTTCTGAATGTAGATTCTTCCATTTTTTTTAAAATATCTATCATGTGTACTTTCCTGAATATAACTGACATAAGTGATTCATTGTATCACTGAAATTAAATGTATTCCTTATTGCAGATCAATGTACCTTTATGGTAGTCAATTAGACAATGGTTTTGGTGCATAAAATCAATTGCCAGTATAACTTGCATCTTTTTTTAGCAGTATTAGAAATTTTGCTTCCCTATCAATTATATTTTGAAAAATCTCATTGGATATTAATAATAGTTAACTTCCTGTGCCAATCAAAGCCTGATTTTGGAATCCCTGAATTTTTATTCATACAAATGGACATTCTTGTTTACATTAATTTGGTGTGTTGAGGTCATCTTCGAAGACTACATTAGTAATATCATATATAACATTGACTATGTTCTGTAGTGTTATCACCAGATTGTATGAATTTTCACCATGAGCAACACTCTGGCAAAGTACCATCTAATTATAGATTTTTCATTGACTGTAGATTGATCATTTGCTGTAATTCTTTAGGATATGTGTTCATGTTTATTTCCTTTAGATTTTTGATTGACTGCAGATTGATCATTTGCTCTATCTAATTCTTTAGGATGTGTTCATGTTCACTTCCTACACTCCATTTTCTAGTTTATCATACACTCATCTATTTGGTACTCTAAAATCTGAACATACTTATTTCCACCACTTCCATTACTCCACTGCCTTTTCCTCTGGTTATAATTTCTAGTTATATGAATGAGGTTGATCATTCAGATGTTCTCTTGAATGCTCTTTTATTCTGTTAATCTTGGGGCGCCAGTTCAGTCTATTTTCTCAGCTGGCTTTATGTATAATTTTCCTTACTCTATGACATTTAATATTTCTACTATCTCTTCAAAAGAAAACTTGATTGCCTGTTTGTATTATTTCTTCCCACGACAAAGGAAAAGCTGTGATTTCAACTTAGACATCTGTTTATGGGCAAACAATATGCAGCTTTTGCTGGTGTATATTTCTTAAGATATTCTGTGATGTAGTACATCCTGCTTCTCTTCACTCCAGAAATTACATAATACAGCAATACAATATCCTTCAAATATCTGTGGTTTCATATATGATTTCTGCCAATCTTTAATCATATCATGCAAGTTATTGGCTTGCAATAACAACTTTATTTATTCCTTCCAAATGATACAAGAATTTTTTTCTGTCACATTTGAATAGCCTAGTCATTCCTTTGTAATACCATAAATTTGAAATTTTTATTATGTTGTATTAAATGATCATCTCCATCTGTCAAATTATCTCCAACAGCCTATTTTGCAACAAATGTATTAAAATCCTGATCATTCTTTCTATTGTCAATTTTTAAATTTTATCCTCTAATTCACTTTGTGCATAGTTCCTTATTTCATGAGATTGGTTTACCTTATTTATGTTCCACATAACATATCCATCAACATTTTCTATTAAAGTTCTTCCTTGTTGAACCTACTGAACTAAGGTTTGTTTCTGATTTTCTTGTAACTGAATAAATCATTTTTTAAACATTCAATCATTAGCTCCATTTCTGTCACTCTAAATTGTATTTCCTCCTCCTCCCATCTTTTCAACATCTTGAATATCTGCAAGGCCCTGTATAATATTTTTCATACTCATTGCAACATCAATCAATCTGCTTGCCCCTAATTACTTCTAACTCTTATTTAACCAATATCAAATTTTAACTTCTCCAATGTAACAATATAAAAAAAAAAAATTTGTTCTGCATGACCATTTAAAATTCTTCATGACTCCATTTAAGATGTTTAGGACTGTCTACTTTCTTCCAGACCATTTTAAAAATTCAGCTTGAGCTTGTCTATTTACTTCCTGATTATTTTAAAGTTCAGCTTGACCTTATCTACTTTCTGGTATTATTTTCATTAAATCTTCCAATTCTCTCAACAAACAGACACCCCCTCCCCAAGTCATCAAGGAGGATTTTATAGGATTTTTTTTGGACCTTTTTCTTCATATATGGATCTCAATTTTTAGATCCTGTTCTAACATATTCATAATTAATCATTAATGAGATCACACTCATCCCTATTTCCAACAAACTCCACCAAGTACTAGGTTCCTCTCCAGCCTTCAAAAATCCTCTTTAGTCATAAGTATTCCAAGTATATTATCCAATCTCTATCCTTAAAAATTACTTGGATCTATGTAGTTTTAGAAAGCAAGTTTTATCATTGATCACATAACCTATTTATTATTTATGCTTTATCTCAAGTAAGTGGATTTAATCATACCATAATTGAGTCACCACTTTCATACTTATATGTATTTGGTTTGTATTGAATTTTAGACTAATCCACATCTCTAGATATATTATTCTAATGTGGTTGGATGCCACCAGATTATGAAAAAAAAACAGTAACTCTTACAAGTTAAACTATTGGCAATGGACCTGAATAATATGCTAATCAATGATAGTTTATTATAACATAAAACCCTTGGACATTATGATGCTTTAATTTCCAGTCCCAACATATTAAATGTCCAGTCTAGCTAAGAGCATTAACATCTTTAGCAAAAGAATTAATCAATTCCCATACAATTATCTTTAATTTTGGTCGTTACATTATTTTAACATACACTACCAAAATTATAATACAATAAATATTTAATTACATTTTGGTTTTTATATATATATATAAAAACCAACAAAAATATAATTAAGTATTTATTTCAATTGAGTACACCATTCCACTTTATATACAAATCCTGTTATTGATTTAATGCTCATTTGCTATTACATTGTACCGGTTTTATTATCTATACTGAAACCTATCACTGGATAATTTCTCTCTTAAACACATGGCTAACTACTTATATATTTCTTACAAACACGCCTTCTCATGCATATATTTATCACGTCCTTAATATGATTTAATATTTAATGAAATCTTCATGTTTATACTAATAAATTATTACAATCAATTAACTTAGAACTCCTATTAGTTTTTAATTTAAGCTGTTTATATTATAAACTAGTACCACAAAATTAACTTAAATTATGATTAGCTTTTAACTTAAACTAATTTAGAATGTCTATCAGATATAAATCTAAATCTTTATGATAATGACTATATATATATATTTCCTAAACACATTCGTTTTCTTTTCAGTAAGCAATCAGACAATATAAGATTGTAATTTGATAAATATTTTCTTTAAAACAATCACTTAACTTACCTCTTTTTATTCTCTATATGTCATAGCAATCGGCCAGGAGGCAAACACGCAACAACCGTCTGCAACCAACTGCTTGCTTGCAAGGAAACTGCACTGACCTCTCGGCTAACAACGCTTGACTTAACTTTTCTCTTTAATCACAATTTATAACAAATAAAACAAATATACTTTTAAATGTACAAGTCTATACAAAACAAACGAAAGCTGTTATTGTTATTATAATCTAAAAAATGAACATATTTTAATAGGAAATAATTTCCAATTCCCAAACGGTATTTAATGACAATAAAATAACTATTTAAATTTGATATATACAAGAACAATTAGTCTTAACTTTTTCTTTCCTTTCATTTTGTAAAGAATATAGTTTTATTTCCCGTTGACATGTAAACAAACACACTTATAAATAGTTTTAATGGAGAAGATATAAGTTAATTAATAACAGGCTTAACGTTTTTGAGGATCCATGCCTCATAATCATAGCCGTAATAAAATACATATAAGAAAATGCATGCAAAAATATTTAAATTAACGATATATTATGCAGTCCATTTTTTGGAAATCTCGAAGTATGTATCCTTTCTATTAATGGCATGAATATTTCCGTGAATGTAGAATGCTTCTTTGATTTTTCTCCTGTGATCATTAGCCTTGGTGCATAGGATTATAAGATTGGCAGATGTGAAGTCGTGTCCGACATTTTTGGCATGTTTTAAGAATGCAGACGTATTATTGGACTTTTGAGCTCTGTTATAGGTGTGGAACACTCTATTATACCAAAATATTATAATACCAACCAAGACTTTATATACATTCGATACTTGGATTATCGTAGCCACTAGGGACATATGAGAACTTCAGAATCTAATTAATCTATCATTTAATATAGTACATGAAAACAGCAACAAAGAAATTAAATATCTTGATCTTTCCTTATCTAGAAACGATCATACAATAGATTACAAAATGATAGTTAAACCATTCAAAATTTGAAGCTGCATTCACCCTAAATCCAACTCACTTACATCACATAAATTTGCTGGGCTAAATGCATTTTTATTTAGAAATCTTCATCTCTGCAAGTACGAAGCAGACAGGAGTCAAAATATGAACAACTTCATTAAAAATTTACATACTGCAGGTTTCAAATTTAAATCTATTAAAAATAAAATTACAAAATTTTATAATAGAATAACTAACATTACCTCGAGCTGATCTACCAAGAATTATGGTCCCTTATATCCCCAAGATTTCTAACAGACTAACTAAAACATTAACAAATTTAAAATTGTTTTCAGAATTACATTGATCGTTCATTTACTCCATGTAGTATTCACCATATCATGCCCATACGCATATTACGATGAAACCAAAGCAACCATCAACACTAGATTGGCAAAAGTCCAATAATACATCGTCTGCATTCTTAGAACATGCCAAAAATGTCAGACATCTTCACACCCACCAATCCTATGCACCAAGGTTAATGATCACAGGAGAAAAATCAAAGCATTCTACATTCATGGAAATATCCATGCCATTAATAGAAAGGATAAAAGCTTAGAGATTTCCAAGAAATGGACTGCATAATACATTGCTAATTTAAATATTTTTGCATACATTTTCTTATATGTATTTTATTATGGCTATGATTACGAGGCATGGATCCTCGAAAATGTTAAGCCTATTATTAACTTGTATCTTCTCCATAAAAACTTTATTTATAAGTGTGTGTTGTTTCCTTTCATTTGAAAGTTCTAAATAATAATAAAAAACATACTTACAATCTTGGATGAGTAAATTAATTTAAATGTGTGCTGAAAAATGGAAAAGCTTTTTTAAAAATTAATCTTTAAATATACACATTACTTTACTCTTATTTCTCTTTAGGTAAGTGATAAGTAGTATTTGATGTCAACCCATATAAAGATTTAACACAACAGAATTCCTTCATAGATTAATGATCCACCATGATTTTTTTTTTTTACTTTAACAAGCAGTTCGACATGAAGAAGGCCCATTTTCTGAAATTTCTGGAGACAGAGTGCAAACCTTTTGCTTTTTTACATTGACACCCTTAACTTAAGACTATTGTTATAAGCCAGACATGGCCAAACTGCAGCCCCCAAGCCGCATGCGACTTTAGAAGAATAATTGTGGTTCCCGGTACATGTACTTCAGGTCCCTTCTCGTATTTACATAGTTCAAAAAATAATTTATAAAAATTATATTTTTCAAACATACAAAAATTGAGAAAAGTTTTCTTTAGACCTCATATTGACATGTATTCATATATATATAACCTTGAAGTATTTTATTTAGGTAGCCTCACTATCTTATTATAAAATAGCCAAGATACAATCCACCTGAAAATTTTCTTACTTCAAAGTTTAATTGATGAAAATGATGTCTGATCGACACTATGAATTTGTAAACTTTTAATGAAACAATCAATTTATATTGTGCTCCGATAAGTTGATTGCAATTTCTTTCACAATACATTTTCAGCATTATATGTGTTTTTATCATATTGTTAAGAATAAAACTAAAATTTTTCTTTACTTAAATACATCTGTCATTTTCAGTTTTTTTAAAAAATATGGTGACAGAGGACAAAAAGTAAAAAAGAAAATATGAACATGAAAATAGAACTTTTAATAGTGAATGGGAGGAAAATTTATTTTTTATTGACAATAAAGGAAAGGCATTATGTCTTATTTGTAAATCTACAGTAACAAATTATAAAGTTGGTAATTTATGTTGTCATCCTGAATCCAATCGTCCTCAATTTTCTGCTCAGTATCCACAGAATTCAAAATTAAGATAAAAAAAAACTTGGTTCTTTAAAATCAAGCTTAAATAAACAAGTCCATTTTGTCGGCAATTATCAATCAAGCTGACAATGTTGTTGAAATTAGTTTTGTAATTTTCTGGAACACTGCTCATGCAAAACACTTGTATGGAGAGTTTATTAAAAATGCAAAAGACATAGTTAAAATTTTAGATCCAAATAATGCAGCGTTGCACAAAATTATTTCGCAAATTACGATATCGAGACACACAATCAAATGATGCATAACAGAAATTAATAAATCTCTAAAAGTTAAATTAAAAAATGATCTGAAGAATTGTACTGCGTTCAGCTTAGCTCTTGATGAATCTACAGATCTCCCTCAATTGGCCATTTTCATATATTTTGTTTCTCTTGAATTGTTAAAGAATTATTAGATTTAATGGCACTTCAAAAATCAACCCATGGTATCGATATAAAAAATGCACTCGATTTAATCTTGAAGAATTTTGAAGTGCCACTCAATAAGCTTGTAAGTATTGCAACTGATGGAGCTCCAGTAATGCTGGGTAAAACTCTGTCTTATTGGACTTTTGAAAGATGATTCTAAAATTCCGCAATTCGCTGCTAAATATTTAAAATATCCTGATGTGATAGCAACTGTTATACATATTGTAAATTACATTCATACAAACGCAAAAAATCACTGTCAACTTAAAATTTTTCTTTAAGAATTAAATGATGAAGAACTTCCAAACCTTAAAATTCTATTGTATTGTTAGATGGCTATCTAGTCACAATGTATTAAACTGTTTTGTAGATTTGCTTGAACCGATTATAATATTTCTGAAAAATATGGAAAAATCATATTCCTAATTGGATGATGATGAATGGTTGCAGGATTTGATGTTTCTTACTGATACCATGCAACATTTACAAACATTCAATTTAGCATTACAGGAAAAAGATAAAATATCTGACCTTTATCAAAGCATATTTAGTTTCCAAACAAAAATTCAATTTTTTCAAAATGACATTAAAAATAAAACATTAGATCATTTTCCTCGTCTTGAAAAAATCTGTGCAGATATTAAATTAGAAAAACTTAATGAGTATTCAAGAAAAGCTAGAAGAAATATTAACGGAATTAATAATAGATTGAAGACTTGAAATATTTTAAATCAATTCTTGCTTTTTATGTAAATCCATTTGCTATTGATATCATTCACGATGAGTTTCCCATATCCAATATAATACTGCTGAAAAAGCAGCTGGAGATTTAGAATTATTAGAAATGAAAAAAACCAAGCTCTGCTATTACAAGTCGACACCGATCAATGAATTCTGAAAATTTGTGCCAGAACCAAAGTACCCACAATTAAAAAAGGCTGCTTATTGAATTATTTCAATTTTTGGGACAACTTATTTCTATGAATGTTTTTACTCCAGTTTGAAATTTGTAAAATCAAAATATCGCGCACAACTAACAAACCAGCATCGAAAAGAATTGCTGCGGATGGGCGTGACAAATTATATGCCAAATTGTAAAAATTTGTCACAACAAATAAAATATAATATACTGTAATGGGCACATACACTGTTACATTATTTTTTAAAAAGTGAGACATTGAAAAGTTCGCATTTAAAAACTTCTTTTTTTTTAAGACATAAAAATTGAAAATTAATTCTATTTTAAACTCGTATATATATAAAATCACACAGATGAATTTAATAGTTTATTTAAATGTCGAGTATGAATAAATTACATAGATTGCATTTGAAAAGAAAAATATTTTATCCCTGATTTAACCTTAGGCCAAAAGTTCGCAGCCAAACCAATGCCAATCTATCTGATATATCGAAGTATTCAATGTAGCATGAATACGATAGCACCAAAACAACATACTGTCAGGAATGTACATCTGAACAGCATGGTTAATAGACGACATTGATTCTCAACCAAATAGGAATGCTACATCTATCAGCAAGAACAATAAACAAAAAACTCCATAGGAAGGGACTGGGTTCTGTCTTACTATCCCTTCCATAGGCAAAAAAGGGGAAGGTGCAGCGCATAAATCGATCCTGCAGGTAGCGAATCTCATACATCTACTAATTACACCAATATATCCAATCCACTGACCCAATTTAACTACGAAACAAATAACCTAAGATTACCCTCCCTTAAACTAACATATATAATTTTACAAATCTATGCAGACATTCATGCCTGACTTAAGTTTAGTTTAACAAAAAAACAAAATAAAAAATACATCAAATAACATTATTATCATTAATTTACGTTGGTCAGATAGGATTCTATTTATATTATTTACTGAAAGGTTTAGAATTTAGAGTTCTTATTGTTTTCAAATTAATATTCCTTAGAGTTCATAAAGTTCTTATGGTTTTAGAAATGCTTATTAGCTATATAGTTCTTACTGTTTTAGAAAAGTTCATTCTTTATAGTTGCTTGCCGTTTCGAATCCAGCATTAAATCCCCCCGACGATCCTGTGGTCCTCAATATAGAAAAAACGATGTTTCATTTCTTTTTTATAACCACTGAAGGAATTGAAAGTGCGTCTTTCAACCCCTTCACCCCCAACTCTCCGACTTAACACATCTCCGTCTTCTCTTAAATTTTCTTCACTCACTAAAAATTTATTTCCAAACTTTTTCTTTTATATGTAACTTTCGGATCCAATGGACATTACGTCATTGATGATGATGATCCTTCCGTTGAGGTCCGATTCCCCGATGGATTTCTTTCACTGGCCATTCTGTTCCCATTGTTTTCCTCTCCTATCTGACCTTTGCTTATGCATTTTGAAATGCCCAAGGGCTGGTTTACTTTTACTAATTAAAATAATCATTTCCATTTTATACAATAGAATTAAATTATTTTGCAAACTTAAAGATATATTTTTATCTTTTAATCTTTTTAAGTTTTTGCTTTTAAAATATTTTTTCTCTTTTTAATAAAGTTTTATTTTAATAATTTTTTTTCCATCTGTGCAATTTTATATATATACGAGTTTAAGATAGAATTAATTTTCAATTTTTATGTCTTAAAAAAAAAAGAAGTTTTTAAATGCGAACTTTTCAATATCTCAATTTTTAAAAAATAATGTAACGGCGTATGTGCCCGTTACAATACTTTTTATTATATTAAATTTTTAAAACATATATTATTTAGTTTTATGTATTTATTTCAATGTTCAATAAATATACCAAATACAATTACTATTTGTTCATTTATAATATATCCTTATTTAATATTTAGTTGTGGTTCTCGAATAATTTCAAATTTTCAAAAGCGGCTTGGACTAACCAAGAGCTTAGCTACCCCTGTTATAAGCTAATGATAATCATCACCATATCCTTCAGCAGTTACTGCATGAAAAGAAATCTTTCATTTGATTCTTTAGAACTCTAACCAATCAAATTCAGTTATTAGATTTGTTTAATTATATTTACATATAAAAAAAATACTTCTAATCTTTTTTTGATAATCAAAAACCTAGAAACCCCATTGTTACATACATCAATAGATAATTTTAATTAAATAAGTCTTGTTTAATTATAACAGATAGAAAATAAAATTTAAATCCTTATCAAATTATGGATTTTAGCTCAAATTATTTAATTATCTTTTAAACGGATTATTTGTTAAACTTAATATTTATTAAATGTATTACTTATTAACATATTATTTATTTCCTTTCTTAAAAACATAATTTATATTGAATTAATGTGATTACACCTGGGTCTTGTTTTATGCGGATTATTTTAATGCGATTCATGTTTCTTCTTAATATCCTTCATATTTCACTATATTTATTAGACATCAAGAAATTTAAATTTTGACTTGAAATACTTTTTTTTCTTTCAAAAATATAATGTTATATTAGCAGCTTACATTAATATGACCATAAGCTGTATTTAGAATCTTAAGCTTCTATGTAAATAATCTACTTATACTAATGAGTAAATAATAATAGATTTATACATACGTATAAAAATAATGCAATATTCAAAAATTTTAAACTTTTAAAACGTATTTTGTGAAATATTAACAGAAATAAATATTTTTTTAGATTTTTAAAATAAATAATAACAAAGATTTTATAAACTGAAAATAATCTTTCGAATGATAGTATCTAATTTTTATGTTTTGATTACAATCTCATTTTTTTAATATAGAAACAGCACAAGACTGGAAGTGGCGCTAGTTGTACATGTCACGAATCTGATTTCTTACTAGTTCACAAACGAACCCATATTGTAAAATAGCGGTAATAATAAAATATGTATGAAAAAATGTAAAATTAAATAATGTAGTTAATAAAAAAAGTTTGTCTTATATTAATTTTTTTTATATATTTGAAATTTTTTTATTAGTCATACTTTATTTCCTTATTTTTTTAATGCTAATTTTTTCTTGTTGCATTGCTTTTATGCCAATTTCTGAAAATTACGGGAACCTATCCCCCATTTTTCAAGGTAAGTTAAGTTTATTTTTGTGCGCGTTTTCTGAGGAACCTATCTACCGCATAAAATGAGACCCAGGTGTACTAGATGAATCTGTATACAAAAATATACTCATTTCTCTTTTATAATAAATAGCAACTTAATCTGCTTCTCTGACAAACTCATTTCAACTCTTTTAACACTTGCAAACAAACTTCTGCTCCTGTAATCTTTATACCATTTGCCTTCATACTACTCTAGTCTTACAAACCATTTACCTCTATTAAATTTTTCTCTCCTCATGTATCAAAACCAATGCTATGAAATATTTCATTTCAATGTTTATACATATGTATAAAAAGCAAATATATTGTTCATATTTGATCATTTCAATGTACTAATTTGCAAGAGAACACTTGCTTACTGCTAAAAAATAAGTGAAATTATATATCTAAATTAAATCCATATATTTATTGTAAAAGTCTTCTTCATTAACAATTTTTTTCAATATATATAAAATTTAAAATCTTTCACTAAAATAACCATAAAAAATCTATAACTTGGACCATTATGTTGCTTTTGTTAAAAATTACAAGAAATTATTTGTAAGATATTAATTAAACATGCACACATCAGTCTTTTTTTTAATCTTCTGAAAATATGACTAAGAGAAAACTGAAAACCTCATAATGAACCTCTGCACACACAAATAAAAATTTTAATTCTAAGTAAAATAGATTCAATAACTATCAGTGATTATATTCTTTCTTGGCTGACATCTATTTCACCTGCATAGCATAGGTTTTTGTCAATATTATTAAAAAAAATAGTTTACCCTTATTTGTATTATTTTTTATATAAAATTATTAGATATTTATTTCTTAATAACTATTTGACATTTAATTTTGGTTGACTGTTTTTAAGCAAAAAATTAGTCAACTAAAAATTTACAATGTCAAACAGAAATTGTAATTTTACTTTTTCTACACAGATAATTGAAAAAACAAAAAATAGTACTAAAATCACAAATATTACAAATCATAATAAGAATGAACTTGATCTATGCTGTTATCAGTTTCTTAATATTTGAGTACTTTTGTCAATAGCATTCTTACATCACCATAAGCAACTAAGACTTTTTTTTGTCAGTTAATAAATTGGTGACCACATAAAGGAAATACAATTAATAACTTTTGTATAGCCCATCCAGGATAAAATGTAGTTATCTGCTTTTTCAGGGAAAATAATTCATAGTTATCTTTGAATTGAAATCTCAATTCTGATACTTCCAACAATTATTGTAATTTGGGAGATTCTTCTATATTTGATCTTAAAAAAGACTCCAAAATTCAATCAGGTATATTTACTTTAAAAATGTTAAAATTGTCAATTGAAATTAGAATGGAAAGACTTCAAGTGCTGACAATAGTTTGTACACTGTATAAAATATTAAAAAGTTTACAAAACATCATATTGCCAATATTTTTCATAACTATGGTTACAATTTTTAAACACTTTTATTTAACATAGCTTTGTTTGTTTAGGTTAAATTTTATAATATATTTTAAACATACTTTAAATTTTTTACAGGTGTTAGAAAATGATGACAATGCAATATAATGAAATATTTCTGGGTTTACCAGTCTAATAATGTTGTTGGCTTATTCACATGTTGATAATGGTTTAGATGGCAGTGTATTTTTTTAAAGCTCTAACTAAAAAACATTGTCAATTAAAAAAAAAACTAATTTCTCTTCATTGTAAAAATTTTTTAACTCCATCTTTCTATTTTAAATGAACCCTAGTGAAACTTTTGTATACATTTCTTCATGTTTGAACATTTTATTTTTACAATTACTTTCTTTCTATATAATATATTAATAATCTTAACATTATTTAATATAAATATAAGCTTGCAAGCAATAAACATTTTAAAAGTTAATATTTGATGTTTCTAAAACATGAAAATATATTTCTAAATGGAGTTCTTATCTATAACAATGGTGTTTGCCATCACTGAACAAATTTATCTACTCAAAAGTGGTGGTAATTTAAAATGCACTTTTCAACATTTTGGACATCAGGTGAGGAAGTTCAAAACTGCTGCTGAGACAACCAAGCAATTGATATGAGTTAATACTACCAAATTTTCATAACTAAGTATTCCAGATAATTTGTCCAAAACAAACAAAAAAAATTGCAAATTTTCATAAAAAAAAAAAAAAAAAAGCCAGAATTTTCATAGAAATAACTGCATTACATGACCAAAAAATCCCCAAATAACTCTTAAAATCAAAAAGAAAAAGCCCCCCCCCCCCAAAAAAAAAAAATTAGCGAATCATGTGGCCAAAAAAAGGGTCAAATATCAAAAAATAATATTTAGCAAATATTAATAATTAGAAAATAAAAAAAATTAGTGTAAAAAAAAAATCAAAAACAATTCTAACGTATTTTACTCTAAAAATATGACAAAGTAAATAACTGCTTACATGAAAAATATATTAAAATTATATTTACAATTAAATGAGCATAGTTAAAAAATTACTAAACTAACAAATGAATAAAACAGAAATGCTTATGAAGGCAGAAGTGGAATTTGATATTTCATCAAATGTATTTTGTTAAAGATGTATGTAAGTAAATAGATATTACTTATAATTATCAAATATTAAAATCCAAAATATTATATTTTCTTAAATGCAAAAAAAATATGGGGGTAAAAAATTTCAAGAATAATAGTTTAGCAAATATTTGACCAAAAAAAAACAACAACAAAACATTGAGAAATTAAGCTGCACATAAATTTTAAAATTAATAAATAAAACTACAAAAGCATATTACACACGAATAAAAAAAATTCAAAAGCAATATTTAGCAAACATTGGTAATTAGCAAATGACATAAAAAAATAATTCATGAAACAAAAAAAAAACCAAGGCATTATTATGAAATATCAAAAAATATTTAACAAATAGTAAATAGGAAATGGCCAAAAAAGTTCATGTCATTACATGCAAAATAAAATCAAATATGAAAAATATTTTAGAAGATGGCTAAAAAAATTAATGTAATCACGTGACCAATGTGGGAAAAAAATTATCAAAAATATTAGTAATTAAGAAATGGCCCAAAAAAAATTAGTGCATGATCAAAAAACCCCAAATTACTAGCATTATAAACGTGCTGGTATTAATGTAAGCATGGCAGCCAAAAAAAAAAAAAAAATTGCATAAACTAACACAGCAATAATGTGCTTAAAGTATTTTAAAATTACAATTACTAAAAAAGCAAAAACATACATTATCAAAACACTACTGATATTATGGTTAAATGAAAAAATAAAAATTAAGAATTTAATTAAGTATTTTAATTTCACAATCAACAAGCACCATCATTTAAATGTCATCAAAAGTTCGATTAACCTAAATTATTTAAAAAAAAATAATAATTTTTTTTTATTATTTTTAATTTTTTTTTTTTTTTTTTTTTTTTTTTTTTATTTTTTTTTTTTTATTTTTTTTTTTTTTTTTTTTTTTTCTTTTCTTTTCCCCCCAAATTTTTTGAACAGAAAAACCCACCCAATTTTTTTTTTTTTTTGTTTAATTTTTTTTTTATTTTTTATATAAATAAAAAAAAAAAAAAACAACCACCAAAACATAAAAAAAAAATAAAAAAATAAATTAAAATTTATTTTTTTAAAAAAAGGGGAGGAAGAAGGGGATTTTTAAGAGGGGGGGGGCCGGGGAGGGGGAAAAGGGTAAAGATAAAAATCCTAAGATATAACAAAAGAATAAAGTGTATAACTAAAGAAATCAATTATGAAAAAATTGGGCTGAAATGCAAGTATTTTAATTTTACAACTAACAAGAATCCCATTTTAAATGTCATCAAATATTCAAATATGATATATTCTTTACTCAAAAATATGACTCACTAAAGCTATATATGAAGGATAGTTTGGTATCTTAAAACCTAAAAAAAAGATATATTTTAGAAAGTTACATAAAAAAGACAAAATTTAAATAAATTAATACTAAAAAATATATGGAAGTGTCATCTGGTGAAAGTCTTACAAATTGGTTCTTATTTCATGGAATTACCAGATATTTGCTTCTTGATATATCAAATTGTGATTTATAGTTAAAAATTACATTTTAATAAAAGTACTTTTTAATCCAATCAGTCTTTGATGTAAAAACAATTATACCTGGGTCTCGTTTTATGCGGATTATTTTAATGCAATTCATGTTTCTTCTTAATATCTTTCATATTTCACTATATTTATTAGATATCAAGAAATTTAAATTAATAACTTATTTTCACTTGAAATACTTTTTTTTCTTTCAAAATTATGTTATAATAGCAGCTAACGTGAACATGACCTGAAGCTGTATTTAGAATATTAGCTTCTATGTAAATAACCTACTTATACTAATGAGTAAATAATAATAGATTTATACTTACATATAAAAATATTGCAATAAATTTTCAAAAAATTTAAACTTTTAAAACATATTTTGTTATATATAACAGAAATAAATAATCTTTTATATTTTTAAAATAAAAAAACGAAGATTTTATAAACTGAAAATAATCTTTCTAATGATAATCTTTTTGTTTTGATTTCGATCTCAATTTTTAAATATAAAAACAGAAAACTATTAATACAGCGTGAGACTGAAAGTGGCGCTAGTTGTACATCATAACACGAATAAAAATAAAGTGGCTAACAGGTTTCTCTGGGCATAATTGCTGAGAGATTCTTGATTTCGTTTAAGAAGCCACAATACATATCGAATCTGATTTCTTACCAGTTTACAAACGAATGCTAGCGTTAATGATTAAAATATGTATTAAAAATGTAAAATTAAATATTGTAGTTAATAAAAAACAAAAAAAGTTGGTCTTGTATTAATTTTTTTCAAATAATTGAAATTTTTTATTAGTCATACTTTATTTGCTTATTTTTTTAATGGGAATTTTAAAGTAATTTTTTTTTGTTGCTTTGCTTTTATGCGAATTCTGAAAACTACAGCACATATCCCCCATTTTTCAAGGTAAGTTAAGTCTACTTTTGTGCGATTTTTTTTTAATGCGTGTTTTCTGTGGAACCTATCTATCGCATAAAACAAGACCCAGGTGTAATTAATTAAATATTTAAAGATGTACTTTTACAATTAATATTATCAGTTTATTTATGTTGATTATATTTTGAACATAATATAAGTATATTTGAAAAATATAATTGAGAAAAAAAAAAAAATCAGTATTAATGTTAACTTATAATTTTCCAGTTTAGCCATTAAAAAAAATCTTAAAAATACAATAAAATCTGGAATTAAGATTTCTAGTTGATCTGGATGTCTTAATTCCCAAACTTTTCCAGATTTAAAGATGTCACTTAATAATAATTGAAAAATATTATTGAACAATCCTTGTATTAATTAAGGAATTAAATTTATGAAGTATTGCCTCTAACACTTTTTTTAACATTTCAAGATAAAGTTATTCATTCATTTCAATTTCTTCTAGTATGATTTTTCTTACATCAAATGAAGATTAATCATTTCTTATCTGACAATTTAACTTTTTCTTATATAAGTACACAGCTGCTGTTTCTGACATTTAAAATACAATCCATGGCCAGAAATAAATGTACAAAAACACAATGTATTATAATGTAAATGTTACGACTTTTAGTATAATGTGGGTATATTTTTACAATTGTAATGCTCAATTTCATGCTAATCATAAAAAGTCACATATTTCCAAACTAATTAATCACAATTGTTGCTTATTAGACTATTTACTTTTTAAAAAATCTTTATTTACATGTAAATAAAATAATGCAATGTAAAGTGTAAGCAAACAGAAAAAAATAACCTTCAAAATATTAAATAAAAGCACATTTATTAACTCTTGACTTCTGTTCAATGGGAAAAGGAGAAAAATGATGGGAGAATAAAAGTACAAGATTTTTCTTTGTTTCAGAATTACAACGATGGTGGGACCAAAAATAAAAATGAAAGGAATTTGTTTGCTTTTATAATAAACACCTTTTTTTTTTAAAATGGGTTCAGTAATTATAACACTGCCCTGTCTTATAATTAGCTTTGTATAAACTACAAAGTTACTTTTTAAAAATAACAAAAGCCTTCACAACAAATCAACACATATTTACAGGTCAGTATTTACACTACATGCTAATTATCTACAGCTAATAATAAAAAAAAGTCCTAAGCAGGGCTTTTTAGAAATTTATATACATAAAAAAAAAAAATTTAAAATACATTTTACCATAAAAATACAATTGAGCTTCATGAATGTAAACAAAATTAAAAATAATATATAATTTTGGTAAAACTTCGTACACTTTCCAAAAGGAAAATTGGTTAGAAATGCAGAAATTGTGTCCAAATTACTAGAAATGTTTGTGTATAAATGTGTATATATGCATATTTAAATATATATGCACATTTATTAAGCAAATTACAAATTATTTTCTGTAATTAACAGACAATTCTTGACACTACATGAAATATAGAATGTGTATAACTTACAATTAACCATCATGATGTTAAGACAGAGGATAGCAAGATAAAAATATAGTATAACAAAATTTTGCATCCTTTTTTATATTCAATAATAATAAAATCAACAGCATTTCTTGTCAAAGAGATAGAAAAACTAATGCAACTTATATATAAAAAACATTAAATTTACATAATTTTATATATATCACACACACACATAAATATATATAATTAAATGGAAATAAAAAAAATAGGCTGAAAGGGGCAAGAGAGGCATACAATATGGCCAACATTTACAATTTCTTTTTAAATCTATTAAACTTCCTAAATAAAAAACAAAAATAATAACAAATGACATAAATAATAATTTGAAAACAACAAATTTTATCATTTAATACAGTATATGCATATATATATATAAATCTAAAAATGATAAAATGCCAAATTTTAAATGTATGCCAATTGTATGTATACACTACATATTTAATACATTTATTAAACAATTACCGTAATATTATATCACAATTTTAAGAAATATATAATTAAATTAATAAACTTTATAGCACTACTAAAACTTTAGCAGTCATTCTTAATGGCATGATCTTATTATATATATATTTGAAAGACCTTCCTAACTAAGATGACATTTTGCCAAAAGTTACTGCTGAAGTATCTGCTGATTTAGTTATATATTCATTAAAATATATAGTTGTCAAATCAATTGTATTAAATTTTTTAGCAATTTACACTATATTAAAATTATATATATATACATACACACATTCATTCATATAAAATTATTAACATCAACACCGACATGTAGATTTAATAAAATTTGTATATAATACATACTTTTATATACTGCATATATATATAATGAACTATATAGAAATATTTTTTTATTTTTGTGATAAGGACACAATTCCTTAATAGGAAGTTCTAATTAGAGATTAAAAATGGTGTTTGCACATAAAACACAGTTAAGCAATTTTATAACATTCTTTGTTCTTTACAAAAAAAAAACAAAAACATACACACAAACAAGAAGCAGGTAAAAATAAAACACAATCAATTAGTCATCTGGCTAAGATTAAAAAAGGCAAATACATATAATGTGAAAATTAGTCCTCTATCTACTGATATGCATTTAATCAGTTTATATATATTAAGTTGCTGCTAAGCAAAAATGGAGATAGATATAACATATGTATATCGTTATGACATAAAAAAAATCTATGTTCCAAAAGGTGAATCTGATGAGAGTTTGGAAGAAAAAAAAACAAAATCACTGAAGATTTAATTGAATTGGAAAAATATTTTTAATTTACCAAAAAAAATTGCGAATTGATGAGTATACTTAAAAATCTCAAGGCTTTTTTCCCCAGTGTACATTTTTTTAAAAAGCTGTTCATTTGTTTTTTCCCCTTCCCCATATTATCATTTTCTTTAATCTTTTGTTATTTCCTTTATTTCAATTATAATTCCTCGCTCTTTCTTTTTTAGTTTCGGATCAGTTTTTAGTCTCCTAACACATACACATATAAACAACTGGTTGTGTTGATAGAAAAATGCCTAAGAATGGGAAGTAGGGAAATACCTGGAAAATAGTTACACAAGTTTAAAATAAAAAAAGTAGAAATGTAAAAAGGCACAAGAAAAAATATAGGAAAACTACTGCACCAAACTACTTCAGTCTAAATAACAATAAATGCATTTATACATATGCATAAATTTTATTTATATAATATCTGCCTCACCACATTCATTTATGGTTATTTTTTCTCTATTTCACCACTTTCCACTTTTATTCTAAATATGATTCCAACTTATAAATGAAAATAGTGATTTCTAAAACAGAATTTAGTAATCTGATATTGAAGAATTACATGTGTGTCAAGCGTTGGTGACCTAGCGGTTAGCATAGTTGCCTTCTAAGCAGCTGACCCGGTTCGCTTCCCTGTCAACGTTTTGATATATATATATAAAGAATTACATGTATCATATGCTCTTTAAAGTCATGATTAATTTTTTTTATTTTTAAAAATCTTTTTGGATGGTGATATTATATAATTTTTTCCAGCAAAGCTTTTATTAGGATTATCAATTTGAATTTTTCCATGTCAGTTTTATTAACGTCTTGAGGCACAAATAAAGGCATTTGAAAGTAAAACAATAAAAGTTTGTAATAACTATTACCTTATAATTTTTTTATATATTGTTGACAAATTATCTCACACAGGCACAAATCTTTGATTTAAACATTAAAACAACATTGATTTAAAAATAGAACTTTATCTACTGTTTGGAAATTTTTATCATCAGATTAAATTATAAAGGATTCATTAAACTTTCAAGATTTTGAGATTATTTTTTTTAAAAAAAAAAAAAGATTTACGATATTTCTGGTTTAATCTTGAATATACACCCTTTAAAAATATAATAATTAAAACGATATAATACATAAATTAGTATACACACATTTTAAAATAAAACCGAGAAATAAAAAAAACATTTAAATACTAGTAAATAATAGAAGTCTGATTTGAGTACTCTTCTATTTTGTCTTATTGATCTATTTTTTTCTTAACCAAAAAAAAAAAGGTTTTCATTTTCATCCAAGTTTTTTTTTGGGGTGTGTGTGTGTGTGATTGATACCTTATCCTTAAATCAGGGGTCCCCAACCTTTTTGCACTTAAGAGCACATTCTATAATACTGGCCAGGTGGCGGGCACCATTTATTTTTTCAACCAGGTGGCGAGCGCCATTTATTTTTTCAATGTAAATTTATAATTGGATATTGTCAATAATACACATAATGTACAAAAAAATATTTACAATAGTTTTCAAAAATTAATTTCAGTATAGGAAAAAGATAAATTTATTATATAAAAAATAATATACAATATGTTAAAAATTACATCAAAGTTTAGCAAAAATTAATTACTTCCACTTTTATTATTATAAAATCAATTTATTAATATAAAAAAGGTAAGTAAGGATTATTCATGTGTTGCAGCTTGAAGTCCTTAATGGCCTGCAAAATCCTCACAAATAAATCATCCTTATGTAGTTGACACTACATAAATTAGCCTAAATAGGAATGGTTGTGCAATTCCCAGGTATTTTTTTTATTTAACCAGACCCATATCCTTCGAAGCTTTGTGCATGCCCACTGGTAGCTGAATCCACAAAGTTATATCGGTGATTTACTTTGAAATGTTCAAATCCTGCATTTCTTAATTCATCATTTTTATAGACCTTCCAACAATGCAAATAGTAAAACCATCAATGACATTTTGTTTTATTGACTCCATAATAATAGCTGCAGACAATGAAGCACTCGCCAGTCTCTCTGCATAGCTGAGTGAAAAGGCTTTCATCAATTTCGACAATTTTATTAGACCCTCATTTTCCAAGGAAAAGGCTACATGTGCAAACCTCTCTCAGGTAGTTGTTCCAATCAATGATTGCCTTATTGGACAAATCCAATTGTTCCCCCCCCCCATTCAATAGACATTAATCCAAAAAGATCAACTATAAATGAATTTGAGTGCCATCAGAAACAGAATTTTGGAGCCCTCTAAACATGTTCCTTTCTAAATAAATATTTGGTTTCCACAATTTTCATGTTGCATGGCTACTTTTGAGCTATTGGCAATAAACTGTCACATCATGTCCATTAACAGTTTTCAGAAGGGAAAGATCCGATACATTTAGAAATACACTGTGTGCTGTTTTGTCAAAGTAAGATTCCAAATTGTAATCATTTTAGCAAAATAGTAGTGACAAAAAGATGCTAAATTTACATAAATTATGACATCAGAGCATGTCAGCATTTATGTTATTTAATCAATGTATTAAAAAAAAAGTGAAAAATAAAAAGGTGATTATTCTCCATAATGAAATAAACTTGAATGTAATTTATAATCAATTTATTAAGTTATTAAACTTAAACACTAACAAATATTTGTTAAAATAAGGCAAAAAAAAAATACAATTATAAATAAATGGAATTGTATTAAAGTGTATATATAAAAGAAAAAAGGAGAGAAAATATATATAGTTAAGACTACAAGCAAAGATTTTGAAGAAAGTCTGTTTTAATAAAATAAATACTTAATAGTTCCACGAACTTGTATAACTTAATTCAAAATGGCTGACAAACTTGGTCGGAATAAAATATGTTAAGTATCCTTAACTATTAGCTTTAACATTTTGCAAAATATATTTGTAAATATATACACTGTACATAAAGTACAATATATGTATACATTTAATACTTTAACAGGTTGACATTTTCTATTGTTAACCCTGATGGCAGTTTTTTTCATGTACATCTTTATTCTATACTAAGACTTAATAAACTGGATTTTGATTTCTTAGAAATTTAAGTTCACAAACAAAAAAATCATATTTGAACTTTGCAAATATTAAAAAAAAAAAACTTAGTTTATGTAATAAAAACAAAAACATTTTCTTCATTCAACAGAGGTAAGAAAAAGGCTAAGTGAACACTCCAAAAAATCAACAAAATCTTCTTTAACAGAAATCTATTTTTAAAATACAAATGAATAAATGTTAATCTCTGATAAATCTATAAAATTCAGCATTAACATGTTAAAACTTCTTTATAACTTTTAGATAGTCTCAATCTCAAAAGATCCTATCCACAGCGTAGGTAATAATGTTACACAATCAGTGTCACGAGCCAGTTATTTTATCGTACCAACCAAGTTTTCTCCATTAATATTATGATCAAATTTGCTAATATTTTTAAAAATGAAACATATATGAATAAAATTAAAGTGTATATGCATATTTGTTTGCTTTTCAATAATTATTATACAATTATTGTTTAAAAATAATCCTAAATATTTAATAAATTAAGCAAAATAAATATTATTTTATTCCAAAAATTTTCTTGAAGTAATCTCACAAATGCAGTGAAAACCTGATTATTCAAAGAACCAAAACTGACAAAGACATGGAACCTGGACTAAACAAGTAGAGATTAAACTAAATACACTACAATCTTTACTGACTATATGAAATAATAACCTCTTCAGATTTTTAATTAATAAATATACATTACTTGGCAGATTTTGCATTTAAAAAAAAAAAAAAACTCATGGAAAATTCACTACAGATAGCCATACAAGAGCAATTTAAAGCAGAACTATAATAACATTTAAACTGTTGGATCTTACAACTGTTCAATTATTACATACATTCAAGAAAAAATAGTAATCATGTATGTTAAAAATGTAATTATTTTTAAAAAAAAAAAAATTGAATCATTGAATTGCAAAAAGTAAATTACTGCAATCAACTATAATATTTACTAAGGCTGTAACCTCAAGAATGTATGCGTAAAAATGCGATAGTAGTGACCTCTATAGGTCTTAACCAGAGGGGAATATAAGTAAATTTACTGTTTATTCATACCTCAATATCAATACATATTTAAAAATATAGGGAAACATTTTTTTTAAATTATGCAACATTTAATAAAAAAGCTAGAGACAAAAATTATTTTATTCATTTTTAGGTGGAAGGGGATTTTAAGTTTAAAAGTTTTTAGGTATAATGGATTCTTGTTTCAAGTTTGCATTTATGATGATTTTGCACAATCACAATTGAGTAATTATAAAACATGATAAATTTTTTTGTTCACAATGTAGAAGCTTGCAAAATGATGCAAAATAATCATTTTTTACTAATGCTGAAATGTTCTCTTTAATATATCTAACAATTAAGCATTATTGTATTTATATTTATTCTAATACTTATATAAAAATAGAAAATCACATATATATATATCATTAAATCTTCAATATGCTCTTCATTTTAATAATAAAAAAGAGATGCTATTTTAAACTTACAAGTCAATGGCATAACTAGAAAAATTGGGCCCAAAGGCAGAAAATCTAAAAAGGCCCATTTTCATTTATTCAAAATTTTCAATTATTTATTTTATATTATATCTTATAAAGTAATTTTATAAAGATACTCACTTTAAAAATCCTTCTTTCTAACTTTTGCATTTGCAAAATCACTAATTAGTACTTTTCAAGTTCACTTTAGATGTTTTCTTCTGCACAATAACTAACACTGCAAGATCTTTAAGCCTGGTTTGGTCATTTGAATTTTTATAATCTTTTTATTATCTTTAATTTACTAAGACCTTTCAATGCTAGCTAGTTATCGAAAATGTAAAAAATAACAAGAAAACGGTATATATTTCACTAAATTCACTTTCCAAACAACTGTATTTAGTAATTAACAAGTCTGAGAATAGTCAAACAAATTAGTTTTTAAACAATAAATGATAGCCTTATATGTATTGTGAAGGTACTTTGGATTTTTCAAAATAATTTTACAATTTCTTATATCATATAACAAAGACACTTTATGAGATATAGTTAATAAATGTTTTCACATAAATATATTTTGATTGCCATGCTATAGATTTTCAAGTTTATGGCACCTGAAATGCTTGGGCCTGCTGGCATTGCCTTCCTTTGCAACTCTGTAGTTACACAACTGCTATAAGATCTTAAATAAAAGTGAACAAAACATAAAAATTATTATTTAAGAAGCAATACTATCACATTAGATACTTGTATAAATACTGAAAGACAATTTTTTTGTAATTGTAGTATAATATGTTTATTCTAAACTTTTTTAAAAAAATGTTGTATTGTAATTAAAATTAGAAGTTATTATGGGAGAAATGTTGATATTGTTCATTTGAAAATACAATACTTGTATGTGAAATCACTAACAGAAAATAATTTTAAAAAATGCAGAATGTTTAATTAAAAACAAAATCTAAAATATTAAAAAAAAAAGCAAACTGTGAATAAAACTTTCAATTTATTCACATAAAATAAAATTCTGTTTGTGAGAGGATTATATTTCAAAATAAAAATTTTAATATCACTTAGGAGACAAAAAAAAATTGATTTAAAAAATCACAGAACTTTTGCTTACATGATGAAAAAATAGCTATTTTTAATTTATAAAAATGAAAAGCTTGAAATATATTGCCACATCTTCATTGCCAATTATTTAAAAGATCTAATAATAAAAAAGGACTTCATTCATTTTTGCTACTTGAAAACAAATGATTTTTTTCCTTAAAAAAGCTCCCTCAATATCAAAAAAGAGACATTTAATAAATTTTACACATACATGTTGATATGCTTTACAAAGAATGCAATTTTTTTCTATCTACGTTTATTTTTCCATTCAGCTTAATGTATTTTCAGTGAAATGCAACATAACAATAGCTGTCTTTAATTCTGCATGCTGTTTTATAGTCGGTTAGTAGTATGCAAATGACCTAATTTACAATTTCAGTGATATGATAGTTGGATGTTATTTGACCTTTTATTTATTATACTTTTACTGTTTGTGATGTACTAAGCTTCCTTTATTTTTCTCTATCATTTCACTCAACTCATACCAGTTTAAGATTCTGTAGGCGAAATTGATGTCTGTATTCTTTTCCATGATCTTGTGACCCAGGATTTATTTTGCTTTTAGCAATTGTTTTATTTTGGCATTGAACTTTTTGATTCCCTGTCCAGTGTTTTTTGGCTATATCTGGTTAGTTAGGTCTTTTAAATATTCTTCTATATTGCATTTTATATCTGCTTCATACATTGGGTCAGTTTAGAAAACCTTTAAATCTTGTTAGTTTGTGTAATTGGGATTTTTGACTCAGATATACCGCCTCTTATTTCTATTGGCTCTACTATCATTTGATAGTCGAGATTGTTATTACTTCTGTTAATCATTGTCAAAAATTTTGTTTCTTATTATGTTTTCTATTGTACATTGTAGAGATGAAACTGCTTAGCTGTTTATACATTTATTTTATTTGTGCAGGTCTGCATATAAACACACCATGTATCTTATATATAATGAGTTTGCCTTTTTCAGGGAAATATGATACTTTTTGTTTTTGTCTTTTTTAGGTTGCATATTATCTCACTGGTTGGTAGCCCCATTGGCCACAAGTCCATCATTTTATATTAGTTGTTAAACTTGACCATGATGTTGTTGTCTATCCAGTTTAGTATGAAGTTCCTCTTTTGTTTATTGCATTCACTTATCTCGATTAAGTCTTTTATTATGCTTATTAATGTTTTGTGAGATACTATACCATATCTACTGATTCAAGTCTAATCTTATTTTAAGATTTAGTTTTGACAAATTCGAAAGATGACTTAATGATATATTTTCTAAAGCCAGATTGATTTTGTAGCCATTCGCCTATGCACTTCCAAAGTCTACCATTAAACGTAGGAGATAGTCTGCTTTATGTAACTTGATATAAGAATATTTGGAGGAATTGTGGCTGAAAAGTAAATATTTTATTCTGTTTAATGCTTTGTTAGTCTGTTTTATACTGAATTTATAAACTTATCTTTCATTGTTTTTTATATATGCTTTTTTTACAAAATTTTAATCTTTCCATTTACTGCGTGATTTTTTTGTATGCAATCCATTAATATGAATCTGCTTCTCTTGTTATTAAGTTACTAATTTATTTAATTTTAGAAATTTTTAAGTAACCATTTCTTTTGGGACTTCCTAAGACTTTTGACATATTATACGCTCAATCTTAGGAGAAATGAAAATAGAGGGATAAACGGTTTAAGAGGCTTAATCTAATCATTCATATTATTGAAGGCATCAGTAATAATGCTAAATTCCATTTATAATGATGTTTATAATCTTTCGTGCAGGTGCTTCTCCAACAGCTTCAACAGATATTTTCAAATTTCCATTTCTCTAGAACAGTAGTGGTTATAATTCTCATGGCTTTCTAATCTTGCTCAATGATTTTTTCATTTTAATTCTGAAATTTAATTTTATAAATTCTAAATCTTAACTCCGACTAACTAAAAAATGAATTAAATGTGTGTAAGCAATACTTATATACTTGTCTATCTACTATAGCAGCGTTATTATTTTTAAAATTATTTTGCATTTGACGTTTTTCTTTTATTATTATTACTACTGACATCCCAGCCTTCTGGCTTAAAAAAATATAATCATTTACCAGGTCTGTTAACAGACTTTCTGGCACTAGAATAAATACTTGTTTATTCTTATTTTAGCCCTTTAAAAATTTAATTTTCTAATTACAAAATTTGTTTTTGCTTTATTCAATGTTTCAGTTAGTTACTTGTTACATAAATTATTTTAACTTTGCCCTGCATGGTTTGATATAATGGTAGATTCTGGAAGATCACACCCAAATGTCTCTTCTAGTATTCAAACTTATGAATTCTTGAGTAATGTATTTATTTTATTTAATGATTTTTTTTTTTCTTTTTACAAGTTTATTCATTTATGATATTACAAAAGAACAGAAATTAAAAAGCGATGAAAAACTAAAAAGATTAGACAATGACTCACAAAAAAGGAAGGCAAAGATACTTTTCAATAAGCATATTATCTCCACTGATGATTGCAAATCTATTTTGGATAAAGATGGTAAAAACATTTCTTGAATATTTATATTTTAGAATCTGGAATTGATTTTGATTTATAAGTCAAATAAGTTTAATGGCCACAAGACGATATGAATTAGATATTATATCTAGCTACAACAAATAATACCATACATTAAAATGTTTTGCTCAGATTGACAATCAAATGCTGTTAAAAATTACAAAAACTATGTACTTTCCATTTACTTTTCATCAAGTCAGTACTCTGTGCATCTGAATTGTTGGTAAAATCTCCAAAAAATAACAGGATTTGAAGTAATACATATAGTATTGTAGAATGTATTAATTTGAATGAATTGAATTGATTTTTTAAGATTTTCTGATATTCTTTTATTGTAATCGTCTCTACTCATATTATAGGGATAACAATATTAACCAACAAGAGAAAGCTTAATAAAAAAGGTATTTGGAATATTCCATTACTAATTTTCAGAGTTATTTAATATTTTTAAGGCAAATTATACTGTCTGTATTCATGCAAAAATGAGATATATATAACACAATTTTAGCAGAAAAACAAATATGTATATTACCCCGCCTCCCCATACACATTTTTATATTAAAAACTTGATATTATTTATAGTAATTTTCTTGTTTAAAAAAATAGTAAAGATTCTATATTTATAAAAAACATAGTCATGAAAAATTTCAATTCTTATAAAGATTATTAACTTCATTTTTTGATGTAGAGTTCTTTAATAATTATATACATATTATTTCAGGGGTCCCCAACCTTTTTTTACTTAAGAGCATATTCTATAATACTGGCCAGGTGGCGGGCACCATTTATTTTTTTCAATCAGGTGGTGGGCACCATTTATTTTTACAATGTAAATTTATAGTTGGATATATTGTTAATAATACATATAATGTATAAAAAAATATTTATTTCAAAAATGAAATTTTAACATATAATTAACGTTTATATTTTTATGTTGTAAAAGTATAGTATGCCCTACAATTTGATTACAATATAATACAATAATGTATAAAAAAATTTAAAAATTAAATTTATTTGTATCAAATAAATAATTTTTTATCGTGTTCGGATAGCGGCGGGCACATGTAAAATGGTCTGCAGGCGCCATGGTGCCCACGGGCATAGGGTTGGGGACCCCTGTATTATTTCATAGCACAACATCCAAAACTTAATAAATCAATATAAGATAATATCTATGATTTGTTGTCAAGACAACTTGTATAGATAAAAAAAAAAATGGATTCTTTGCCTATTGAATGGGGTTTATTTAAAGCTGCTAGACAGATGAAAATGCCTATCTATTTCAATCATGTGTTTTGCTTTTTGTCTATTTAACATCATAGATAATGATAAAAGGTGGAATTTATTTTTTTATCTATAGAAATTGTCTTAACAGATTGTGAATATTCCATTGGTTCATTAAACTTTGGCTATTGTGTTGGGAGTTATATTTGGAATTCAGTTAGCTATTGGCAAATTATGCTTTAATATATAAATTAATATGGGAGGTTTAGCATTTTAGTATTTAAAGATTTTTTTTAATGCATTCTAGTGGCTAATACCCTCATCCTATTTACTCCTATTGTTAATGAAGCAAAAAAAAAAAAAACTATCCAGGGCTTTAATGCACATAATATGAAGTCCATTAATTTATTTATTGTTTATTATATCTAACCTAATTAAATATCACATTTATTTTATAATAAAATTTAAGATTAAAAGGTTGTTTTATTTCATTAAAATTATTATAGTAGAAGCTATATAAATACTGAACTTTTTTTTTATATAAATAAAATAAAAATTCAACCATATTGCTTGTATATAATATTCTTCAGAAGATTATATATATGTGCCTGTTGATAACATTTTGTATTTTATTTGAAAAAGAAAAAAAGGCTATGGTCGAGAGGTCAGCGATGGCTGCTTTACAAGCAATTGTCCCGGGTTAGCATCCTGGCTGATGCTATGACACATGAGAAGAAAAAAGGCTATAAATTTACTGTTATAAAAAAGATATAAAATGAAATATGATGTCCAGTATGATATCCACATGTATATACATCTATATACTCATAATAAAAATAATAAATATAAAACTATTTATAAAGTCTTTCAATCCGCAAAGTACTTTTCTGTTAATTTCTTAAACCTGCCTCAACTGCTATTAAATTTTTTTTTAATTTAATGGCAGTTGAGGCAGGTTTAAGAAATTAATTAAAAGTACTTCTGCAGATTGAAAGACTGTTTATAATAGTTTATTACCGTTATATTTATTATTTTTATTATGATTACAATTTTGTTCTAACTAATGGACATTTTATTTATATTATCTATATACTCATATAATTCTTGTTTTGACTTAATATAACTCTGAAAAATCAAAATAGTAAACAATTTAAAAAAACATTTTTAAGAAACATTATTACTACAATAAAAATTTCAAGATTATACATTTGTTTATTATAAAATATCTCCATTTCCAAACAATAAGTTTTTTCTTTCATTAATTAAAAATTAAAAAAATAATAAAAATCTTAGCCAGATCACTAAAATATTTCAGACATAACCAAGCATAATGACTTCAGACTGGAAGAAAAAATAATGGAATGTTGTTCAATCTTCCCACCTACCAAACTTTCACCTTTAAAACACATCTGTTAGGGCACCCAGACAAATAAAATTTGGCAGTGCAAAATCTAATTTATTATATAAAATTTATATTTAAAAAAATATACACATTTGTACATAAGAATTATATACATAAATAATTCAATTACTCTTCCACAACAATCAATTTATGGTAATAAAGTATCATTTATTAAAGATTAAAAAAAAATTTAAGACTCATCTAATGTGTGATTCAAAAATTAATTCATTTCTTATGAAGAATACATCATCAAGAGTACTATTTTCAAACAAATCATAAGTTTTGGCCCTCTATGCTGCAAATTATGTGCCCTTACAAATGCTTTAATAGTGGTGTCTTTATAGTAAATAAACAGAAAATATATAATATATGTTCCTTAAAATTTGTTCATTTTCTTTTTTAACTTTGAAAGGGTTTTTAATTACCCCCCCCCCCCCCATTTGGCATTAAAAAGAAATTACAAATAATAAAAAAATTTCTAACAGATATTTTGAGAATACAAATTATCATCAGTTTTTTTTCCCGTGATCATAAAGAAATTAATATTTTTTTATACCAAAAGATCTAAGATATAGAATAATAAAAAAAATTCATACATAAACATCAGGACTAATCAAAACAACTTTATAAATTTTTTTTTCTTATTTCATTTTTTAGAGACCTTCATTTCAAATGTAATAAAGAATAGTAATGCGTAATGAATTCTATTAAAATAGATTGTTTTTTTACATGTTGGTATGGGTACGTATTAAGAATCAGTAATAAAAAAATAGACTTTGGAACACTTTTTTTTGTCCCAGAATAATTTCTTCAACATATTTTTAGTTTACTTTTTTAATTCTTCAACATATTTTTAGTTTACTTTTTTAATTATCATTTTAGATTTGCATTAATGAAAAGTATGGTATTTGTTTGTTAGTTTAGATCTTGGTTCACGCATGCAATATATAAAACCCACAGCATATTCATTTAAGTAGTGCCAATTTATGATGTGGGGTGAATACAACTTGTATTTACATACGTATATATATATGCAAATATGTGTGCCTGTACATATATATATATACACACACACATATCTACTCAATCATACATCAACATATAAATCATATCTTTTGTGTTCAGCTGATTGGTGGCAAGACCAGGAACTGTGGAAGAGTCAAAGTGCTTGAGACCAATGGGATCGGATATTTTGGCGACGATGAATTTATCAAGTACATTTAATGTACAAAGAACAAACAACAATGATGTGCTTGAGTATAAATACAGGTTGCTTGAGATTTCTAAAGCTGATCTGTACAAAATATAAAGATACTGTACATTTCAATATATGTATATATATCCAGAGCTTCTTTCTTCTCCAAGGGCTTCCATAACCTCGATATCTGAGAATACTCACTGAGATTCCCTCCGCTGCTGAAAAACACAACAGACACAACTGTCAGATGACAGCTGCAAATAAAGAAATTAAAATATACTATGCATTCTGTAAATTCAATTATACACGAATAAAATTAAATAAATAGTATGTGAATTTAATAATATGAAAACAAAATAAACATTTTTAAAACATAGAAATATCCCATATATATATATTTTTATATATTCATAAAATTCTTCAAACTAAAAAAAAAAAATTTGCAAAATCAATGATAGTGTAAAAAAAAAAAGAAAATTTAATAATTCCGCAATTTTCTATTAATTTTAGTAATAAAATAATGTATTCAATATTCCTAAATTTTTATTAAAAAAAAAAAAAATTTCAATAAGTTATAAAGATGCATATGTGATCAGAAAATCATATTTATGCTCCATTGTACAATTAAAGAAATATATATCACTCAGCTATTGATTTTTTAAAGAAGTTATGGATAAAATAACCATATTACAATAATAATATATAATAACAATTAGTAATAAAGAACAAACAATTCCAAGAATGTCGTTTACTAATAGTTTAATTAAAAATACTAATTTCAATTCTTTTACTATAGATAATTAACAAGAAATTTAATTTTCACAAATGTCAATCTTAAGCTCATGAAAATTAGTATTTTTTTAAAGAGGCAGTTTATAAATTAAATCACAGCAGAAAAATAACAAGACAGAATCAAACTAATCTACCTCAATTTTGCAAGCAACTCTTAACAAATTAAATTGCTTCCAAAAACTCCAGTTCATTCCCACTGTTATCTATGATAGTTTTATATTAACTATATAATCAATACTTTGTTTGTTACATAAAAGGATTCCAAACCCAATGACAGAAAAACAATTTCAAAGTAATTGCAACAAAAAATGATTATGAATTAAGACTAAAATTGAAACTCTGAAGAGATTAGATTAGTCACAAAACCATCTCATCACTTACAATGTGTAAACATTTACAGCAATAGTTTTTACAATTAGAAAAAAAATCATACACGACACAAAAAATACTTTTTAATTATTAAAAAAAAAAAAAAGAACTACCATGTTCCAAGACCAATCTTATCTTTCTAATTTTCAGTAGTATGGCAATTAATCAAAGTAGTGCTTGTTAAATCTGTTTCAATTTCTTCTGGGATAACTTTCTTGCTCTAATCAGTTGCAGAGTTATAGACCAAAATTAAGTTTATAAATAAAAAAAAGTACCAGTTAAATTATGTACAATGATGATGAGATATAAACTGAAGAAATGCAATAACACCATTAACTTATATTACAATTGAGTTAGCTTGATGTTTTTTTTTTTTGCTTTCTGCTCTATAATAAACATTTTGTGCTGGCCAATAAAACAACTATTGCATTATTGCAGTTTCCACAAACCTACATCTATGAAGTAGAATTCTCCATCTTGTCCTTGTAAAGAATATAAAATGAAACCGTTTGAAAATCTCAAAAGAAGATATAAAATGTACTAAATCTCAATTGTTCTCAACTTTGATAAATGAACAAATAAAACGAAGCACTGGTATTTTTCTCATTAAGTATGTAATAAAATATTTATTGTGAATAATTGCAAAATCATGTTAAATATATTTAAAATAAATAGACATCTTTTAAATATTTTTTTAATTTTTCATATATGCCTTTTTGGGCATTTGAATATTTTATTAACACTGAATAAAAAGAATGAAGAAAATTATGAAACACTGATTTTAAAATTTCTTTTATCCCACTCCAATAATGGGGCTCTTTTTCTTTTGGAGTTCAGTTATTGAGAGAGATGAAAAAATAATCAAAAACTAGAGGCGGACTACTAGAGATTATATTGATGTATAATCACAATAACATCGATCGAACAACAATTACTATCTTTCTAATATTGTGCTGCAAAATAACTAAGGTTTTGATGTCAAATCAAAACATTAATTCATAGACATTTCAATAAGATACAAGCTACATAATGATTGCCCAAAATGTATTCTAACTTAAGTAAAGATAAAATATCTTGGATTAAATGCCACATTTTATGTGCAAGAAATATATTATAAATGCTTCTACTGCAAAGTAAATAAATTTTCTGTGATGTGTTCCAATCCTGGTAAAACTAATGATTACAATGCTGAGCATCAAAAATGCATTTGGTCAGTTATTAATGATCAAACATATATTTACTCTGCAGAAGAAACATAAACACTAATGCTAAACCTTGGATATTACATACCCCTATAAAGAAATTGATTATATAATACACATACATTTGCACTGTACAACGAAATAACCAGATAGAGGATAAAGTTATCTGCAGTCTCCTCTTATTTAAGATGGGATAACTATAGCCTTATCTTGTAAAATAGTATTTAATGAATTAAATGAAATATACTTTAATACTTAATAAAGCACTGTACATTATATGTAATCAAATTTCCAAATTTGCAACTATCCATCAAAAGTTTCAGACCGCCCTCTCTCACTGCACATGTACTTTACAAACAACATTGCTCATCATGTAAACAAGAGGTTTCAAACACATGGATTTCTACAACTGTGTTGATAATTATATTTTAAATATGACCCGTTGGATTTTAAAGTTTGAAATAATTTATAATCAAATATCTGTCTTTACGGTATTTAATACTTTTATTACTTGCAGGGTAACACTTTTTATTTCAACGTTTGATATTAGTATTAAATTGATATACTATATTTGAATTCAATAAATTGAATTAGATTTGTTAGAAATGTATGTTTAAAAACAAACAAAAAAATACATTATAAGAAATCACACTTGAATTTTGCACATATTGAAAAATAATAACAAGTAGAGAACAAAGGACATTTTTGTCAGAATGGTTAGCAGAAAACAGTGAAGCAGAGTGAATTCAGAAAATAAATGTTGTTTGAATGACATTTATTCTTAGAATGCAAACAAATAAATGTTAATCTCTAATAAATCTATAAAAGTCTGCTTTAAAATAATAAAATTGCTTTTTAATTTTTAGAATATCTCAAGATATCTCAACATAGTGCCAATAATGATATTTCATGAGACATGTTGATTGTAATGTTCATAATTTTTTTTATTAATATTATACTAGATTCATTAGCTTGTACTTTTAAAAATAAAACACATATGTTTTAAAAATTTATATTTTTGATTTTTAATAATTGTTACAAATTATTTTGTAAAAATAATCATGAATCTTAATAAATTTCGCAAAAAAATAATTATAAATCTTAATAAATTTCGCAAAATAGAATCTTAATAAATTTCGCAAAATAGAATCTTAATAAATTTCGCAAAAAAATAATTATAAATCTTAATAAATTTCGCAAAATAGTTATTTCAAAATTTTTTTTTGAGGTAATTATGCAAATAATCTTCAAAGGCATTACAAAGAATTAAATCCCTCAAACATGTGGAGGCAGTACTAAAATACTTTGAGCTTACTGCTTATTTGATTATACTAACTTCTTCAGATTTTTTTTTTTAAATTAATAAATCAATATAAGTTAATTAGCAATTTTGCCATTTTATGGTTTTAAAAAAGTACTGAAATTTCTCAACGATGGCCACAGAAGGATGATGTAAAGAAAATGTCAAGTACAGCCTTTTCTCAATAAAATCCTTTGTGTTGAATTAAGGACCTATACAAATAAGTTTCTATTCATTTTACTACTTCCTTTTGGGACAGTAATCTACGAACCACAAATATACATGTAATCACATGATAACAGCCTTAACTTATCTAAATCATGATTCTTCAATCTGATGACAAGGCAATTTCTATAAATAAGATGAATTGCACCTTACACCCTGGTCTAATATCGACAAAGACAGCTAACACATTATTAACAGACTGAGGTTTTTATATTCCTAGAAGTTTAAATAAAACCCATTAAACAGGCAATATCTTCTTAAAGTTGGAAAACGAATAATTATTTTTAAAACTTTCAAACCCCACTATTATTCATTATTAATTAGATATTAAACCTGATGTTACAGAAAATTAGGTGATTTTATAAATGTAATCGCAGGATGTTTTATTATATAAGTAATAATGAATGGCAGTGGGGTTTGAAAATTTTAAAAATGATTATTTTTGCCTCTTTAATGGTGTTTATTTAAATTCCTATGAATATAAAAATGTCAATCCATTAAAGCCCTGTATCAATCTCCTTATTTATATTAAGATCTCAGCCAGAATGAAAGATGGAATCCATCTTTTATTTCTAGAGGTTGCCATGACAATATTGAAGACTCATGGTTTAGACAAATTTGAACTGTTATTATGTGATTATATTTATAAAATCATCTACTTTGGATAATGTCAGGTTTATATATATATATGTAATAATTAGCAGAAGTGAACCACTTGACACTCAACTAAACAAATTTCAAATTTATCAGTGCCTCTTTACTTAGCACTCCTTTGTTTTTTGAGATAAGAGATACTTATAAATTTGAAAAAAAAAAAAAATGTTTGATTATATACATTCTACAATATTGTTAATTATTAAAATATATTTCATTGCAGGTGACTAATTGCTATTCTATAATTTGTTATAAGGCTGATAAATAACATATTTTTATGTAAGAGCAATGTGAACATAATTTTGGTTCTGCTTAATTATTTTGTTCCATAGTGCACATATTACTTATTACGAATCAAATTCTTGCTTGATGTATTACATATATGCATATTTATTTGTGGAACAACATTTGCAATTTCACAAGATAATATAAGAAAGATAAGCAATGTCCCAATTTTGGGTGAGACACTTTGTTATATATAAAGGAAATAAGTGAAGGAGTGCTAAGGAGAGAGACATTCTGACAAATTTGAAATTTATTTGGCTAAGTATCAATTTATTTTTCCTTCACTACTATTAATTGCTATATGTGTATGATAACAGTCTAAGTTTATTTAAACCACAAATCTTCAATCTGTTGTCAAGTTAATCTCTACAAATAAAAGGTATATATATTTTGTATGTTTATAAATTATTAACCAATAAAAAATAGTAATAATGGAAGAAAATTTTTCACCTTTGTGTAGATCTACTTAAAGATTAAATATTGTAAAAGCAACAGATGCTGTAACATAAATAATTTCAAGCTTTAAAAACAAATAGGTTGCACTTACGATATATATATCAAACGATCCAGATATTTCAAGCCAAAATTGTTTACAAAATGCATGCATAATAATGAAGAGCAGTATGGAATTTTTATACACTGTTAGCTAATGTGATCCAACAGATTATGAAATAAGTAGGGTGCTTATAAATTTGGGAAAGTTTTTTGATTGTACATATACTGGCTGATAAATATCATACCATTTCACATAAGAGTAATGTGAAAAAAATCATGCAGATAACTTTGCTCTCTGATTAATTATATATATGTACATACACACAGAATACAAAAAATTTAATCCTGTTCTAAAAGCCCTTCAAAAACTAAATGACTTTAATTTATATTACTGATTGTTTCCATTTTATAACTAATTATTCTTATAATATGGTATTTCCAAACTTATATCTATCTAAGATTCATTAACAATAAACTGATAAAAAAGTGAAAATATTATAGACATATATCATTTGTGACAGACTATTAAAAATCAAAATCAAATAAAAGTTGCCATAAAAATAGTGAAGATAAAAAAAAAATCCATTAGAAAGCAAATATTCTAAAATTAATTATTGGACTAAAGATGTCTTAATATTTGTTTCTTGTCATTTTCTACACAATAGGTGTTTCACTTAAACCACTATGTCACATGATAAACAAATTTTGCTGTTCAGATTTTTTTGGTAATGCATTTACAGATTAGAATAAATTATTTAGAAGGATGAAGAAAAAAAATTACACAAAATAGGAAAAAAAAATCATTAGGGGACAAAAACAACAAAAAAACTGGACAGATTCTATCAATGAAAAAATAAAAGGAAGGCTTCTCAAATGAATTTTCATAGCAAAATTATTATTTTTTAAATCGTACATTATGGCCAAAAAAAAAACAATAATTTTAAAAAAATTAAACACTGATTCTAACTACTTTCATGATGAAAAAATCATTACCTATTATTTTAATTATTAAACTTTTTTTCTTTCATTAATTTCTTGTAATGAAATTGATATATAGTAGTTATACATATCATAAGTTTAGCCTGTGTAATTATTATTTTTCTTTTTAAGTGAAAATTATTATTTTATACATGCACAAAATATCTTGAAATTGTACATACAACCACTACATTTCTTTAGTTTACCTGATCAAGAAATCTGCTTCCATTACCTGCATCAAGATACTGTGACAGAGGTAGAAAATTTGTATTGGTTTTGCTAAAGAAGAGGGGGAAAAAATAAAAGAAATTTTCATATTAAGAGAATTGTTGCATGAATTAACTAAAAACCAAGCAAAAGAATAAGTTTTTTTAAACTCCAGAATGAAATTCAATGAAAGAATGTGCATAATGTAAATAATAAAAGAAGTGATACAGAAAAAAAAGTACAGAATATATGCAATTAATGAGATTAGAGATGAAGAACTTGTAAAAAGTGAACAAAAGATAGGTGAATATTATGTGATATCAAGCATTTTGCTAAAAAATAGTAATTAATTAGTATGATAAACAAAGATTATTTCTCAGCAACATTTTAATGACAAAAACATCTAACATATACTAAAACTATTTTATATTTACATACTTTTTTTAAAAGGTTTTTTTTTTTTTGTTTGTTTGACAAAATGACTTCTTGACAGGTTGGATTATTGAATGTTGTCAATGGTACTTAATCTTTGCTCCAAAATAATTCTACTTTTTAAATATAGAGCTATATCAAAAAATAATGTTCTTGCTTCATTAAATGCATTATTAATTGTTAAGTGAGTACTGAACTTTATTAATTGAATGAGGAGTAACAATATTACAAATGTTAGTATTTGAGTTGATCTGTATTCCGGATAATATAATTGTTTAAAAAAATTATAAAGTGTTAAAATAGGTTGTGTGAAGTTCCTTTTAACTAATTATATAAATTTAATTTTATCCAACTGTACAAATTTCAGATAATTTTTTAAGATCACTATTTTTATTTTTGGCTATTCTATATATTTTTAATTTAACTGATTTTGTTTGTTTTTCAAGTTTTTACATTAGTAGATAGCCATTAAATGTGCTTTCTAAATATAGGAATCAAGACATTCCAATTGAAATACAATAATGATGAAATATCACATATAGAACAAGCAACAATGTGTAATAGTCATATATAATATTTATAGCTATGAATCTATGATATAATGCCTCAAAATAAGTGTGTTGTATGAACATATATATGTATAAATAAAAGATATATATTTTTTGTACTAAAGCATGAGTGATCAAACAATGAAAGTTTTCATTGATGATCTTGTAGTATTGCTAATCAGAAAACCACTGCAAAAAAACAACAAAAAACACATTAAACCTTCACAACACACTAATGTTTAAAAAAAAACAGGCGAAACTCTCCATATAGTAGTGCTATGAGCAAGCATAAGAAATGGTGATCAAACTAATGTGATAGAATATTAAATATATTCCATAAAGACATGACTGCTACAATTATATATATTTTTCAAGTAAATAATGTGTTGACAATTACAATCTAATAACTGTTCATAATATTCTCTTTATTTTATATGAACAATACTGCCACCAATCAACATTCTATTTTAGAGTTTCAGTTCTAAAATAATAAATTTAATAAAAGATCACATTCCTCTCATATCAAAGCCTGCCAAACATATCAATAGGCACAACAATTTTGTTTGCAAGGTAAACATTTAGTAAACTATCTACATGAAACAAAGTATTTCAAGACTAAAACAGAACATTGTCTTTTAAAAATGAAAAAAAAAAAACTTTGAATATTTGCCTTAAAAAAAGATAAAGATTGTACTGTAAAAAAAAAAAAATTACATTTTTATGTTATACTGCATTATAGATTAGTCTAGAATAAGATAAAAATTTTCTATGTTATAAAGGAAAAAAAAATTGGCTCCATATCAAATAAAATTCATTAAATAACATGAATGCACAAGAATTTTCAATTTTTAGAGGCACAATAGCAAATATTCACAAAATTATTATAATTTCAACAACAAAAATAACCATCTCATAAATCTGCAAAGGAAGTTGAACATGGTTCAGATGTTAACTCAGCATTGTAGCCTAATTTTGACCTGAAGACTTTTTGTAATTACAGAAAAAGGTATTATTCAAAACAGTTTCTGCTTCAATAGCACCAAAGTAAAGTCACTCAAAAGTATAATGTACACTGAACTAATGAATCTGCTAGAAAAATATTTAGCATCCAATAAAAGTGTTATTTTTGCTCAATATCAATTCTTATCAAATTATTAAACTGAACAACAAATTTCAGATATTGTTTTGAAAATTCAAATTAATTTGGAAGATTATGAATTCCATTCCCCATGTGAATGCAAACCATCGATTGCCGATGTTTGCCTCAGAGCGCAATTAGTTCAATGCATTAAAGACAATAACTATCAGAGAACAATTGTTACAATCCAATCCAAAAGGTTGAGTTTTCAGGGCATTATAAACAACTCTATAACATTGGAACATCAAGAGCTGATTCCAAGGAGTTACGACAAAAATTTTAATTGATGCCATCTACATCAGATATCAACAAAATAGTCCATCGAGAACCATATCAAAATTTAACATAGAATAATCAATTGTTCAAAACAAAGTCATCGAGAAAACAAAATTATTCGAAAGTGGAACTAGATTTAGTTTCCTTGGGCATAGACAATTTTTGTCTATGATATAGAAGAAACAACCATCCTGAAAAAACCTGTCATATCAAAAATTAAAATGCACAAGACATCACAAAAATGGTCACATGTTGAAATTAAGCCTCAAGATACTCATCAAAACAATATGCAACATAAAATCTTATGGTGTTCTACATATTACCAATATACAATAGAACACTGGCTAAAGATATACATTTTTACTTTGGAATAAATTTGCACATCTTAATTTAAAACATTACTGCTATCGAATGAACATATGTTTTAAATTTTTACACTTAAAATATCATTACACCAGAAGGAAAAATCAATATCACCATTTCTTAAAGAGGTATGAAATCAGAGATGAAGTTTTTATTGTACTGAATGCCTATCGCGCATTGTTGGGTCATATGGATTCAATGTCTCAACATCAATCTACAAAATATTGACAATAAGATACAGATCATGCCACCATTAATAACATCAATGAAATGAATGAAACTATGATTGATAACACAAATGCTAATTGCTTGTCTAGGATATCTATTTAATTAGCTCTCCAATCTGATAATTGTATGAGAAAACAATCAATTCAGTCTTATTGAGCAAAATCACGTATTCAACAATTCATGAAAAAACCAGGAAAAGTCAACAATTGACAAAAAATCAAATTCAAGAAAACTATATCACATAATAAAGAACAATAATTAAGCAGGGACGATTGAAGTCAAGGTTGATTCTATTTCAATCAGAAATGAGAGTGATAGTTAAATACTATTTTAAAGGAATTTGGTCAACTCTATTATCTCGCAAAACTTGAACAATGGGTACACACTGAAACAGCACATAGATAAATTCTCCATTAGTGCTATCAAGAAGAAATCAGTATCAACTTCAAATAAAGTTCAAGAGTTCAAAAATAATAAAGATAACAAATCATACTAGAATCCAAGTGACTCAATATATCTATATTTCCTCTACACAACAAACTATCAATCAAACATGCAGAATCACCAGCAATAGTTTTCAACTCCAGAAAGTACATCAATTCAGAGTCCCACTCCAACTCCTCTATACTGATTCATTAATCCAAATAAGAACATCATAAACCTGCAGATTTCCAGGACAATGCCCTTTGACTGAGTGTTCATCAATAAATGAAGGAAAATTATAATAACTGTATGTAATATTTCCATTAATTTATATGAACAGTGCTGCTAAAAGTTTCTATTCTAAAAGAATAAATCAAGTAACACTCGGTCCACAAATATATCAAGAGAATATTAACATATACAACAATAACATATTAAATAAAGCAAGGACAATTATAAGACTCATTTTATTAGAATATTTTAACATCTTTAATTTGTAAAGATCATCAATGAAGTAAAACTGTACAGTTACGTTACACCTTGGCAAGCACTTAACATAAATTTATATGAATTTCAAAACTTTATGCAAATAAAAGCATACTATTTTTTTTTTTTACAATGAAATTCTAATTGCATAATGAGACAATAATAGACACTTCAATTTATTTCTTAAACTTATGTAATAGGCAATATATTTTTTATTCCCCTGTGGCTATGTCTATTGGATGTTGAAAAAAATAAAGATATTGATACTTCTGAATCATGAAACAGACAAAGATTTAAAAATTCTATAGCCTGTGAGATAAAATGGATACTTAATTAGAACAAATGTAATTCGCTCAAAGCTGAAAAGATTTACGATTAAAATGGCGTTGTTGGTCGTATTATAAGATGATGACTAACAATGAAGTAAATGAAGTCTCAAAAATAAATGTACTTTGAAGCAGTTAAAAAAAAAAAACAGATGATAAGACATTCTGGAAAAACGCTAAAAGTGCGATTGTCAGGAATTGCTTGCATTCCAAGATGAAATCATAAAAAGATAATTTCTAAGATTTTTTGTATTAAACTAAAATAATATATTGCTAATTAGACATAGTAATAAGAAAAAGTAATATTTATTAAGATTTACTATTATCATTCCTAATTAAATCAGAAACTTTAAAAATGAATTTTAAAATTTGTCAAATAAATTCCAAAAAAAATAAATAAATAAATCAAGTACTAATTAAAATTTTTAAATTAGGCTTAAAATTGCTAAAAAGCCATATTACATCTTAGAAAATGGCAATTAATACAACAGTTTTCATGAAAAAATAGTTTGGCTTTCCTGAGCAGCTTATTAATTTTGAATTATGTTTTGACAAATAAATTTATTATGTGTTTTGTATTAGCCTTGATATCATTGCAGGAAATGTTAGCTTCCTGATGAAATTGTATCCATTATTTATTGTACATTGTGATTGCATATGCTTAATTTTTAGGTTGTATTTGGATACTATATAAAATTTTATATCTCTACTGCAATAATATGAATTACAAATTAATACACAAGTCAATATACTTTAAAATGAAAAAAATATCAAATAAATTTTAAAAAAGAGAAAATTATTAAAAGATAAAAGGAAAATATCACTACTATAAGAATAAAATTTCTTAACATGAAATGTAAAAGACTATCAACAATATATATATATAAAGAGTACTATATTCAAACTATAACAGTGCACATATAGTAATATAACTTAATCAATAGGGAGGAAAAATATTTTAATTAAAAAAAGTGATATGGAATGTAAAATTAAATGAACTTTTTAGAAAATAAAATAAATTTAAGAAAAAATAAATACAATGTTTTTTATTACCATATTAAAAAATTCTGTAATTTGTCACTATTTTATTTTCACTGAAATGAAATAAATAAAAAAAAAATTTATGGATAAGGCAAATAAAATAATTATAATGACAAATTATTTTTTGAAAGATGACTACGTAAAAAAATCATCAACTTCCTTTAATTAGAATTTTACTGTTCCTTTAAGAAAGATTGTACATTTTTAATACTTTATAGATAATTTCATATTAATATTGTTTTTGGCAAAAAAATTATAAATATGTTTAAAAAAAAAACCAAGTTAGTATATTAATTAATATTATTTCCATCTCTGTTCTGATGTGAATTAAAATATTTTCATATAAAATACTATTCTGCATTAAAAATTTTGATTTACTGAGTTTTAACCTGAATTATAAGCTTTCTGTTAATTAAACAATTAACAAATATTAAAAAAAAAAATAGTTACCGCTGGATTGGGATTTTCTTCATGTGAGTTAGTGCTATTTGTTTGATGCCTAGTCTGGCTATGGGTTCTTCTCCTAAAAAGTCTGTCAAAAAGACCTCTTCGAGGAGGCGGAGGTGGTTGATCAAAAATGAGATCTGGACTTGGACCACCATCTGGACTAAATACATTTAACTCTTTAAAACATTCTGTTTCGATCATCTACATAAAAAAAAAAAAAAAAATATTTTATGACCAACTTATATTGCTAAGGAAATTGTGTCAGTAATATGACAATGGATTAATTTTTTAATAAATAAAATTACATTTTTTCTAAATCATAAAATAAAAATAATCAACTATTCAAAAATAAAACACTTCTACTACTAAGGTTTTTGTTATAAAATCTTAAACCTTTATTAAGAATATTTAAAAATTTTTTTTCTTCCTTCCTAAACATCTTTGAATAACTCAATTTTTCTATATTGCATAAAATTCCATTTTTTTTGTCGATGTAATGTTCCAGACATCCACATCTAAAAGTTAAATAAATAGCCCCTAATAGTCCAGTGAAGGACAAAAAATTACTTTATTAGTTATCCCTCATAGAAGAACAAGCAGAAAAGGAGTAGGCAATACTCATCAGGTTTAACTATTACAAAGTGGTGAGAGCTTGAGCAATCTTTCATTTTTTTCACCTAACTAAAACTATCTAGAAATTCATTTAACGACTTATATTGGAGAATTAGCTAGGATTTCTATAAGACTTATTAAAATATAAAAACAATAATTTTTAAATTCTGATACTCCTTTATTATTGACCATAATTACTGATCATAATTTTTAGACAATTAAAGTATAATTCTGTAAAAATTTAATACACCACTTTTTTCTAACTAAGTCGCACTCATATTTTATTTACTTTTCCATTTATGTGTACATATATTTTGATAGTATTCTTATTTCCTTAATTATAATTAAATATTTTAATTATATTCCTGTGTGTCTGAAATAACTGCATCTTTGATTTCTTCTTTTGTGCTTTCTTTCTCCATCACTAACTTTAAGTCCCTTTTTATATTTGAAAACTGGGTATAAATTTTTTTCTTCATATTGTTCTCCAATTTTAAAAATTCATAGAATATTTGTAGATCAAAGATTTCACCACATGCTATAAAATGTCATCATTTACTTCACACCGACTATCTTACTTGTCTAAAGCTTGTTTCTCTTTAAGTTGTCTCATTCTATACACCCCTACTTACCTTTGGAGTTCATACTGTTATTACAATAATAATAATTTTACATACTTTTTTACAAATACCTTTTCAATCAAAGCATTTACATTTGATACATTAGACTGAAGAACATCCTCTATCCCTCTCTAAAATAATGATTAATACATGACAGATTGATTTTTAATAGTTATTAAACATAAAAAAAAAATCTACTTAAATATAAAGATCTACATAAAAATTTTAAAACTAATTATATTAATATAATTTTTTTATTCAATATCTTGAAGTACACAACATAACTTTAAAGATTATAAGTTCTAAGGAGTGGCCTATTTATTTAAAGAGATATGGTTGAATGTCTTGCATGGGCAGAATCAAAAGCTTTCCCTATTAATTAATAATATGTGTGAAAATCAAAGATAAAATTGTTTGAATTTATTATAAACGTTTGTACATTACTGATATTAATCTCATGTCTTTATAATACCACATCATTATCACCTACTTCCTTGTCTAATGTAATCATATTTTCTTTATTTATTTTTGACACCTCCAATTATATGCGATTTAACATATAAACTACTATTAGAATTACTTTTTATTCTATTGATCTTGTCTTTTTTTTTTTTTTTGTATCCCTAGAATACGAAAATTGCTAGGTTACTATTTTTCCTTTGGGTTGAAGTAAGATTTGTATTAGCCATTTACAAAAAAAAAAAAAAAACATATTGCTAGATTTTTTTTCATCTGAATTACTAATTAACTAGTTAATTTATCATTTTTTAAAACAATCACACATAATTAAAGCTATTCTCATCACTTTTAATATATTGATCATTAAATATCCAATATCCGATTTCAAATCAAAAGTTTAGTTTATTATATCTCAAACAAAAGCATGACAATTCATCAAACTAAACACCCAAATTGTTGAGAAAGTTTTGCATCTTAACAATAGTTTGTTTATGCCAGCAGTGAAGAAGCCTGGAAGCAGGTGGTGATGAAATCATAAACGGTATTTTTCACAGCTTGTTGAGATTGAATATATTTTCCTAATAAGCAGTTGTATAAAAATTGACTGAAATGATAATTAATTGGTGCAAGGTCTAGTGAGTATGGAAAATGTTTCCAAGTCCAGCTCCTATAGTTTAAGCAGTGTTGTTTCTACGATATGTGGTCTAGCAAGAAGATTGGTCTGTCTCTATTGACCAATCTCAACTGCTTAATCATAACACTCCATCAATTCAACCAATGATTGAATATTTGCTGTAATCAATTATATTTCATGAAATTGTAGAGGATAATACCAGTGCTAAACCACCAAACAGACTTCATTAGCTTTTTTTGATGAATATTCATCTCTGTACTATGCTTCGGCGCTTCATTTTAAAACAATCATTATGCCAAACACTTGCAATTGTCAAAAAAAAAAATTCATTTTTCATCGCACATAACTATACAGTGTAGAAATAGTTCACTTTTATTTTATGATGACAACAAAAAAGGCAAGCTTCAAGATCACTTCTCACAATCATTTAATTTATGCAAAGCATCTAACCACCTTTTTTATCTTTCTGCTAATTTGTGCATAGTTTAAAATGGGATTATTTTCTTTATAGCTTTTAAATTGCCACTATACATCTTGATATCAGGTCATTCACATGGCGCATCCCCAAAATTAAATTCACCAGAACTATTTTACAATGGAACTCATATTTGATTATAACACAAATCTTTGATATATCGATGCTGCACAAAAATTGCCTGAAAAAAAAAAACCCCTAATAATTAATAACAAACTCAAATGAACATTTGAAAGAATGAAGATGTAATTTTACAATTAAAAATGCAAGATGAGCAATAGCGAAATGTCAAGTAAGCCAATTGTCAAACTTAGCACATAAGAAAATAGGACATTTTCTACTTAGTAATATATATCTACTGCATTCCCAAGCTAATTTCATCTTTCCTTCGACACTATCAATAAAATTTTAGCCTTTATATTCTTCACCCTGTAATAGCTTTTACTTAATGAAACAATGATAAATCTAGAATGAATTATTTTAACATAAATACGGCTTGATAATCAACTGAATTACTCATGATTGTTGTAATAAAGAGCAATCAAATATTATTATCATAAGTTTCAACCACTACTAATCCACTGCAGAATAAAGATCTCCCCTGTTTAATCCAGTTTCTTCAATCTTTACACTCTCTTCTCCAAATCTCACCAATAAGTTTCATTACTTCATTCATTCATCTCACGTGATCTCTCTTTCTAGGTTTTCTACAATCTATTAGGATCCAACATAAGATTTCAATTGCCCACTTGTTATCATCTCTTCTAGCAATATGTCCAGTCCAAGTCCACTTCAATCTCTTACTTCTTTTACCAGTTTGTTCTCTCACCCAAGTAGTTCAATTTCAATCCCTTAATGTTACTCTTAGCATACATTTCTCTATACTTTGTTAAGTGGTCTGAAATTGCTGTAATGCTCTTCTGGTAATTGTCCAAGTTTCAGGTCCGTAAGAACTAATAAAGCACATTTATTAAACATGCAATTATAAAAGTGTAGAAGAGAGTCTGCCGTAATATAAATAAGTTGTTAGCATTTCCTTTTAAGTTGTTTGTAGTGGGAAAATGAATTAGAACTTGGATATTTTTAAAGAGCTCATTAGCATCTGTGTAATTTTATAAATGTTGATTGTTTTCAAAAAAAATGTTTGAAAATTTTCTAAACAGAAAATTTCTTTACAAAAAGACACTAAGTAAGCTTATTATACAAATAAAATCTTATATCTATAATCTGTTAACGTTATTTATTTATGACGTTTATAGAAACTTATAATCTTATATAAGGCAACATTTCATAAAAAATCAATTAAACCCTTGCAGGGCATGTGTTTCTGTCAATTAATTCTGATTTCATTAATTACATGGAAGATCAGATGAGATCACACAAAACATGGGAATTCGGTTCCCATTTATGGAGACTCATAAAATTTTATTTGATATTAAAGTTTGAACATGAACTTTAGCATTAATTAAAGCCTCTTGTATCAGTCTAATATTAATTAACAAGGCACAGCATATAATCCAATTCATTTATAAATAACTGCCTTCAAATAAATATTGTAAATAATGAAAATTTAATTAACTAAATACCATTTAAATATATAATTTATTAATGTTATTTATGTACATGCTATACAGAAATTTATAGAAACTTACATGTGTATTATCTGCCCAGAGATTGGACTAATTAAGCAAAAATATTCTACGACTAAGTGGTAATAATTTACCATTATTTATTAGAGAGGCCCTTATATTATTATCAAAAAAGACATACATATATCACACAATCGTCAAAGACATACATATAAATTATTACCTCATTTTGCCAGGGTATAGAAACACTTCCAGTATTGAATTTGCTATAAAAAGTATCATCACTAGGATCTAAATTTACTCCTTTAACAGTAGAAAATTGTTCAATATCAAGCACATCTTTGCAGTAAACAGCTCTTGGCTAAAATAGTAATATCAAACAAAATCTATTTTTTGTGGAAAAATTATATATAAATTATAACAAAAAAACTATCCACGGAACAATTAAGTCTGAAGTCACTACTATAATAATTCCACAAGTCAGATTCCCAAAGAATAATTTTTAAATAAACTGTATAAGGTCCATTTTCTTACCAATACCATTCTATTAATCAGATAAAAAAAATTAAACTTTTTTTATTTGATGAAAAGATACACATTGATACAAGAAAACTGTTATTATTCGCAAGTTTATTTAAAAATGGTTCTTTAGTAATCTGACTTGTAAATTATTTAATGTTTTCAGATTTAGATGTTCTGAGAATAAATATATTATCAATGTTACATATTGGATAAGCTGTAATTTATTTACAGGATTGTTAATATTATTAGAATAAAATTATAACAGCTACAAATTATAGTTAAGAGTATATAATTAACTAACTTTAACTCTTTTATTTTATGTACAAAATAAATTACTGCTAATAGTAAGTGTACAGAAAAAAAGAGATTTTTAAAAGCAGAAATGATTTTAATTTATATAAGTTGCACAATCATGTTTCTGCCACACATTAGGTTCAAATCTAAATATAAATATCATTAATATTGCAACATAAATTTTATCTACCATGGCCATCTCAAAAGCATAGTGAAATATTTTAGATTTATAATAGACAAACTGTCCCTGATTGGTTAGATAATATTTTAATATAAATGGCTTAAAAAATATATAATAAAAAATACCATTTTTTCCTATTTCGCCCACTTGTGAACAAAAAAAACAAACATATCTATGTATTCATATATTATATATAGGTGCAGTATATTTACATTATGTGAATATAATAATAATGACAAACGTAATAAATGGAAAAGTATACGAGTTGTAAAGACACTGAAGTTACAATTTTTTTCAATGTTCAGTCTCAAGTCTTGTCAGTGTTTTTATCTGGTTTATAATTATTTATTAGTATAGATTATAGAAATAATAATTAAACTTTTTTTTAGGGCTACAAATGAAATATATGTCATGTAATCCATTCTAACTAATAAATATAATCTAAGCTGAAATACTTGACAAAGACTGCCATTTAATATTGAAAAAAATATATATATATAACTCAAATATGACTAAATATATATTAAATTGTAATAATTTTAACAAGACCAAAAATAAATTATACATTCAAAAAATATGTAATGCTGATGATATAAATCTATTCATGGAACAAGTCTGCTTATAAAAAAGTTTGCCTTTTAGTATATCAATGGTAATTTATTACTATATAACAATATAAAGATGACAAATAAATTATCATTGATACAAAAAAAGTGGGCATTATTTGAAAGTTTACTCAAATAATTAGTTGGGAATCTAACTTAGAAATTATCATAATAATGTTTTTGGACTTATTTTTTAAAGATTTATATTATCAGCATTACATATTTAAAATTATTTATGTGATTGTTAGAATTTCATTTGAATTATTATTTGAAACTGTAGGCTGGTTTGATTGATATAAAAACAAAAATCTTTAATAAAAAAAGGTTGAATTTTGAGTACCAGTGCTTGATTTATTACTATAGACTATGGAAGTTGTTTTTTAATTAACAAACAGATTGGGCATAAATACAAGAAAGTGAGCATTAAATAATTCTTTGGGAATTTGACTGATGAATTATCATAATAATGTTTTTGGATTTAATTTTTCCGCAAATAGGTATCATCATCAACCATTATCAATCTATTGCAAGATGGTCTCTTCAAGCTCAATCCATCTTCTCTGATCTTTAGTTTCTCTTCTCCACATCACCCCTGCACACTTTCTTATTTCATCCATCCATCTCACATGTGGTCGTTTTCTGGGTCTTTTACAATCTCTTGGAATCCAGTTTAAGATTTCAATTGTCCATCTATTATCATCTCTTCTAGTAATATGTCCAGCCCAACTCCACTTCAGTCTTTTAATTTTTTCAATGAGATCAGTAACACCTGTTAGTTCTCTTATCCATATATTGCATTTTCGATTTCTTCTTGTTACTCCCAACATGCATCTCTCCAAGTCTCAGATCCATAAGTAAGAACTGGTAAAACACATTTATTAAAAACCTTCCTTTTCTAACACATAGGTATATTTCCTTTTAGTATTAAGTTATTTCTACCAAAAGCACTCCAAACAGGTTTAATTCTATGATTAATTTCATCCATTATGTTTCCATCTGTATTAATAGTCTGATCAAGATATTTGTAACTGTTAACTTCTAACTCATCATAATCAATCTTTATTTTCATATTTTGAGAAAATCCATTAAACATTATTTTAGTCTCTTTAACATTTATCTTTAGTCCTACTTTCATCTGATAACTCCTGCAACATTTCCTGCAGCTCTAAAGCATTATTTGCAAAAACAATTACATGATCTGCAAAATCTAAATGACTTAAATAATCTCCATTTACTTTCACTCCTTTAGCTTCCCATTTTAAACCACAAAATACTTCTTGCAGCACTGCTGTAAAGTTTTGGAGATATGGAATCACCATGTCTTACACCCTTCTCAATGTTGACTTTCCCAGTATCCTTATGTAATCTAATTGTTGCTGTTGCATTTTTATAAATATTCTTTAAAATATGACAATATCCTGGATCTCTATACCTTGATGATCCAATGCTTTAATCACTGAAAAAATGTTTATAGAATCAAATGCCTTTTCATAATCTATAATACCAAAATATAATGGCAACTCATATTCATTTGTCCTTTCTATAATTTCTCTCAATACCTGGATATAATCTATTGTACTAAAACCACTTTTAAATCCAGCTTGTCTTGGTTGCTGGAAATCCAATGTTCTCTGTAGACGAGTTGTAATTAATTATCTTAGTAAAAATTTTGTATAAAACTGATAAAAGGCTGATATATCTGTAATTTCTAATATTTTCTTTTTCACCTTTTTTAAATATTAATATTAATACTGTATTCTTCCAATCATCTGGTACATCTTTATCAGACATTTGGTATATAACTTTGCTAAATTTTTTTCTATTTCTTCATCTGCTTCTTTTAATATATCAATTACAATTCCATCATAACCTGGAACCTTTCATTTCTTCATACATTTAATTGCATGTCTCACTTCTTCATTTAAAATTCTGGGCAATTCAGATGATGTAATAGATATAGGAAGTACTTGTTCGTTATTACTTTATAATTCTTGATAAAAGTCTTCTACCCATTTCATAATGTCATCTCTCTTTTATAATAATTCCATCTTTTTTTCTTATTGCAGATATAAATTTCCTACCAATACCAAAATGTTGTTTTACACTCTTGAGACTTCTATTCTCTTCAACAGCTTCCCTTGCCAGTTCACAGTTATACTTTTTTATATCATTTTCAAATCTTTTCTGCACCATTTTACAAAATTCAAGATATCCAATCATTTTTAATGCATCATTTTTGTATATCTTCATATTCCTTCTTTTCTTCATAAATTCTCTAATCTCAGTAGAAATTTTATTGGTCAATTGCTGCTTCTTTGTAGCAGCTATCTTTGTTGCAGTTCTTAAAATTGTATCAGTTATTTTCATATTAATTTCATTCAAATCTGAATCATGTTCAAAATCTACTAATACTTGAAACCGATTTGCAAGTTCTAATTTAAATTCATTAGAATGTTTCTGAAGATTAGGAATATCAACTGTAAATATTGTTTTTCTTAATAATTTTTGCCTATATATTTGTATGCTAAAACAATTTGAGTGTGTATATATATTTCTATTACTATCAATAACAAGATAAAAAAAAATATCCTCACATGTAAATATACTGAGATGGTAATGTCTTATGGCATATCACAAAAATAGTAGTATGTGTGCACATAAATATATAAAGTTGAAAGGAAAAGTAGAAATGAACACAAGCAAAATTTCTTATACATATTTGAAATATATGCACTGGAATAACAGATTAATAATGGTTAAATAATAATTTTAATAGTTAAAATTGTTAGTAATCAATAATGCAAGTCATATATAGCGTGACATTACTTTTATAAACTTGTATTTACAAATATGTAATATAGAGCATATCAATAGCTCAAATAAGCTCTTAATTGATATGTGCAGTAAGAGAAAACATTTAAAATCTCTATCTGGAATGTCCTATCCCCAGACCAATTGGTTTCAAGTTTATGGCTCACCTCTACTTAAATATTATGTATTAAATATGTGCTGGTTTTGAGTTGATATTTTAGATTTAGTGTCTGAATGTTTTAGCTCCTCACTGAGGTAAGCCATAAGCTCAAAACCAATTGGTCTGGGGATAGGAATGTTCCAGATAGAGATTTTAAATGTTTTCTCTTACCGCACTTATCAATTAAGAGCTTGTTTGAGCTATTGGTATGCTTTCTATATTAAAATTGTTAGATATCATTGTATTTTAAATCAAGCATTAAAAAAAAATCTAAACAAGCTTGTTTTCATTTTATAATTGATAACAATTATAAACTTTTCCTATCTATTTTTAATTGAATCAAGTATGATTTTTTTTTTTTTAAAAATAAAACTACTTTTGATAAATAAAAATTATGATAATATACTTTGATTTTAAATTCTACCTTTGCTTGAAGTATTAACAAAAATTGAAGATAAAAATTGGTTTTGATTAATGTGAATTGAAAAGTTGTTTTGTTTTTAAATCAAGACAAAAAAAAAAAAACTGTTTTCAAATTTCTCCAATATGCTATAAAAAGATGGTGTGAAAGAAAAAATGGGACATTAAGCTATAATTGAAGGCAGATATAGAGTGCAAGCCAGCTGCTGTTAGTTTCATGACTGTAGAGCTAGAATTCACATGGAAGGGACAACTGAAATTTCTGTGGTTCATAGTTCAAATGCATATACCAGACTGCTTGCCTGCCTAAAGTCCATCGAACTAGAGACTTAACGGTGCTGAATGACTGCCATTTATCTAATATATGCTTAATCTAAAAATATCAAAAAGCCTGTCTAGTTTTATTATTAACATGATAAGAATAAGCCAGCTTACTGAAAAGCTATCGTGCTATTTTATGCACACACTGTTTTATTTATATGGAAAAAAATGACAAATTAAGTTACTGCAGCCGAATACTGAGATCTATTGACAAAAAAATATTGGCTGGTGAGTAGATATATTATCTATTGAAAATGACATTATTTCAAACAACTTTGCAGTTAAAGTTAAATATTTAATTTATAAGTTTTAAAATAAATAACTTTTCACTAACTTATCCAACTAAAAAGAAAATAAGGAAATAAAATAAAAATAAATGATTAGCTTGTCTCTATAGGATTTATTCCAGTTATCATTCATAAAAGATTTTTATTTTGAAATTAGAAAAGTAAACTCAGAAATCATTCTTAAATATTGGAAATGAAGAAACAAAATCCAGAATTTTAAAAGAACACACAAACCGAATTGTTAAAGATAATGTACTAATAACTTTAATTTGTAAAAAGATAATTTGTTTTATGCATATTTTCAACATTGAATTAATTATGTTTTGTAAGAATATAATAATACCAGATTTACCTAGCCTATAAAAAAGGTCAAGTTTTTTTTTAATTTATTGCTTTAACAAATTTTTTAACAATTTAATGTAAATTAAACAAAACATTTTAATATTATATAAATAAATGTGATAAATGTACCCATTTGTTCTTGTACTATGGTTTATTAATGGCGGAATTATTTCCTAGCCGGCCTAAAATGCCATCGTTCCCAGCCTTTAGAAAGACCGTCACTTTTTTTAATTGGTTGATTTAACAAATATTTTTAAAGATTTAATGTAAATTAAAAGATTATATTATATAAATAAACGTAATGGCGAAATTACTTCACAGACGGAATGAAAGGCCATTGTATGTGGAATTTTTTTTTTAAATAGATATCTTTAACAATTTTTTTTTTTTTGCTTTGCACAATTACTTGGAAAAATTTGATATGTGAATTTGATAGCATTACGGAAAACTATTAATGGCAGAATTACTTCCTTCACATAAAATATTCTTCATAATGTGGAAAAATAATTTTTTTAATTGATTATGAATTTGATATGTAATAACCTTACAAACATTAACCAATCTGATACTAGAGAAAATAGGGATTTTATATAATAATATGGATTTAATAAAGTTATTATTGACAAATTAAATATCATTAGGATATAAAGGCCAGTGTGTGCACATATTTGGGTGGATGCCCATGTATGTTAAAATCAGGCATTATGTATGTCTTATTAAAATGAATTGATTTTTTTTATTAGTTTATTGCCAATTCAAATGTTAATTTTATATTATTATACAGGCATGTCTGTGTGCTTATATAGATGTGTGTCATGTAAACATATTGAAATACCTGTAAATTACAATGTTATAACATAATTTTTATTATTTTTAATCAAAACTAGAATATATTTATATTTATAGTGTATTTAACAAATCTTTATTTTGATTTCATTGTTTATTGTTTCTAATTAATAAATTTATATATCATTGTTTTGAGTGATTCTAGTAAATTTATTCCAAGCTAGCCAAAGCAATAACACTTGGTTTACATATATGTAAGGATAAAATCCATTCACTGCATTTTATTTTTTTAAAAGAAAATTGAGTTTATAGTTGGTCGTATATTCATGCTACTCCATGGTCAGAACATTGATGGTGATGTGGCTTGTAAATTATAATTATTGTCATAATTACTTAATAGTTTTGTTCAGTGCTGATAGTCATGCTCTTATTTCTTTTATTCATGCTCATTTTGTTTATTTATTCATTAAATCTACAATAATTATTTATGTTAAATGGGGATGATGATGTTTACCATCTTCCATATTCATCCCAGATTCTGTACCATTACAATATATATTCTTTATTTGACTTTTTATTATAATTTTTTTAACTAATTCCATTAAAATTATTATCTATTCTAATCAGAGATAATATAAAAAAAAAAAAAATTGAATTAATTGCTCTGGAGAATTTGAGCATCAAAAGTTGGCAGGCTGAGCTTCGATCCAAAAATCATAAATTTTCAAGCTTATTACTCTATCACTGTGCTAAAAACAAGAGACAGTAGTATATTGTATATCTGAAACATTTCACTGTGTACTTAAAAATGACCATGGGGTTAAACACATTGTAGATAATTTTCTGTAATATTAATATTACTTATTTATTTAATTGATTGCTAATACAGTGATATTTTCATATGTAGGTATAAACCTGAACATGGCTGAAACTTTTTTTCTTTTACATTACTATTACCAATAATTTATTCTACATATACATATAAAAATATTATATATATGGAAATATCTAATGTGTGGAGTTATCCATTTATAAATGCTTGATTAAAAAGCACTTAATTTAGAACAGTAGTTAATGAAAACCAGCTGTCCCAGGCCAAGTATTAAAGTAAAACTGTTCTAAGTTAAGTGCTTTCTAATTAAAGAATTATAAATAGATAAACTTCACACATTGAATATTTCTGTCTAAAACATCCATTCAAAATATTATATAACAAATATATTGCAATATTCTTAGGACTAAATTAATAATAACAATCATAAATTCTAAAAATTTTTATTGGCTTACGAGAAAGCAAATATTAAATCACATGATCACTATTTCTTATGGTGCTTATAACTGTTATTAAAACAGGCAAAACTCTCTATACATATTGCCACTCACTGCAAGCCAGAGTAATCAATGGATGCCAGGTTTGTGCATAAATGCCCATCTAGTTGCCAACTCATCCAATATCCCCAGACTAGTTTCTGACTTGTGACCTTCGTCAGTGAGCAGCCTTGGATCTGAGAACACTGTACCTAGATCTTAAGACCTAATGCAATCCTCCAGCAGCCAAATTTTATTTTTACTTAACTACAAAACTGTGAGTCTTAAATTGAAAACACTATATTTTCAATCCAAGCTCACTAGCTTATATAGTCATATAGGTTTGAATTCAGTTCAGTACCTATACATTTTGGTGACTTTGGTTCTTTAATAACCATAGCCACCACTATCCTATTAGGCAGGATTGGTTTTAAGCCAATAAAAATATGATCACCATTTCTTATGCTAGCTTATAACAGTTATTAAAACAGGCAAAACTCTTTATACATATTGCCACTTACTGCAAGCCAGAATAATCACTAGATGGGGATTTTATGCACAAGCCTTCTGACATCCATTGATTACTCTGGCTTGCAGTGAGTGGCAATAGGTATAGAGTTTTGCCTGTTTTAATAAGTTATAAGCAAGCATAAAAAATGGTGATCATGTGATGTTTATTGGCTTAAAACCAATCCTGCCTAACAGGATAGTGGTAGCTATGGTTATTAAAAAACCAAAGATACCAAAATGTATAGGTACTGAACTGAGTTCAGACCTATATGACTATATAAGCTAATGAGCTTGGATTTATAATATTAGGGTTTTCAATCTAAGACTCGTAGTTTTGTAGTTAAGTAGAGATAAAAGGTGGCTGCTGGAGGGTTGCATTAGATCCTAAGATCTAGGTGCAGTGCTCTCAGATCCAAGGCTCCTCACTGATGAAGGCCACAAGCCAGAAACTAGTCTGGGGATATTGGATGAGTAGGCATTAGATGGGGATTTTATGCTCAAGCCTTCTGGCATCCATTGATTACTCTGACTTGCAGTGAATGGCAATATGTATAGAGAGTTTTGCCTGTTTTAAAGCAAATATTATTGATTATTATTGTTATTATTACAAAAAGTGTTGTTTGGAAAAGAACTTTGTATTTCTGGTGACAATACCTAGTGAAACAAGTTATTAAAACATCCAAGATGTCCTCCATATGTTATTTTATAAATAGTCAATGTCTTAAAAAAAATTATATGTATCAAATTTTGTTTTATCAGGGGTAAAATTTGATTAAAAAAGATACACACAATTAAAATCAACTTTGAAGGAGAGTAAAAATGCATAACACCAACTATAACAAAAATAAAATATTTTATTATAATAGTAAACTTTGTTATTACAGTTGGATGATCTACACTATACTTAATAACAATTTAAAGCCTTAACATATATGTGGTTGGATGTAATTAGAATTAAAAGATGCTTTAGATTTATTATTAGAATAATAAGTAAATTTATTATTAATTATAATGAAAACTTTAAAAATAGATAAAATGAAAAATCATTTAGTTAATATTTTATTATTATTTGTAAAATAATGTATTTATTTTATTTTAGATATCTAATTAATGTAATCTGACATTTTAAAATTTCAAATAATATTCATCTAGACTGTTAGAATATCACCACAAAATTTTGGTGCTCTCAATTTTTAAAATCTCAACTTATCACCTGCTACATTCCATTTCTAATTGACCATAATAGAATATTCCAGTAAAAATCCAAAAAAAATGAAGAATTTGGGGTAAAAACTATGGCTTCACTGATCATTTGACAGGAACCCATAAAATATGTTGTTGTTTACTAAGAGTTAAATTCAAATTTAGTTGTATTGATAACCTGTTTTAAAATAATGTCTGGGTAAATAACCAGCTAAACATTTGCCTCTTATTGGCAAATGCTCCTCTACTTTGTCTGAATAGAGAAATTAAAAGTCTAACAATGTGTATCACTTCAATAATGAATTTTAGAAGGAATGAAAACCAATATTTGAATTTTATTATGAAAATTTTAAGATTGCTTCATGGAATGTTATGTTTATCTTAACTTCATATTTATTCGTTTTTTGCTCCAAACTAGAAATCATTGCTTGGAATTATATTTCTTACACCAACTTAAAGCTTCTGATGAATATTATAAAATTAAGACTAATTAATTGCTTGACATTATATTTACAAAAACTACATAAAGCTTTGGATTTATTCTAAAAAATTAATACAACCTGTGAATTACAGATTTAGTAATATAATATCCAAAATTATACAAAAGATATGGATAATTATTATTATAATGACTACTAATAAAGTTTTACATTTATTAATATCTTTATAAATATACTTATAAAATTTTATAATCTACGAAAACTGCTTCTTAAAGGGGCAACTACTGCATTTAATCCATTAAGAACATAAACAAATAATTATAGGCTTGTCAAAATGTTGCTTAGAAACTGATCTTTATAGAATTTATATTTTAAAATCTCAATCTTCATTATTATGCACTCCATATAAGGATTAACTGTTTTAACTCATCAAGATACTCCAACCTTGAAATGTGAATGATTTAATAATTATGAATATTGAAAAAATTGCACCTGGATTTTAAATCTTGAATGTTGTTAAAGGCTATGGATCATAATCTTAAAGATATATAATAAAGTTATTGAATTTTTCTTTTGGTATATTAGGAAAAAATTATTATTATGTATAAAAAGTTCTCAAAGAAGTGTGATAATGAAGATACAAGTAAATGTATCATGTTTACGATTGCAATATAGTATAAATGTGTTGATAATTTGTCATACCTTTGGAGAAATTAAGAATAATTTTTAGCTAAAACAGTACTATATTTAATATTTTGTTTTAATGGTCTTTTAATTTAACCTATTGTTTCTCTTTATATGAGAAAAAGAATTTAGAATAGGTATTTAAACATTTAAGATTACCCATCTTATTTTATTTAAAGAGATACTCATGAGAGGCTAAGATTAGATAGTGTATCTGAAAATATCTGTGGCATTGATTAACTTATTGTTTAGTTGAGGCAAATTCCTAACAATACTTTGTTATAATTTTAGATATAAGCTTGTTATGCAAATTTTGTGAATATCACCTACTCTTTTAAAAGTCAGATCAAGTTAAAATTATACTTTTATAAGTATAAAATATATAAGTTAGGTTAATCTCTACTCTTTGACAAAAAGATTTATTTTATGATTCATATACCTATCTATAATAAGAGGTTACAATCATTTTAGTAAAGGAGGCAATAAAATACTCTCGTCATTGGCTTGTTGTTGATATTTATATCTTTAAATTGAACACCATACAACCCTCTCCAATGAAGTTTTGTTTTTGCATCATTTATGATCTATCATACAAGTGGTTATCATTAAAGTAGCAATTTATCGTCTTTGAAGAGAACTTATTGTTACGTTTGTTTTTGAATATTTTATATAATTTTATTATTAATAAAATTGTTATATTTTGTTTAAATTAGGTAGTCTTTTTTGTCGATAATTAGTTAAATCATCATCTACAATTTTAATAAGTAAAATATAAGTCACATGAATTTTTATAACTATTACACATTACTTAAAAAAAATGTTATTCTTTAAAGTATTCATTTGCACTATTTACATCATATTATTTTTATTTACTTGAGATATGATTAGATATAATAAAATCCCTTTGCTGTTTGGTCTTATCAATAATAATTCATTTTCTTAATTTCTGAAATTAATGATTTTGAGGAATACTAATTATTTATTATATAATGTTCATACCCTGAGATAATCGTTCTATCTATTTAATACAACACGGGAATTTAGAACTAACACGCTAATCATTATTAAAATATATGAATGTAGAAAAGTTGCTTACTATTTAATCATACACTTTATGTGCAAAAGAGATAAATCACCCTGAGATATTATTAATTTTTGCTAGTCTTCAATACACTGCTACACAAATGTACTATTTTTAAAATAAGTAGAAAATTGTACCTAGTATTATAAGAGACTCTCACTTTACTTTTGTTAGGACATTCTTGGTAGTCATTATAATCACCATAAAGGCCTTCCTTTTCGTGCAATTTATTTGGTTACAATATATAATATATATGTTATTTAATTAAATATAAGAAAATTGTGGAGTGGGAAAAAAATAAATACAGATTTTTATTATTTCTTTTTTATAGATAGAATTCATCTTTTTTTTCCACTATAAAGTTCTAATCACATTTAAATATTTTTTTACTTAATAATCAACCTTTCTATCAATAACTTTTTCCTATTAACATTTTAGGAAATGAATGTGGTGCAAAAATATCAAAACAATATTATTTTATAAAATGTGTCTATTTAATACATAATAAAATACAGTCACAGGCATTTGATAACTTTTTGATGAAAAAAAAAGTAATAATTTATTGTGTTAATGTAAAAATTAATATAATTATTACTATCAAAACTGGATATTTGTTTTCATTGTCTATTAAATAAATTATTTTATTTTCCGAGATAGTTTAGATGAAGAATTGATATGAACTCTTACAATAAATGGATACATTTGAAAATATAAAGGAAAGAAAGGCTAATAGTAAAAGTGTAAAAAAAATTATAAAATCATGCCTAGATAATATTAAAAATTAATCTACTACTTTCAATGAAATTTACAGAACACTTGTTCTATTTATCATATTTAAAAAAATATTTCGATATTTTTTTCGATATCAAAATCTATCATACACATATGCTGAATATAGAACATTCATTATTAATGTTTTCTCAAACCAATTTATAATTCTAGCTATAATGTTTTCTAGTGCTTTGACACTTTATTTTCAACATCTATCGATTTTATCCAGAAAAAAAAAATCAAAGATTTTATTTTAATTAAGATATTTTATTTCTTACTGTCAAACTTACAAAAGAGGAAAAAGTAAAAGAATAACTATTATTTCAAGTTGGGAAGATAGAAATAAAATTTGAATTTCATATTTCTGTAAGTATTATCCCCAGTGAAAACTGATATATCTAATCAAACTTATTTTAAATACAATTCTGATAACATACTTTTATGCTAAGATTTCAATTTTGTTAAAAAGTAGTAAATGAATATATGCACAATATATAAATTTCTTATTAGTGATAACATTTATTCATAAATAACCTAGGGTTAGATAATGATTAACATCTCTTTAAATTTCAAATTTTATTTCGTTACAACTCTAAGAGAATATTATTATTGAACTAAGAAGCCCATATGTGTATTTTGTTTATTCACTATTGATTAATTTTGGCTGCTTAAATTATTTAAGGAAAATTTAGAGAGCTTTTATAAAAATATATTGTTAATCCACAATTTAAGTTCCTGCAGAAATATAAAAGAAATAATCATGATAATTGAGCATTAATTCTCAATAATATAAAGGAATTTTAAAAAGAGTATATAAGAGATTAATGTTTAATAATATTCACTCCTCGTGAATGCTATTAATTGAATCCCAATAGCTTTCAAGACAGATATTTCTCAAGGACCATTACCATTTCAAAATTATTTTATTATATGTTAACATGTATAATGAAGTGATAAAAACCTATCACAATTCTATTAATTTTAGTTGATATACTGAAAAGATCCCTATAAACGATCTGCTCACACTATACATGGCCAAGATGTCGTCTGCAAAGCTGACATGAACACTGACAAATTATAGTGATAAATTCAGAGCCGATTTGAATATAAAAAATAAAAAAAGTAAAAATTCAAAATTATTCTTGTTTAAAATAACACCTGTTGCTATTGTCAATCTCAAAAATAAACCCAGGTTGGAAGAAGCTGAAAAGAATTAAATTATTTTTGTGTAAAGCTAGAGCTAAAATTTTTAGAAATATTTTGCAGTTTTCCTGAGGAGAAATGGAAATAACTTGTCCTGGAGAAACAAGGATTTTAATGAAACTGATTTTAAAACAAGAAAGTTGTAAACTTTTTAAAACATTTTGGCTAGCTAGCAAATATAATCCTCAAGGAAATTTAAAAAGAAAATAGGACTTTTTTCTATCTACGAAAGAAAATAAGTGTCAAAGTAAAAAACGAACTTTATGTCTAATTATTGTAAAGACTGTTAGCAGAGAAAATGTGGGGATTTTCCAAGGCACAGAAATAGAGGACTTTTGTGAAATATTATTTTTATTATGTTTTTTTTTTCTCTCTAGCAAATTTTTGACTCAATATTAAACTTATTAATTATACCAGTGAATCAAAAAAATACAAAAAAACAAAAATTTTATAAAAATCAAAAAATAAATTCAGGATTTGTTATATTTTAGTAAAAATATTGATTGATTAACTTCAATTTTGCAAATTTTCTTCAATTTTTTTTTAAAATTCAGGACCAGCTGTAGAAAATAATTATTTATAGGTAATTTAATAAATATTTTATAAAGCGACATGGACAAATTGTAATACTAGAGAGAGCTGGAGTAATTTAATAGTAGTTAAAGCAAAATGTCTTTGACAATATGTAAGGATCTTCTAAAAACATCACCAATATTTGTGAATACCTAAAACGTCCTCATAAAAAAAAAAATCAATTCATAAAAAACAAGGGCTTTAAACTATTATTTTTTTCCGTTCTCGCAAAAATAATGTTTTTTTTTCTGGTTTCTAGTTCAAAGTCCTGAAAAAAACGTAGTCGTCCTTGGATAACACTTTCACCAAAAAAGTCACCCCCAATGTCTAAAAGTTTGGCCACTCCCTGATATATATTATTTTTACTTTATTAAATTGTCATCTATGCATCCATACTAGTGAAAATACATTCAACTCTAAGCTTCTTTAAATAATTTAGTATTTTATTTTAATTTCGTTGATAAAACTATTAGATAAAAGTTTAATGATAGAAAAATAGCTTTTAGACAATACACAAAATTGTATAGTAGAGAGTAAGTGATGTAGAAGTATTCTTAACTATTTATTTAATCCATAACATTATCATTGTTGTTACAATTTATGTTTGTTTATTTTCCTATTAATAAATTGATTTTATTTATTCAATTTCTATCCTAATGGTTTTATGCATTATTCCAAGCCTTTAGTCTCTTGTTTTAATATCAAGCTAGATGTGATAAAAATGAATGGAGGACATATAGTTAAGATATTTAATCATTGCACTTATGAGAGACCCAAATGAGAAAAAGAAAAACTGTTTCCATATTACATATTTAAATGAAAAAAATATCTTTAGATATATTATGTCATGTATTACAAAGACTATAACTCAGAAATATTTGTTGCATTAAATGCTGAATGCAGGCATAACACTCTAGTGAATAAATCATTTGTTTGAAAGGATGGTTATTTAGCCAAAAAACTAGACTATCAGTTTTATTTGTAGCTGAAAATAACATTTATAAACATTTCAAGCACATTTGTAAAAACCACATTGATTTGGTTGAGAAGGCTAACCAGATTATTTATACATATGACTTAATTTGTGAGCACAGACCATTCATAATTTTTCACAATAGGGAGCTCCATAAAAATTTATGGATACATATTTCTGTTCTAATATATATTAGAAACTATTGCATATTTAGTAATAATTTTATTGGTCATTCATAATTAGAGATTATCCATTTAATGAATAATATTTGTGTAGTGTGAGAATGGTGTAGTGAAAATTATACTTCAGAAATATTATTCATTAAATAGATAATCTCTAGTCCAATGAATGATGAATAAAAATTATTAATATACTTCAATCTAAATGGTTTGTGTCAAAGTTGTGAGAGAAGTAACTGTAGTAAACCCCTATCTATAATACTGAACAATGATAAAGATATGTGTAAAAGAACTTGATCTGGGTCAATTGATGAGTGCTGGTTCAGAACAAAATGTGTATCTTTGGGAACATACATTTTTTTTATATCTTTGTTTATATATTTATAATTACACCCCTCCACAAGGTGTTAAAAATTGATAGAAACCAATCCCTATCTTGTGTGAGAGTGGTGTACTGAAAATTACAATAGAAAATTATTATTACATATTTATGGCTTGTTGATGCAAAGTAATGGTTATTATACATGTTGTATTCAGCATGTGTTTAAAATCTTAAAATAAACGATCTGGTTTATTCTTTTATAATATGATTATGATTGCTATTATTTACATCTGATGACATAGAATTATAGTTTGAAATAATCATTCCTGGCAAATAAAGAATATTTTTGATAATGTAAAACATACCTAAATATATGTATAAATTTTATTATACATATAAAAAAGAATAAAATATGTAGCAAAAAATTACTTAAATTAAGTTGTTAGTACATCATTGTACACATTTGTAAGAAAAGTAATCATAATAATTAATAGCAATGATGTTTAGAATTCAATCAATGTTAACAATAACAATATATACAAATCATCAACAACAAAAACATAGAAAAATAAAATTAATCATATGGTAAATTGCTCAGGTTATGTAATATTCAAGCATTCTTTTAGCGGACTAACATTATAGTTCCATTCAATTAATCTGAACAAAGTTCTTTTTTTTTTTCAATTATGTTAATGAGCTGATAATCAATATTGAAACTTCCAGTTCTGAATCCACTATTCTACTCATTTAAATAAATCCTGTTTCATAAGTACATATATCATAAAGCTCAACATCTGATCTTGATAAACTTTTAAATAAAAAAGGTGGAGTGTACTATTAAAAGGCTTAATATAGATTTGAATGTACTGCTGCTCCATTTTGTAAGTTCAAAGATATGTTATTTCATCATAGTGATATAACTATTGCAACTACATTATGTATATAAAGCTATTATTTTTCCAGATTTATAGTAAACCTGGATCTCCTACTGGCATAACATAAAGGCATTTTTCAATTACGAAAACATCACAAGATTCTACAATTACAATGAAAAATCATAAGATCGAACACTATGTTCTTGTTTGCTGGATGTGATATTATAGAATCTATTATTGTAAATTCACACGGTCATTAAACTGAACATATAAAGCAAATTAATATTATAGACTTCCTAAAAAATATTTGAAGGGCAATTTGAGTATAATTTTCCTAGAAGAGGCAGATCCCATTTATGTTACAAAGATTATCTCAAAGACATGAGAAAAGTGTAATAATGATTGCTTTCATTGGAAGAATAGAGCTGAGGGTAAAATAGAGAATTCAAGTGCTGAAAAAATTTGTTTCAGAAATTCAGCATTACAAGATATCAAATAAACAGATTAATGGACCAGCACATCACATGTGATAGTTCAGATTGATTTATATAATCATCACAAAACTCATTTTTACTGTATTATTATTGTCTTTTCTTTTTTCCTTTTGAAGTGGAAGGACTATTCTTGTTTCTGAGTGGATGCTGCTGTTAACAATAAAATGTTATGCATGAATTTTATACAAATAGAACTGAATCAGAGAAAGAAAGCAAATGAATTTGTGTATGAATTTTATGAAGACACTAATTGTATTTTAGATTTTTCTATAAAAATTTTCTATCGATACATATGTGCATACGCTCATACATATAATTATAAAATAAAAACTGAATACACACACACCATTCTCCTCTCAAAAATACCCTAAAATTTCTCAAACAGTCTGACTTCTGTGAAAGAAAAAAATAGTGATCTTAAAATTTAAAGATGAAATCCAATAAACTCATTTTGCTGCCTCATATTATAAATTCTAAAAATATTTATTAAAATTCAAAAGCATCGATTACATTTTATAAAAATATTAAAAAAATTAACCCTGGCAGTACTGTATATCAATGTAACATTATCTCATCAAATCACTTTCCAACATTTTTACGTTGGTATATTGTGGATTAAAATAAGAAACAAAAAGAGGAAAAAGACAGATTTGTCAAACTATTTAAATTTTGAAAATGATGTGATTATTTTCATAAATAATGCTTCAAAATTGCACAAAATGTTATAAGAGCTGTCAAATAAAAATAATAAAGTAGGATTAAAGATAAATACTACAAAGACTTAATTAATCTTCAAAAGCTTTTTTTTATATATATATAAAAAAGGAAGAATTAGATAAAAGAAACATATTAGAAATTAATAATAATAAATATCTTGGTCAAATTATTAACACAGATGGAACATAATGGATGAAATTAATCAGAGAATTAAACTTAGATAGTGTGCTTTAAATAAAAAATAATATTAAAATAATTTTTTTTTTAATAGCAGTGTTTACTCGGTACCTACATATGGCCTGAATCAGAATATTTAAAAGTAATACCAAGACTTTAGACTATAAAGTGAAATATGGAGAGATGTATAACTAAAATTATAAAGAGACAACAAAAGTGAACAGTTACTATTGACATTATTGAAAAAATTATGAGAATGAAATGGAACTTCTTTGAAGAGATGATAGCAGATGGACAACTGAAGTTGTAACTGAATTCCAAGAGATTGTAAAAGACCCCCCCCCCCCCAAAAAAAAAAATCCATATAAATGAAATGGCTAAATAATTTAAAAAAAAAAAATGACATGCAGAAAAGTAATTGGAATTATAATAAATTAAATTAAATTTAAAGAGACCTTCCACATTACAATAGAAGGATAATATTTGAAAAGGATGATAATATTATATTATGAGGGAAAATGAGATTTCCTGAAATTATTTTTATAAATATACTTGTAATGTAAACATAGATAGTTAATAGTTTAATTTGACATAAAATCATTTGAAAATCTTACATCAGGCACAAATGGTGGATCACACATGCCAGCCTCCAAACGTTTAAAATTGATATTTTTAAAGAAAGGATGAGATTTAACCTCTCGGGCACCATTTCCTTGGCATCCTAACCTTTGCCTTGGATCCTTCTCTAATAACTAAATAAAATAATAATAAAAAAAACATATACACAATATATACCAATACATATGATACTAAAGAAATGTAATTTTATTAAAAAAAAAAAAGAAGCTTAATATTATCTTCACATTTCAGAGTTTACATTATAGCAATGCAAAACGCAAGTTTTGTAAATATCTTATGGACAAATTTCATGACAAGCTTTTGTAGTCAGATGAGCAATCATCAAAGTCAATGTGCAGTACAACAGATAAACTATTTGTATTGGCCAGATATTAATTCAATGTGTGTAGTGCATTCACAGAACTTGTACAATTAATTCTGACTTGTATTCAACCATATGAATTTGTAGACATTATATAACATAGTATATGATATTACAAAATTTTTAAACATTATACAATATTTTTTTTTGTATAGGAACATTGCTAAACATTTTGGCGTTGTTTTTGATCTAAGAATTTGTGATTCTTCAATAAATGGAATATATAGAAAAAAGGGAAAGAGGGAGATATTTATTTTACAAAATCTTATATATATAGATTTTAAAATAATTTTAATTAAAATATCAATATAAAAATTATCATTTTTTTTATTTATTTCAACAATGTACACATAAAAAAATAATTAATTTTAAATATATGTAAAAAAAAACAAAAACACTTTTGTTTAATATTAAACTGCTGCTACTATGAAAATTTTAAATTGCTATCACCTTATAAAAAATACCAGCAAAATACATGTTTTTATTGGTTTTTTTATAATATCACTATATATTTTATTTTCTAAAGTAATTCTACAAATATTTCCAAGCTGTTATCCTTATTTCTAATACCTAACAAAATATATAAAATTTTAAGATTTTAACTTCGAAAATACTATTTTCATTATCTTTTTTTAATTATTATTCCCAAGCAAAATTTTGGGTAAACTTTTCTTCCTAAATCCAGCAGTCCCATTTCTTTTGTCCAATATATAATTTTATGTATTTTTTCAAACAACTTTTAATTTGTTTCATTAAATCACAAATTTATTAACATATAAACTTTATAAAGTAAGAGTGTCGTAATTATTATTTATCTTCTTATTATATTAACTCTTTTCTTCATAAGTTCTTTTTTTTAAAAAAAATAATAATAAATTACTCTTAAAATCACATTTGATAATATTTCATATATCCATTTCATTTCCTATATTATCATAATTAATAAAATAATTAACAAATTATTGTTAATCTACGATATAAAAAATATATACTAAAAATAATAAAAATTTTTTTATTATTATTATTAAAATAAGCTCAAATAAATATTAATATTTAAGGCATAGAAATACGTCCATAATGATCTTTATATACAAATAAATATACTTTTTTAAAAAATTACCATTAAACAATGATTATCCTAATTTATTGCTATATGCAATGGATAAAGATTAAAGAGTTGTGATATTAAGATTGTCCAAATGTCTTCTTAAATAAATGGAAATACTAGTGCTTCATGATTTCAAAAAAAGGATAAACAAATACAATGACGCTGACAATTAAATAAGAGAGCATCATGGAAGAACTTTTCTCTCCAAGAATGTCATAGAATATCATTTTGCTCTTTCTCAACTGAAGTTGACTCATTGTACAAAAAATTACTAACTTCATTTTCTTAAAAATCATTATATTAAATTGCTTTTCTTAATCATAATTTGTCACTATGATTAGATTAATTTCATTTCTTGATATAGTCAGAAAATTTTAATTATTTTAACATTGTTTTACCTCTTGTTAGCTGATTTTATTGTTTATTGAAATCCAATAAATCTAAAAATATCAACTGATATAATAAAAACTTTCTATAAAAAAATCATTAGATAAAAAAACCATTGCATTTATAAACTGAAAGAAACAAAGATACTCAAGCATTTGAAAAATGAACTAAGATTCTCACATTTTGATTAAAAATAATAATACATGCATATGAATATGGAACTTTTGAAATGTTTGTCAGCTATTTTGTTTTAAATATTTACTGATAGTCCCTGAAACTGTGTAATTAAAAAAGACTGCCAAGCCTGGTAAACAAGACAATGCACAAGTACCGATTTTTTAAATTTAGATACAATGTATCTATTATTGATTGCTATGTCACAACATTAAATGTTTGTGAATACAGGCATGAAATTGACCAAATTTATTTTCTAAATATTGGTTTGATTTCCCAATATTCTTATCAAGTTATCCCACTATGACTTCAGTAACTCCACATAATGGGTAAAAAAAGAAACCACAAAGAAAATTGAATGTAATATACCAACTATATCAGCACCATTAATTCTTCTTTGATAAGGTCCAAAATTAACAACAGCTTTCATTTAGAACATCAAATACCAATGTTAAGACTGTTGCTAAAAAAATAGACAATAACTAATCCTTTATTGAATTCAAAGTTAGCTCCAGAAAATCAGCAATTTTGTATGAAGCTATTCAAATGGAAACTAGTTGTAATTTAAATTATGCTAATACTGCAAAAGATAAAACTATAATTAGTAATATTGCAATTAATAAAAATGCTAATCTGATTAATGAGAAAGTAAAGGTTAATCAGTCAAATAACTTAATATCCCAGGATTTACAATAATCTAAACATGCAAACAGCAACGTTTTTTGGGAAAAAATATTAATAATACAGAATTTGAAATTATAAAGATAAACCAAAAAAAAAAAAAAAATTAGTAATTTATTTAATGATGAAATTAATATAAATAAAATAACTTATGAAGATTATATAAATATTACACACAAAATTAACATGACAGTACCAATTACAGTTTTAAAGTCATTTCTCAAACTTAATGATGAAAAAAAAATCTAATCCTAGCAATCACAGATAAGAACATATCAATGACGAAATATCTCACAGAAGAGTTCTGTAAGTCTTTTAACAGAAAAAAATTCTAGATGATGCTATATAAGGTTTTAGATCATCCAAATAATAGCTATTTAATTGCAGAATTCCATAACTCTTTCCAGAGAAACATTTTCAAATATTCAGTTTTTAAAATGACTTAAAATAGTATGTCACATAAATGCTAATAGAAAAATATTACCATTGCAGGTCAAATTAAAAACTACTATGTTGCCACCTATACAATACAGGATTTACAATCTCTTCTTTGCTCTTATGGCAAAGTCTCTCCAACTTCAGCCTGTTGGAAAAGAAATCTTCAGTACTTTTTTAAACTAACACAGCTGTATTTAATATCACACTAAAAAAGTAGAAGCACTTGACATGTGTACATTATACTCTACAGAAAACTCACCAATCATCTCTTTTAAGAGCATGCCGCCACAGACTTTCTACTAAAAAGCTAGAGATCACATTATCAAAAACTGTCCTGAATGCTTCTGCAAACAATGTGCTTGTAAAAAAACTCAGGATTCACAAGCTGTGCCTAAAAAAAAAACCATTATCTTCAATACATAAATAATGGTTTTAACAAATCTAGTTTAAGATTTCTGCCACTCATTAACAACAGTATTGTTGATCAGCTTGTTATGGAAGAAAAGAACTTTATCATATTAAACCAACCAGAACTTTATGAAAATAAAACTAACAATGCTGATCATCACTTTGTATAATTATTAGTGGCATAGAAATGGACTGCACAGAAGACATTCATTTTACCAGCCTTCACTCACATTCATTCATTAAAACGGGGGGGGGGGGGGAGACAACCTCAAAATATCTACTATTAACAAAAAAAACTACTTCAGATAACATCTTTACCATTTGTGATAGGAATAATATTTCTTAACCTATATAAAATCTCAATAGGTTTGACATAATAAATCACATTTCATTGCTGAATATTTTGAAAACAAAGCTATATACAGGAAACAGATTAAAATTAATAAAACAATGTATCAATATATAAATTAGAATACTACAAATTTTTACTATAAACCATCAAAAATTTCAAGTGAATTATCACTAATTCACTGCAGCAAATCACTCTAGTCATTGCCATTTATATAAAAAAACTGGGTAATCATTTTGTATGCGTTCTGATTTTTTTATACACCTGGATGAGCCACCTACTGAAAAGTCTAAGTGCTAAATTTGATGCTTACTTTTAAATTAAGACATTTTTCAGATTTTGGTTAAACTAAAATCAGAAAGAAAGTGATCACTTCTTTTCAATAAATTTAATGCATACTTTTGAATTAAGACATTGTTTTGCAGATTTGGGTTAAAAACAATCAGAAAAAAAGTGGTAGTTTCTTTTCAAGTTTTTTTATTCCAGAGAAAATCTTAAACTGATGTAGTATTATTTTGAAAACACACATAGTTATTATTTTGACATTATTTTTTAAAAAAAAAACTACACCTAACACCCATTACCTATTTTTCGACATTTTCTTTTGTAAACAACAACAACAAAAAACATTTGTTGCTTTAAAATTGTCAATATTTTTTTTGCTACCTCTCCCAACATAGCATTTATTCAATTAAAATATGTACAGAAAATTAGTATTTTTACTTTATTTAATAATAGAAAGAAATTAATCACATATATTCACATACCCCCTTCCCCCAACTAAAATCTCACAATTTTCAAGATTCATCATCTGCGTGAGTATAAAAAAATCTAGAGGTCATTTGATCTAACAGAACGTAATGCTAAACTGCCAAAAAGAAAAGTTGTACAAACTAACTAAATCTAGCAAATACTTGACTTAACCAAAAAATAGTAGTACCAACCCTAAAAAAGACACATTCTAGAAATTAACAAAATCCAGTAGACCCAAAAGCAGGAAAAACCCAAAAAAGATTTCACAAACTAATAAATGCTGGCTTTGGGTTGGTATTTTTAGATCTAGTGTCTGAACCTACCCTAGCACCTCTCTGAGGAGTGCCAAAGCACGAAACCATGGTCAGAGGTTTGGGGGGAAGGGTTTCCTGACAGAGATATTTTAATTGCTTTCTCTGGCTAAGCATTTATCACAAAGCTTGTTGAGCAATTGGCAATGCTCATTGTTTATATCTTACAAGCTTAAGAGAATTGGGTCATGTGATCTATGACTCTTATTTTGACTAATAAATACTTGTTTTTCTATTTAACTTCAACCAAAAAAAAAAAGCTCATTATTTATTCATTAAAATTATCTCAAGTTTTTTTAGTGCTTGTTCAATGGAGTTCATAAATCTTTTTTGTTGTTGTTGCTTTTAACAGTAAAAAAAATAATTACTATTAATTGTTCATTAAAATTGTCTAAAGTTTTTTTTTTTTTCACATTACAAAACATTATCAATTTGACTGTTTGGTTTTCAAATAAAAATGGTATACATGATAGCCATTATCTATTTTTTTTTCATTTCCATTACTAAATATAAAACCATAAGTAAAAAAACAAAACATTTGTCACTTTAAAAACTGTCTAAAGTTTTCCATTTCAAAAAAAGTACACACAATACACCACATTTTTTCCTTCACTAAACAATAAAAAAAAAAATGACCATTTATCATTTAGTATTTTCAGTAGTGTGCCCCCCCCCCCCCCGAGTATGTAGAAAATTACAGAATTCATATTAAATGATTACCAAAACTGCTCAAATGTGTTGATAAAATAGAACAATTTAAAAATACTTTAAAAATAATGAGAACATATGCACAATTAAGACATGCAAAAATCAAATTCATTTTTATATTTAAGAAAACATACATAAGAGCTTCTATTTACAGATAATTTGCATTTTTTTTTTTAAAAAATATTTATCACTTAATATATCATTTAAAAATATTATATAGCATCTTTGATATCTATTATGATAGCAAGTAGATAATCTTGGGAAATACATTTTTTTAAAATAAAATATAATAATTTTTTTGTTTCATAACATATTTTTATTATTTTTTCTTAATAGACCTTTATCCCAATTAGCTGAGGACAATTGGTTGCCCAAATGCCTCATAAAGTAAAATGTTGCATTAAAAAAAAAAATTAATTTATTTTAAATTCAAAATATTAAAAAAATAAAGAAATAACTAACCTGCGAATATATTTACTATTTAAAAACATTTTAGTGATTATAACTTTAAAAAGAAAAAAATATAATTTCTCCATTACTGATCTGCATTACATAGACTCAAAATATTTCCTGAATCATGATTCATTAAATTAAAATAAAACATGAAGCAAAAAAATACAAATAATTATAATGCACATTTTAAAATTTAAAAAAAAAAAAAATTAACACAATGTACTCTTTAAAATTTATGTTTTATGCACTTCTTGTTCAGTTATTAATTTTTTTTATTTTTGTAATTTTTAACCAATAAGATTATGAATTTTTTTTGTAGCGCTGTTGATTTTTTTTTTTACTTTACATAAATGCAGCAAAATTAAATAAAATGTAAATAAAAAATGTTATGTACAATTGATTGCTGTAGTTTTAATAATAATGTATATAAATGATTAAACGTATCTATGTTTATGATAAAACCATCTGTTATCTTGTGTAAGTCAAAAACAAATTACAAGACGATTAATTTAAAATTAAAAAGATAAATGGTATTTAAACTTACATTTAATAATCTATGATCATATAAAGTTGATTATTAATTGCACAATATATGAAATCATTTCCCCCCAAAATAAGATTATTACAATCATCATATTTTTATTGCAGAGAAAATAATGTTCATAAGAATTTTAATCCATAAAATGGATTGAGTGAATGCAGATTATAATGTACATATTTACAACCTAATATTAATACACTTTGTTGTTATACATAATCAAAGTATGTTACTTAATATGCAGAATGAAAATGGCATTTTTTTTTTTTGATTTTGTAGTTGTTAAAGATAAAGATCTGTATTTTGGATATGTCATAAATAAAGCATTGAATGTTTTATAAAGATCTTGGATAAAAATTAAAAGTACATTAATTGTATTTTAATTCTATAATAAATACAAAATTGTAGATTGTATGATGAATGAACTCTACAGTATATTTTTATGGTGAATGTCATCAATTTATTTTCAGAAGATATAGCTTTAATGAAGTCATTATTCCATGACATCATTAAACAAACAAAATGACTACTATCTTGAAAAATAGAGGTTATTTTAAAAAAAAAAAATAGGATTTTTTTTAAAGGTCATAATAATGAATAATTGATTGTAAATCAAAATAATGGATAAAATTGATGATGATCACTATGGTGAATCCTTGCATAAAAGTTCATCACTAACCAGGGTAAAGGTGTATATGAAATAATAAACTGATAAAACTTGTGATTAAATACTTTATATATTTTATTGAAATAGAATCGCTTAGCTTTGAGTAATTAGAGTTCATATAATTGATTATTTGTACTAATCAATTTGTACTTGTATACACATATGAGAGAGAAAATATGTTAGGATAAGGCATTTGCCTAAACAAATCAATTTTTTTTTTTTTTTAAAAAAAAAAAAAAAGATTGTGAAGGAATATTGTTAAATAAAAATAAGTACAGAATTCATGGCAGTATTCATACATAAAATGATGATAAAAATTAACAGGGCAAAAAAAAAAAATAAAGATATATGCCAATATCAATGAATGATGTGAATTAGCTGAGTAGTTAGTGAATTTAAATATAGTAAATTATAAATAATTTAGCAAATTAAAAGACAATTATAGTGAAATATACAATAGGAAATCATTAATTTACCTATTTTTTGAATTGGTTAGATTGATGAAAAAAATACATATTTATAAACATTTTGAAATGATAATGGACTCTGGAATCAGTTAACCTTAATCTTAAAAATTTCATTCCATCATGTCTTTGGCAATTTGTGAAGATATCTTTCTATAAACACTCTTTGCCATTTCTTTAAAATTAATTCTTTAGCTTAAAGTTTATAATCCATATCAAGACTGTGCTGCTCCTTCAGAATGTGAAAAATGGAAATTGTGATTCTGCTTAAAAAAAATTAACTTACAAAATTCTGTATGACTGACTGAGTTTCAGAGACATAAAATGCATACAAGATCTTAAAGGTCATTACACTTTAAATTAATTCCGAGAAATGAGATGCATAATATCTTTCTATATTAAGTTATTGCACTATTACAACAAGAATGCAATTGTTTTATATATAATAGCTGTATCTTCAATATATACATAACTATAAATATTAATTGTTTTAAAGATATTTATTTACATAAATATATATTAATTACATTAAGTCTGTTGAAAGTTCAGTTTTACAGAACCACAAATTTTACTATCTCGAATGACAATAAAAACGTTTTGCTTATTTATTACAATAAGCAAAAAAAAAAAAAAAACATATTAAAGAATTTGGTAAAATGCTTTAGAAAAACAATAAGAGGATTTAAAAAAGCAAACAAATACATATAATAAAGAAGATATAATGTGATCAAAAAGCAAATAAAATAAATAAGTTACTAAAGAAGTTGATATAAAATAATTAAAATTGTCTTTTATTAGATGAAAAAAAAACAACACCTATACAATAATAAAAAACCAACTTACAAGTGTACAAATATTTGTAGAATCTTCACTAAATTTTGATGAATATGTTTCACGAACTTCTTTTACCCGTCTATCAACCTCTTCTCGTTTTACCTTTTCTTTTCGCGCTCTGAAGGGAGCCTATTAAATATATTTAAAAAAATATTTATTTTACCCTATATATATATGTGTGTGTGTGTGAATAATTTTATTAAAGAAATTAAAGTTTCCAATATAAAGATAAAAACTATAATATTAATAAGCCAATAAGCTAATACACATGCGCTTTGCAGATGTCACTATATAAATGAATACTCCCACTTTTTCAAACCCAAGATAAAGTCTTTAAGAAAATATAGAATGAATCCACCTATATTTTCGACCCAACCGTATATGTATGGGCAAATCTGAAGTGTTTGAAATGAAGAGCGTGAAGTTATTAATTGATCACTTTAAATTACTTTTTTACTATGTAAATGAATGACGCCAATGAAATTTCTAGAATTTACAATACGTCATTCTTATAATTAAACATATGTAAACAAGACATTTATTTTTTATATAGCGCGATGTCTTGTTTACATATAAGAATGACGTATCGTAAATTCTAGAAATTTCATTGGCGTCATTCATTTACGTAGTAAAAAAGTAATTTAAAGTGATCAATTAATAACTTCATGCTCTTCATTTCAAACACTTCAGATTAGCCCATACATATACGGTTGGGTCGAAAATATAGGTGGATTCATTCTATATTTTCTTAAAGACTTTATCTTGGGTTTGAAAAAGTGGGAGTATTCATTTATATAGTGACATCTGCAAAGCGCATGTGTATTAGCTTATTAATATTATAGATTATAAAACATCGCACTATATAAAAAATAAATGTCTTGTTTAAAGATAAAAACTATTATTATGATCACTTATTTATTTTATGTAATACTTGTTCCTTCAATTAATTATTGTTCTGTTGTTTTAAATTCTAGCATAAAATATTATGAGGATAGATTATAGAATATAATGAAAAAGTAGGGTTTATAATTATCTATAGTAGTGAAATGTAGCTTATGAAAAAAAAAGTTGAATGATATAATGTTTCTAAGAAAAAATGTTTTATGTAAATTTGATGTATCAAAATTTATTCATAATATAAATTATAAAATTCTTAATATAACAAGAAACAATGCCTTATTTTATATTAAAAAATGTAATCATAGTTGTTATAGAAATTCTGCCATGATTAGAATGCTCATGTTGTAAAATAAGATATTTTTTGATGTTATGTTTCATTTGAATTTTCATGATTTCTTAAGTCAATATGAACTAATTCTTGATTTATAAAAACTGTACTGTAATTGGATTGTTATTAGTCTGTTATTAAAAATTGAATTGAGTATTCATGTTTAATTATACAAAATAATATTTAAAAAGTGAATTCCTTTAGATAGCAATATATTTACTCTTAGTATATAATTAAATTAATTTTCAATAAATATATCGAAGCTCCATTTTTTTCTATAAAGAATTGACTCATATGTAGAACATGCATTTTTATTTCATGCACAAATTTATATTAAATTCTGTAAACAATACAAACATATAACAAAAATGCATTCTCTGTTAATAGCACATTTTCTTGAAATTTATTTATTATGCAATCACCATTGACCATTTTAATATCAACATTAACATTAGCTTTCTGCTAAAAAGTAATTCTATATATAAACATTATAATCCTCTCTCGTACCTTTCTTTACTCATTGCTCTAATCTTCAGATACTCATTATTTAATTCTTTCCATTAGACTATAAATAAACTTTTTTCTTGTATCCTCCACAGACTTAATGTATTCTTAATAATTATTTCATCATTAAATATGTACCCAGTTCAATTTTTCTTTCACTTTATTTCTTCAATAATTATTTATTTTCTTTTAACAATTCAACAGTATAAATCCCAACCTTTTAATTTATTTTTTACTTTCTTTTTTAACTCAATAAGACAAAAGTTTCCAATCTTTTCACATTTTTTTAATCATCCAAGTATCTGTTGCAAAAAGCTACAATCAAAAACAAAACAAATAACAAGCTAGTTCTTAATATCTTGTATTTATTAAATGCCTGCATAACTACTGCAAGTCCCATTCCAATAGCTTTGTTACTATGTATGTTATCAAACAATTTTCTAAATTTTTAAAAACAGTCATCAACCAAATATATGTTAAAATTAATTTTTATGTATTATAAAAATTATTTTTTATTATTGGTTTATGACAATTCAAAGATGTTAATTTTAAATAATTATATAGCATATCTGTGTGCATATATATAGGTGCATTTTATGTAAATCTATCGAGATATATATAAATTACAATGTAATAGCATTTTTTTTTTGTATTATTTTAATCAAAATCAGAATACTGAGAATTTATATTTATAGTGTACTTAGCAGACTTTAATTTCATTTTAGTATTATTGTTTCTAATTAATAAATTTATATTTCATTAAGTTATTCCAGTAAATTTATTTAATCCTAAAATAGGTTTAAAATATTATATTTTATTTAGCACCTGCTCACAGTAATAGTTATAGAGCTGTTGCTCCCTGAACTGGATTTGTGCATAATGGTCAGTGATATGGCTTGGGGTTTATGGTGTTTCATGACATCCAGACAATCCTGGTTAGTGCAACAATCTATCCTTTAAAGTCCAAGTACTCCATTTCATTTTATTTATTTAGAAATTTAGTTTATAGTTGGCCAGTATATTAATGGTACTAAGTGATCAAAGGACATTGAAGATGATCAGCATGTTTTAATATCCCAGCACTATTTGATTTATTTATATATTCTGATGGATTAGCACTTGAATCTGTGCATCCAAATTATATTGCTGCCCGGTTTGGCAGTGACTAAATAATTAGCCTGGTCTAGAGTAGATCATTCATGATGATGAATGATTATTCTTCTTCTTTGTAATGCTGGATAAACTTATAATTAGTTCTTTACTAAACTCTCGTGATCATTATATTTATTATCATTCCTTTTATATTGAATTTTATATTTTGCTTATGTGGGGATGATGATGATTTTCCATCACTCCAGGTTCACTACTGACTTTATAACATTATAATATACAAATCTGACAGAAATCTCAAATGTAAATCTCACAAGATCTAATGGTCCTATTTATAATTAATTTTTTTTCTTGGAACATGCCAATTAACAATTAATATTTTTATGATTTTCGTCCTTTTTCTTTCTAATTGCAGATTTTTCTATTTTTCTGTGTTACTCAAACTTGTATATTATTTTCTCTGGATTTAATATTTGTATTTACATATACATTTCTTAGTGTTTTTTCCAATTTAGAAATTTTTTCTTTCTTTCTAATTACTCATTAACATGTTGTAAATCTTTCTGTCACATTCAAATATTTCTTTTTGATAAATTTATTTTTGCCATTCTATTCTTATCACACATATATTTAGATTAATAACAAATTCAAATTGATGAAAGCGATATTGTATGCGACTATTACATTAACGACAGCATACAGAAATATGTAGAGCTAATTTAAACTTCAATCACTGTGCTGGAAACATTCCTTGTTCAAGAATGGGAATGGAAAATAAACAAACTAGTATTCAAATAGTACAAGTGAACCTTGGTTATACTATAAACAGGTTTTAATGCAAATACTGTACAATCAACCAGTTAATATAAAGTTATTATACTACCTGTGATTATTATTTTTCTCATTTCCTGCATATGTGTAGCACTATATAATTCACTGATATAGAAAACAAGAATGAATATAATAACAAGTAAATATTTAATAAAATCACTAGTGATATCTTTAATGATTCTGGATTTATAAATACTTATAATTGCAGCAACTAGTTCAAACAGCAAAAGGGGGATCAAATAAAAGCTCATTCAATATTATTTTTACTATTTTTTAAAAAAAAAAACAACAGATAAATTATATGCCGAAAAAAAAAGAAAGACAATATTGTAGCCAATTTTTTTATTTTTGTACCAATATAATAAATTTTCAAAAATGTTTTTTAATTTATTTAGCAATATAAGTAAATTTAATTTTGAATTACATTAAATTATGCTTTAATTAAGTATCAAAGGCTTGGAAATACTTTTAAATAGATTCTCTGAGATCACACTTTTATGAAGCAGCATTAACTAGACTTTAGGTAAAATATGAATACCCATCATGTTAGTGCTTATTTTTAACATCATGTAGCAAAAATAAAAATATAAACCAAAGTAATATTTTTTTTTTTACAGAGTAAAGCCTAAAAAAAGTGATAAAAAGTATCTGCTAAGAAGCTAACATCATTTTCATGTAGCTAGAAAAAGAATTAGAGATCTGATTTAAAAACTGTTCACATCATTTAATTCTGATTAACTAGAGCATTATGAAGAAATCTATTGAAATTTTTAATATTTCAAGATTGGTACTCTCAATTGTTAAGCCTGTATTTATTAACAATGGTAGAACATTCTAGATTCAAATGTTATTGATTGAAAATCAATATTAATTATAAATGTTACAAAACACTAGCTTAAAAAACTCCATAAAATTACAGCAGAACAAATCCTTGTATAACCATAACAGCTATCAAAACAATCCATTTTGTTAAGTTTCAGAATATTTATGAAAGAACTATTTCAAAAATTATGCTATAATAATAAAACCATCATCATACGCATAAGTATTAGACATTATATGATTAGAAATTTATTATATTGATCAATACAACTGCAGACTAATTGAATGTCTTAAAGGACTAATTTCTCTTCATAGAACAAACATAATATCACATAATCACTATTTCCTATGCTTACACAAGCTGTTATTTGTAATATCAAACTCTCGAGATAGTAGTGCCACCCAATAAAAGCTTTAGTAACCAATGGATACAGAAAGATTTGTGCATAAAATCCCCATCTAGTGCCTACTCATCCAATTTATCCAGACTAGTTTCTAGTTTATGGCTTTCATCATTGAGGAGCTTTGGATCTGAGAGCACTGCACATAGATAATGCAACCCTCCAGCAATCACCTTTTACCTATTTAGTTAACTATAAAGCTAGGAGTTCAAAATGAAAACACAATAATGTTTTCAATCCAAACTCACATGCTTGCAGAGTCATAAAGATATGAACCCAATTCAGCATCATACATTTTGGTGTCTTTTGTTTTATCAAAAATTACAGTTACCACTATCCCATAGGCAGGAATGGTATAAAACCAACAAAACATCACATGATCGCCATTTCCTATGTGTATACAAGCTGCTATTAGCAATAGCAAACACTCCAGACAGTAGTGCCACTCAGTGCAAGCTTTAGTAATCAACGGATGCAGGAATAATAATGATCTAATTCTTTCAGTCTTTAAAAAACTATTTAGTTTAAAAAACATAATAATGTTACACAACTGTCATGCTTCTACTTGATTTAAATTCTATCAAGCTTTTGTTGACTACTCTTGAAGACTAAAATGGAGTTGATCTCCATTACTGAAGTTTCTTAGAAAATTTAAGGCATTTCTCCATAAGGAATGACAATATTTCTCTGGGTACTAGTCAAATTCTATGAAAAAATCCATTCTATATACAATAAATAATTCTTATGCAAAATGTAATAATATATTAAATTAGTAGAGGCATAGATGACCCTGTTATTTTATACAAATCTTATATATTTTCCTATGAAGTATATTAAAATATAAATTGGTGTCACCAATATGTATGATACTTACTCTTCCTTCTATCATTTCAAAAATCAAACATCCTAATCCCCACCAATCAGGACTAAAAGTATATTTTTCATTTTTTACAACTTCAGGAGCTAAAATTAAAAAAAAAAAAAAGTTTTAATTTAAACAATAATGAAAAAATAAAAAGTTTGTAACTAAATGAATTAATTTAAGATTTAATTTTAGAAATTCCATGTATAATTTTTTTATTGTACAGTTGTCAGTCCTTGAGTAGTTTTAATTTAAATAATTTAAGATATACACAAATAACATTTATAATAGTCATTGTTTGAAAACTTAACTATGGGAGTTTGAGTATGGAGGAACATGATAATCAGTTACTTATTCATAAAAATCACGTTTTTTGGGATAAATTTAAATTAGGATTACAAATATAATTCATGGACAATATCTGAAGCCAATAAATGTTTTCATAGACTTAAAAAATCAACTTGAAACAAAATGTCACGCATGAAGTTGGCTCTATTGAAATTGAAGAATAAAAATCTAGGCTGCATTAAAACTTCAACAATTAAGTTTTATAATATTTATTATTACAATTCTATCCTGGAGCAGTTCTTTTCACCCTACTTTAGAGACATCTATTATAAACTTGAGGAACCAATGGACTCCAGATAATATAGTGTTATGATATTCTCATCTTCAGATCAGTTTCTGGGTTTTCCATTGCTCAATAAGGACTAAGACTGAAAACGTTATGAAGGCAAAAATTAAAAATCATCTCAAGATGAAGATATTATAGCAATATACCAATTAATGTCCACTGATTACTCAAGCTTACCGCAGATGGCTTTAGAGTAAAATGAAGAAAACTGCCCTTGGAAACATATGTAAGCATATGAAAAAGTCATGTTATATTATTATTATAATTCCAAAGTATTTATACACTTTAAATTACTAAAATTCATATGGACAAAGAATTTTGGAATATTCTATACAGTTTCTCAATTAATATATGTCAAAACCATGAAACATGTAAGTTGTTGGTTACTAAATGAAAAATAAATAATGACATATTATCCCAGATTTCAAAGGGAATTTAAAATGAATAGAAAAGGACACCAAATTTTGTCATGTTCAGCGATGCTAAATCAAGATTATATGGCTTTATTGACTAACATAACAAGCTATTGCTTAGAATATTTATTAAATTTCTTATCGTCATAGTTTGTTTTCAGTGTTGCTGATTAGTTTGTTTTCAGTGTTGCTGATGTCTTTCTATGTGTATTTAATATCACAATGTAATAAGTTTTTTTCAGAAAAATCTATGACAATTATGCTAAATATTTTTGCTTAGCTGATACAAAATTTGCATGAATAGCAAATCAGACTTATACATGTAAATTATTTTCACTAATTCATTTCATCATTCTTCCAATTATATTACTATTTTAAAATAATACGGCCAATGTTTATTGATTTGTAATTTTTTTTTTTTTTTAAAAAAGGAACAATTCTGTGCAAACCTAACTTGAAACAACTGTAATACATCAATTAAATACACTTCCTCTATCACAAAATACTTTAAATAAAAAACAAATGCAACAAAAACTGCTATATCAGTATTTTATCCATTATACAGTTGTACCATAATTTTACATTGTCTAAATTATAAGTTTTAACTTAAATATTTAAGCTGATAAAGTCTTTAAATATTTAAACAACTGGTATTATTGACAATAAAATAATGTAATTTTAAATTAATAATGCTAGTTTAGTCATGATTTAATCATTTAAAATGTTTTAAAAGCTTGTATTTATTTTAAAGTTCAGAAATCAGGTTCAAACCCTATTTTTGGTTTGCTGGTACCTAAAACTAAAGCTATAATATTTTAATGTTAACATACAATATTCTAGTTGAATATTTTAGACTAATTTAATTAAAAAAGAATTTAATAAAGCTAGTAATTAAAGTTAGAATTTTAAAGTAATGAATAAATGAATATTTTATGAATGAATAAATATCCCTCGTATATGTATGTTAATGGATTATGTCCTGTATATGAGGGATCAGAGTGACTTATGGTCAACATGAGTAGAATGAAAAGATTTGCATCAATGTAGGCTTTGAACGTTCCATCATCAGATTTTCAATGAAATGGACGGCTGAAGAGTTGTGAGATGGAGTGGATTGAAGGCTGTCCATTAAAGTATGAAGATTGGCTATCTTAATATAAGCTGAGCATTGATTGTATATATGTGTGGAGATGATAATCTGGACCAACTAATGAGTGCTTAGCACGAAATACGTATATTGGTAATTATTTATCTTTTCAATATGCGTGTGATCAAGTGTATCATTCAGTATGATATAGCGTGGATAGTTGAGGGTCATGTGAAAGTCTGAGTTCAAACTCCCTATATATTACATATTAGAGTGCAGGTATGAAAAAGCCTGTACTATACAAAAAAAAAAAAATTCATATATTAAAATAAACTTAAATAATTTTTCTACTATTTAAAGATTTATAAAAGCCTGCAATAATGTTTAAAACTTGTTATGTCTTCCCTCCATGCATTACTATGGAGACTGCTGAGATCACAATACAATATTGGAATTAAATATTTTCTCTTGCAAATATTTAACAATGTTAATAAATGCTATTTATCATAAGTACTTTATTAGACAATATTCACATTATTATGACAAATTTGAATAATGGATTAATTTAAAACCCGAGTTCAAGAACTTAGGATATATTTACTGCATTATTATGAACATTTTTTTATAATTTAAATTCATGAATGTATTTAATAAATGACTATAAATTTATCCTATACCTGCCAGCAGAACTATTTAAAGTTTACTACGGATATCCAAAAGAAACACGTTCAACTTTGGATAATTATACTATAGATTTTAGAGTCTTAATTATATTGTCTTATATAATAGATGTTTGCTATCAACAAGATGTTGCCAACATTCTTCTTCATATTAAAGTTTAATGGACCATAATTCAAGAAGGAAGCAGAAGGACATTATTTTATTTATTTGATGGTAAAAGGTTGAATTTATTTGTATTATAATTTTTCATACAGTTTTAATTATGTGCATATTATTTTCATGTTAAATGCTATATTTTAAAATGTTATAGGTTAGTTCTCAAAATAGTGCATTATAGTATTAGGATAATTTTAAAATAGTATGTTCTCCCTATTTAAAATATAATTTATTTATGTATGTTATGCTGTAAGCCAAATAGATGTATATTTCTATGATTTATTTTATTATTTATTCCATATTTGGCATTAATCATTATTTATAATATTTCACATTTATTAGGTATTGTATTTTTGTTAGAGATATCAGATTTATTCTCTCTCTATTTTAGGAGTGCTTTTATATGCCAGTATATTTAAAGATGGTAGTGGGTGTTTTCATCATAATTTTGCTAGCTTATCTTTCAAGAGATGGTAGCATTTCTCTTATTTGTTGTCTTGCTAGCATTTATATGCTCATAACATATATTTTTAGGGATTTAGCTTAGATTGTATTTTTAAGGCAATTCTTATTTAATGTTTTTGTCCCTGATATGCATTCTCATTATTTTTCCTGACTTGTGGCAAAGTCCTAGATTCTTTATTAGGCCTCAAAAGTGCATCTTATGAACTATGCCATCATACTTTCACTTTGTCTTACTTTATTATTATTGAAAATGGATTTTGTTTGCAGTTATGGTATATTTATTAAAGCATGTGTAAGATTTTACCATGGCTTTATCTGACATTTTAGTGATTTTATCAAGGTATTGAGAAATTCTACCATACCTCTATAGCATTCTTGGTTAGCTTAAAAATGAATATTACATTATAAATGTCCAAGTCTTAGATTTGAGCTTTGCTAATAATCAGGACTAAGTATGATAAATAATTAATTTTAAAATTTTTAAAGTTTATTTTAGGCATAAATAGACTATATACATCTGTCTTGCAATTCCTTTATTGCTGGTATGGTAAGCTAATATTATTATTATTGAGTATGCTAAATATTCATAAAAGGGATCCTACTTATATGAAGGTTATTATCATTCTATGAATGAATTGATAAAAAAGAAATTTGGACTAAATTAACAATAGAAAGTTATTTTAATATGCTGGATATTTTGCTTAATCCAATGGAATTTATTTTTAATAAAATATGATGTAAATTTTATTTTGATTCTTCTGTTAAATTATGAAGAAGTAACATTGTGAAAACTTGGGCTATGTGAATTCCAATATAAAATTGTAAATTTTTTTTTTTTTCTATAAATAAATATTTGTTGTCATTATTTAAAAAATTTCTCATAGTTGTTTCTTCACATCATTCCACTTATCAAACAGAAATCATTCCACATATAGATTAAAAATTAAATGCTTATAAAATATTATACAATTATTTTAAGTATATTTGCTAATAGAGTACATGACATTTAAATCAATAAGAATCATTTTATTGAATTATTTAAGCATTATTATAAAATCTAAGAAAGATGTATTTGCTTAATAAAATATTACAATTGGATTTGGTATTTGTATCACTTTAATTAATTTGATTTATTTATTTCAAATCACTATTCATATTTATTCTAAAGTTATTTTCATATATGAAGATCATATTTATTATAAGATTTAATTTTACAAGAACCTAGTTCATATTTAGAAGATGTTTAAATAGATTTATTCTAGGATGTTTAGGATGGCTATACAAAATCCCTTACCCATTCTTAATATCTGAGTGTAATCCTAGATAATTCTTCATCTTATTTTAAAATTAAGAGATCATGTTGTATTTTATTTAAATAGTAATAATCTTGTCACTGTCATAATCATGATAAGGCATTAACTTAGAGGAGGTGTATGTCTTATTGATTTTATTAACTAGGATTTCATTCAATATTGAATAAATTAAAAGAATCAGAAGAATTTATGAGATCATATTACCCCGAGATATCCTGATTTAATTTAATGGACTATATTATTAGATTAATTATTTTATTTTAATATTACAATTTTACATTTAAAGATGGATCTTAAGTGGCATAGGTTTTCAAAGAATATTTTGAATTTTATAAAGAATTAATGTTTTATCTGATCAAAGCAATGAAATGCTTGTAAGATCTTTAGAAGATAACTAAAAAAAAAATTGGAGTTGTATTAGAGCTTTGCAGAAGAAATTTAAATGTAACCTTAATGGCATATGTTTACAATATCAAGATTGCTCCTCTTCATTTATTAATATAGTATTTGTATTATATTTTATTATAATGCTTCCCCCATATATCTTTTTTTTGTGTGTGGCATATATTATGAACCCACTGAGCATAGCAATTTGTGCAGCATCGTCTCTCTCTTTCTCTCATTTTCTTTAAATTGTAAAATAGCTTGCCTATTGTGTGGCTATTGATCAGCAAAAGGGTTTAGATCGATCGTGTATTGAATGTGAATATCAAATTTAAAAGTTAATAATTAATATGTTAATTAATAAAACTCTTGATAAATAAAGGATTGAAGTAGGAGCTTAATTATATTGTTTATTAATAAATACTTTATAGAGCTTGGATTGAGGTAATTGAGTCTGATAAACTATAAAGGGCTGTCACTGCAAATTTAGGTCAGTATATGTTTTGGCAGAGGGCGTTTCGTAAGCAGAATACATTTGTGTTGGCTAGCAGATTTTTTTATTATTGTAAAATCCATCGAAATGCATATGTACATGCTATAGTCAGAAAGAATGTGTCATATACGTAATAGATTCACAAATATATAAGCTAAATTCTAAAGAAATAGCTTGCTGAGAAAACTTCAGTTACCCCCTTGTATAGTGATCCACGGAAGAAAATAAAATGTTTATCCTGCATAACCTAATATGAAAAAAAAAACAACTTAATTGCTTCATTTCAGTTCCATCATACATAAATACTAAGTACATACCACGAGAAAAAGAAAGAACAAGAAACAGTCTACAAACCCATTATGGAAAAATTACAATGACCCATTTTATTAAAACTTGGCAGAATTCACATTTTTTCTAAAACTACATGGATAAAATTTGTGTGATAGAAGAACTCATTTCAAACTCAGGAAGCAAATGATAAAAGTACTTCAATTATCTATTACTAGACTGTTTTATTTCAGTTTGATACTCAGAGAATGGATAGGAAACAAAAAATCTTCACAAGAACTATTTGCTGGACCAAAGTGGTAATTTGATATTTTTCTGGAATAATTATGTTTTGCCGACAAAAAAATAATGGACAAAGACAAAAGAATAATCAATAAGGACTCAAAGTAAAAATTATCATTATTTCACCACTATATATATAATATAATGTTTTCTTTTTCTTTCTTTCAGTTATTTTTTAGCAATATCAATTTTTCTTGATATTAATCCATCTACTCTAAATATTATATGTGTTTACTTTAGAGTAAGGTGTATGGACATTTTGTAATTTTTTTTATGTAAGTGCATTATCTGTTTTTTTTTTTTTGTTTTAATGTGATTATTTTTTTTTTGACATATACAATTTCAATCTTGACATGGCATCAGAGTAATAAAACATATATATTTTATTAATATGTGTATTTACTTAATTTAAAAGAAAAGGTAATGCAATATTATTGTTACCTAGTGATGCAAATGCTTTGTCAGGGTCAGTAATTGTTTGAAAGAATGTAAAGACCACTTGCAAAATTAGTTACATCTGTTTTACTTGTTCACTTTTCATTTATGCATCTCATCAAGTTAATTAAGTAATGCAATATTACCAGTGAGTTTCAAAAAACCCCAGAGTTATGATCCGGAACTAACAGGATCTCTTCAGAGGGTATAGGTTTAAATCTAGGTTGACAATGGTGCCATTCTGGTCTTTGAAAATATAACTAGTCAAAACTAATAAATATTCTGGCAGATGTAGGTAAATTGAGTTCATATCCATATGATGAGCAAGAAGTATTGCTGTGTGGAGTTAACATTATCAGCAATAGGCCTTAAACTGATAAGGTCTCTCAAGTATGCTCATTATTATATATGATTGGGCTAGTACGCCAGTTACAGTCATAATCAAGGGTGCTCTGATCATGATAGTATAAGGCAGGAGTGGGGGTCCCCTGTTACACTACATATATATATATATATCAAAACTACCCCAAATCCAAAATTAAACCAGACCAGCATAAAAATAATATAAAAAACACAACCTAAGATTTCACTGCTACAAGCAGACTTCTCAAGTGTAAAGAACTACAAAACTACACAATATATATAATATTAAAAACTACCCACAAATCCATTCACTTCCCATCCACCCTTAATATTAAAAGAACTCTTAAATAAGTTAATTGCTTCAGAATAATAAATTTTCAATAATAAAGACTCTTTAATTCTTCTTTTGATTTCATTTCTCTCAAAGAAGACAACCTTAGCTTCATCAAAATCAATAGTGTGGCCTGTATCTTTTTCATGGACATACAAAGCAGAACTAAGATATCTATTTTTAACTCTACTTTTATGAACCTTTATTCTTTCATTTAAACTCAAACTACTCTGACCTATGTAAACCTTCTTACAAAATAAACAAGGAATAAAATATACTACACCAGGAATAGTCTTTCTATCAAAAACTTCTTTTGTATTATTTAATAAATTATTCAATGTAACACCCCTTTTCAAAGCAATTTTCTTATTTCCAAACAATATACTATTTCTACACACAATTTTATTTCTTTGCCATTTAAATTGTCTTCTTATAAAATTGTGTGTAGAAATAGTATATTGTTTGGAAATAAGAAAATTGCTTGGAAAAGGGGTGTTACATTGAATAATTTATTAAATAATACAAAAGACGTTTTTGATAGAAAGACTATTCCTGGTGTAGTATATTTTATTCCTTGTTTATTTTGTAAGAAGGTTTACATAGGACAGAGTAGTTTGAGTTTAAATGAAAGAATAAAGGTTCATAAAAGTAGAGTTAAAAATAGATATCTTAGTTCTGCTTTGTATGTCCATAAAAAAGATACAGGCCACACTATTGATTTTGATGAAGCTAAGGTTGTCTTCCTTGAGAGAAATGAAATCAAAAGAAGAATTAAAGAGTCTTTATTATTGAAAATTTATTATTCTGAAACAATTAACTTATTTAAGAGTTCTTTTAATATTAAGGGTGGATGGGAAGTGAATGAATTTGTGGGTAGTTTTTAATATTATATATATTGTGTAGTTTTTGTAGTTCTTTATACTTGAGAAGTCTGCTTGTAGCAATGAAACCTTAGGTTGTGTTTTTTATATTATTTTTATGCTGGTCTGATTGAATTTTGGATTTGGGGTAGTTTTGATTTTATATTGACTAGTTTAGATTTATGCTTGTAATGTTTATATATATATATAATTTGAATATATATATATATGCAATTTGAATAAACTCTAAAATGAATTAGTCTAAAATCCATTAACGTATCATTGAATTAAAAAGCATAAGACAATACAGAAACCAACAAGAATTGAATAACATTTTTCTGGAAGATATTTTTGATAGTTAGAAAATTAGGTGCTAACATTTTTCATGGATATTTTGAGATGTTTGTACATTAATAACAGCTTTTGAGTAAAATAGTTGATTTTAATAATGTAAAGCATCCAATAAAATTTTTAATATAATTATACTACTAAAGTTGTGTTAAAAGGTGGCAAGCAAAGTAAATCACCACTAATGATGATTAATAGTTACTGTTCGATTTAATACTTTTATTGCCCAGTTATTCTACTGTCTTTGGGCAGAGAACTTAACATACTTTTCTATAAAGCAAATATGAGAACTTTTTTTAAAAAAGATGGCTAACTCAATCAGATTAGAACTATGAGAATGGATCTAAATCCATAGCTATCTTTTTTATTTAGCCTTTGAACATTTTTAAAGCTAAATAAACAATATTTTCTTAAAGAAAATATAATCTTATTTTTTAAGTAAGCATATTCCAGATTTTTTTTTTTTTCAAAAAATATATAACTGGTATATGTGTGAAAAGTAGTTAAAAAAAAAATTAAAGCTTCACTACATTATTACAAAAATTAGAGATTTGAGGATAATTAGCAATAAATAATTTGGAAATTCTTTTAACCAGGATAAAATTTATGGGGACATTTTAAATTACTAGCATCACCTGACTTTATTAATTTATTCATGAGTTAAGATTGAGTACCATAACAGTTTTTATTTAATTTTGCTTTAATAAATTAATAATCACACATATAAAAGTAAGATTTAAAAAAACAACAACAATACAGTATATAAATTAATATGAACTAGTTAATACGTTTTTTTTTTTTGACTCTTTTAGCTTATCACTATGAATTATTAGAGACAATTGTCCAACTGTTGTAATTGTTATTTTTTCCTGAATAGAAAGCAAAATAAAATTTAAAAAAAAATAAAAATTTAATCATTTATATACATTTCCATAATTTTATCTCAAGTAAGTATAAGAAAAATAAAACATAAAATTTTAATAATGTAAATCTATAATCATAGATATTAAAATTGACTTATTATTGTTCCTTTATGTTTGATTAAGCTTCTAATGGTTTGTAATGTTTCAAAGTCACATGAGGATTAAATGAGGAAATAAGAGATGCATTATAAAATTCTTTCTAAATGAGATCTTTTATTATTTAATTCAGAAAAAGTCAAGAATAAAGAGTAGCGATTAATGATGTTCAATCAGTAGTAAAAATTGAAGTAATTTATTAAATGCTTTTATATTAACTTGCCTTGTCTGTGTATGTCCACATTTCTGAACTTTTAATAATGAAAAAAATCCGGTCCCGTTTAGAACTCAAACTCACATCCTTATGCTTCCCAAGAAACTCCTCAATAACTGAACCAATGGAAATATTACATTTGTAGAATAAAATTTTGTTAATATTAATTTAATTCATACTTAATTAATTAAAATAAAAAATATATATCTGATTGAAATATTACATTTGTAGAATAAAATTTTGTTAACATTGATTTGACTCATATGTAATTAATTAATTAAAAAGCCAATATATAAATATTTTTATATAGTAAATGATAACAATATTTAAATTTAGAATTCATTTGTTAGAGGGCTTAGTTTTTATTTTCACATCTTACTATTAAATTACAATTTTTGTTAAATTATCTGTAGTTTTAACCATTTTTCTAAAAATATATAAATATCATTAAAAAGTAAAAAAATAATATGTATAAAAATTTTTTTTAAAAATAAAACAAAGTGCCATTCTTTGAAAATATGAGATCTTAAAAATTGTTATAAAACAATTGGAAATTGTAGGAATATTGTTGTTTCATAAAAGCATTTGAGGCTCAAATAAATCATAAAAATCAAAAAGGCTTCAAATGCTTTTATGAAGTGGCAATATTCCTGCAATTTTCAATTGTTTTATACCAAATCTAGATTCTTAAAATCTCTGATATTTTCCAAGAATGGCAAAGTAACCGAGAAGCAGATATTTTTCTACTTTTTTAATCAGCTATTTACATAAAAGCATTATTTAAAAAAAAAATTTTTACACAATATTTTTCTTTCATTTGAAGATTTATATTTATCTATTTTAAAAAGAAATACAATATCCTTTACTACAGCTTAGGTTACTGTGTATCTTGAATTATTGCCTTTTATAATTCATACACCAAAATTCTGCACTATATTAAAAAGTTTGAGTTGTGATAGTATTTTAAATGATTACACACAACAATTACTATTTTCTACAGAATTTACGATAAACGTTTTAATATAAATTAAGTTTTAAAATGAATATGTGATCAACTATTAAAAGTGATTAAAAAAACAAGTTATTGATTTGAAAGAATATTCAGCATTATTAATAAACATCCATTTGTGCTACAAAAGTTAAAGTAATTCTAATCATAATCTAAATTGTGAGTGATATTTTATCATATGGAGACCAACATATTTATATTTCAGTTGATTTTTAAACTATAAAAAACTGACAATTGTATTTAAAAATGACTTAAAAAGACAAATGGCAACAAGCAACAAATACAAAGTTTCTTTGAAGCATTAAAAAAAAAAAAAATGAAAAAGATAAAGAAAAAATGTTTAAAATTAATTTTGGATCGTTTGATTGATACAAAAAAAAAAAAAGGGAAAAATTAGGACATCACAATGTTCACATATGTAGTACGGACAATAGTAAAGCATTGAGTTTTTTTCCCCTAATGAATCAAAAAAATATTATTCAATATATTATATTAATATATTTATTTTAAATGTGAACAATTAGTGATTTATTTTGAAAAATGTCCAAAAAAAAATGCAGTTTTGAATATTCTACGAAAACATGCAGAAAAATGTAATTTGTTGCTAGAAAGTGATTTGTAGAAAAAGAACATTTAAAAGAAATGCAACTCTCTCAAAATATTTTTTGAAACAATAAAAAGTATATTTATTTGTACTTTTGTTTTTATTGTATGTATGACAATTAAAATTAGACACTGGTTTATTATCTTCTTTACTTAAAAAATATTTTATTTCTGAAACTACGGCTTTAATAATCGTTTAGATATTTTGATTATTCCACTGTTTTATTAGCACTGCAATAAAGATTTACAAGAAAGGAAATAACTTATAATAATAGCATGTTTAGAGACAGTATTTTTTATTATTTCAAAAATTATTAATAAAAACTCTTATGAAATTTCTTTTATTGTGAGCAATACAAAAATTAAAAACATTTCAATTTCATTATATCTTTTAAATATTATATAGAAAAAGAATCAGAAACAGAACTCCTTTTTATGTTGCACCTCAAGTATTCAATAGTCAATAATATGTTAAAAATACATATCTACAAACAACAAAGATTATACAAAGTATATAATTATCATAGAAAAGCATTTTTTGGCAAATTATGTTTTTTGCCGTTTTCAATATGTCTCCAGAATACTATGATTTAAAGTACATACAGCGACATCTATATCCATACACGAAAGAAGACAGATAAACAAATGGATATCCGACATGATCTATTACGTGATATTTATGCAATCATATTACAAAATTAATCTATTATATAAATTGAATGGACATATATTAATTAACTATCCATTCTTTATCCATTAACGACTAATTATTCAACTTAATGGATGTTTTGTATATATTCATACAATTGTTCTTATTATACATGATATAGTTTGTTTCATATATTTTACGTCTATTACCATTTTTAATATAATCTAGAACACTTATATTATTAATGCAATTTATTTTATGTCTGTACTGCAAATAATGAACATATAATGCAGATCTATCATCCCTCCTAGCAATAGCATCATTGTATTCTTTAGCTCTTTCTCCCAATTGCTTTACTGTCTTTGCCATAGTAAACCATATTACAAAAATTACATCTAATTTTATAAACCATTCCTCTCTTGTATTTTACTTCATCTTTCATCCTACAATTAGTTAACAATTTATCTAAATTTTTGCTATTAGCCCATCCCACATTAATGTTTTTAGCTATATAATTTTTACTTTTTATATTTAATATATTATACCACTAGGCAAGTATGAAATTTTTATCCATTTCTTTTGTCTATTAGTCCTAAATCTGTTATTATCGGTGCTATTTACATTATTTCATAAAAATATATTGTTAATACTCTGTGCCACGTATCCATATCCCATATATGTCTGTTTGAATTTATTCTTCTGTAATATAGCAATAATAAATTTCCCACTAATAGATCATGCAGATATGATAACATTCGGCAATCTTATAAGTGTGGAATATAAAAAGCATGTTTCAAACAATTTTGTAAATTTAATGGACTATAAATTTTCTCTTGAAAAAAGTAATTTACTGAATAAAAATCCATCATTTATACCATTTATAGACAAAGATATAAAGAAGAGGATTATGACAGACATTGAATTGGCACAATATTTCATATGGAGAAAAAAGAAACTACATTGTTTTAAATAGACATTTATACAAACTTAATATTTCTAATAAGGATCATAACTACAGGAAAATAATAAACAAAATTAGATATATATGTGAACGTCATGGGATTGTAATAAGTAAAGAAGATAAAGGTTGTCATTTTGTTGTAATATACGCTAAGGACTATAATGATAAAATAGATAGTGTAATAAAAAATAAAGGGTATAGTAGATTATCTAAAGATCCTACAAATATTATAAAAAATAAATATATAAAATTGTTAAAAAAGATGAAGCTTTATAAAATTATAAGTGATAATCAATATTATTCTTTATATCCTAATTCATATAAGAACCCATATATATTTAGTAAGATAAAAACGCATAAAGAAGATTATCCTTTAAGATTATTATTTAATTTTAGCAATTTCATTTTACATAAATTTTGTAAATATTTAAATAAATGGATAGTTGATATGGTTGTTTTCTCATCCTTGGTGTTCGCCTCAAGATGTCGCTATTTCTAGGTAAAATCCTAGAAATATACCGTTTCACCGGCCTTCACCCAACAAAAGAGGAAATTTTCTACGTTATAAACGCAGAAGTCCTGGACGGAGGAGGTGACGGCGACAGAAGCCAACACAAATGAGACTTCTTTCTATGATAAAACACAGAAAGAGTTCCCGACGGCTGCCGGTTATGGCTTTTTTTTCTATGCTAAAAGCAAAGAGAAAGAAATGCCTTGATCAGCTGCCGTAGTAGTCGATTTTGTTCATCATTTTCTCGTAATAATAGAATATCTATTTTCTCTGTAGTTTCGTGTGAGAGTGTGTGTTTTTGAGCCAGTTGTATTTTTTTAAAATTTGATTAGACATATTTTTTTTTTAATGTGATGTAACTTACTTTAGTGTTGTAAGTTTATTAATAATGACGTGAAGCTTCCATGAGGAATGTGTAACCCTCAAAAAGTTTTTTTAAAAGGTACAGGCCAGCATTTATTTGACAATCACGCGAAAAAAAATATTCTCGCGAGAATTCATTCAATAACAAGTAATATGGCCACCGCCGTGTCTAACACGGAGAATTCGGAGATGTGGGAATTGCCATCAACTGAAGCCAGCACTGTGGCATATTTGCAAATAAAAATATCCTGTTAAAAGAGAAAAAGTGTGTATGTGGTGAGGAAATGCGGATTGGTATTAATAAACAGCTGAGAAATTTTATATGTAAATCAAAAAGTTGTTGACGAAAGTGTTCGATTCGTATCCGTTATAGAAATATATACACAAACAAAAATAGCACAGTTTCCGAGTATTAATTACTGTCACAAAAAGAATGAAAAGTATTCGTATACTAAATCTAAATGTAGGAGATAAATTGAAGATTTTTTTGAACAGATTCACACTATTAAAAAAAACCTGCTCCTTGGAACTTAAAAAAAAAAAGGAAAGTTCGTGTTGGGGAATATTTTGAATTTTTACTATTAAAATATCGTTACTTTTTATATTTGCCGATTTTTAATTACTGCAAAAATATTTTTAAATAAAAACCATACTACTCGGGTATGAATTATAAATTGTAGTATATAAATTACGTTACTTGGTATACATTTATAATTACGTAAGATTAAAAAACATTTACTTATTACGTATAAAATGATTAATTTACTTTTGAAAAAAATACCGTAACTTTAAAAAGACACATATATATTAGAAATAAACACCGTAACTTTAAAGACACACACAAACTAAAAAACAATATAATATTAATAAACATTTACAAAAATCAAAAAAAATATCATATAATAGTATTAGTTAGTAGAATATTTTATTATAAATCTAAGAAAGAAATCAGCTCTTTTTAGATCAAATCGATCATTTAGGTCGGGCCCCGGAATCGTTATATGTATATGTTTTCGATTAGCGTCAACACCATCTTAAGGCGAACACCAAGGATGAGAATACAACCGTTGATATAATTGGTTACCGTCAATATTGTATAAAAAATACAGAGGCTATTATTAATAAATTAAGTATGATGAATATAAATAGAAACCACAGTATTTTTGTGATGGACAGAGAATCGATGTACCCTAGTATCCCTAGAATTAAAAGTATTAATATCGTCTTAAAGGCTTTGTCTCTATATCTCAATGAATCTTATAAACAAAGCATTGAACTTAATAAATAATAGTTTGTATTTTAAATATAATAATGAATATTGGCGTATAAATAAGGGATGGGTAATGAGATGCGTGAGTAGTGGGCTTATGGCATCTATGTTTATTAATGACATGGAAATCAATATTATAAAAGATAGTATAATTAAATAAGAAGTGCTACATTATTTTAGATATGTTGATGATAGTTTAATAATTGGCAATAAGAGGGTAATATATAAATTATATAAACAATTTAATAATAATGTTGATAACATAAGGTTTACTATGAAAGAAATTGATAATGAGATAAGGTATTTAGATATTAAAATTATTTAAAATCAAAATAATGATATTATACTTAAACATTTTATTAAAGATGATAAATTAAGAAAAATTATATCAATAGATTCAAAACAACCATGGATACAAAAGACGAGTGTAATAAAGAATTTTAAATATAAGAATGATAGATTTAATGCAGATAGAAATGTTTCTATATTACAGAAGAATAAATTCAAACAGGCATATATGGGATATAGATACCCGGCGCAGAGTATTAACAATATATTTTTACGAAATAACGTAAATAGCACTGACAATAACAGATGTAGAACTAATAAACAAAAGAAATGGATAAAAATTTCATATTTGCCTTGTGTATATAATATATTAAATAAAAAAATTAAAAATTATATAGATAAAAACATTAATGTGGGATGGGCTAATAACAAAAATTTAGATAAATTGATAACTAATTGTACGATGAAAGATGAAGTAAAATACAAGAGAAAAATGTTTTATAAAATTAGATGTAATTTTTGTAATATGGTTTACTATGGCCAGATGGCAAAACAATTCAGAGAAAGAGCTAAAGAACACAATGATGCTATTGCTAGGAGGGATAATAGATCTGCTTTATACATTTATTATTTACAGTACGGACATAGACTAAATTGCATTAATAATATGTGTTCTACATTATATTAAAAATGTTAATAAATGTAAAATATATGAAACAAACTATATCATGTATAATAAGAACAACTGTATGAATATATACAAAACATCCATTAAGTTGAATAATAAGTGATTAATGGATAAAGAATGAATAGTTAATTAATATATGTGAATATATGTCCATTCAATTTATATAATAGGTTAATTTTGTAATATGATTGCATATCATGTCGGATATCCATTTGTTTGTCTTCTTTCGTGTATTGATATAGATATTGCTGCATGTACTTTAAATCGTAGTATTCTGAAGACATATTTGAAAAATTGAAAACACATAATTTGCCGAAAAAGGCTTTTTATGATAATTATATACTTTATATAATCTTTGTTGTTTGTAGATATGTATGTTTAACATATTATTGACTATTGAATATTTTAAATAATATATATTAAGATGATTTACAATAACAAATACATCAATAAATTATATATTTTTATTATAAAATAAAACAAAATATTTAATAATAAATTACACTTAAAGATAAAATTATACTTACCCATATAACCTACAGTTCCTACACGACCCCTAATTGATTCACCTTCAGGAATTTCTATTGCCAATCCTAAATCTGATATTCTTACATGACCTAAAAAAAAAAAATTTTTTTTTTTTTTTTTTAAAGTCTTATTTTAATTATATAGTTTAAAAAAAACTTCATTTTACAATAATTTATAAGTTTTTTATAGTGCCATTACAACAATATAATAATCATCTTTAATATTAAATTGTGTTAAGATGATAGCAAGCAATGGCAATCATCTCAAAGAAAGATTAAGTATTATCACAGTAGTAGCAAAAACTTTATACATTCAGTACTAAATTAACATCATTAATATAATTTGCATCAACATTCTTTAATAAAATAATTTTGTTGTGATAATGATTTTTTTCTCTTTTTTTTGGAATTATTTATTTTATTATTTTGTAAAATACTCTCTTATGTATTAATGTTTGTAACAAAGTAATTTGTTTAAACAAAATATCTGAAAATAAATGATACAAGTTGGAATTTAAATTTTTATTTGATAAATAAAAACTAGGTGAACATATAATAAGTTTTAACTTTCTATATATAAAGTAGATTATCACAGATATTTTTTAAAATGTGACATCACTCAAGAAGTTTCAGTCTTCTTATAATTTAATATGTAATTGAGCTTCCTATTATTTACTAATCAGTTCATGTTGTGATTTTTAATATATTGTGTATAGTATAAGAGACTGTTAAATATTTATACTTGAATTATCTTTGTTGCCATTCATCATTTAATATTTAATAAGTATAAGGTAAAAGTTAGACTTGAAGAAGAAAATGAGATGAAAAACCAAAAAGCAAAATATAAAATTGAATAAAAAAAAATTTAGATGTCATTTTCTGCAAATAACTTATAATAAAAAATAAGTTGAAGTTTTACACTTTCTATTGGTAATATCCCTTAAGTCCAAAGGCATGGAGGAACTTTTATTTACAAAAGTTGCTGAAATTTAGACGTTTATACTCTCTCTCAAAAAAAAAAAAAAATTCCAATGGGTTAAACGTTATGATAAGTAATTAATGGTGCTAACAATGTGATCCCACGACAATTGAATTCTACCACTTTGGTAGTATTACTGACTTGCAGATGACTTTTGTAGTGGTTTCTCTTTAGCTATTTTTCAGATACCACATGGTTCATAAAAATTTAAAAATATACTTTATTCTTATAATGCTGGACTTATGTGACATCCTTGAATAATTGAACTAATTCTATTACCCCTCCCCCAAAGATAATTATTTTATTTTTCCATATATTTAGTGCCAAATAAAATCATGAATAATTGGAATGCTAATAAACTACAAAAAAAAAAAAAAATTACAATAAATTGGAAATTATTAATTTAAAATATAATTTATGGAACTATGTTTCGAAACTTGTATTAAAATCAATAACCACAAGAGAACAATAAAAAGATCTGAAAGCACAATGGAAATTAATTTTAAACCATCAAACATCACATGATCATCCTTCTTCATGCGTATACAAGCTATTTTTCACAGAGGAAAAACTCTCCATACAGTAGCGCCACTCAATGCAAGCATTAGATCCTAAGATCTAGGAGCAGTGCTGTCAGATCCAAGGCTCCTCACTGATGAAAGCCACAAGCTAGAAACTAGTCTGGGTATATTGGATGAGTAGGCACTAGATAGGGATTTTGTGCACAAACCTTCCTGCATCCATTGATCACTCTAAGCATGCATTGAGAGGCACTACTGTACGGAAAAGCAATCTTCTTTAGAACTAAAAAGATATATAAATGAAAACATAAAATAGTTTATAAACAATACAACCGAACATTACATCCCCTATAAGCTGACTCCTTTTTATATTTCTATACTTATTAACCATTAGAAACCACCAATAACATATAAACATTCACAATAAGGATAGTAATCAATATTTCTCACTGCTGGCAAGGCAACCATCTCACCTTTTAATAGCAAGAATGGAAATCCATTCTTACTAATGGTCCATTGAATATATATGGACACTTAAAGATTGCAACTTGACTACAGAATATGAAATATTGATACAATGAAGTTTAAATAAATCTCTTTAAACATGAAATAAACATGTTACTGTAATGCAGACTAATAAATAGTCAATTATAACATTACATACTGCAATGCTTTTAAATTGCTCATGTATTATTTCAATAATAAGTGAAATAATGTTTAAAGCTAATTGGGATAATTAGTAACCATTAGAAACCATCAGTAACCACATAAACATTCACAATAAGGATAGTAATCAATATTTCCATTCTTACTACTAAAAGGTGAGAAGATTGCCTTGACAGCAGTAAGAAATATTGATTACTATCCTTATTGTGAATGTTTATGTGGTTTCTAATAATCCCAATTAGCTTTAAGCATTAAATTCACTTATAGCTTAAATAATACATGAGCAATTTAAAAGTATTGCAGTTTGTAATGTTATAATTGACTATTCATGTTTAAAGAGGTTTATTTAAACTTCATTGTATCAATATTTCATACTCTGTAGTCAAGTTATAAGAGGATATAAATGTTTGACTGTATTGTTAATGTGATAAACTATTTTGTGTATTCATATATATATTAAAATTACCTCAAATTAACAATTCGATCAGACTAGCCAAGAAAATAAATTTTGATTAGTTATTGACTAGTTTAGTTTTATGCTTTTAATGTTTCATATATATCTGGGTCTAGTTTTATGCGGTAGATAGGTTCCACAGAAAACCCGCATTAAAAAAAAATTGCACAAAAATAGACTTAACTTACCTTGAAAAATGAGGGATAGGGTCTGTAATTTTCAGAATTCGCATAAAAGCAAAGCAACAAGGAAAAATTACTTTAAAATTCGCATTAAAAAAATAAGGAAATAATGTATGACTAATAAAAAATATCAAATATTTGAAAAAAAATTGGTACAAGACAAATTTTTCTTTATTAACTACAGTATTTAATTTGACATTTTTTCATACGTATTTTAATCATTATCGCTATTTTCGAAAGTGCGGTTCGTTTGTAAACTGGTAAGAAATCAGATTCGTCAATGTGATGTAGCTTCTTCTTGAACGAAGTCAAGAATCTCTCAGAAATTATGCCCAGAGAAATTTGTTAGCCACTTTATTTTCCATTCCCCACTCTAATTTTTACCATATTCTGCTCCAACCCATTTACACAATTAGTGCCAATTTCAGTCTTGTGCTGTGTTAATGGTTTTCTGTTGACAACTGATTTTTACTACTGAAATAAATTTTAAATGTTCACATTTTGTTTCTATATTAAAAAAATGAGGATCACAATCAAAACAAAAAGATTATAAATTATCATTAAAAATATTATTTTCAGTTTATAAAATCAATAAAATCTTCGTTATTTATTTTAAAAATCTACATTATTTATTTCTGTTATACCTAACAAAATACATTTTAAAAGTTTAAAATTTTTGAATATTTATTGCGATATTTTTATATGTAAGTATAAATTAATTATTATTATTTATTTATTCTAAATATAGCTTCAGGCTATATTCACATCAGCTGCTAATATAACATTATATTTTTGAAAAAAAAAAAAAAAAAAAGTATTTCAAGTCAAAATAAGTTATTAATAATTAAATTTCTTGATATCTAATAAATATAGTGAAATATGAAAAATATTAAGAAGAAACATGAATCGCATAACTTCAAAATCGCATTAAAATAATCCACATAAAACGAGATCCAGGTGTATATATATATCTTTTAGCTCAGAAGATTGTTGCTCATTCGAAACTGTTAGATTGATTATAAGCATTATTACAGTAATAAAGGAAGCTATAAACTAATTTTTATTATATTTCCCGATAAGCATAAAATTAATCAGAATATCTGATGTGGGATATGCTCAGGAAAAAAAATGAATAATAAAAGTTATTGATATGTCTTGAAGTTCGCCGTGGAGGGTGGTCCAAAAGTTACACTATGGGTCGGATCAGGAGTATGAACACTGCGGGGATTATCCGGCCTTAATCGAGGCTCCCTATGTATCTTAGTGCTGCACTGCGCTATGATATCAAATATCCCGAAGTTGTTGCCTTCTCCGTTGGCTCTTATATGCCTTCCAGATTATTTTCTCCGACGAGTAAAATTATTCCTTCTTCCTGACCGTGGAACTTAAGTGTGACCCGCGATTTCTGGGAAGGGTTTTTTTCTCTCTATATGGCTATTGTTCTCTAAAGTATTTTTTACCAATGAAATCTCTACATTCTGAGAGCAAAAGCTTATCTCCAATCAGAAAGGTCCACTTATAAATGTAAGTAAATTCTTATTAGATAAAAGTTATCAATTGCCCCAGGGATTTCTTGAATCTTTTAACCCGTATAATTTTAATCCAATTATATATATATAGCACTCCTCCCCTTTACTTTAGAGAACCACGGTTCCCCCCTTTTCTCTTTTTTTTTTTTAACACAAGTAATCTTTAAGGTAGACAGGAGGCTTCCGCACTCTTTGAGGTTTATCTTTCTCTGGTTTAAGATTACTCTCATGTGTGGTTACTTCTTCAGCCATTTGGTCAGCTCCCTTTTCTTCCATAATTTCATGATTTAGTCCTGTGTAGGGGGGTGACTTGTTTGTTACTCGCTTCTTAATGTGGTTTGTGTGGCGACGGAATTGTGTGCCCGTTTCTGATTCTATGAGTACAATTTTGTTTGAAAGTATTTTCAAGATCACACCTGGTGTCCACTTTTTTTTTAGGGAATCTCTAACCCAAATGCTTTGACCCACCATAAATTCATTGCATTCCTCTGTCGTAGTTTCAATGGATTCATGTTGTGGGTGTAGTAGTGATAGTTGGGTTCTTAGTTTCCAGCCTAGTAACCTTTCAGCTGGTGAAATCCCAGTCGATGCTATGGGTGTGGAATGTTGGTAAAGCATTGCTAACTCAAGAACTTCATGGGTTTGTTGAGATTCTGATTTGTTAAGGGCTTGCTTTAACTGGTGTACGGTTTTTTCAGCCAGTCCATTTGACTCTGGGTGGTAGGGTGGAGTGTAAATGTGTTTGATACCCCATTCCCTTGTAAAATCTTTAAATTGGTCTGAGGTAAAACCAGAACCATTATCTGTTACCAGGCTTTCTGGTATTCCATGGAAAGCAAAAATTTCTTTAAGAGTTGATATTGTTTCATTAGACCCTGTATTCCTAACTAGTCTATATTCTACCCAGTTAGAATATGCATCTATTATAACCAAGAATAGGTTTCCTCTGAAAGGCCCTGCATGGTCCATGTGGACCCGCTCCCATGGTTTAGTTGCAGTTGGCCATGATGTATACGTTCGCGGTTTCTGATTTGCAGTTTGTACATGCCTTTACAGTGTTTTCGATGTCTTTATCTATACCTGGCCACCATACATAGGAACGTGCCAAAGCTTTGGCTCTTACAATTCCCGGATGTCCATCATGGATCAAACTTAGGACTGCTGGGCGACCTTGAACTGGTATGATTACTCGATCGCCTATCAGTATGCATTCTTTATTTATTGACAGTTGGTCTCGTGCTTTCCAGAATGCCACTGGGAGATTGTTGGGTCGTTTAATTGGCCAGCCATTACATATCCAATTCCATAATAGTCTATACTCATCGTCTAATTTAGTCCATTTTGCTACTAACTCGCTATTCAACACATTTGATTCCCATGTATCTATGTAGTTTATAGAGACTTGTCCTATTGTTTTTCCATTATTATCTGGTATTCGGGGCAGTGCGTCAGCATGTGTTATAAAGCTGCCTCTCCTGTATTCAAAGGAATAATCATATGCAGATAATATTTCAATCCAACGCAGCATGTGTGGGCTTAAGTGATCGGGTAATTGTTTTGACCTCGAAAATATTCCCAGTAACGGTTTGTGGTCAGTGATTGCTGTAAAATGCCTTCCATATAGATATTGGTGGAACTTTTTTATCCCAAAAATGATTGCCAAGGCTTCTTTGTCTAGTTGACTATAGTTCCGTTCAGACCTTGATAATGTTCTTGAAGCATAAGCTATGGGTCGTTCACCTTCATCTGTGGGGTGGCTTATTACTGCTCCTACTCCATATTCTGATGCGTCAGTGGTTAATATTACCTGTGCATTGTTATTGTAGTTTATGAGTAGGTCATCTGATGTTAGCAAGCTTTTTGTCTTCTTGAATGCATCTACATGTATTCTATCCCAGCTCCACTTCCGGTTTTTCTCTAATAACTCGTATAACTTACTGGCAATGTGGGCTTTTCCTTTAAGAAAACATTCAAAATATCCAATAAGGCCCAGAAAAGATTGTAATTCCTTGGCATTCCGAGGTGTTTTTGCATTTTTAATAGCCCGTATCTTTTCAGGCATTGGTTTTTTACCATTATTGGATATTATATGTCCTAGAAATTTAATTTCTAGAGTATTCCAGATACATTTTTCTTCATTTAGTCTGGCTCCTGATTTTGCTAGCTTTTCACAAACTTCATGAACCTTGCTCTGGAGTTCTGTCTCTGAATTTGCCATTATTAATATATCATCGAAGTAAGGTATCACACCATTTATTCCTCGGAGTAGTTGGTCTATGTTTGATTGGAAAATATTTGGGGTGGTGGTAATTCCAAAAGGCAAATGGTTGTATTTAAATAGACCAAAAGGTGTAGTCAGTGTTAAGATCTCTGCTGACTTTCCTGTTACTGGTATTTGGTGAAATGCAGTATTAAGGTCTAATTTTGCATAGTGAGTTGCTCCCTCGAGAGTGGCTAATACTTCACGCACGTTTGGCACTGGATAATTGCTTTTATTTAAAGCTGGGTTAACTGTTATCGGTAATCCCCACAAATACATATACTGCCGTCTGGCTTAGTAATGATTACTATGGGTGTCGCCCACTCAGTTTTCCGTAGGTGTTAATACCCCTTTATTTGTTAACTCCTCCAGTGCATTGGCTAGTTTTTCTCGTTGCGCGTATGGCGTGGTTTACACAACACAGGCTTTGCATTCTCCCTAAGCTGTATTTCAACTGGTTTTGTTCTAATTTCCCCTAGTTCTTTTTTAAACAATGACGGGAATGTATTGCGTATTTCCTTTTCAATCATAATTTTTTTTGTGATAGTTATTTTGATGCCCATAGGTTTAAACCAATTTCTTCCAATTATGAGGTTTGTTTTTCCGTGAATAATATATAACGGGAGATCGGTGATTTTGCTATTTGTTTGTACTGGAACAATAACTTTCCCGACTATTCCAATGTGTTTCCCGTTTACGTCTTTTGCTATCAGATTTTTTTTTTCTAGATTACTGGTTCGATTGCGAAATTACATTATTGTTTTCCAATCTCTATAAGCCATTAAAGATATTCCGGAACCGCTGTCAATTTCCATGGCAAATGGTCAGTCAAATATTTTTACTGACAACATTATTTGATCGTTATTAACGGTTTCCGTATTTTTAATTTCCACTTGCTTGTTGTTTTTACACGATTCCGCTAAGTGTCCTATTTTCCCGCAATTTCTACATTACTCTTTTTCCATTTACACATTTTTGCTAAATGTCCAGATTTTCCGCATCTGTAACACTTCATTTCGTCATTTTCATTTCTTTCCGCGAAGTTTATTTGTTTACATGTTTTAGCTAAATGTCCGGATTTTCCGCACCTGAAACACTTCATTTCGTCATTTCCGTTTAGTTCCACGAGATTTATTTGACGCCATTCTGCTGCCGTTGCACTCTGGAATTGTTTTGATTGCTCCATAGCCACTTCGTGTGTGAGGCCCGTTTTGATCGCTGTTTTGTATGTAAGGTCATCGATTGTTAATAACTGCTCTCGGAGTCTCCCGTCAGACATGCCCCATAAGAATTGCTGCAATAGTGCTTCTTCCAAAAATTTCCCAAAAACACAATCTTTTGCTAACTCCTGTAGTGCAATATCGAATTTGCGAGTGTTTTCGCCTCTATTTTGCTTGCGATTCTGGAAATGGAGGCGTGCTACATGTTTGGTTGGTTTGGGATCAAAATATTTTTGAAGTATGTCCTGTAGTTCTGAATATTTCAGTTCTTCTGGTTTTTTCGGGTTACATAAATGATTTGCTGTTTTAATTACATCTGGACCCGCAAAATACAGTAGAGTGGCAATTTTTCTCTCGTCCTTTACAATATTATTCATTAAAAGGTATTTATCTATGCGGCTTGCATATAGAGGCCATTCTGATTGTCTATGCACGTCAAATTCTCCAACGTTTACCTGCGCCATGTTTAATTTGAACGGCGTCACTTATGAATTTCGGATTACTAGTTTCCCGATGTTTATATATTTCTGAAAATCCTACTGGTTTGACGACTGTGCCAATGATATGTCTTGAAGTTCGCCGTGGAGGGTGGTCCAGAAGTTACACTATGGGTCGGATCAGGAGTATGAACACTGCGGGGATTATCCGGCCTTAATCGAGGCTCCCTATGTATCTTAGTGCTGCACTGTGCTATGATATCAAATCTCCCGAAGTTGTTGCCTTCTCCGTTGGCTCTTATATGCCTTCCAGATTATTTTCTCCGACGAGTAAAATTATTCCTTCTTCCTGACCGTGGAACTTAAGTGTGACCCGCGATTTCTGGGAAGGGTTTTTTTCTCTCTATATGGCTATTGTTCTCTAAAATATTTTTTACCAATGAAATCTCTACATTCTGAGAGCAAAAGCTTATCTCCAATCAGAAAGGTCCACTTATAAATGTAAGTAAATTCTTATTAGATAAAAGTTATCAATTGCCCCAGGGATTTCTTGAATCTTTTAACCCGTATAATTTTAATCCAATTATATATATATAGCAGTTATAACACACAGAAATTCAATGCCTAGAGACACTCTTAGATAAAATGTAAAATGACAATGATTGTTAATTTGACATACTGAAATATTGATGATTAAAAATAAATGGACATTTTTAGAATCATTATGTTTCACTCACAACTTATAAATGTGAAACATTTCAAATCATTATTGAAATGGAGATAAATCGTCATTGCCAGAAAATTTTTGATAAAAAAGTAGTTAGAAAAATACTACTAATGTAATAAATCATAATCCTCAAAAATCAAATTATAATTCAAAATAATGTAAACTTTTAAATAACATACATAAAAAAAAATTCAATGCAAATTAGAAATGTTTTTCATTTAACTTACAAAACTGGATGATTCAATATGGTATTTTAATGAGAGACTAGAAACACATCCGTATTTTCAATTTAAATAAAAAATTTAGAATTAAATTTTTTGAAACTCATATCTATAGTGACAATCAATCAGGAACTATTAGCACTGATTTTATAGGACTAAATAGTAATATGAAAACTTGTGATAAACTATGAAATACTTTTCATATTTCTAATTTAATTGCAAAATTTATGGCTCTATGTAAAGGAACAGATAATGGATTTAGCATTAATTTTGAAAAATATAATGCTATTATTAAAAGTCAAACAGGAAAATGTATGCTGTAAGCAAGAAAATCAAATGGTCTTTATTATGCTCTAATTAAAATAAGAAAATTACATTAAAAAATTTGACAAATAAATAAATGAAGCAGATCTAAAATTAGCACTTAAAAAAAAATAAAAGTTAAAAAAAATAAATTCATATGATAATATAGATAATTTGAACGATGTATCCAATAAAAATTACCAAAACTACTTTCTTTCAATATAAAGAAAAATTAATGACTAATATATATTACTGCAAATAAAATATTTAGTTGTCCACAGACTTTAAGCCAATAAACATCACATGATCACCATTTCTTATGCTTGCTTATAGCTGTTACTAAAACAGCAAAACTCTAGCTTGCTGTGTGTGGCAATATGTATAGTGAGTTTTGCCTGTTTTTGTCTACAGACTAATAATACTTAGATCTCACGAGAATTGATAAAAAAAAACAAAAAACAGTTAAAAAATTTCAGATCAAAAATGGCTATAAAAAATAATAAAAAACCTGAATATTATGTTAACTACTTTAGTTAATTTATTAAAAAACAAGGTGAGAGATAACCTCAAATATCTTTACACTTCAATAAAATAGTAAGAGTGAAAATTATTATTATAAACAGATGTTTGTCATATTAAAATGGTATACAAATATAAGGGCTGAAATCACATACATATAAAGAATTAGTCCTTGACAACAATATCCCTATTTTTGATAGCTCGAGAGATTATTGTTAAAGTAAATTTTTTTTTTTTATATAATAAGTGGAGAGAAGGAGGGGCATAGCTCCCCTATTGCTTTTTGGTGCTCAACCCTTTGGGGCTCGCTCTACTTGCCCACACTTGTGTAGCAGAATTTATGGAAAAATATATATTTTTAATATTTTTTTCCATACAATATATATAGGTATTTTTGAAATTCTTACAGTATTACATTAAAGTTAAATAAAATTAGAAAAGAATGACACCAATCACACATGTATGATTTAAAATTCCCCCTGATTTAGTGCATTACCTAAAATCATCATTTAAAATTTTTTGCAAAACTTCTTGGAGTAGAGGTATATTTCTAAGTTTTATTGGAAAGCAGATTATTTATTGCCAAAGAAAATAAAGATTGAAAAAATGAAATAACAAAGAGTCTATTATCAATGTTTAAAAACTATTTTTTTCTAAAGACAAAAAAAAAAAAATTGCTGAAAGATTAAAATATCTTAAAAATTTCCTATTTTCAATCACAATTTAATGTGTTACATTCCGTTACCTAAAAATAAAAAATCTAAAAGAACATTTAATTTTAAAAACTTAAAAAAAAAAAAACTATAAAATTACTTCCTTATAAAAGTTCTATTTTTCCTGTGTTAATAAAATGCAACTTTTTTTTTGCTAACATATACTTAATTGTGCAATTGTTAAATACAAATAATTATTAATACTTTTTCAGGCTACTATATTTTTTACTACGGATTCTGCGATATTTTTAATAACAGTTTGTTCTATTTTTCTAAGAGTGTTGACAGAAGAAATTTACAACAGGAATTTTAAGAAAACTGCATCATTTGTTTCTATTTATGTTTCACTTATCTTATATACATAGGATAGATATATTATAATTGTCTGCACTAAAAAAAAAAAAGTAAAAATATATGTATTCTAATATTGCTAGTTACTATGCTTTAGTGTTATTTTCTAAACACTATCATTTTAAATTAAAATATTGACTTGCTACTTTTATATACAGAGAGAGGTTTTGTTTGATATAAATCTGCTTAACAGCATTATCTCTAGATGGTTTTCAACTTAATATGTTCAATTTTTGATATTGCTGAAGCATATATGATTTTATAAATTTTTTATTTTTAAAATCAAATTCTATATGTTTAAATAACATTTCTATTTATAGAATGAACATGAGGCTTATAAGTCTATACAAAGTCTGATAATAAAGTTCAGAGATTGGTGCTGGCAAATGAAAATAAAATCACTTTTTCAATTTTTTATTTATTTGAAATAATCTGCTTTCATTTGAATACAAATCCAATAGAGATTCAAATGATTTTTTCAGTTTCTTTTGTTGTACAACCTCCAATATAAATATAGATTCTGTCTAAATAATGTCAATGCCATCAAAATGTATTTCTTTCAATGAAATAAGATCTACTTTTTATTTTTAAAATGCGTTGCGATCGACTTGTTATCATAGGCGATCGACTAAATGTCACAGACGTAGTCTAAGTGAGGGAGGTGTGAAATACATACTATTTTTATATATCTATTTAGTAAAAAATAATTATTTAACGGGCCAAAAAACTCATGTCCGGGGGAATTAAAACAACATGAGTAATTATTAACAATATTTATTAATTCAAATTAGCTACATTAAATCAAGATTAAAAATATTTTCAATAATGATAGGGCTTAGTGGACTTCACCTATCTAGAATTGAAAAAAAAAATTAGAACCAAAAAGAAAAATAACAAAAAACTTGAAAATATTGACTTATTGTTGGACACCCCTGCTCTACATGAATATCAGTAGAATTAAAATTATCAACAATTAGAAAATAAAATTATTTTTTAAATAATTTAACTTACCATGATCATCTAACAATATATTTTCAGGTTTTAAATCTCTAAAAAAAAAAAAGTTAAATATTATATTCAATGTATATCAGAGTGAACTTAAGCATAAACAGTATTTAAGTCAATTTTTTTTTTTTTTTAAATTGTAATAGTCAGGATCAAATAATTGTAGAATCCTATATAAATATTCTTCCTCAATTTACAGACACTCACAAAAAAAATTCATTTCATGATGTGCAAAGTGATTAAAAAATGAAAACAAAAAAAGATTTTAAATTTACTATAGTGACAAATAATATAAAAAGTTCTTTACTCACACAAATATAACTTACCTAAGTACTTCTTGGCATATATAAAATAATTTTTTTTATAAAATATGATCGTTTGAAAACATTTTTCATATTCTATGCCAAGACTAATTGATAAACATGTACATGAAAAAAAATCCAACTTGTATAAATTTGACTTAAGATATAAAGTTATGGAATAGATTACTTATGTAAATCAAAGATTCTCTGTACACTTTAACAATAACAGAATAAAATTTAAAGAAACAAAATTATGTGTTTGCAATCATGTTCATCTAAGAACATATTACAACCTTTATATATATAACTTTTTATTCTAGTTATAAATTATAGGGAAACTAAAATTAACTTTGGTTTTTAATAAAATATGACTTTGCAATATCTATTCCTACTGAACACACACACAAAAAAAAGATGGCAGATAACTCAATATCATTACTATCAAACAGATAAATCATGCACTTCAAATCCACAATTCTTATTAAAACTTTGTCCATTGCTCTAATCTTCATATTTTTAACTATTTTCTTTAGATCATTAATTTGGTTATTCTCCTCCTTCTCTTCGTCTTCACAAACTTTTCCAATATATCTATCATAATTTTTCTATCTTTACGAAAATATCCAATTCAATCTCTTCTGCTTTATAATTTCTTCAATAAAAATCCTTTTCTCATTCTTTAACAATACTGCGCATCTTAGTTTATCAGCCTATTTTTCCATTCTTTTCCAAATTTAAAAATCAAAAGCCTCTTAACTTTTCACAATATTTTTTCCTAATAATTCAAAATTTGTTCCAAATAAAATCATATTCCAAACAAAATATTTAGCAAGCCTTATCATTTTATCTTCAAATAATAAATTTTGAAAATATTTAAAAGCATTAATCTGTTTTATAAATTACTGTCCAAGTGTCACTACTATTTATAATCATTATCTTAGCAAACTTTCTGCAAATTCATCATTCCTAATTAAGTTTGTCCAGCTCATTCTTAATATCTGTAAAGTAATGCAATGTCATCAGACTTAAGTAATGAATCTTTATAATCTAATATTAACTTTATCTTTACCAAAATCATAATCATTAATAAATTCATTTAAATAAAAATTAATGTACAAGATAAGTGATACTCCTTCTTATATCTATCTGCTTTGATAAAACTTCTTAATCTTTTTCTTACAATAGACAATGCTTTTTCACATGCTACATTCATGAATAAATTTTCCACATCAAAGCTTACCAGTAAGTCAGTTCTTTCAATTTTCATGTTCTTGATTAATTCTACAAAGTATCTAAAATCTCTGACAAAGGACTGGATCTTATATGCCAAAGGACTTAGAACTTTTGAGAAGAAATCTTGACAAATTTTGGCAAGGTGAATTTCTAGAACTTAGAAATATTCACAATAAATTAAGAGAGCTATCCATTTCACCTACAGCACATAAATTCACAGGCTTAAACACGTTTTTATTTAGGAATCAAAATTTGTGTAAATTTGAGGCTGATAGGAAGACTAATATTGCATGCCATATAAAAGATTTGTTAACTTTCGGATTCAGCTACAGATTAATTACAAAGAAAATAGATCAATTTTACAGAAAATCAATAACTAACCACATAAGTAAAGATAAACCACAAATTACCCTCCCTTATATTCTCAAATTATCACAACAGATGATAAAGACTTTGGCTGGTGAATTTAAGGTTGGCTTCCACACTCCCCCTAATACTAACAGACTTATTAATAATTCGAAGGATAGAACAGATACATCTCAGACACCCCAAGTCATATACAGTATTTCATGCCCTCAGGCTGGATGCAGTGCCACATACTATGGGGAAACCAAGGCCACTGTTCCTAATAGAGCTGCTCAACACATGTATACTTACAGAAGAGCAAACAAGAACAACGATAATTTCTCAATATTCTTCAAACATGAGAAGCAGGCTGGCCATGTGTTTGAACTCAGCAACCCCAAGATAGTATGCTCTGAAGTCAATGACTGCAAAAGGAAAATCAAGGAGGCATATTTTGTTATCAGAGATAACAATTCCATCAATAGACGCGACACGTGTTTATCTATCTCAAAAAAATGGACAAACTAATTTGCATTCACATTTGCATATTTTATTAGTTAGCAACATTACATAAATGATTTATAACTTATGTTGGCCATGAATATGAGGGAAAACCTCGAAAGCGCTCGGCCCATTTAATTGTTTTGGTTTTTGCAGCTTCTTCGTCAGCGGGTAAATCGCTTTTATATGCCATTTCCTATTTAAATAAATAAAAATGTTTATTATTTTTCAATAAAATCGTTTTGAATTTGTCTGAATGTATGTAAAAAGTTCTAGTTTTGCCCCTGATTTTTTATGTTATTTGTGAAGCTAACACATCTAATAAGTAAATAATTGTTTTAAATCTATTCATATTTTTCTTTTGTAACTTTTAAACCATGCATTTTAGCTCTATCATTTCTTGACCCCAAACCACAATCTCTTACAATTATCATAATTACTTTTATATTAATTTTTTTTCCCTGTATAATCACAATGTCTTTATCATCGCTAAATCTTTTGAACAATTTAATTAAATTTGAATACATAGTAGAAATTTTAAACAAATAACAAAATTATTTTTGTTTTTCCAATAAAATTTAATATTAAAAATATCCATTAATAATCTGTGATGTAATTTATAAAATAAAAATCTTTTATTTTTATAAAAGAGATTTATTTTTATAAAAGAGACATTACAAAATTTGTAATCCCTCTCACTGAAAGCAATAAAAAAAAAGTGGGTTAACTTATTACTAAAATTAACTCAAACATCATTGTAAATAAAACTTGAATCTTTTCTTCTAATAAAATATTTTATATTGGTGGTTCAGAAAGAAATGGATTTTTTAAAACAAGTATTTGCAATAAAATACAATTTGTCAAAAAAAATAAATAAAAAATGTTTAAGAAATATGCATTTTAAATATATGCCAATAAATAAGTTGAAATTCCAGTTAAACTTTATTAATACTATACCTACTTATGGTCTTGTTTGGAATAAGTAATCGTGGATAATGGATATCCCTATATTTATTACAATTAGTTACGAAATTCAGACTTAAGAAAATTCACTTTATAATTATTTATATACAAGCATCTACATGTGCAATTAATAATTACCATTATCATTGTTATCAAAAATGGAAATTAATTAAGCCCATTATGCTGTTTTTTTCATATACAACTATATATATTTATATATTAATAATTAAACATAAAAAATCTTTTTCAAAACATGATTTTTGTACTCTTCTCAAATGTTAATGAAACATGAATAAAACAGAATCAAATTACAATACAAAATTCAATAAAAGTTGAAAATATTGACTTATAACAATATACAGAATAAACCACTAAACATCACATGATCACCATCTCTTATGCTAGGACATGTTAAATAGAACATGTATAAAACATTATCAGTTGCATTATGTTTTTTGTCTCTTACCTCTGTTCCCCTGTATGACCACAAAATATCATATAGCAATAGACACACTTTTATATATGATTCCTTTTTGGTCTTTTATATCATCTCATATTTTATAATTACCTATTAGTTTTTCTAGATTTTTACTATTTGACTATCCAATATTTATATGTTTATTAATATTATAAATTGTGGAATAATATGAAAATATGATCCATTTTTTATTTGAACTATTGTTAATTATTTAAAAGATTTTTTACAATTAAAAAGTATATACAATTTTAATGCACAAATCAGCGCATAACAGCAGAGTTTCTTCAAATTAAATCACAATTTATTATAAACTTAATATAAATTATAATACATAATAAATAATGCCCGAGCGCTTTCAAGAGAACTTAGCTCTCATAATCATGGGTAACAAAGAGTAAGCGTAACAAGGTTGCTATGTGTAAATATATGCAGATATATGTAAATTAATTGAACTATATGCGTAAATCTAATTAACCCATTTCTTAGAAATTTTATAACACGTATCTTTCCTATTCATAGCCTTACCATCCATGGCAATACGTGTTATAAAATTTCTAAGAAATGGGTTAATTAGATTTACGCATATAGTTCAATTAATTTACATATATCTGCATATATTTACACATAGCAACCTTGTTATGCTTACTCTTTGTTACCCATGATTATGAGAGCTAAGTTCTCTTGAAAGCGCTCGGGCATTATTTATTATGTATTATAATTTATATTAAGTTTATAATAAATTGTGATTTAATTTGAAGAAGCTCTGCTGTTATGCGCTGATTTGTGCATTAAAATTGTATATATATAGTAAGCAGCTGAGTGTGAAATAATTTCTTTTTACAATTAAAAAGTATATTTTTAATATTTTTAGAGTTATATCAATAATCTTTATATAATTTAATAAATTGTTTCTTTTGTAAATCAGCTACATTTTTACCTGTATTATATTTATCATTTCTACATTTAAAATTTTTAACGACTATCATCTTTTGTATCCATGCTTGCTGTGAATCTATAAGAATATTTTTTCTTAATTTATAAAAGTAGAATTTGAAGATAAAATTAAATATTTAGATATAAAACTTCACATAGATAATGGTAACAAAATTATATTAAAATATTTTATTAAAAAAGATAAATTAAGAAAAAATATTCCTATTGATTCACAACAAGCATGGGTACAAAAGATGGCGTTGTTAAAAAATTTTAAATATAGAAATGATAAATAGAATACCGACAAAAATGTAGTTGATTTATAAAAGAATATTAAAAATATACTTTTTAATTGTAAAAAATCTATATTAACTAAGATTTCTATGCAAAATGCTTATAATGAAGATAGTTCAAATAAAATATAGATCATACTTTTATTTTATCCTAAAATTTATAATATATTAATAAAAAACAAAATTATTATAATATTGGATGATGAAATGGTAAGAAACACAAATAAAGATTTATATATAAAATTATGACTATTACAATATGATTTACTATAGGCATGCAGGGAAACAGATGTGAGAGCACCAAAGAATATAATAATACAATTATTAAGTAAGATGATAAATCTGCTTTATACATTCACTATTTAATATATGGACATAAAAAATAAATGCTACAAAAAATATTAAACATGTAGATTATAGTAAATAAAAATCCAAAACGAAGACAAATATATGAAACACCAGATGTACCTGATCTGGTTTTAACAATTTTTTAAAAAAAAATTAATGTAAATTAAACAAAATATTTTAATATTATATAAATAAATATAAAAATTGTATACTGCCCTAAAAGACTGTCATTTCGACTTCAATTATACACTAACCAAAACTAAATGTAAATTTATGTACTGTATTCACATTTTCTTCACGATTTAAGTACTATATCTCTGTAGTTAAAAGCACATGTACTGATATTTTTTTCTGAGCGTTTTCTATTAATAAACAACTTCCTTTGTATAAACATAAGTTAACCAAAAGTAGATGTAAATTACAGCATTTTCGATTAATGGTGACTTTCTTTGCATAAATGTAATAATATGCTAACCAAAACAAACTGTAAATATGGTATTATGACATCTATTTTTTTCCCCTCACTAAATATCACATGTCAATCATGAATTTATGTACTGAAATCACATTTTCTTTGTGATTTAAATACTATATCTCTGTAGTTAAAAACATATACTGATTTTTTCAGTGTTTTTTTTTTTATTAATGGCGGAATTACTTTCTTCGCATAAACGTAATATTTTTTTTTAAAACAAGTCTGAATTTGCCACATGACAGCCTTATGAACAAACATATGTTCATCAATCGAACAACAGAGAAAATAGAGATTTTATATATAAAATTATATTAAGCAGAACTTAAATAATTGTATAAATATTTATAAAACTTCAATAAATTTAGTTAATAACTAATCAATTAAAAATGAATGGAAAACTATATAATGTAGTTTATATAAAGTTACATAGGGTATGCTTTTATTTTTTCTGTATATTATGTTATATAATCAATTCTTTCAACCATTGTTGAATCTCTGTATCACAATTTTATTCTTTTTTATTCATATTTTATTTTGTTATTGTTATTTTACTTCCATTATAAAACTTTAGAGTGTTTCATTTGCAATAATTATTTTAATGTTAAAATAGATGCTTAACTTTTGAAAAGGACACAAAATCACGTGCCGAAAACGCTTTTTATGAATAATTATTAACACATATATATATTAATGTAGCTGTTATATATGATATTTTTGTTATTATCATTATTATATTTTTAAAAATAATATATATATAAACAAACCTATAGACAATGCCTTCTGAATGTAAATGCTGAAGTCCGCAAGTAATTTCTGCACCATAAAATACAGCCCTTTCTTCCTCAAATCCTGGGCTGCCCATATTGTGGATATGAAATTTGAGATCACCACCATTCATTATTGTCAGCACTAAACATAACGCATCCTTGGTTTCATATGCGTATGCTAAACTAACCTGCAAATGCAATATATATATATAATTATAAAAATGAAAAACATTTGGTTTAGTTTAACAATTATACCTGAATAAAAACCTAAAAAGTATTTTAAAAATTTTGTTTCATTTTTATAATACTGAGAAAAGTAAAAATGGTTTTTAGATATTTCTTTAAATACATATATAATATACAGATATCATTTACATATTATGTATATGTCTAAAGAAGGGTCTTTATATATTAATTATGCAGAGTATATTCGATCACAAAATTTGTTTTTAAGTATTTTATTTAACATATACACATTATTAAATAGACAATCCTTAAAATAAAGGAGGAAAAAATTTTTTAATTGTGATATGGTTTTGTTTTAAGCAGCGATTAGCGTAATGTTCCTTTTAATATTTGAACTCAAAAAACTTAATTCTTAAAACCAATATGAGACTTTAAATAATGAATATATGAAGGAAGCTGTGCTGTTTTAGGAACTTAATAGTTCAGTTACTTATAATAATATACAAAGATTTTGCATAAGCAAACATGGAAAATAGTAAAATATTAGCACATATAACATTATGTACACGTACATTAAGAATAAATAGTTAATCTAATAAAATTATATTATTATCAATATTGCAGAAAAATAGTTTGCAGAGTTCTGATTTAGGGCAGATCTTATTCCAGATTCGAGAGAATTTAATTTAGTTTGAATGTTAAATAAACCAATTAAGTCATTCAACTTTAGTTTTTACATCTGTTCATGTATCATACATAGTGTTTCTTAATGGATATGTAATTTTGCATTTGTATTCTAGCACTGAAAATGAATAATTTAATGTAATGGTATTGATTAAAATTAAATCTTTTCCAATTATTATACTTAAAACAGGCAAAACTCTCCATGCAGTAGGATGCAAGAAAGTTTGTACATAAAATCCCTATCTAGTGCCTACTCATCCAATATTCCCAGACTAGTTTCTAGCTTGTGGCTTTCATTAATGAGGAGCCTTGGATCTGAGAGCATTACACCTAGATCTTAGGATCTAGCAACCCTCCAGCAGCCATCTTTTATCTCTACTTAACTAAAAACTAGGAGTCTAAAATTGAAAACGTAATATTTTCAATCCAAGCTCATTAGCTTATATAGTCATATAGGTCTGAACTCAGTTCACTACTCATACATTTTGATGTCTCTGGTTCTTTAATAACCAAAGCCACCAATATCCTACTAGGAAGGATTGGTATTAAACCATTAAACATCACATGATCACCATTTCTTATGCTTGCTCAAGTTGTTAAAACAGGCAAAACTCCATACAGTAGTGCCATCAGTGCAAGCCAGAGTAATCAATGGATGCAAGAAGGTTTGTGCGTAAAATCTCCATCTAGTGCCTACTCATCCAATGTCCCCAGACTAGTTTCTAGCTTGTAACTTGAGTAAGCATAAGAAATGGTGATCATGTGATGTTTAGTGGTTTAATACCAATCCTTCCTAATAGGATAGTGGTGGCTATGATTATTAAAGAACCAAAGACACCAAAATATATGGGTACTGAACCGAGTTCAGATCTTTATGACTATATAAGCTACTGAGCTTGGATTGAAAATATTATGTTTCAATTTTAGACTCATAGTTTTGTAGTTAAGTAGAGTTAAAAGGTGGCTGCTGAAGGGTTGCATTAGATCTTAAGATCTAGGTGCAGTGCTCTCAGATCCAAGGCTCCTCATTGATGAAAGCCACAAGCTAGAAACTAGTCTGGGATATTGGATAAGTAGGCACTAGATAGGTATTTTATGCACAAACCTTATTGCATGCAATGACTATTCTAGCTTGCACTGAGTGGTATTACTGTTTGGAGAGTTTTGCCTGTTTTAGCAGCTTGAGCAAGAATAAAAAACGGTGAGCATGTGATGTTTAGCGGTTTAACTATTATACTTGCAAAAAATTTTAACTATGCTTCTTTTAATACAGATTTCCCAAAAACTTAAAGCATCGAGCCATTTTATAACTAATATTCTAGCAAATCAACTTAATCTTCTATTTTTATAAATTACTCTAATAAATTTGATTTTATATTTAATTGTCTAAACTATTAATTAGTAAGTATAAAATGCTTTTGGAAAAAGGTAATTATAATTAAAAACTCAAATAATTAGTTATCAGCTATGAAGTTTTTAATTCATTTTTGATTAATAAATTATAAATAAATAATCACTGAAAATCTGAATAATTATGTGATTTTAAAAAGTTATATTTTTATCTTGGAATTAGATATATTTTTATTTTAAACATTCTTTTTCTTTTCAATTAAGAGTGAAAAAAAATCTGTTTCTATAAGTATTTTCTGAAAGTTTTATGTCAAGTGTAAACTTATTTTATTTTGATGATAGCACATTTCGAAGTATCAGATAGTTCTTTCAAGAAATGGCTAGTGTGCATTATGGCAAAAGTTGTTACAAAATAAGAGAATGAGTATATGACTATAATTATAAACAGAAAATAAACTTTGGTTTTAAAAAATTGGAAGATATCAGAGAATCAAATTTTATTTTGGAGTCTATTGTAGTAAAAAAAAAAAAAACTATCAGGAACAACTTAAGAAATTACTTAAATTTTTACGATTCAGTTGAATATTTGACACTCCTACTTTCCATTTATATATATCTACATTTTGCTTTAAAAAGCTTTTATTGTATAGCTAAAAAAATATTAAAAATTCTATAAAATATTAATTTTTATATGCCATTTAAATATACAAACTTACCACAAATCTTGAATTTACTTTCTGTAAAATTTGCTTTTCATTTAGTGCCATGGCTTCTCCTTTTCTCTTTTTTATCCGTTTCTTTTCCAGTTTCTTGCAAGCATACATCTTGCCAGTTGCTCGTACCTGACACGCACATACCTCACCGAAGCCACCTTTCCCCAAAACACGATACATTCTAAATGTATTTTTTGTTATAGGTTGGCTAAATATAAAAAGAGAACTTTTTAAAAAAAATTAACAACACATATTTTTAAAAATAAAATTCAATTATGTACTATTATTACAACTTTGTAATATAAAATATATGTATATATTCAATAGAATGAATGACTAATTGAAAAAAAAAAAAAATAGATATCATTAAAAAAAAAAGGATCAATTTTCTTTTTCAAAACACTGCTACATATATGTATATATGCACATCATAAATATGTACATAAGCATAATATATATATATAAACCAAGATAATCTGTAAAACATACACACTACAAGTAGAAGAATAATTACACTACTATTTTATTGTTACAATGTTAAAGCATAGAAACAACATATAAAGAATGTAAATTACAATATATTGAAAAAATAAAGTGAATAATTTATTTGTAATAAAATGTGCAAAAATATTGACATATAATCATCTGTTAAAATATTGTTCACATGGAGTTAATTGAAGAATTGTTGGCTTTTGCTTCAGGAATCTCAAAAGTATGGCAAGAGAAGAGTATCTAAAATCCAGATAATAAAAATTATCAAATGGTGTTAAGACAGAAAAATCAAAATATAACAACCCTAAAAATATGAAATGAAAAAAAAATAATAATTATAGTCAATCACAATATTATAAATCTAATATAGCCTGAAGAAAAATCAAATGGAAAAATTTTCATGACAAAGAACTAAAAAAAAAAAAAAAATGAATATGAGATAATAGACAAAAATTTCAATTGGATAGCTAAAATGATGAAAGAAAAAAACCTTAATAACAACATGGAAAATATTATCAATGATAATGATAAATCAATACAACTCTGTCTTGCTTTAGCATAAAACTGAATTTGATAATAGTATATCTGAAAAGGTAAAACCAATTGTCCTATGATAAGAATCAAAGTTAAAGTAAGCAATCTCAACATGAAATGTTTAAATTCATCTGATAGAGCTATTATTATTTCTAAATGCATATATTTTGCAGAAACACATGCATTTATATTCAATGATCCTAAAGTGCAGCACAAATGATACAGGACATATATTAATTAGTTCAAGGGTTTGTTGATCCTATAATTATTCAAAAGTTGTTAAATGAAAAATTATTAGTCTATAAGTGGAGTATATAATTAGTTTTACATCTAATCAGAGGAATGAGATTAGAAATGAAGGTAGTAAATAGGCTTCATCATAGACAAATTGCATGAATAGCATAGTAGATCAACTTTAAAATTTTGCATTCAATGTGTATAGCAATACTAAACACAGAATTTGCATTGCTGTTTGGAGAAAATGTACATGGATATTGCATATCTATTAAAAAATTCCTGGCTATATTATTTGCCAACAATATAGTATTTGTATCTATATATAATCCTCTAAACACTTTCCTTCTTCCTTTCCTTTATTTCTGCTATCTTTATATACAATATTGCAAAAGTGTAAGAAGAATTATTTGAATTGCAATATAATATCTGAATAAACCATTCCACTATTTATTAGGTGAAATTAGTAATCTTGATTTAAAAAAAACCCCAACAAACACTCTTAGTCCTTACAATTTTTGTGGTACTATAAAAATATTTCCAACACACACGGTTTTGAAAGAGACTATTGCAGAATTAGACCACCATTCCATTCATTTACAATAAGTGATATACTTATTGAGAAACCGGCATTGTAAATAAAAAAATTTTCAACCACACATAATGCTCTTTTATCAAAATGTGGCCAAATTATTTATTCATTGGGGTAGGAATTAAGCTTAAGCTGAAAGAACAATGAAAGCTATAATGTAATAGAAGACAATCTTATTCATATAACTTTAATAAATGTCATATTATTATGGACTTGCAATGACTGGGTTTGTTAAAGATGTCATGCAGAGAAGTCAATATTTTTTAATGTTTATTATTTTTGTTATAGTCTTTTGAAATCTTTAGCAATGGAATGTATACTTTGTAATATATAGATTATTTATTTGATTTCAGCTTGTAAACCACCTATTAATGTTAATATTATAATCAGTTCTTTCAAATCCAAATGATTTTATCAAATCAATTTAAAATATATTAATATAGAGAAAAGATAAGATTTTCAACTATTTATTATAATTTATGTAATGATTATGAATGCAAATAAAATGAAAACAGAGATTTCATTTAGCTCTATTGTATAATTATGCATCGTTTTTAAAACTGAAAAGGCAAATACTTTTTAAAATTAAACTTTATTAATTCTATAGAATGTTTACATATATACAATTTGACATATATGGATAAAGAACTTCTATTAATCAATTATTTCACAATCATGAAAGTTTATTATAGTTATTGCTATTTTTAAATTGTTCAATTATTAGTTCTTTGTATAATAGCATGATTGATGAATATCCTTGACTGCCATATTTTGTATAACATTTTTCTTAGAACTTATTTAAGGGCATTTACATAAAGGTTAGTTCAATTTTTTTTATTTCTTTAGCATATTATTTTTTTTTTTTAAGAGGCAATGTGTCATCACATACTTCAACAATACATATTATGTTAAAAGTAAAAAATAACAGAATTGAAATATGTGTAACATATATCTTCTGGATACGTTCTACAAAGTTCACACGTAGAGCATCCAAATTAAACCTGAATCAATTTATTAAATACTTTTTACTTAATGGTGGACTCTGGAATAAATTGAAGATAAATTTCACATAGAACTATGGTATGCACAGGTTTTGAGATTTTCTTAGTTTTTGTTATGGGTATATTTATTCACAAATCTCTGCAAAGTTAAATGAATTTTCTTATACTACTATATTTTATTCCCATCAACAATTTCATGTTTAGCTGATCCAGCAAATCAGCATATTAAAATTAGATGGTCTGTAAAAAAGTGATTCCAGTATGTGGCAATGCTTTTAGCAAATGAATTATAGCTCTTAGTATAGGGTTAGTTAATGTCATAAAAGCAACAAATAATTTCAGAGATCAAATTCAGTATTCCTTTACTCATAGAAGTACAGAGCTATATTAAGTGATAATAATATTGAGAATAATCACCAAATATGTTATAATTAAACAATTTAATCTATTAATTGTTAACTTTCATGATCAAACCCAAGGATTATATTAAATCAGCAATTCCACTAGTATAAGAATGTCAATTCTAGTTTTCGTTACTGGATCTAGAAAATTTAAAGAATAAGGTTTACTTTTGTTGTTGTTAACTGATTTAGATGGTTACTTAATTTTATTTTTGTTAGGTAACATGAAATCTGAAAAATTACAAAGGCATGGCCATTAAGTTTGATGGGGACGTCTTTCCTGTAGATAGTTTCCACAACAGAGCTCAATTGGCTGTAGATCAGATCCAGTTTTTATCTGAAAGTGCTGATATTGATGAGACTTGTAAATATTATTAGATCATCTATTAATAGCACAGAATGAATTACAATGTTAAGATACTAATAGGGGTCCTTGAGGAATTCTTTTACTGGATTGTTGTTACTAATATACTTTTCAATAATTTGCTAGATATTGATGCTGTGGTAAAAACTGTTTAAGAGTTTGAAATAAATGATGCTAATTATCCAAATCAAAAACCGCATTAAAATCTATTTGGCATACTGCAAAATCTTTATCTTTGATATATATATACGTACTTTTACATTAATACATTTGCATGGGATATTATCGATTTTTAACAGTATATATAGTGAACTGGGCTGTTGAGTGGGTAAGAGGTGTGTGAAAATTAAATTTCAGTGCATTAAATCATGTGAAATAAAATTTGTAAATTAAAACTAAAAATTTGGAATTAACATCAGTTAATAAAGTATATAACCTATTTGCACTTTCAATGCGAATCATTCTTGTCAAAGATAAAAGCTATAATTTTTTTTTAAAAAAAACAAACAAAATAGCCTGTATAAGAATAATAAAAACTTGTAAAAAAAAAAAACTCCCACAGAAATGCAATCATAAATAATATTAATTCCAAAAAATATTAAAGTACAGTAAACAGTTAATGAAGTATCATATTTGCCTGCATATAGGACATACTTTTTTCCCCTCAAAATTTGCCTAAAATATGGAATGTGTTGTCTTATGTGGCGGTAATCAAAATTCATCATCATCATTAACCATTATCAATCCACTGCAGGATGAAGGTATCTCCAAGTTCAATCATCTTCTCCAATCTTTAGCTTCTCTTCTCCACATCACCCCTGCACACTTTCTTATTTCATCCATCCATCTCACATGTGGTCTCTTTCTGGGTTTTAATCTCTTGGAATCCAGTTTAAGATTTCAACTGTCTATCTATTATCATCTCTTCTAGAAATATGTCCAGCCCAACTCCACTTCAGTCTTTTACTTTTTTCAATAAGGTCAGTAACACCTGTTTGTTCCCTTATCCATATATTGCGTTTTTGAACTCTTATTGTTAACTCCTAACATGCATCTCTCCATACTTCAAGTGGTCTGAAGTCTCTGTATTGATCTTCTATTAACACCTTGAGTGATTGGAGCGGGTCAACTGTTTGTTCGCTTTAGCTGATTGGTTGAAATTTTTTCTTTTTTAAATTACGCAAAAACTGTAAGCATGATGTCAACAGAAATCCCAACATTCGATGTGTCTTCCTATTACCTTTCAAATGATATATCTTATATTGATATCGGATAAAATTTGAATTTTTTATAATTATTTTTAAAATTAGATGAATTTATTTTTTTTATTTTCTGGTTAATTTACTAATTTACACAAGGCAATAAAGGGAGAAAATCTTTATCGGCCTTATAACCCTGATATAATGGATTAAAAATACACTGATAATTCGGATATAAAGGCCTTCAACGCGATATAAACGTAATCGCGGAATAATGTTAAGTTATTAATTTTTAATATTTTAAATTTTTTAAAATTATTTGATAAATGGTATATTAATTTGTTTGTGTTTGTATTGGAGTGTGTATACTATATAAATTATATAATATTAAATCATTTATGCTCTTTATTATACAAATATTTGAAATACAGGCATTCTTCACATATCTGGAGCCTAACTGTAAATATACAGTATACAAATTCAAATATAACAAAGGCTGTTTTGCGGAATATCATTAAGTTATTAATTTTAATTTTTAATATTTTAAATTTTTTAAAATTATTTGATAAATGGTAAATTTGTTTGCGTTTGTATTGGTGTGGTACTATATAAATTATATAATATTAAATCATTTATGCTCTTTATTATACAGTATATAAATTCAAATATAACAAAAGTTATTTTTGTAGTGTAATTTTGGGTATAAACATAATGATTCTCAAAAGATATATATTTATATTAGTGTGTTTGTTCTTGCATCGTGTTTGCATAACAAATAATGATTTGCAGACATAGAGCAGTGCAATGTAAATTTTAAAAAGTGATAATCTAATGTACAGAAAGGTTGCAGTTGATAAACCAATCACAAAATTTACTGGGCATAGTACTATGTGAAAATATAAACACTTAAAACCAATAAAGAGAGATTTCAAATGGTATATGTATAGTGGTAGTCACAATGGTTATGCATATACCACATGGAATTGTATGTAGGCGTAGAATCAAATTCTGATTCTTGCCTATGCCTTGATACTCATACTGTGGAGTCAGTAGTTTTGTTACATCTTGCATCACATTATTTTCAAGTCTATAGCTAGCAAATGAGTTATATATACAAAAAAAAATATCTCTGTGAAACAATAAATATAATAAGATAGCATCACTGGTGTGCATAAAGAATATAAACATCATTGATGTACACAAAAAATATAAAATGAAGAGATGAAACTCATTTTAGCCTACAATTTCTAATTTCAGATAGACAAGAAGCTAACTGATATGATGACAAATGCATATCCATCTTCTGGAAATTATTTGTTTTGTATCTTTTATTAGGATGAATCTTTTTCTTATAGATACCTTTGAGATTTGTCAACTTTTGGGGTACAAGATAAAAATGAAGAATTCTTATGTGAATATTTTTGGAGATTCTGAAGCTATGGATTATTTCAGATAAGAAGTATTACCAAACAATAAAATAATAATTATGTCGGATGTTGAAATTTCTTTTTTTCCTTATTTTTTAAATGGTTATCACTATTTATCTTAGACATTGTTTTCCTTAGTTTTTCTAGTTTCTATTAATGTAAATTTTTTTGCTCTAACATAATTAAAACTGAAGTTATTGTGAAAATTGTGTCTCAAGTCAGTTTTTTTTTAAAAATCAATATGGCGCCAAGTGAATCAACCAGTTAAGTGTCCAAGTCTCAGATCCATAAGTAAGAACTGGTAAAACACTTTTCAAATACATAATTATATTTCCTTTTAATATCAAGTTATTTCTACCAAAAGCTCTCCAACTAAGTTTAATTCTATGATTACTTTCCTCCATTATGTTTCCATCTGTATTAATAATCTGACCAAGATATTTGTAGCTGTTAACTTCTTCTAACTCATCATAATGAATCTTTATTTTCATATTTTGAAAAAATCCATTGAACATCACTTAGTCTTTTTAACATTTATCTTTAGTCCAACTTTCATCTGATAACTCCTGCAACATTTCCTGCAGCTCTAAATCATTATTTGCAAAAACAAGTCTAAATGACTTAAATAATCTCCATTTAGTTTCACTCCTTTAGCTTCCCATTTTAATTCACAAAATACTTCTTGCAGCACTGCTGTAAAAATTTTTGGAGTAACCTTGTCTTACCCCCTTCTCAATGTTGACTTTCCTAGTATCATTATGTAATCTAATTGTTGCTGTTACATTTTTATAAATATTCTTTAAAATATGACAATATCCTAGATTTATACCTTGATGACCCAATGCTTTAATTACTGAAGAAATGTTTATAGAATCAAATGCCTTTTCATAATCCCTACCTATAACTTCTCTCAATACCTGAATGTAATCTACTGTACTAAAACCACTTTTAAATCCAGTTTGTTCTCTTGGTTGGTGGAAATCCAATGTTCTCTGTAGACGAGTTGTAATTATCTTGGAAATTTTTTTGTATAAAACTGATAGGTCTGTCATTTCCAATATCTTCTTTATCACCTTTTTAAAATATTAATACTGCATTCTTCCAATTATCTGGTACATCTTTATCATTTAGACATTTGGTATATAACTTTGCTAAAAAAATTTATATTTCTTCACCTGCTTTTTTTAATATATCAATTATAATTCGATTATTACCTGGAGCTTTTCCTTTCTTCATAAATTTAATTGCATGTCTCACTTCTTCATTTAAAATTCTGGGCAATTTGGAAGATGTAATAGATATAGGAGGTACTTGTTCTTTATTACTATATAATTCTTGATAAAAATCTTCTACCAATTTCATGATGTCATCTGTCCTTTTAGTAATAATTCCATCTTTTTTTCTTATTGCAGATATAAATTTCCTACCAATACCAAAATGTTGTTTTACATTCTTAAGACTTTTATTTTCTTCTACAGCTTTCCTTGCTAGTTCACAGTTATACTTTTTTATATCATTTTCAATTCTTTTCCACACCATTTAACAAAATGCGAGATATTCAATCCTTTTTAATGATCATTTTTGTATATCTTCATATTCTTTCTTTTCTTCATAAATTCTCTAGTCTCAATAAAAAATTTATTGGTCAATCGCTGCTTTTTTTCTACCAGCTATCTTTGTTGCAGTTTTTAAAAAAATATCAGTTATTTTCTTATTAATTTCATTCAAATATAAATCATGTTTAAAATCTACTAATATTTGAAACCATTCTAATTTAAATTCATTAGAGTGTTTCTGAAGATTAGGAATATCAACTGTAAATATTGTTTTTCTTAATAATTTTTGTCTCTCTAGTTTTGCATTAACATGTATCTTACACCTTACTAAATGATGATAACTTCCTGTGTTAAATTTATTAAGAACATTACAATCTTGAAATATGTATTTTCTATTAGTCAAAATATAATCCAATTCTGCTGCACCTTCATTTGGATGCTTCCATGTCCATTTCCTTTTAACACTTTTCTCAAAAAAAGAATTCATAATATAAAGTTTTTCTTTATCAGCAAACTCCACAAGTCTCTCTCATTTCTATTACCATAACCAAAATCACCTACAGCACTTTCATCTTTCATTTGTTTACCAATTCTAGCATTAAAATCTCCTGTAACAATTTTAAAATGTTGTTTACTCTGATCAAAAGCCTTTTACACATCCATATAAAAATCTACTACTTTATCACTATGAGAACTTATTGGGGCATAAACCTAAATTATCTGCATTTGGTATCTGCTTTTAAGTTGTATAACTAATCACGCCACTCTGTCCGATATACCATCAATCTGCACAATGTTGTTCTTCCACTTTTTATTTATAATGAATCTTATTCCACTTGTATTTCCAATATTTGTGCCTTTATAGTAAAGTACATGTTCACGTTTTAAATCGTCTCTTTTTCTAACTTCACAAAGTCCAATAATGTCCCATTTAATATAAGACAGTTCTTCTTCTAATTCTTGAAATCTTTCTTCACTTGAACGTGATCTGCAGTTATAACCAAAGACACCAAAATGTATAGGTACTGAACTGAGTTCAGATCTATTTGACTATATAAGCTAATAAACTTGAATTGAAAATATTATAATGTTTTCAATTTAAGTCTCATAGTTTTGTAGTTAAGTAGAGATAAAAGGTGGTTGCTGGAGGATTGCATTAGATTCTAAGATCTAGGTGCAGTGTTCTCAGATCCAAGGCATCTCACTAATGAAGGCCACAAGCCAGAAACTAGTTTGGGGATATTGGATGAGTAAGCACTAGATGGGGATTTTATGCACAAGCCTTCTGGCATCCATTGATTACTCTGGCTTGCACTGAGTGGCAATATGTATAGAGAGTTTTGCCTGTTTTAATAACAGTTAAGAGCAAGCATAAGAAATGGTGATCATGTGATATTTATTGGCTTAAATATCTAAATAAAAAGTCGTGATCCAATGGCAGCCTGGGTCCACAACCAGGGGATTCTTAGCATCTTCCGCCGCCAACCACTGCCTTGGTTGGCGACTTTGCAGCCTCCTGGGAATAAGAGTCATTATTTATTTTTGTCAGTCATGATTGTATATATCTATTGGAAAAATATTTATCATTTACACGTACATTCATTCTGCCTTATCAGGCAGCTGAGAAGAAAGACCATGGTGTTTCTTGATCTTAAACTCAGAGGTAAAAAGCCAATAAACTCACCATACTGGTTAATGCATGTTGAAAAGCAGCCCATCCATGTTCGTATACTATATTATTAATCACATAGTAACAGCTGATGACAAGTTCATATGGAGTGGACATTAGGAATTTGCCCTGCTCAGTTCCTTTAAATCTCCAAGAGGAATCAAAGGGTCTCCTTTCAGTTAATAGCAAACTCCTTTCTGCAGTCAATGAAAATTATGAGTTAATATTTCAGTCAGTCTAAAACTTCTGCTTTATATTAATATATATCTATATGAAGGTGTGTTTGTGCATATTCATCCTAAGGGCTGAATGGATGAAGTTGTAAATAGATGTGTGATCTAAGCATCCTGGTGAACTGTTAATTAAAGAAACTTGCCTAACTAGTATGGTATCAATTCCAGAGTCACAGAAAAATTAACCAACCGAAACTGAATTAGCTATAATTCCAGGTGGACTAACGAGTCAGCTTCAATCTTTAGACATCTACATTAATAAACCTTTTAAATAATTCATAAAGGAGAAATGGAGCGGTTGGATGAAGTCTACAGATTTTGAAGTGACACCCTCAAAAAGAAATGAGTCAAAACTTCATGAGATGCTACAAAACATGAGACAAACATGAGACAGTCATTTAAGAAATGTGAAATTAGTAATTCAATGGCACAGAGGGTGATTTGTTGTACAAAGAGCCAGTTTCTCAGAGCTTCAAGTGATTCTTTATTTAGCTCTGGAGATGAATTTCTGGGTTTTGAGGATGAAGATTCAAAGGTACCTAACTACAGTGTTCTCTAGTTACATTTTTTGTAGCCATAAGTAACTATAAAATTACTACAATAAATCATTATGGAAATTCATGAAAATACGTAGAAAATTATTTTTCCTTCTTAAAAATAGGTATAAAAAGGGCGGGTGTGTGTGCTGGTAAATACGTTATGTAACTTTTTTCTTTTTTAACTGTTGCCTTTGATAAGAGTGCTCAGCACTGAAAATTCATTTAGGTTATGTAGTTCATTAATTACTGTTTACCTCCATATTTTTTGGAATTAATATTTCTTGTGATTACATTTCTGTGATAGCATTTTTTTTATAAATTAAAACAAAATGGATTCTATAAAATTTTATTTAATAAAAGATGCAGAAACAGTAGAACATTAAAATATTATAATTTACACTTTCCTCTTTTTATTTACATATTAACTCTCCTAGCTTTAGAAGTTACAAAGTAATTTTTAAAAATTTTCTCTTCATGTGGCAAATAACATTAATATGATTCTGAAAACTTGCCATCAGATAATCTTTAAGAAAATCCTTTTTAACTCTCATTAACAGAATTTTCAATTAATTTTTATTTTCATAATTTTTCCAAGGAAAAGCAAATTAGCAAAACATGTAAAAAAATAATATCAATACATAAAAAATATATATAATATTGGCAATATAACAGGACAAAAGCCCTGCAGGATAATACTGAAATCAATTGCAGGGTACAAAATTACACCATCAAACACTATATCATTGTGTAAAACTGACCTGGGAATAATGATATCTAGAAAATATGACTGATAATTCACTATATGACTATTATTTAGCACATTGCAGAATTAATGTAATCATTATAAAGCATTATTTTTTAAGTAAGTTTATTTTTAAACAAATTATTAATAGTAATCTGTTATTTTTTTTAATACAAATTAGGATATTTAAATAAAAGTGATTCAGAAATCTAAACATTTACATATAAATTTTATTAATTATCATAGTAACCTGACATCTGCCTGTTAGTAAGCATGAGATAATGATCATGTGATGTTTAGTGACCTGCCTGTTCAGTTTAATGCAATAATTAAAGTATATACATAATATATTTTGAGAAATTGTCACAAGACTAAGTAAAGAAATTATCCTCTCATATTTAAATAAAAAATATTTACAATGTTTCTGTCAATAAAGTGATTAGGAAACCTAAACATTTACAAATAAATTTATTAATTATCACAATAACATGGCATCAGCTGTGTTCTATCAATGGTGTGATTGAGAAATCTAAACGTTTTCATTTACATATAAATTTTATTAATTATCACTATATGCCCCCCACCCCCAATGATAAAATGCCTGTATTCTGTACACATGTATGAAGCAGTCATAATAGTGTGAAACAGATATTTATAGTTCTTAATATATCATTTAATTTCATAAGTATTATTCTAACAAATACTTTTTTGATTAATAATTTCAAGGATTTTAAACTTATCAACTGATGAATTCAAATCTATTGCATTTTCGATAGATTGAATTTCATTAAAACAAAGCTAGTGAAAGAAAGCACGCAAAAGTAGGATAATAATGTCATTTGGTTGGGATTACACATCTGACGTTACCATAATATGTGCTGAAAATTGAATGTTATTTTTTGCTAAGTAATTAATTGGGGTTAAAGTTGAAATCTTCTGAATAGGGGAATATAATCATTTACTGCTACAAATTTTATTTTATATATTGACATATTCAATACCAATATTGGTACCTGATGTAGAACTATAGGGTTTTTTAAATAAGGTAAAAATCCCATTGAAACGACAATTTAGCATAGCTAAAGTTTGTGTATCAAGTTTTGAAAGGGTTCTATATAACCTTCATTAGCATGCTTGTTATTAAATCTTGATTGTACAAGGAGAAAAGATTTTTCATTTTGTAATTGGTGGACTACTGAGCTTTCTGTTTCGTAAAAAATTTTTAATGCTGAATATGTCATCTAGTCTTTGTTCCAACAAATTTTGTGAAAAAAAAACAAATGATATAAATTCAGTATTAAGCATTTAAGCTGCACACTTTATCATGAATGTTTTTGAATTATATTTAAGCTTGATTGGCAATATAAAACATTTTACAAATATGACTTATTGAGCATTTACATATATTTTATTAAAATATCACATGATAACCATTCCATATGTTTATACAGACTGTTAATAATAGTAATGTGATGTGATGTATTTTGGCTTCTCCTTAAACAAAGTCAATATCTCAGCAATTATGCCCAGATAAACCTGTTAGCCACTTTATTTTCCATTCCCCACTCTAAGTCTTCCCATATTCTGCCCCATCCCATTTCCACAACATAATCTTTGTCAACTCTATGGCTTTTATATCTAAATCCCCCTTATCTTTCCGCAAACCCGGCATAAAAACCAATAACTCACTTTCTGTATAATCACTTTGTTCATATCTATTCTCCCATAACTTCAATATCTGTACCCTTTCTGCTTTCAAGCATTTACATTCAATCAACAGATGCCTAATATTTTCTATACCTTCCTTACACAATTTGCACACTAAATCACCCATAGTTTTCCATTTACATGTATATTCTCTTATTGCTAAAGATCCCATTCGAGCCTTAAACAATAAACTACTTTCCTTACTATTATCATAACTTAACTAGCAAACTCTCCATACAGTAGTGCCACCAAGTGCAAGCCCTCATAATCAATGGATGCCCGCAAGAAGGTTTGTGCACAAAATCCCTATCCAAGTCTCCGTACTGATGAAAGCCACAGCTGAAACCTAATTTGGGGTAACTGGATGAGTAGGCACTAGATAGGGATTTTATGCACAAATCTTCTTGCATACATTGATTACGAAGGCTTGCACTGATCAAACTTTACAGTGTTGATGTAAATTTTTCATATAGACAATTAAAGCCCCACACAAAATGATAATACCAAAGGAGTGGTACAATTTGTAAGATGCACTTTTCAAGATATCCACCATATCTTTTACTTTATTATTTGAATATATGGTAATCATAATAATACTAAGATAGACTGTTTTGATATAATAATTTAATACTATTTTTTATATAAAGGATTAAATATTATTAGTGTACTACAAGTAACTTGTATTTATTGTATATTAAAGTTTATTGTACAGTAATGTTAATTAAATCAGTAATATTGTGTAAATAAATCTATAAGTTTAGATTGAGACAAACGATCTCATAGTTACAATATCTGTGGTTTGCTGCAATACTAGAGTTTCAGATTCAGGAGCTTAAAGTCCTTGAATCATGCCCATGTCTCATCTAGTGCTCGAATTTCTTATAAACTTACAAATTAATAAAACCATTTGATTATTATTAGTGAATGAATACACTTGATATTATATGTGTACCTACATATTTAAAGTTTGTAAAAGGAAAAAAAAATAGACAGACTAAAATTCTTTATTTTAATATAATAAAATCTACAATAATTTCAATATTTTCAAATAAACTATTTATAATTAAATAAAACGGTCTCTCCGATACAAATTTATTATTTTATTTAATTTGATTCAGACAAAAATCAAATTTTTAATATAACAAAAGAAAGAAGACTATTTTTATTTCCTCAAAAATGTTTATTTAAGGGGCATGTAATTATAAAAAATTAGCTGCAATATTTTTTATTTAAAATTTATTTACATGACACCATTTCCAACCTTCTTATACACTTAACAGTACTATTTTTTCCACCAAAACTTTACTCTTATAGTTTCGATAGTCCTGCAGTCATCATCAGAGCTACAATATCCAAATATATAATCATTTAATTAATATATTATATTTATAAACATAATCAATAATATACATCTTTGCTTGACTGCAGGACAGTCGAAACTATAAGAGTAAAGTTTTGATGTAAAATAGTATTGTTAAATGTATAAGAAGATTGGAAATGGTATCATATGTAAATATAGAAATCAATATAGAAAGAAAGGAGGAAGAGGAAAAAAATTGTATTAAAATTTATTGTCGCTGTGAATGGAATTTATAATAGATTTATCACTAATTTTTAAAGTTAACAGAAATTTATAATCGATTTACTGCTTTTTAATATTAACAAGTAAAACATATTCGGCCCCTGAAAATACATAATAATAATAAAAAAAATGGCTGCCAACTTTAGTGTCTAGAATTATTCATAATCAATCATGGTGTCCTGATTAATCTTTAAGAAATCATTTTTTTATAAAGGGGAAGGGGCTCACAATTAAATAAAAATAATTTATTCATTAAAAAAAATTAATTAAAATTTTTTTTTTAAAAAAATATGAATACATTTCAATATATTAATGACTTACCTTTCCAGCCATTTCCATTGTAAATAGCGTAAAAAATACATGCTATTTTCAAATTCTTTGAAAGGTTCTCCTGCTAAATAATCTTTCACTAATCTGAAATAAATATTTATGGATTATTAACAAGAAATACAACAAAATAATAATTATTATGGCAACAATCCACAAAAGTGACATAATCAAAAAGATTTGCACGAAGATAAAACATATTTAGTAATCTATCAACGAAAGAATGCAATATAATTAAAATTTGCACAAACTACATTATTACATATGCAAAACTTAACAATAAATTTGTTTCATCTCAATGAAAACTACTATGAATTAGTTAACATTAAAAAATATTTAATATTTTTAATATGCTAAATAGCTCTTGTATTGTTTATTATTTCCACATTTGCTTTATTAAAGTACACTAAAAATACTAGTTGGCAAGATATTATTACTGCACTCTCCTAGATACACAAAAGTAAAAATATATTGGAAGACTAAAGGTTAATTCATAAAAATTTTGATAATAACTTCAAGATTAGAGTTACATATAATAACAGATCAGTAATGAACTCTGTGTGATATATAATCATATCAAAAGTTCTCAACCACAAACTTTTAACTGCTTGAACGAGATACTTTCTGTATAAATTAGAATTCAATAATAGTATTCTATACACCTAAATAGACTTTAATATGTAACAATCTAGTCTTATAGATAGTATTGGTTTTAAATATATAATCCAATTCAAGTATACCTTCTTTTTTTGTGTGTATATATTTTTATAAATGACTATGAATTATATAATATAATAATGAAATATTCTATTCATATATTATTAAAATTCATGTACAAAACTGCCCTTATACATGTATCAGAAAAATACATTGCACGTCATATAAATATTAAAACTTCCCCCAACTGCAACTATAATTAGGGCCAACACTTTATGACTCTATGAGTATGCTAAATATCATGTTGTTATGTCATAAATATATCAACTGTGTGTATACTATACTTTATTTGGCTGTATTTTTTTTTAATATCAACCAGGGTGATGATAATCAATCAATATAAATGGTTATATTTCCTGATTATCTTGCATCATAACGATACTCAGAGGGTAAAAACAACATGCCTAAAAGCATTTTTATAGGGTAGCTAAGAGAATGTCCTTAGATACTCCTCTATCAATATTATCATGAGAATGATATAATACCCTCAATTGTTCACATAAACATGCACTTTTCTCAGAGTGTGGCAAACTATTTCTAACTAGGTTTAAAATAATATGAATAAAAAATAATAAAATTTATTTACAACTACAGTATTTACAATCATTCTAATCTACTTCTACATAAATAAAATGCATATAAGTATATATTCAGGCAGGAATGTATTCATATTGAAGAAAGATCATTTAATTTGAAAGAACTTAACCCAGGAGTTCCATTACACTCACATGAACTAATATCAGTAGCAATTAAGAAGCAAATTCATAAATAAATATTATATCTGTTATCATAAATATTAAATATTATGTACAGAAAATAAAATAAATATCAAAATATGTTTCTTAACAACTTTTAAATCTTAAGTAGCTAAAATTAAAAAATGCATGATAATAATTTTAAATATTAAGCGAAGAGAATTGAAATAAATTTTAATTTATTTAGTAATAACTTTCAAAGGCTTATTATTTTAAATAAAATAGAACTTACTCAATATTTTCAGAGTTCTGATTTTATGATTAGTCAAATTGAATTGGTTTAAACTTTTTGGATATTTAATATACTGGATGTTCAATACTTTATCCAGTTTATTTTCTTTACTTCTCTATTATTAATAGGTAAAATGATGGATTGCATATCCATTATAAGTAGATTTACAAAAATTGAGAGAAAAACAACAGACAACTACTTGAACATATTTCTTTGATAGTTATATGGGCAGGAAAAATATGTTTTCAGACTATATATTTCCAAATTTTTGTGACTATTGTATTAATAAAAGATTTTACCCCAACATGGTAAAACTTGAACCATAGTATGTGTTTCCATATTAACTTAATTTACTATTCAACAGCTTCTTAAATCACTAGGCAATGCCATTCTCAAGTTGCTTAAATGCCATTAACAAAGTTTAATAACTGATTGAAAAAAATCAGACATTGATTCGTTTCATTCAGGTTTTTTTTCTTTCCTCTGTGTTGAAATTTCAGCTCTGTTCGAAAAATAAAGATCCCATCCTGGTATTTGCACTCTAATTTATATCAGATACTATCCACAATAATATACAATAACCAAAGTAAAACAGGCAAATATCTCCATACAGTAGTGCCATTCAGTGCAAGCCAGAGTGGAGTGATCATGCGATGTTTAGTGGTTTAATAATCAAAGTACTCTATTACAAATTTTCTTCTAATAAGTTTTAAATAATTATATATTTTTTAAATATCAAAAATAACATTTCATTATCTTTACAAAAAAATAAATAAATACAAAAAATAATTTTTATCTGTACTTTTTCCTAATTACATTCATTCTTATTATTTTTCCAAATTTAACTTTCTCTTTTTTACAGATATATAGAAACACTAAAAAAGAAATACATTCTTTCAAATTACCATAAGATTATTTACTTTTATTCATATATATTGTTTATAATAACTCTTCTCATATATACTTCATCAAAGTAAATGAATTAGATTAATTAATTCCTTTTTTTTATCTCTAAAAAAAAAAAAAAAAGTATTTCATCGATAGAAAGATAACAGAATTGCAAGATTACAAAAAATAATAATTCAGAATTGGATATTCTTGATTAATTTTTACCCTTTTAACAATTTATGATTATGAACAGAATATTTGAATTCTCCATCTAATTTTCTTTACGACAATATTAGGTACTTATTTTTTAGAGCGTACAAGCTGCCTGAAGGCTCTTTCCACTTTAATATACATAAATATAACGTTACCTGGCCGCCCTTTCTTTATTGTCTGATTTATGGTATTACAAAAAAAAAAATCTACATTAATTATTGTCCCATTTCTTTATTGTATGATGTCTGGTATTATATTTATATCAAAAAAAAAAAAAGTCTAGATTAATTAATCTACTTATTTTTTATTGTAAACGAATAAGTTCTTTTTTGTTTTTGCTTTTAAAAACACTATTTTAATAACATTACCGTGTCGGATTTTTTTGTCTTTATTGTCCAATTTCAGGTATTATTTTGAGATTAATTTAAAAAAAAAAAAAATACATGAATAAATTAATTGCTGTACTTGTTTTGGATTGAAAACAAAGTATAAATTAATTTATCTACTTATTTATTATTGGAAACGAACAAGTTCTTTTTTGTTTTGGCTTTTAAAAACATGCTTGTCCCTCCCTCTAAGATCAGTTTTCATAGACCTTTTTAAATGTATTAGGGTTGTCAATTAATATGCAGTTGCTTTGATCCTATTTAACTTTTATAAAACTGAAATTAATTTGACTATTTCTTTCCTATATTCATTTTATAGCATGGCCAACTTGTATAAACAGACTGCTTAATTTTAAATGGAGTCTGAATTGGTACACTATAATCAATTTATTTTCAATGCTTTTTGACCATTATCAAGAATAATCACAACATAAAAATTTCTTTTTAGACATAGTTTCCAGGAGATATTGTATATTTTTAGATTACTTAAACTTAATCAGTATTAATTCAAGAATATGATAATGGCAATATTTTTGTTCTGGAATAACTAATTTCATCTTTAAAACAAATAAAACCACAACAGTGAAGATTGGAATTATAATTACATAAATGTAGCAGAACAGGAATATTGGTCTTTAAAAAAATAAATTAAAATATATCAAGTCTAATAAATAATGGTAAAAAAATAAATTTCCAAATAAGTAATACTGCATAATTGAATTTGATTAAGACCAGTTTAAACTTGTCTGCAAATAGCATGATTCCACTTTTTGAATCTATTGTCTTGACATAAATCAGGGGATGGAATTCTCAATTTACATTTCATTGATTATTCTCAATTTGTTGTGATTTTTGAAATTCTTGACTTGTAATTTCAATGAAAATTCTTAGAAAATGATCTCTAAATATGGTATTTTTTCAGAAGTGGTGATGGGAAAGTTATTCAACCACATGAGCAACTGAGAGTATATAAAAAGTATTATGCATAGTTCTTATATATATATATAAATTAAAATGAAGTTTTAAAATAATTTGCCTCCAGGTTTATAGCTACTATATTTCGGTCAAGTAAAGATTTTGTTCATGAATAAATCTCATATAAAGATAGTGTAAATACAACCAAGAACAGATGGAAAAGGGGGGTAACACATTACAATATATATTATAAAAAAAAAAAGTAATGACTTTTAATAATAAATTTTTAAAATAAGTGATTTAAAACAAAAATAAAATTAACAATCATTAAAAAAAGAATATGACTAAAATCATTTATAATTTAAAATTTTTCAAAATCTCAAAAAAAAAAGTTACAGTAAAATAAATTTACTATTTTTGATAAGTTATAAATTTAAAAAAAATAATATGCAATGTTTTTGGAAATTATTTTAACCTTTAGCAAATTTTTGCAATACTAAATCAATGAATTAATTAATATATACAACCATACATAAAATTTATCTTGTCACAGATAGCAAATACCCATAATATTCAATGTTATCAATGAATCATATTATGATTTTGCTTTGATTACTGAATATAGTTTCCATAGAGAATATAAAAACATGAAGAAGAAAAAAATTAAATTGAAATTTAAAGAAAAAATGACTTACTGTGCACAATCATTAAAAAGTTCTTTGCTAGGAGATTGGGTTAATGCTTCTTTACATTTTGCAATGTCGTCTTCATTTATTATGCGTATGGCACTTGAAGACTAAAAAATAAAAACTACAAATATATCTATAGACATTATCATTACTATAAAAAATGTAACAAAAAGGCTGGTTGTTTACATCAATTCAGACTACTTTCTTCAAATGCTTCACTTATTTCCACTTTCTTGAATCATCAATATTTCTAACTTATATATATATATATATAATGAATAGCATCTCTCTCCATACAATAGTGCCACTTAGTGCAAGCCATAGTAATCAATGGATGCTAGAAGGTTTGAGCATCAAAATCCTTATCCAATGCCTATTCATCCTATATCCCCAGACTAGCTTCCAGCTTATGGTTTTTATCAATGAGGAGACTTGGAACTTAGAGCGATCTTGGGATTTAAGGTAACCTTCCAGCAACCACTTTTTCCATTTTTAGTCAGCTATAAAGCTATGAGCCCAAACTGAACACACAATAAGATTTTAAGATTGTATGATTATACAAGCAAATTAGCTTATTATTGTATTTTCAGTTTGGGCTCGTAGCTTTACAATTGACTAAAAAGGTAAAAGTAATGTGATGGTTGCATTAGATCCAAAAATCTAGGAGCAGAGCTCTCACATCAAAGGTTAAGGAAAACCATAAGCTGTAAACTAATCTGGAAATATAGGATGAGTAGGGCATGGATAGGAATTTTGATGCACAAGCCTGCTAGAATCAACTTATTACTATGACTAACACTGGGTGGCACTATTGTATGAAAAAAAGATGATACTATTTTAATATATTGTGTAAGCATAAGAAATGGTGGTTGTGTGATGTTTTAGTGGTCATATATATAATCCAGATTTTCCTCCACATAAATTTCATCAGTAACTATTTTTATAGATTGCCTTTTTTTCCCTCAATTCCTCTATGTTTTAATGATTCCCCTCTAACTTATTTTAACTACTCTCCTCCAAATTCTATACTTCAAAAGTTTCCAATTTTTTTTCTTCTCTCATATACTGTTCAAACATCTAATCCGTCCAAAGTAACATTCTAAAAATCTTTTTATAAGAGTAAATCCTTGTTCTATTTTCAAAAAACACACAATAAACCGACAAGTCTTATTAAAAGCTTGTTTACCATTGTAATTCTTACCCTAATATATTTATTAAATACATCAATAAACAATATCAATTAAATATATCATTTAAACAATTTCCTAAATATTTAAAAACAGTAACTTGTTCTACAACTTTTTGCCCGTCTATAACTTTACACTCTTTCCCTACATTTTCTTTGTTTCAGTTTAAGTGCATTTATTCATATCAATAATTTAATGTAACTTCCTTCTATTTTACTTTGCATGTATTAAATTTATCTGCAAATATTGCTACAATATTAACAAATCCGATACAATAAATCTTTTTTTCTAATATTACTCCAGTCCTTAATATATCTAACTTACACCTCGATATATTTCTTTTCCTGGAAGATCATTAATTCATAGAAATATCTTCTAATTCATGTGCAAATTTTATAATACATAACTCCTTCCAATTTTTGCTTTGTTTTAAAAAACAATAAAATAAACCAGTTTATTGTATTAAAAGTGTTCAATGATCAACAAACAAATATTACCACTCACACTTTTATATATCTTTTAATAATTATCCTCATTAAATTATTCTAACTAAATTTCTTGCCCCAACCCCCACCCCATTCTTTTTTTAAATCCAAACAACTATTCAGATAATCTATTAGAAATGTGTAATTAAAATTAATAATAATATCTTGGCAGCATATTATATGAAACTGCTCTAAAATCCTCATATTTTATAGCATTTGTCTTTTCTCCAATAGAATCATAATTGTTAAAAACTAATATAAATAAAAAAATATTTTCTAAAAAAAAAATGTTTTTATTTCAATTTGATGTGTAAAAATAAAAAAAATTTTTTTTCTTTCTTGGACCATAAATTTGGTATATGTAATTTTAAATACAAGTGTGGTGTATCCATAAATTAATTTATTCAATGTGATTGAATTAATCAATTCATTGTTATATTTATTTAACAACTGAATTAATTAATTTATGGATGTACCCTGCTTTTATTTTGTTTTATATAACAATTAAAATTGTAATTCAAAAACTTTGCTTGAAAAATCTACTTGTAAAAATAATATAGGCGCTATTGCACCCGAACACAAAGCTATTTTATGCTTAAAACAAAATAAAATTAAACTATTCTGCGAGCGCTTTCAAGAGACGAGCTCTCATTATCAAAGCTCCAAGTGAATTAATGATATGCAAATTATGCAAAGTTTAAGATTAATTGCTCCATTTTCTTGAAATCGTGAAGCATGTGTCCTTGCAATTGATGGCGTTGCAATCCATCACTATGTAGCAGGCCTCCTTCACTTTTCTTTTCAAATTGTGCCTCTCTTTGCAGACCAGGCTGACATCTTAAGATTCACACTGGTTATTTTTTGATGAATTGCAAAAATTGAATAACGTGATGGATCTGATTGAGCTTTAATATATGTGTATTTATGTTGCTGTAATCTGGTTTCTATTGTTGCCTTGGTCTCCCCATATTATGTGATTTTACACATAAATAACGCCATCAAGAGGCGCACATGTTTGAAGGATTAATCTATATTTTCAATATCTAAACTACCAAATGCATAATCATCCAATCTTAAACAAAACCATTTGTTTTATTAAATGCCTCAAAATTGAAAATATGTATCAGTCAGTCAACTGACAGATTTTAAAAATATAGTACTTATTTGCCTCCTTGCAACTCATTTTATTTTAAATTATCAATTTTCAAAGACTTCCAACAGATGGTATAAACAATATAGCTGACTCTAAGTTATCGTATTCAATATTTAAGTTTTTTTATTTATTAAAATGATAGAGAAACACTAAAGTCCAAAGAGTTATAATTAAAAAAATTTTAAATGAACATGCAATAAAGAAAATAAAAATAAAACATGAGGTGCAGAAAAACATCATTTTTTGAGCGAGCACTATCCCGTAATTTTGAAAATATTGCACTGAAACATGCAAAAATCAAAAGGGTTGTAATTAAAAATTTTTTTAATGTAAATTCACTATACCAGCTGTAAACTAATCTCAGTGCACTCACAAGCGATGTTTTGGACCCTTCTAACCATGTTTTTTCCAAACAGATATGCTTAGAAGATGTCTCACACGTCACTGCCACTGTGTCTTCATTCACAGATAAAGTGTTATGTCAGCTTATTATCACATTCTTTTCAGGCGGGCATTATTCTGCAATTTTGAAAATATTCCCTGCATCATTTTGTCGATGAGAGAGTCTAAATTTTAATTATATTTCCAAAAATGATATGGCAAAAAAGAAATGTTAAAAAAATCAGCATATGTTAATGAATGTTAACAAAAAAATAATGTTAATTTTAATCTGTTCGCATCGTGTTAACATTTGGACGTTATGTTGTGAATGGAATTAATTAAAAATGTATTCAAATTTTTTAAAAATAACATTTAATTTAGAATACATTTGTTAATATGATGTAAAGTTAACAAGCTTACAAAAACAAATCAAGCCAGATGTCACATGACCTAACAAATTATACACTCACAACACAATGTCTAAATGTTAACACGAAGTGAACAAATAACACAAGGTTAAAATTAAGTTGTTTTTTTGTTGACATTCATTAACACATGATTTTTTTAATATTTCTTTTTTGCCATGTCATTTTATTTTTTTATGATTAAAATTAGGAATCTTTCATCGATAGAACAAAATGCAGTGGAATATTTTTATAGTGCCGCCTGGAAAGTATGTAATAAGAGGCTAATATTATACTTTATGCATGAATGGAGATGCAATGGCATGTCAAATGTGATCATGTTCTAAGTGCCTATCTGTTTGGAAATAAACATGGTTAGAAGGCTCCAAAACATTGATGGTGAGTGCACTTAGTTTATAACTAGTGTAGTGAATTTACATTAAAAAATTTTTTAATTATAACACTTTGGATTTTTACATTTCAGTGCAATATTTTCAAAATTACAGGATAGTGCTTACCCAAAAAATGATGCCATCCACACCTCGTTTTATTTTCTTTATTGCATTTACATTAAAAAAGTTTTAATTATAACTCTTTGAACTTTTGTGTTTCTCTTTATCATTTTAATAAATTTTAAAAAAAATGTAAATATTGAATACAATAACTTAGTCATATTGTTTAACCATGTGCTGGAAGCCCCTGAATGTGGATAATTTAAAATAAAATGGGTGGCAACATTTCCAGGAGGCAAACTACATAAGTACCAAAATATTTCTTCTTTCTATTTTAAGAAAACATGAATATTTTTTTGCTGGTAACATCAGTTATTCATAATTTGCTATTATAATTAGAGGATTCAATGTATTTTATGAAAAATAATTTGTTTATAAGATTAGAGAGGGATGGGTTATTGATTAGGTTATTTCTCTTTTGATGTATCTTGTTTATACTGATTTTTTTAGAGTAGGATTACTAATTATTTTTCTGTTTCTTTAAAATTATTAGTTAAATATGTTGATGATTGTTTTGTTTATTCAGAAAACAAGAATTGAAGGATTTTTTTTAATAGATTGAATGCTTTTGATTTTAAGATTTTAAGTCTTGATAATATTTTATGTCGTAGACATTGTATTTAAACATAAACATTTTTGTTACAGGAATGAAAGGCTTAATAATTTTGAAAATAAAGCTTATATTCAAAGGAGTTAATTTGCTTCCGATTACATTGATTTAGGTTATAATCAAGAATTTATTAGAAATATATTTAAATATCTATAGGCCTGATATTAATAAAAATATAAATGTTAGTAAGAATAAAGAGTTTATTTCTTTATTATTTAAATCATTAATTTATAGATTGGTTTATAAGAATACTTATTTATTGGATGGTTCTAAAGTTGCTCGGAAAAAAGGCCTTAATTTAAATAGTTCAAAACAATTGATTGATGGTAAATCTATTCCTAATAAAATTTCTAAAAATCTTTTTGCAATTGTCATAAAATTTATATATAGTGAAGATAAATTAAATCTTAATAAAAGAGTTAAAAAGTTTGTAAGCATAGATAAAAAATAGATTTCATAACTAAGCTTTGTATATTCATGAGTTAAATACAGGTCATAAAACATTATTTGACAATACAGAAGTTATCAAAAAGTGTCAAAGAAACTCTAATGAAAAATGTTCTTAAATTTGAGGCCATTAATCTCATGAAAATATCTTTTGATATTAAAGGTGGGTGTTTTTTTGAAATGATTTATGAGAAGGCTATTTCTATTTTACATATACATGTAATTTGTATCTAGTTGAATTTCACTTGAACAAGTCTATGTGTTAATATTATGAAACCATGGTCACATGAAAATTTTAATATAAATTTATTTTTAAGCTTGTATTTTAATGTTATATGATTTTCTATTTTATTTATCATTATTAGTATAATGTTAGACAGTATTTAATATATATATTGGATATAATAAAAATCACATTAAGATGTCATCAATATGTCCAACCCAACTCCAACTTGTCTTTTTTAACAATGTCAGTAACACCTGTTTGTTCTTTTACTCATATATTCCATTTTCAATCTCTTCTTGTTACCCCTAACATGCATTTCTCCATACTTCTTTGAGTGGTCTGAAGTCTTTGTATTGCTCTTCTATTAAGTGTCCAAATCTCAGATCCATATAAGTAAAAACTGGTAAAACACATTTATTAAAAACCTTCCTTTTCAAACATATAGGCATATTTCCTTTTAGTATTAAGTTATTTCTACCAAAAACACTCCAACTAAGTTTAATTCTATGATTAATTTCATCCATTATGTTTCCATCTGTAATAATAATCGAACCAAAGTATTTGTAGTTGTAGATATAATAAACATCTTTATTTTGATCTTTTGAAAAAATCCATTCAACATTACTTTAATCTTTTTAATATTTACCTTTAGTACTATTTTCTTACTTTCATGTGATAACTCTTGCAACATTTCCTGAAGTTCTAAAGCATTATTTGCAAAAACAACTACGTCAGCTGCAAAATCTAGATAACTTAAATAATCTCCATTTACTTTTACTCCATTAGCTTCCCATTTAAATTCATAAAATACTTCTTGCAGCACTTCTGTAAAAAGTTTTGGAGATATGGAATCACCCTATCTTACACCCGCCTCAATGTTAACCTTCCTAGTATCATTATGTAATCTAATTGATACTGTTGACTTTTATAAATATTCTTCAAAATATGACAATATCCTGGGTCTATACTTTGATGATCCAATGCTTTAATCACTGAAGATATGGTTATAGAATCAAATGCCTTTTCATAATCTACAAATCCAAAGCATAGTGGCAGCTCATATCCATTAGTCCTTTCTATAACTTCTCTCAATACTTGGATATGATCTACTGTACTAAAACCATTTTTAAATCCAGCTTGTTCTCTTGGTTGGTTATGTATAGGATACAATTTGGTAAGAGAAAATTAAAGATAATAATGAAAAAAAAAAAAAAGGAATGAAAAAAGATCATGTTAATGATTGGTATATCTATAGTTTGCAAGAGTGAATACTACTGGAATATGATATTAGATTGACAGAATCAAATAGATGAAAAAAAGAACAATTATGATTTGAAAGAATCAAATATCTAAATATTAAGAAAAAAAAAAAACACACAGAAAAAAAAACATTGAAAAAATTAGAAAAAAAGAAACTAATCATATTTAAATATAATCTTTTATTAGATATTTTTAAAAAAACAGTAGGATTAAGGAAGTGAAACAGAAAAAAGTAAAAGTTTGGTGGATGATCTTTAAAAAACCCATTATATATTTGTAAAATCAAGGCAAAATAAAATTTCTTAGATAAGGTAATCTTGGAATAACATGTGACAAACACTGCCTTATATTAATTAAGAATTTTAGCAATATATATTACAAATACTTACTTCTAACTTGAGGTATTTATCAAAAACTTCTTGGGCGATATGAGCCCTTTTTTCATCTGGAGTTACTTCATAATTATTCTAAAGTCAATAAAAAAAACAAAACATTTTTTCAAAAATGATATTAAAAATTACATCAAAAGCCTTATTAAAATTCTGAATTTTTAATTTTTCTAAATATGCATAACTATAAAATACTATGTAAAACATTTCCTAACTTACATTAGATGTAGCAGTATTGTAAGATAAGGCTAATAAATAAATCACTTTTCTCCAAACTATCCACTTTTCTGCTAAACCAAAGTTTGTGTTAATTAATTTCAACATTATCCATCTGTTACACACATGAATATAATATAAATATGGACATAGATGTGCTGATATGCGCATGACCAAAAATTTTTTTTTTAATATTGCAATAATGGATGACATAAAAATGAGCAAAAGAATAAACAAAAAACAAAAAGTATTGTGATTTTTTCCAAATTATTTTTTGTTTCTTCAAATGCAGCACATAGAAATTTTTTTTAATAAAAAAAATATGACAATGGTTAATTGAAACATAATGAAAGTTATACTTAAATATTAAGAATTATATTTATATTAATAAAATCATACAACTGTTTTGTGCTTTTAAAAAAAACTCAGTTTCAAACTAACCCTGTACAACAGAGTGCAGCTTGCATAATGCTTGATAAATTAAAAAAAAAAACCATTCTTTTTTTTTTGGGGAGGGAGGGACGGGGACGGACATAAATGATTTATTTTCAGATACATTTTATTATAAAAATATATTCAATAAATATAATGAGAACACATTATGTTAAATAATACAAAATATAATAACAGCAAAATAAAACCAATAGCAAAGTTAAATCGTCATTGAAGTAAATGACAAAAAATAGGTTAGGCATTTGATAAAAAAGCAGCCCAATAAGCAGCAAAATATCTGTTGTTAGTAAAAATATCACTGAACCATCTTATCAAAATGAAGTTTGAGGTTATTATTATTATGAGAGAAATATCCATAGCAGCATAAGTAGCAATCCATAACAAAGTTCAATTGAGAGAATCCAACATAACATTTAACTTCTTTATATGAAAAAACTAAAATAAATTGCAGAAATTCCCATAACTAGAAGGAAATTCTGAATGTTATGTTACCCTATTTTTAATAGAAGCATACAATATATGAAAAAACATTGGTAGTAACAAGATTTCATATCAGTTTTTCTAAGATAAATCAGTTTCACCACAAAAAGTCTAGCTTTTCTTTTAATTTATAAATAAAAATTCATTATTCAGAAATAAGACTCATAAAAAGACTGAAGGCGAGAATATATATTATTAAATTCAACATTTTATTCTTCAAATGAGTAAATTTCAGATCAGATCGATCCATATAGTGAACTTCTATCAAAAGTTAATAAAAATGTCCTGAAATTAACATTATTTAAATTTTGACATATAAAGAACAAAAAAAAAACATTGTGTAAGAAATAAGGCAGAATATATTCACATAATTCTAAAAAAATGGATGTTATTAGTGCTGCTACAAATTATCTTTTTCATATTAGTAAAATGTTTATAGCTTGTTGAAAATAAGCTCACATCAGAAGTAAAATGAGCTGTTTGTCTAAAAGTTTTAGCTAAAAAGATATCACTCTTAAATGAGAATATTAGCCAAGATTAACGTTTTTGCAATAGTTATTTTAATGCCTAATCATAAAATTATCTGACTGTATTTGTAAAATGCAAATTCTTTATATTAATTATGTCTACAGTAGTGCCATTTATTGCAAGCCAGAGTAATCAATGGATGTCAGAAGGCTTGAGCATAAAATTCCTATCTAATGCCTACTCATCCAATATCCCCAGACTAGTTTCTGGTCTATGGCTTTTGTCAGTGAGGAACCTTGGACTTGAGAGCACTGCATCTAGATCTTAGCATCTAATGCAACCCTCCAGCAGTGACCTTTTATCTCTACTTAATTACAAAATTATGAGAATAAAATTGAAAACACAATAATATTTTCAATCTAAGCTCATTAGTTTATATAGTCATATAGGTCTGAACTCAATTCAGTATCCATACATTTTGGTGTCTTTGATTCTTTAATAACCAAAGCCATCACTATCCTATTAGGCAGGATTGGTATTAAACGACTAAACATCATATGATCACCATTTATATATACTGCTTATAATACCATTTCTTATGCTTGTTCATAACTGTTATTAAACAGGCAAAACTCTCCATACAGTAGAACCAAAGACACCAAAATGTATGGGTACCAAACTGAGCTCAGACCTATATGACTGTATAAGCTAATGAGCTTAGATTGAAAATATTGTGTTTTCAATTTTATTCTCATAGTTTTGTAGTTAAATAGAGGTAAAAAGTGGCTGCTAGAGGGTTGCATTAGATCCTAAGATTTAGGTGCAGTACTCTCAGATCCAAGGCTCCTCACTGACGAAGGCCACAAGCCAGAAACTAGTCTGGGGATATTGGATGAGTAGGCACTAGATAGAAATTTTATGCATGCACAAGCCTTCTGGTATCAATTGATTACTCTGGCTTGTACTGAATGGCACTACTGTATGAAGAGTTTTGCCTGTGTAAAAAAAATCATTTGAATTAAACAAAATTCTTAGAATAGGGAAAAAATTAAGTCATCTCAAAATCTGTTTTCAATGACAATTTTTACAAAATAATAAATCTGAAGACAGAATTTTAAAAAAAAGTTGCATCACACTGCATGAAACAAATGAAAATTAATTCTGTTTAGCATATTGATAAAAAAATTATCAACAATAAAATAATGTTTAGAATGTTATAGATGAAATTTGACACATGAAAGAATGCAGTGTTACTTCAATAGGAAAGATATGATGATGCTGTAGATTTTCTTATAAATAAAAACAGAGACAATTGTAGTAAACTGTTTGATGACAGCCATGGAAATAAAATGATAACCACATGCTAACATATAGCCATGATTCTCATTGTTATTCTAAATCAAATATTATTTAGTATAGATTTCTTTTTATGACAGCTTAACTATTAACCCTCAAATAATTAAACTCTCCCATTATAAATATAAATGATCAATCAAGGCATGAACTGAATATCAGTAAATGATTTGTATCTACGTTACTTCCTGTTACAATACTAATTATAAAATATTTTTTTAAAAAAATGAGATGGTAGATCAAAAATTGTAAAAATAAAAAAGATACATTTTTGTAAAAAAACATAGAATGGTAATAATGAATTAAGACTCACAAAAAAAATTTATGTAAAGAAAGTTCCATAAGATATGAAACAGATATCAAATAGATTATAGTTTAGTATGTAAATTATCCTTATAATAATAATCCAAAATGAAAATTAAACATTAAGATGTACGCATATTAGATAAATCTCATTCAAAAAAAAAGACGCTCATAAGATTATTTCTATGCCTGAATTAAGGGATAATTCCAAACATTTTCTTTAATTAATTGAATTCAATATAGCTGATGCTGTTATAAATTTATTGTCTTTTTATCACAGAGTTTTATAAAACTTAATATGTTAGAATTATTAAAAGTGCTACCATGTGTGTATCATTTATGTCAAGGATAGGAACCTCCGGCCCATAGGCCAAGTTCGGCCCTTGAACAAGTATAAAACATCTATTTAAACACACATGTAGTGCAATACAAATATGTGCAAATATTAAATTAAGTAAAATAAAATATTTATTTTCTCAACATCTTTTTCTCTCTCAATTTAATAATTTTACTTTGTTCTATCAGAGGTAAACTAATTAAATTTTTGATCAAATAAAGTAGACTAATTTTTAAGTTGATAATTTTGCGGGGGCCCGCTAATGAGATTATAAAATTCCAAATGGCTCTTAGCAGAAAAAAAGATTCCCTTCCTTGATTTATGTGCATGCTTATTCTAATCAGATCAATTAATGTAGTTTGACAGTTGAACTCTTTATTTTTAAAAACAATTCACAATATAAAAAAAAAATATCAAAAATTGAAATGATTTTCTACAAAATGCTTAATTAATTATGAAAATTAAAAAAAATAATAAGAATAATTATGAAATAGCATATATTCAATGAAAGTTAAGTTATGGAATAATATCTATTTTTATATTCACCTATCTCATATACAATTGATTAAATTTATTAATTATACAAATCTAAAGCATTAAAACAATTATAAAATTGTATCGGGTATTACATTTAATAATATAAATAAACAAACAAAATTTAGAGAAAGAAAAATATGATATATGTATATAAACTATATATTTTTTTAAAAACTATTAAAATGAAATGGAAGTAACTGCCACTCCATGAGATATGTATAAACTAATAGTCAAACATCAATAAATTAAAAAAAAAAAAAAGAATAATTGAATCTGGGCCTAATGAAATGTTGGTTCAACATGAAATGTCTCTTGGGATCATTTATTTATATTCTATTCTCTCTTATATAGCTCATTGGAAGTTGCAGTTGCTTCCATTTCAATTTCATAATGTTAAGATATGATTATTTATGATTTTTTATAAAATTATTAATACATTTATGGAAGTTTAAATCAAAAACACATTCATTAATAAATCTATATTCTAGGCATTAAACAAATGAAAAATATAACAGATTTTCAATAGCTTATTACAAATTAAAGCCATCTCCAATAGTTTAAAACTAATTTTTGCATTTAAAAATTTTTGACATAACCAAATTTTTCGTGTACACAAAAATATTTTATATGTATATATGCACAAATAATATTAGTCCATTTTTTTGTTTTATTCTGCACATACTATCACACATTTAACTGATAAACTAAATATTGTTAAAATGACCCTTTTATATTTCATCTAGGATTATACATATACTCTTGCTCATTTTTACTTTATATATATATAAAATAAAATTTGGTATATCCCTAATTTTCACATTAAAAACCGAGAGCATGGATTTCAACTTTTAGATCTAGAGAACAAAAAAAAAAAAGTTTATCTACATATATGAGATTTTTTAGAACTGAAATGAATTACAAAAATTTTTGAGAATATAGATTATTACAATATATGTATATAGTATAATTAGGTGATAATCATCAACTATATTTAATTGATAGATGAATTGCCATGTTCAATTACTAATTAAATATATTTGGTGATTACCACCTAATTTTATTTATACTCAGTATAAATCTATTATTTCCTTAACAATACTTCTTTGACAAATTTACAATTTTTTCCAGAAATAAATAAATATTTAAACTTCATTTTTAAAAAAATTCTTATTAAAATAAAAAACCTCAATATATTTATACAAATTTAATTATTAAATCCATTTTGGTGAGAAAAGTAGAATAAAAAATCTTGGTCAATAAATTCTATTTGAATACAAGTATAATGTATATTCTGAATTTTAGATATAATTAGAGGAGATATGAACACAGACTTTTAAATTCACTTCAGCTATCAAGCCCATCTTATGTAACTGACACACATGACCATATATGTGTAAAAAAGATTAATGATCTCCAATACATATTTCGTGCTGAATAAGCACTCATCAGATTTTCAATAATATGGATGGATGAAGAATGGAGAAAACTGAAGTCTGTCCATTAAAGTTTGAAGATTTACTATCTTAATATAAACTGACCACTGATTATATATATGCATAGGAGATAATAATCTGGACCAACCGATGTGTGCTTATCATTTATCTTTTTCAGATGTATGTGTTCATGTATGTCGGCTATATAAGATGGAGTGGAGATAGCTGAAGGGAGCTTGAAAGTCTGTGTTCAAATCCCCTATTTCATTATAAATTATGTATGAATATTAAATTCTGTCTAAAGGCAGGTTGGATTAACTATGTAACACAGTATTACATAACCAAGGGTAACCTTTAACCACTGTCAGTGGTAGATTGCCATTGTTTTGCCAATGACAAATTACATAATTTATAATGTAGATATAAAGTGAATTTCTAAATCATTTCCAAAAATAGAATAAAATAAGTATCTAAAAGACTACAAAGGCAATCTCTTAAAAACATTGATAATTTAATAAAATTGCTATACATGTAAAATACATCTACTTAGTTTTAAGTACAATTTAGATATTATAACTCAAAACACTTCCTATATTGAAATATATATGTATGTACGATTACACTGGTGGATAGTTGTTATATAAATGGAATTTACGACAAGATATGTTTGATTTAATATATTTTTTCGCTGCAATCACTCATTATTACATGTATTCTTGTGAGTGCAAAATTTATTGTTTCACAAGGTCTATTAATCACCTCAATGTTATATGAGAAAGGTCTAATGAGATGCATGCAGAACATTTTAACTCTAAAAATTAGTTACTCATATTGATAAAGTGCTATCATTAATTATTACACTTATGCTCAAAGAATCATGATAATTGTCCTTACCTTAATTAAAGGAGAGTGATGTGATGTTGTATTAAAAATGATGGTGATGATATAAGGAATACAAAGTAGAAATAAGTACTGGCAACACTGAAAAATCAGATTGATGATATATTTATGTCATAACTGCTAATTATTACATATATAAATACCTGTATGCAAATAACTATTCCTTAAGATATCATAATGAGAATAGAAATGGCTTCCTTATATGAAAATTGTGTTAGTGTCCTTTAAAATAAAAATCAAACAGATATTATTTATGATATAAATATCAGATTATCAGTATGAATGAGAAACAGATAGTTCATAAAATACATGTATAGTAAAAGAGAATGATTTACAGTTTTATACTGAATATGTAATATAATGATATTTGAGATATGCTAAGCTCTTACAGATTCAAAATATAATTTATTTAATATATTTTTTCAGTGCAAACATTTAATAATTACAAGCATATACATATATATATATAAATATTTATAGATATATGCAAAACTTCCAGTGGTATCACACCTTCTTAAAACATGAATAAAAATATCTGAAAAAGATAAATGTTCCATGAGATGCAATTTCATGCTGAATTAGCATTCTTTAAGTAACCCAAATCATAATTTCTTATACATGCTTTCATCATTTTCTCAGTTTTTTAAAAGTAGAAAATGAAAAATGAAGCTGAGTTATTCTAAGTGTTTATGTTTAATTAAAAATAGATATAATAATCTTTAACTAAAGTTTAAAATTTATATCTGGATTAGGGGAGTTTAATAAACAACATAATAATTATTAATGTATATATTTGAAGTGGTTGGAATCAAAGTTGTGATTGCAGAAAGTTTGACAATTGTAAATCAATGTATAAAACACACACACATGGATCTACTAAATGTCTAAAAGTTTGTGATGATAACATTTTACTTGTAGTTATATGTTTTCAACCATCTAGTTGAATACTTAAAATATTCGTAAAAAAATTTAAACTTTGTTAGTAATAACACATAAATTAGAATAGAACACAATGCCTCAAGTGTTATAATTCTCTTTTCTTTTTAAAGTGTTGCTAGCTAATCAATGATGGTTAGCATGGAAAATGTTCTTGTGTGATTTTTAAATTCATGAAGACTGATTTAAGGCAAAACTGTAATCAGCTAAGTTAATATTCAGCAGAAATTTTATAAACTTATCTACAAAGGCTATCATAGATTTCTCCATTTATTCTTTTAACAATAAGGTTAATCAGTAGTTTAGTGTTGATCACCATCTTCAATTTTTTTGACTTTTTGATCTTTGCCCAGTCTGCTATTTCAAACACAACTGTCTTTTCTCTCTAATGATTGTTTTATATTCTTTGATCGTTTTTTGAATGATTTTTATTGATGTACAAATGCGATTTTTATTTTTTAGCATTTCATGTTTAGGCCTTCATAGAGGCTAAGTTTCCTCAAAGTGTGATATGGCTTGGGAAAATTGTTGTGATAATATATTGATTACAGATTTTCTTTAATAAGTTTGTTATCACTGCTATTTACGTTTCCTCTATAGTGCCTACAGTCTTTTTGATATTTCTTTATATTATCTATTTAAGATTTTTTAAATGAAAGCTCATGGATAATCAACCTTCGTGAGAATTTGTTCTATGTTACTAGCTTCTGAACAATCTTATTTTGCTCTATTCAATAGTGATAGTATAACTTTAATTTTTGTGCTTCTGATTATGATTGGATATATATGCTAATTATTTTCCTGTATGTAAAAATTTTGTATAAACTTGAGTTTTAATTTTGTCATAATGGAGTCTTGTCACAAGAATTTATCTATGAATATAAATTTTTGTTCTTGCTTTAATTCTATTGTGAATTTAATTGATGTATGTTCGGAATGTATGTAATAGTGCTTTAACATGTAGCAATACAATAAATGTATCATTGACACAGTGAAGAGATTTTGGCAGCAATGGTGTAATATTTATGGTTTCAAGTTTTTTTTTTATAGATATTGTTGATTAGGGTAAGGAAAAGCAGTGAGTAAAATTATAACTATCCTTTGATTTTGTTGGAAAAATTTTGTGTTGTACCAAAAATATGTTTTTAATATGCAGAATGTTAAGAGTTCTATCACACTTCAATAGGAAAAGTTGTTCTGGTATATAAACTTATCTTTATTTAATCTTTTTCTTCAATGAAACAATACTTTATCATAGAATACATTTGTGAACAACTATTCCACATCAAAGGATACCAATGTATCAATTCTTGCTATTTTCATGTAGATGTTTTACTCCACAAAGTGCATAGAATCTCTGACAAAGAACTGTGTCTTATATGCCAAAGAACTAAAAATATTGGGGGAAAAAAATTTTGAAAAATTTTAGCGTAGAGAATTTCTAAAACTAACAGTAAGTTTTAACGGAATATAATTCTTATGGATTTTAATTGGACCATACAAATGTGGAATAATTTTAAAATTCGTCAAGTTCATGTTTCATTAAAATTTATTATTAATTCTAAAAATTTACTGTATCAAAATTTGTCAAGATTTTTTCTTAAATTCTTAATCCTTTGGCATATAAGACACAGCTCTTTTTCAAAATTCTATACACTTTATGAAGAAATCAAAAACATTACAGTAGATACAATTGATATCTTAGTATGCTTTGATATGGAAAGTTCAATCGTAGATGAATCCTGTGATGAAGCATTATCTATTGTAAAAAAAAAAAAAAATTAAATGAAGATGACAGCTTAGTCTACAAATTAGAACAACTTCCTATTAGTAGTATATTCTGCATAACAACAAACTTTCAATACAACACAGAATCCTTTTAATAAAGTCAAAATATAGCTATAAGTTCATGACTGTCATATATGATTAGAAATATTTATATGGTAAGAGCTTAGACTACAGCAATAAATATTATTCCATCTCCCCCAAAAGTATGGTTCAAAAATGTCAGTGACCTATTTATTGTAAGACCATGTGAAACACTTTACAATAATTCTGGATTCACATCAACAACATATCTCCAACTAAATTCACAACAGAATTAGAACAAAAACAAAAATCATAACTATTATTTCCTTAAACACAGAAAAATACTTAGTGTATATATAATGAAATAATATTTTATATAGCGCTATGTTTTATAAACAGTAATAATAATCAGCTATTAAAGCTAATGCACATGCGCTTTGAAGATTTTAATTATAAATGAATATTCTCAATTCCAAACACAAGATAAAGTCTTTTTGAAAAGATAAAATGAATCCATCTATCTTTTCTTACCCAAACGTTTATGTATGGGCAAATCTTAAGCACATGTGCATTAGCTTACTAGCTGATTATTATTACTGTTTATAAAACATAGCACTATATAAAATACTATTTCCTTGTATATGTTTAATTTCAAAATAAGAACGTATCGTAAATTGTAAAAATTTTCGCAAGCATTATTTATTCAAGCATAGTAAAAGTAATTTAAAGTGATTATTTAATATCTCACGCTTTCATTTCCAAATGCTTAAGATTTGCCCATACAAAAATGTTTGGGTAAGAAAAGATAGATGGATTCATTCTATCTTTTCAAAAAGACCTTATCTTGTGTTTGGAATTGAGAATATTCATTTATAATTTAAATCTTCAAAGCGCATGTGCATTAGCTTAATAGCTGATTATTATTAGTGTATATATCTAACTGACAGAAATGCAAAACATAGAATTATATTATCAATATTGAACAGAGCAAAAAAAGTTTGTTTAGAAGCCAGTAACTTGCAAAAAAAAAATCCAACATTAGCCAAATTCTCATGTTAAATGATTATCTATCAGCTATCATTAAGAAAACCTTAAGCAGACAACAAAACAAACAAAATAACAATGATAGATATTATAATGGATCCATACATGACAAGAATGCCAGACAAATTAAAATATGTAATCATTATGATAACAGAACAGCTTTCTTAAGACATAGCATATTGCAAGAAATCTTAATAATACAAAGCAATCTTAAAATGCTGAAAAAACAAAAACTGCATCTATGAAATAGCATAAAAATTTGAAAGCACATATATCAGTGAAACTAATCGTCCTTTTAAAAAATAGTTATATGTGAATTATAAGAATTAAAAGAGAAAAATGAGATAGGTAATAAAAATATTGTTTAATAATAAAAAAATTATCTATGTAGAAAAATATTCTGTGTGGGCCATCATTAGACACTGATAAATGCAACAACAAAAAAAGATAGCTTCAAAAGCAATGATCTGTAAAAAAGTTTCTATGGCAATGATTTTGAGACTTAAAAAAGTAGATTAATTTCTATTGCTGGAAATAGTTACAATAGTTTAATTACTTAATTATATCTTTAAAAAATCTCAAAAAATTATGAAAAGACACATAATTTGTTTCTTAGTCCAATAGATCTGAAAGATAATCTCATTCTCTGTACTTAAGATTAAAATGAAAGAACAATTTTACTTTTCTTTCTAGAAAATAAACACAAAATAAATATCATATATATAAGATTGGTTCCAAGTCCTAAATGGAATTGAACTTTTCCCCTTGCCAAAGAAAATGTAGGATTCTTAGTTAAGTTCATGATAATTTCAGAAGTTTCAAATGATCATAACAATTTATGGATTGTAGATTGTCTGTTTATAATGAAGAAATTAATGATTAAGATATAAATATAATGAGTGTATTGTAAAATATCAACAACCAAAATTCTGAGAAGCATTTGTAAAAATCATTTTCATGAAACAGCAACATATTAATAATTAATATACTGACAATAACAAAAATGCACTTTAAAAAAAGCCTATATATTTAATGATTTTTAATCCAAATAAAAAATTATCACATTAGATTAATTTTGAAAAATATAAACAATAAATATATCTCGAATTAAATACAATATTTTTTTTCTATTACAATAATAAAGATTTCCAATAGTTAGTGCGATATAATGAAAACAAACTACTTAATAATGAGAAATGATGTGTAACCTACTTATAATTTATGTAGATATCAAAAACTTTATTAAATGTGATTTTTTATTTTAAAAAAGTTATTTACACAAATAATATAAAAATATTGATATATTAGTTGAATATAACTTTATAATATACTATATACATTAGCTATTATTATTGCTATCTTTATGTCACCTCAAATTTTACTAATTTTATAAGGATTATTATTTATTATATAATAATAAGTATTTTAAAAAAAAATTTCATCAAAATATTAAGTAATATATAAAAATTTATAGAGGATTAAAGTAAGTCAAATGTACATCACATGATCACCATTTCTTATGCTTGTTTATAACTGTTATTAAACAGGCAAAACTCTCTATACATATTGCCAATCAGTGCAAGCCAGAGGAATCAATGGATGCCAGAAAGCATAAAATCCCCATCTAGTGCCTATTCATCCAATATCCCCAGTCTAGTTTCTGGCTTGTGGCCTTCGTCAGTGAGGAGCCATGAATCTGACAGCACTGCACTTAGATCTTAGGATATCTAGGTGCAGTGTTCTCAGATCCAAGGCTCCTCACTGACGAAGACCACAAGTCAGAAACTAGTCTGGGGATATTATTCTCAAGATCTACGTGCAGTGCTCTCAGATCCAAGGCTCCTCACTGACGAAGGCCACAAGCCAGAAACTAGTCTGGGCATATTGGATGAGTAGGCATTAGATGGGAATTTATGCACAAGCCTTCTAGCATCCATTGATTACTCTGGCTTGCACTGAGTGGCAATACATATAGAGTTTTGCTTGTTTTATGTCAAATGTAATCAGGTGTAGCTATTATTATACACTATAATCACGTATAACTTTACTGCACATTCCATACAATTACATATTATTATTAGCCAATACTAATACATTAGCTTAATGTTATAAAGAAACAAATTTTAGCTTATTCAGATGATTGTAATAAGACAATAACAGTAAAATGAGTTTCAATTATAGCTCTAATAATATACAAAAGTTAATCTCAGACCAGAATCTTTTCTCATAAAAATTTATCAGTAATCACCATACATCGTTTTCCATATCTCTCAATTATGAATCACTAAATATAACCACAATATAGTATTTTCCTAATGTCAATTAAAAATAAATATTTAAAAAGTTAATTTTTATATTCAACAAAAACAAAGCTAGCTTCTATATCCTAGAAACCAAGATAAAAAGTTTCAAATTATTCTTTAATAATTATGAAAATAAAACATAATATTTTTATCATACTAATACATAAATATCTTGCATCTTAGGGATCATTTATCTTTTACTGTAGCTTTATTTTTATATTGATGTTATTTAATATATTTATAAAGATAGTACATGTGGGAAAAAGAAATGTGAATAACTGCATATGTTTGTGTGTTTAATTTTTAAAAAAATCAGATATATTAATCTTTAATTGAGTTTTAAAGTTTATATATATGCTAGAGACTATCTCTAGTTTAGTAAATGATTAATAATAGTTATTACTATATTTATCTAAAGTGGATGGTGTCAAAGATGTAAGTTGAGTTAATTTGACACTTGCAATTCTAAATGTAATTATTAATACATAAGTAATATAATTCAACATTTATTATAATAGACATTACTTACAGGTTAAATACTATTATAACATCCAGTTTATATATATTTTTAGTGTTTCTTTGACAATTTTAAATGGTAATTTAAGTTGGGATTTAATTGCTTTTTCATACAAAAAAAACATATAATTCCTTAAAAAAATAAAAGTTAATAAATGAAATAACACATGGAAATATAACTATAGTATGTCATTAATTTAAAAATCTATGATTTCAAAAAAACGAACATTAAATTAAATATATTTGAAACCCCATAATATTATATCCATTTAATGTGACCATTGAAGAATTCTTTGAAAACATGGATGAGATGTTTGAAGAAATAAGTTAAGACTCTAAATCAAGCTCTGAATTTAATTAGTTTTATAAATATGATAGTTGAAAAATTCCAACTGACATAGTTAAATCGCAATAAAAAAATTATCTCCACGATATTTTCTAAAATAATTTTGTTATTAGTTAGATTTAATCAAAATGCATAAAAAAACATTACATTATTATAGGATTTATAACAAGTAACGCAATACTTTGTAATGCAATAAATAGCTCCTCAAATTAAATAATATTTGCCAATACAGGCCTTAAAAAAACATATTCAGAAATATGCTCATTGGGAAGGATAAATTAATCATCAACTTTTCTAAATAATCAATGATATTTGCATTAAATTAAAATTTCTACAATTTTAGCTTCCTTTTAAACTAATTATTTTGTTATTGTAGAAAAATATGTTGTTTGTTAAGCATAAAAATATATTTAAAAACTAAATAATATGAAATATCTTGCTTGATATTGTGACTTTTGGAGCTAGAGAGTGATTTTTCTAGTTAGAATATGTTTAATCTCATTTTGCAAAGATACAGTTCTATTCAGACAATTATTTCATAATAAAATAAAAAAATTATATTATTCATAATTACAGCAATGGTTTAAACATTTCTATACAAATTTTCTCCATATAGGCAGTAATATCTTTTATAAAATTCTTAATTAGATGCAAGCAATGAAGATGTGCTATCGGTATATATGCTAAAACATGGATTCTGGTTCAATTCCACTTCCTTAAAAAAAGGAATCAATAATATTAAAAATATTCTTATAAGTGAATTGTGACAAAAGCAATCTAAAAACTAAAATAAACATTTGCATATCTTTAAAAATTGTATATCATATGTAGATTACACAATATTTATCATTAATTGTTTATCAGTTGAACAATCAAGATTAAATGTTCAATTCCTTAACATTTTCTTAATAACGACACTACATATATGGCTACTTTTAATATTTCATCTCTCTACATAATATATATCTTACTAGTAGATGGCATCCATATCATTTTTGTTTTATCTATTATTGTTTTTGTTACAAAAAAACTTTGTATTTCTGCAATAAAATCTTTGTTTCAAAATATCTTACAAGTTTAATTTCACTCAATAATTCATTCATATGCATTCATAACAAATCACATACCATGATTTGATTACTTTAAATATAAAAATATATATTCTTATATACAATCAATGTCTCTACAATTCTTTATATATACAATCTGATAAGTTTTTAATTTAAAAAAAAAATCTAACCAAAAAAAATAAATAAATAAAATTATAAAAATTTATTTATCAAATATCATTAATCAAAAGTGAAAAAGTATACCTCATAACATTTTTTGCTTTCTAATTCGGAAAGAAGTTAAAACAAATGGGAGTTGTTTACTTCCTTATTAAATTGACTAAAGACGTATTTTATTTCATTAACTATTTAGAAATATGATAAAATATAGAAAAACTTCTAGTGAAAAGATACATCTAAAAAAGGTTTGTAATATTTCAAAATATTAAATGAATCTCGTTGTGAAAATTTTGATTAATAAAATGTTCATCTCAAAGCCCAAAAATAAACATGAAAAAAAAAAGTGAATAAAGATGTCATGAAAGATAATGCATATGAGTGCTTTTGACAGTGAATTATTAATTAGTAAAATGAGAAAAAAATCTTATAATTTAATTATAAAATGACTATGATGATTGTCAAGAGAAAAAAGCAAAAAAAGTAAGTCAATATTCCACTGCTATTGATAATGAGCAGAGACTAAAGCTAAAAGCTATAGAAGTAAAAAATAACTAACTTCATAGTAAATAAAATTATAAAATCAAAATAAAAAAATAATTATATATATAATACAAAGTTAATGCTCTCAATATTTAAGATGATTAAGCCATAAATAGACTTTGTTCATTTAACTGAATGATACAAAGCTTCAAAACTCCAAATTGAATGATTTTTATAAAAACATTCTTACCCAGCATGGTACTGAATTTAATAGAATTCAAAAATTTCAAGAAATCTAAATTGGCCTTTGATAGTAACCAGTTAAATTCATTTAATTTAATCAAATAAATCTCTTACAGTGCATTTCTTGAAAAAGCCTTTATATCCATCGAATATAAATCTGTTTCAAAAACAGGCAGTTGCTAATTATAACAAAATATAATACAAACATAAATTTGTATCTAAAAGAATCACAATCCATTAATATCCCCTTTTCAATTTCATCCAACGTGTTAAAAGTGAAATTAAAAAAAAAAGTAAACATAGATAACATTCTTCCCAGCAATAGATTGGCAGATGCCAATCATATCATCTTAAATAGCAGACTGATTCAATCATGATAATGTTGATCATATTCCTACTGACTGCAATAGTTAGCTGTATACAGCAGGCTATGTCATCACTGTATTGTGACAAATATAGATTAAATCTGTACTTTTATAACAATTCTTCAAGTAAGATAATCCTAGATGAGCCAAAACTGAAAGCATTCAACATGAAACAACTCTGTTGTTAAAAGTCCTAATATCACATTAATCAAAAACTCAGTGTTCAGTTATAATAAAAACAAATTAATAAAAAAGTACATAAATTTAAATAAGTTTCAGTGAACATACAGCACTCAATGTGGCATGACTAAACCTCCTCAAAATAAGGACTGCTCTTATCATCAGTGTGAAATTTGACTAATAAATTATACCAAATGCCTAGATAGTCTCATTCAAAATAACGTTTTTCCATTTTTTTATTTAATTGGCAGAAAAATGGAATGAACAATATTTGTGCTTGATCTAATACAGAGTATTTAACAAATGCTATACCAGTAGTAATAAACTTTTGTAATTTAACAATTTTTTTTTACACCAAATATAAACTGGTTGATGGAGAAACTGTGCAATCATTAGTAAGTAATTGAGTTACGAATTGCAGTAAATTTTCAAAACTTTTTATAGTTTTCATTATCAAGATTAGCATTCCATATATACTTTAAAATTATAATTTATCAATGTTATTTTTAACATTTGAAAACAAAGTATTGCTTGGTTTAATATTTATTGTTTTGTTAGGGAGAAAATGATATCTCTCATATAACATTTAATAAAAAGTGGGTCCAGCATAAAATGTGAAATATATATGCATTTTCATTTTTTGATTATCAATGACATAAACTATTCTAGACACTTAAATCTATTATGTAATAGCTAAAATACACAGGCTTATATATACCTGTGTCTATATATGTAATAGACAGGGTATGAGCACAGACTTTCACATGACCCACCACTCTCAACACTATCTCATAACACTGATACACTTGAACACACATATGTTGAAAAGATAAATAATCACCAATATACGTATTTCATGCTAAACCAGCAATCATCAGTTGGTCCAGATTACCATCTCTACACATATATGCTACAAGTGCTCAGATATATATTAAGATAGCAAATCCTCCTACTTTAATGGACAGGCTTCAATCTACTCAACACTCCAACTCTTCAAACGTCCATCCAATTGAAAATCTGATGATGGAACACTCAAAGGCCACCCTGAGGCCGAGATTATTGTCACGCCCATGTTGACCTAAGGTCTGACCCCTCATGTACAGGACATAAACCATTAAATACATATGCAAGGGATAGGCAGACATCTATTATTAGTTTCACTAAAAAAAATAAAAAAAAAGACTGGTTTTCAGACAATAATATCAATATTAGTAATTCAACTAAATTGAAACATATGACATTTTGTGCTTGGCAAAATAATAAATTAAATATGGAGTGTCATAATAAATACAAAAATTTTAAGTTATAAATTCAACAATTGACGAGGCTTAAAAATAATTGGTGGATTAAAAATGCAAAGAAATTACAGATATTAGTTGATCATTGTCACTCTAATCTTTTTTTGATGCTCTGAAAGCAACATATGAACCTTAGAAACAGTATTACAACTCTATTAAATCCAGTAATGCTATTCTCTTATATATTATAACAATGATAGTTAGGAGTCTTTTCATTATCTTTTGAATAATGATACATAAATTGAGATGATGATTTTTAATAATATATCCATTTTATCTGCTCATTTAGATTGGAACAAATATCCAGTTTAGGCTGCAAATCCTGATAAAATGCCTGGTAAAGTTTTAAAATATCATGTTAGCTTCAAAATATTAGAACATTTTACAAATATATAGTCTCAGTTGTGCAAGCCTGAACTTAAAAATATTTTTTATTGTTCCAATTTGGGAATAGATAAAATTGCAACAATTATCATGGAATATTATTATTATACACTACAACAGAGATTCTTTCAAGGACTTTGTTGAACAGGTTGCTACCAGTCATAGATAAATAATTATCAAAAACTCAATATGATTTTAAAATATCAACAAGCACTATAGACATCTGTTGCCAAGCAAATGCAAGAAAAGTCGCAGAAACAAGACTGATTTATATATTGTTTTCAGTTATTTATTTAAGGCATTTGACTCAATTATTCAAACAGATCTATAGTATTATTTGAAATAAATTGGTTGTCCATCAAAGTTTATTCATACTATACAATTTCTATATGATAAAATGAGAGAAATATTATATGTTATAAGTGGTAAATCTGAGGCATTTGAAATGAAAACTGTTATTAAACAATTGTTTCCGATTTTTATAATAGTTTTTTAGAACTACTTGTAAATAGCTTAGAAACAAAAAGATTTGATGGTAGAATTAATTTGAATCAATTAAAAGCAAAGGTAAGAACTTAATTTTCTTGGATTTGTGCTATTTTTGCTAGTTTGATAGACAATCTATTAAATAAATTTAATATTGTAAATGCAACATCTAAAGATTTTGGTTTAATAACTGAAGTTCAAAAAAACACATCTCGGTCAGCCAATGATGGATAAAAAATTCTTAATCACTTTTAGCTAGGATGATTATCAACTTTAGAATGTAAACTAATTTAAATAACTTAGAAGATTTATAAGTAGAAAGATGGGCTTCAATGTTAAAATACAACACAGACTCCAATGTGCTGCTGCTTTTAATAAGTTAAAAAATAGAATACATCATTATAAGGGAATAATTACTGCAACTAAATTAACTGCACATGTAGTTATTTTACCTAATTTATTATGTGGAAGTGAGATTTAGATACCTAATGAAGCAATATGAAGACATTATAAAAGTTTCATTTAAGGATGCTCCATAAAATTTTAAAATATTTTGTAGCAAACTGTTTTTTGTGGGAAAGGTAGATCTTTGAAATAATCCTTATAGTGTAAATAAGAAGTGCAATGTTAATTGCTTCCATTGAGAAGATAAGGAACAATCAAACATAGCTTTGAAGTATTATAGAAAAAAGTTTTCATCAAAAGTTCTTATAGCATCACAAAATATCAAATAAACAGAAATACTGATCAGCATGTGTTTCACAGATTGATTTGTAATCATTAAAACTCATTATTAGATTTTTTTAAATCTTTTTATTTATAGATTTTTTGTGGAATTAGATTAGTCATATTCATTTACAAGTGGCTATTGATGCTGTTATAAAAAATATAATAAAACTAAAATTAAATTTATTTGGCAATTTGCTCTACAAAATCAATAATTTGTGAATAAATAAAAAATTAATAAAAGAAATCTAATAATAAAAGACGTAGATACAATCACAATTCATCAATAAATGAATAGGTAGCTGAAACAATAGCCTAGACAAATTTTTAATCAATTCTTACGAATCCAATGTGTATGTTCAATAACTGAACCAGTGCAAACAGTTGTGCTCTTAACTGATCACAATTCTGCAGTAAGCAAAATCCAGGTAAACAGGAAAAACTCTCCACACAGTAGTGCCACTCAGTGCAAGTGAGAGTAATCAATGGATGCCAGAAGGCTTGTGCATAAAATCCCTATCTAGTGCCTACTCATCCAATTCTGTGGATATTGGAGAGTTTTGCCTGTTTAATAAGTTATGAGCAAGCATAAGAAACAGTGATCATGTGATGTTTAGTCGTTTAACAAAATCCAGGTACACATCATATATATATATCTTTGGAATGATTGTAAATTTATCTTTTTAAAATTAATTTCAAAAAAATTTATTAGATTTTTTTATCATTTTTGAACTCCTATCCTAAAACTGTCTATATGTACAGCTTTCAATCAATTTACAGTCCCCTACCCATTTTGTAAATATGTCATTAAATATAAAAGATAATAATGAATTTATATATTTAAACATCTTATTTTTGGCAATCATTATATCAATTTCACATCTTAATTTCCATATACATCTTATTATGTATTCAAGCCAATGATAAATGATGAGTACCTTGAATTAATTTTTAAAAAATCTGAATAGTAAACCGATAAAAGCAGCATTAACTGAAATTTATCAAACACTACAAATATTCTCCCAATTCCAAATATCTCTGATTTTTTATAAAAAATCTGCTAAAGATCTTTGCATAAAATAAATACCATGTATCCTGAAAATAAGTCCTAGTATGATTTTTCAGGATAGCCCAAATGTAAGCACTAGTTAAGATCATCAGCCAGATAGATGGTTTTTATTTGCTAGTTAAAAACACATGATGGATGTATTGAATTATAAAAGTAATGAATATATAAATAAATAATATTTCTGACTTTAATGCTTTAAATAAATAGTAATATTAATTATATAATTCTTTTGTATTTTCATGTTAACCATTTTTGACAAATATAATTCTACCTGTGTAGAGAAATAATTTATCTACCGCAAGTCAGTATGTAGGACAATTTATAATTTCATTTATGTATTTTTAGGTATTTATTTTATTTATATTTAATACCCAAGATTTAAAATGCTTGATTTAGTTTTAGAGTTTCATCATGGTAGCTTTTAAATATTCAAGATAAAAGAAAAATTAGTTTGATTTCTTAAAACATTTTTTTCCTCCTAAAAGACTTTAAATAATAGGAGTGATTTTAATAATCAAAGTTTAGCTTAAGTTAAATCACCAATCTTTCTCCTAAAGAAATTAAAAAGAATACCACCCAAGCAGTTCTATTACAAGTAATTTGGAAGGTGTTTATAATGTATGCACTTGGTAACAGATGGACGTGGTTGTGTCATATATGAATCGTCATTATTCAATTTGCCATATTATAATGGATGTACTTAATGTGCAAGTGTGAAATATAGAAATATTTCTTAAATTTTTGTGCCTGCATTTTTTTGTTGCTTTTGTGTGATCAAACCATTCTTAGATGAAACCCTTTTTGTTACTACTCTTGTCTTGCAAGTCTTCAATTAATACTTGATTTAATGATAAATTTAAACGGATTAATATTATGATTTTCAAATAAGATGAGTACAAAAAGAAAGAGGTATTTTGGTGAGTACAAAAAAAATTATAGGGGGCTCCCAGGGTAAGAATCTTACAGCTTTCTGTAAAGAGAAGAAGTACTTGAAAAAATGTAATTTTTTTTACTTTAATAAATTTAGATTTTTGTACATGAAATAATAAGACATCCCCTGAAAATAAGCCTTACAATGTTTTTGGAGCAAAAAATAATATAAGACCCAATCTTATTTTTGGGGAAACATACAATTCTGAACTTGAATAATATCAAAATCATTGTGTAATTATGAAAAAAATTATATCTTCATCAATATTAAATTGTGATTATGAATACAGTAATATCTTTCAAATTAATAAAATTATAATTTTTGATTTGAAAAAAATTTTTTTTTTTAAATTGATCCTCCTGTTGTAAATATTAATATATCCATCAAAAATGTTTGAATCCATACTTTCAGCTGACATTGAGCATGAACTAGCCAGGTTAAAAATACAAACTGTGAAAGCATCATCAAACTTCGTATCTTAACTACTATGGCAGATTTTTACCAAATGTAAATTTTCTCAGTTGTCTAAGAATATTGTGTTTTGCAGCTAAAAAAAAAAAAAGACAACTATCACTGTGGTAAAATTTGAATGATAACAATAAAGAAAACAGATTTAAAATTAAGAATTATTTTCTGCTCATCATGTCATAATGAGCCACTTATATAGTAGGATGATAAGACACAATACTACATGAGTAGAGAATTAAATTTAATTAAGTATTATTGAATTCAATTGGACTTCAATTCAGTCTTTTTCCTATTCAATTGATAGCAACTTATAAATATCCTCAGGCAAACCCTTCCTTAATAAGTCATATATATCCAACAGAAAACTATTTTGACAAAAGTGTTAGGTACTTTGCACTGGTTCACATATTCTATATTTAATTTATGGACTCTTCAGCTATACCCAGACTGTTGTATTTTTAGTAATAATCGTTAATGTTTGATACTATAGTTACAAAATCCCAGGATATCTTTTTTACTAGAAATTTCAAAATTTTATAAGAATTTCAAATCTTGATAGATTCTACTATTCCATTCAATAATCTATGCTGAAAAGAGAAAAAAAATATTCAGAATATTGTGCTTTACCTTCAACACTAACTACTATAAATTTTCTTAACTTAAACTGTCGACAAAATAAAAACCTCAATCATGCTTACCATAGCAAATAATCAGGAAAATCTTTAACACAGAAAAAGATTAATTCAAAAGCAAACCATTTGTATAATTACTGTCATTCTCAACCTCCTAATTATTCTTAAGCTATGGTAGCTTAAATGACATTTTAATGTTAATTACAAAAGACAAAGAGTAAAAAAAAAATGACTCCTGCTCAAAATTTTGTTTAATTAGTCCTTAAATAGTTAAAATCACATATTGTTTTTTGCTGAACTAACTTTACATTACACTGAATGATAATTTAAACTTGCTATGCTTGGCATGAATACCATTTAGGATTTCTAATACTAAAATTTATATATATATATAAAGTTAATGGGTGTTTAAAAATTATGATTTAGAAAATCTAGCTGCCACAATCACACATAATTTCTGTTCAACCTGATGCATATTTCCTTTCTAAAAATATTTGTAAATAATCATTTGAAAATAAAATTAAACTACTAATGAAATGTGTCAAAAAATTAATCCAACACTTAAAAAGAAATCAAAAATGTACTCTATCAGGTTTTTAATTGACTGAGAGATGAAAATTGACAATAATTCTAAAACACTCACAATGCTTCTATTTTAATATATATATACTTGGGAGAAAATGGATTGTTTAATAAAAGTTCATTTTTATATAGTAAAAAGATTAATGTATTGAAACTGCTCAATGATAAATGATATATATATATTGTTCATAAGAAAACAAATATTGCAAAATCAAATTCTATGAGAAATTTGTACTTAATATGCAAACTGTGAGTAATAGCTATGAGATAGTAGACTGTTTTCAAACAAAAAAATTAATGTGGATAGTGAAATGTTCAATTTAAAAAACCCCGTTTCTATAAGAGTGCTCTGAATAAATAAATCTTAAAATGATTATCACTTCCTTTGTTAGTAAAATAATTATCCCTCCAGTTGTTCATGTGATTGGGCTACTTTGGTGTATTTACTTTCCTTAAGATCACTCTTTCTGTATGTAATTCATCCAAATCAATAATACTAACTTTTTTTAGTGAAAATTATGTGTACTGCCTACCTATGTAAAACATTAATATCATTAAATAAATCTCCTCCCTGTTAAATACCCTTATAAACTTATAATATACATAAGTTGTGATATGTTGGACTATTTCCATCATTTATGAGTGAATGTTGAATGTATAGAAAATTTTTAAATTTTATTTAAACTTTTCCAAATACAAACAACTTGTTAGTAATAACACACAAATAGATAATACAGATTAGTAATTACACAACGTTTCAAGTAGTACTATTCTCCACTCTTCTTCAGGTGTTGCTGGCCTATATGCACAGTGACAATATTCGCTTAGAAGTTGAACTCGCACCTTTAGATTCTTGAACATCGAATTTTAAGGCAAACGCCCTACCAACTGATATTCAAGAATCTAAAGGTACAAGTTCAACTTCTAAGCGAATATTGTCACTGTGCATATAGGCCAGCAACATCTGAAGAAGAGTGGAGAATATTACTAATCGAAACGTTGTGTAATTACTAACCTGTATTGTCTATTTGTGTGTGTTATTACTAACAAGTTGTTTGTATTTGGAAAAGTTTAAAAATTTTCTATACATTCAACATTCACTCATAAATGATGGAAATAGTCCAACATATCACATCCTATAAAGAAATATTTGATTTGCAAACAAACAAGTTTTGCACACTTTACTTCTTTGGAAAAATAATTCAAACTAATGTTTATATGTAAATTAAAATATTTTCTTTATATCAAAATAATTAAATAAATTTAAATTATGAAGACAATGATTTCTCAAAATCTTTTTAAAGAATGTATATATATAAATTTCAACATATACACACACTTTAAATAATAATAATGAAAAAAAAAAAAAATGATTTGTGACTTTTTATAAAAATGTCAACAAATAAATGTACATATAACCTGCTTATATATTAAATAAATGCCAAATAATGAAATTAATCTTCTTTAGGAATTCCTCATTGCTGAAAACACCTTCAATCAAAAATCTCCTATATTTTCCTCATCCAAATTTTTCTATCATAATTATTGGTCTCTGTTCATCAGGTCTTTTTGCATCTGTTTTCTTGAACTTTCTTTAAATTTTCCTACATTCGCTTCCAAATTAATCATCACCTCTAGTATTCTGTTCTTATTCATTTTTCTAATATTAATAGTTATACCATCTTCTTTCTTCAATTACTGTTATCACATGTTTTTCTCATTCCAAACTTTTCACTAACCTCTTTCAATATTCTATTTCTATTGCCAATAATCTTGACTCATGTCTCCATCTCATATAACAATCCACTCTGTAATAGTATAATTTTTTGTTTTCATCAATATATTACTATTCTGTAAACTGGGTTGATCATTACTATTTTTCATGTTTTACCAATTCGTCTACAGAGTTCTTTTTTTGATGATGCATTTTTCTCAACAAGTGATCATAAATACTGGGAATTTTCATGATTTTTTTTCCCTCCCATAAATTCTCATATATTATTTCTTTTTATTACAAAATAGTTTGATTTAGAAAATTGACATTTAATCACCAATTAGTATATTCCCCATAAATTTTTCTGTAATATATTCAATAGTCTGCATATTATGAGCTCTAATCACCTGATTATAAGATGTGATATGTTGGGTTATTTCCATCATTTATGAGAGAATGTTGAATGTATAGAAAATTTTAAACTTTATTTAAACTTTCCAAATACAAACAACTTGTTTACAACTTGTTTACCTGTATTGTCTATTTGTGTGTTATTACTAACAAGTTGTTTGTATTTGGAAAGTTTAAATAAAGTTTAAAATTTTCTATACATTCAACAATCACTCATAAATGATGGAAATAGTCCAACATATCACACCATATAATATATCATCATTACAAATCTTCAGACAAATAATAATCACCTGATTATCTGCAAATAATAAATTGAATAAAATATCTATCATTAACTAATCTTACTTCAGTCATACTAATAAAATTTTTGAATAGAGCTGATGATATACAACACTATCACAATAAAATTTTACTTGACATAAATTCTTCTGACAACTCCTGATCTATCTTCAATCAATATCCATTTTTTTCACATATTCTCCAAATTACATTATCAATGAATTATCAGTTCTGACCATTTTCAGTTCTTTTCATAGCAATTTTCAAGGGACATTATCGTAAGCTTTTTCCAAGTCAATAAAAAGCTATATGTATCTTTTTATATCTAACTTCAGTTTTCTCCATTAACTGTCTACACATAATTTTCCCATTGTGAAATTACACTGTTCTTCAGATATTTCAATGTTTTTTCATTATCTTTATAATAGTATTGGTAATACATATTCTCTATAATTCACATATTTTCTTCCATCTCATGTCTTAAAGATTGGGGATAAATAGCCTAAGAACATCCCTCATGATATATTGCCTTCTATAAAAAAGGCAATCTGGTAATTAATAAAATAATGAAATTATGTGAATGCCAAAACTGCATTGTAACCCAATCAAAATAATTGTCAATTAAAATTTAAGTTATGACTTTGATGTTAAAAATCACTGCTATAAAAATACAGATCTTTTACATATTTTAAACATTTTAATTTGGAAAAATCATACATAAATAAATATAGATTTTAAATGGGCATTTAATAGATAGAAGACTTCTTAAGAGCTTTATAATAAAAAATCCAAAGCATAGCTTTTCTTTTTTTAATATCCTTTTTACTTTTAAAAAAAGTTTAAATTTATTTCTAATTTTTCTTTTATATTATAATTTATGTTCAATCCCATTCACAGTACAATTACTTTTGTAAAAATTGTCTTAAAAAATAAAAAAAAAAAACCAACTGTTTTAGGCATCAATTCACCTGTAGCTTAAAATCTATTAATTTATATTCCTTTTACACTTAACAAAAATAAAACATAATTGAAAATTAAAAATATGAAGCACAAATAGGACAAGCAAATTTTTATGACAGAAGAAAAATAAAAAACTTACCACATCATCTAAAAAATTGATATCATTACTATAGTTTGGAATGGTTTCACAAAATTGTCTAAATAATAATCGTCCTACAGGTTGCTGTTCAACGACATATTTATAGGTAACAGCTACAAAAAATATATACATAATATTAATATGAATAAATAAAGAGAATCATAAAAACAACTTTTTTTAAAAAATGAAAATAGACTTTAAAAATATGTTGTTTTTCAAATTTTTGATTTTTCTTTTGTATATTTATACCATTTACCAAACATTTAAGAATTATAACAATCAATAACTAATGTAAATAATCATATAGTCTGTTGCTTGAGAAATTGCATGCTGTATGATAACTAAAGACTGAATAAGATTTTTTTTTTGACTTTACTCAGCTGGATTCAATCCATGAATTATTAACTCTATCATTGCAATAAACCTTACAAGCCAACAATAGATATATTGATACATATAGAATTATTTAAAAACAATGAAAAAAAAAAACTTTTCAAAAAACTACAAGTTCAAATTTAAAAAAAAAGAATTGTATATTTAAATCACTTTCAATGTCTACACTAACAGCTTTTAGCAAACTGATTAGATGAAATTAAAAAGATATCCATCTTTGTTACTGTTACAATGCTTATTTTATTAAATGCCATAACCTGACAGTTTAGACTGATCACTATTCATCTTCGAAGCTATAATATAAAATAATATAAAATTTGAAATACTAGGCACTCATACATGAAGCCCAATTGTGAACTCAGACTTTCAAGTCACTTCAACCATCCATACTATCTCATATTACTGATACACATGACCACACACATGCCGAAAAGATAAATAATCACCAATACACATATTACGTGCTGAATCAGCACTCATCAGTTGGTCCAGATTATCATATCTCATAAATATATACAATCAGTGCTCAGTTTATATTAAGATAGCAAATCCTTACACTTCAATGGGCAGACCAATCTACTTCAATCTCCAACTCTTCAGCCATCCATACCATTAAAAATGTGATGATAAAATTCCCAAATCCCATGCATGCTCATGTTGACCTCAAGTCATTCTAACCCCTCATGTATAGGACAGTATACAGGCACTCATACCTGGAGCCTACGAGTATTTGAACTCAGATTTTCAAACCACTTAAACCATCCATCCTATCTCATACTAATGATACACATAACCACATACATTTTGTGTTGAACCAGCACTCATCAGTTGGTCCAGATTATCATCTCCCATACATATATATAATCAGTGTTCAGTTTATATTAAGATAGCAAAGCCTTATACTTCAATGGACAGGCTTCAATCTACTCCAACCTTCAACTCTTCAGCCATCCATACCATTGTTCCCAAATCCCATGCTGCTGCCAATATTTTTATTATGGCTATGTTGCCCTCAAGTTACTCTGATCCCTCATGTATAGGACAATATCCATTCAAATCTCCTACATTTACAATTGGGCTCTAGATAGAAGAGTGCCTGGTATTTCAAATCGTACATATTAAGCCTGCATTCTGCCCATGCCTCTTCTATGTATTTAAATGCCTACTGTCCTATACATGAGGGGTCAGAGTGACTTAAGATTAACATGGGCATAAAAAGAATATTGGCATCAGCATGAGATTTGGGAAATTCTATCATCAGATTTTCAATGGTATGGATGGCTGAAGAGTTGGAGTAGATTGAAGCCTGTCCATTGAAGTATAAGGATTTATTATCTTAATATAAACTGAGCACTGATTGTATATATGTATGGGACATGATAATCTGGATCAACTGATGAGTGTTGGTTCAGCACAAAATACATGTACTGGTGATTATTTATCTTTTCTGCTTGTGTGTGGTCATGTGTATCAGTAGTATGAGATAGTTTGGATGGTTGAAGTGGCTTGAAAGTCTGAATTCAAATCCCCTACATGTATAATATATATATATATTACACAAATAATTTATCATATAAACAAATAACTCAACATTATATCTCCTTATAAATTGACTTCAAGGAGTATAATAACTACTCTTTCTTATTGCATTGCCAAATGTATACCATATAATACTAAATCATCCATGCACTTTACTACTGTTACCATGCTTTATTTATCATCCTCTTTTACAGTTTCCAGTTTCTATTACCTCAGCAATCTTCTTCAGAACTACAATATAATACAAACATATGAATATAAATATACATGAACATATAATTTACATTCTACATATACATCTTATAATCATCATCTATTTATTACCTTTTAAATAATATATAATTTTTACCCTTTTTTACATTCTATATTTATTAATTAAAAACTTCCTATACATATATATTCTATTTTTATTCTTTATTTTATTGTATTCTTATAATATTTAACTCTAATTTAATATCTTTTATTATTTTTTTTCTCGTGTCATAGCATCAGCTGGGAAGTGAACCCGTTAACCTGGGACAACTGCTTGTAAAGCAGCCGTCACTGACCTCTCGACCACCAATGCTTGACAAAATATCTTTTATATTTTACATTATTATTATTCATTTTACTAACAATCATTATTTATAATTTATTCATTCAATAATTTATAATCTATTTTAATTTATAATATTATTATTTTAAACACATTTTAACCCACCTATTATATCTCCTAACTTCAACTGCTAAATTCAAAATTTAAAAATTTTATAGTTATACTAGTGTAAAATTTAAAAATGGGGGGGGGGGTGTGTACTAAAATGTAAAATTTAAAGAAGGGGGGGGGGGTACTAAAAGTATAACTGTAAAATTTGAATTTGGCAGTTGAAGTTAAAAGATATAAAAGGTGGGTTACAATGTGTTTAAAGTAATAATATTATAAATTAAAATAATTATAAATTATTGAATGAATAAATTATAAATAAAGATTGTTAGTAAAATGAATAATACTAATGTAAAATATAAAAGATATTAAGTTAGAGTTAAATATTATAAGAATAAAATAAAGAATAAAAATAGTATATGTGTAGGTATTTTTTTAATTAATAAATATTGAATGTAAAAAAAGGGTAAAAAAAAAACTATATAATATTTAAGCGGTAATAAATAGATGATTATAAGATATATATATATGTAGAATGTAAATTATATGTTCATGTATATTAATATTCATATGTTTGTATTATGTTGTAGTTCTGAAGAAGCTGTAAACTGTAAAAGAGAGTGGTAAATAAAGAACTGTGTAACAGTAATCAAGTGCATGGATGATTTAGTGTTATATGGTATACTTATAAATTGACTCAGTTTTTATATCTTATTACATATATGTGTGTAAATTCATTGAAAGCAATCAACACTTAGACAATACCAATATCAATTAACAAACTTAATGTGTTGTTAAGGCAACTTCCTTTTAACAATAAAAGTGGAAATATCTAATGAATAACAAATAGTCAATTAAACCATTCAAACTGCAATTATAACTTTCAAACTGTACTGCAGTTTAAATATTATAAATGACTATTTGTTATTTTGCATTCAGAACAGGTTATATTTACCTGTTTAATGCAGTTTATAAAAACTTCTTTGTATCAATAATATTCCTTTCTGTGGTCAAGTTGCAATCTTTAGTGTCTATTCTAAACATATTAGACTATAAATAAAAGTGGAATGCCACCTTTATTGTTAAAAGAAGATTGCCTTGACAACAGATTTGGATTGTTGATTATTACTGATATTGGTATTGTCTAAGTGTTGACTGCTTTCAATGAATTTACATCTACAAATCTATCTAGCCTTGAGCATAATTAACTTTATTATATATATACTAAATATATACATATTCATCAAATATGCTATATATACATATATTATAAATATTATATTTGCAATAATGAATGAAAAAAAGTTTCAATAATTTTAATAATAACATAATTAAAAATATAAATAAAATCAATCAATAAATAAAGGTGGATTTATTTAATTCTTTATAATTTTATCAATGCATATATAAGGATATAAGTTGACAATACTTCGTCAAGGCAAATTTACTGAAGTCATTGAAGAAATTATTTATACAAATCTGATCTGAATAAATAATAGCAATAACTTTCCAAGCATTTGATTAAAACTATACAATTATTAAGTACTACTTTGAAAATAATTCATATTTCAAGCATAGGAATATTCACATATCAAGGACTAAAAAAATATCAATTTATACAGTAAAATTACTTTAAGATTAAATTTCAGTGCATAAAAACAATGAATTAATTTGTACTATCTCTTATTTATATTAATCATAAAAGACATTTTAATAATAACATATAATGAGAGGATTTGAAATCTAAACAATTCCCTATAAACTAGTAATAAATAACACGTCAGCAAACCATAAAGAATCGATTAGAGTATTTTTGTAAGTATGTAAACAATTATATTTTATTGACATGAGTTTCAGATAAAATAAGTTAACAACACATTCCTACTTTTATTTCTAAAGTATAAATTTTGTCTGAGCAGAGCCAATAAAATAGCAAGACAATAGATTACTGTAATACGATCAAGCAATAATTCTTATTCCTAGGAGGTTATAAAGTCATCAGCCAAGACAGCAACTGGCAGCCAAAGGCAGTACTAAGAAGATTTCTATTTGACAATGACCTTTTATTTAGTTAACTACAGATCATGTTTGAGTACAAGAAGATTGCACAAATTGGAAAAATTAATATTAAATGAGATATCGGTGATAGAACAAATTAAAGAATGACTTATAAAGTAAATACAGAGCACACTATTGATATTATACTTCAGAACCCTCATTATTCTTCTAATCATATGCATTTTCTTGAAATTTCTGGATTTACATTGATTCTTGATAGAATGCACTCTAAATATGGTATGACGACTTTTATTTCAAATTATCTTAAAAAGCAAACAACTTTTATTAAAGATAGTTCAATATTGCAACTACGATAATTTTTATGTATACAATATTTATAAAATTTCCAACATAAAGTGATCATATCGTTTTCTTTCAGATCTTTCTATTCTTTCTGTATATAAAATTTCAATTCTCATTATAGTCTTTGGGGATATAGATTTAAAGATCAAGCAGGTTGCCAATTTTTAGAATGGCTGGATCCAACCAAGTAAGAAAAAGCATTCCACTCAAGCAGATCGTGAACAGACACAATCTTTGATTAGTGTTTTGTTTTGATTAAATTGATTCAAAAACTACCTGTTGATCTAATAGTGCATAATTTCCCCCAACAGTTAAACGTTATCCTACTTTGAAGTGAAATTTAAGGAAAGCTGATTGGAAATGATATATAGACTATTTTGAATTTTCCTATGGTAGATTTAACAAACTTACAAGAGTTGGTAAATGTCCATCTCTTAAGAAAATCAAAAAAATTTCATCCTAGGTTGGATCAAAACCAGGATCTGTTTCTTATAGACAATATTTATATGTCAAAGATCTGGAAATCGCTGATAAATATACTTAATCCCTGCACGATATTAGAAAATAAAATTTTAGAAAAACTATGAAAAAACTAAACTTTACAAGATCAAATTAAAAGATTGGTGATTGTAAAAGAACTCTAAAAGAATTACTATTGTTATTAATAATGAGATTTCCCATCTTACATATATATGACTTTCTAAAGTAAAGATTGAAAGAATGGAAAAAGCGTTACTAAAACAGAATTGTAAGCCTCTCTGTTCCCAATGTTACTCTAACATCAATTTAATAAAATAAGTTAGACACTGGTAAATTTGAATTTGTCTTAAACTAGGAAAAGACCCAAGAGCAGATAGCATATTTTTAGATTTTCTAAAAAATTTAGGACCTAAAGTCAAAAAGTGATTGATAATAGAGAACCATTACTCAGTCACAAACAATTCCAAATATTTAGTATAAAAGCAAAATTATAGCAATCTTAAAACCAAATAAGCACAAAAATGATTCCAAAAATTATTGCCCAGTTATTTGAAAAAAATCATGTTAACAGAAATTTTGCCAGGAATCAAAAACCATTTATCGATAGAGCAGGCTTAATTTAGACCAGAAAGTTGCTGAAAACAAATTTTATTTTTAACAATTCCCATTGTGAAAGACCTTCCAAATAAATTAAAAACTGATGTTACCTTTATTGATCTAATCTCAACTTATAATTCTGCTTAAAAAAATGATAAAAAAGTTTTTAATATCCTTAATTGCAAAAAATCCATAAATTTATTTTTGACAAAATGCTTCCCAATAAAAAAAATTCTTGACTTCATAAAAAAGATCATTTCCAGAAATAGAAAAGTCTCAAAAAGATATGAAAAATTTGAAAATCTTTTTCATAAATGACATCTAATTCCTAGTCCAACAAAGATAGTATCTAAAACTTTTCATCTAAACAAGGAAATCTCACAAGCTGAAAGACAATCATTTGTAACAATAGATTGAAACACAATCCTATCTATAAGATTATATCTAAAATAATTTCTAGGAATAAACTTCTTGCAAAGCTGCTTTAAAACTATATGGTATTGTGTTACAAGCACTTAATGAATAGTTTTTTTTTAGAAATAGCATATTCTATTAGAGAATGTTTGAAGAATAAGTGCTTAAACTCAATTTTAAGATACTCAATTATATATTGATAACAGAAGTTGATTCACAAAAAATAAATAAAAAAAGATGTCAAGTAGATCAGATTTGCCAATACCTCAAGATGTAGTTTCACAACTTCAGTTTTATCTCAAATCAAGATCTTATTTCTGGATATTCAATCAAGAATCAACAACTGAAATATTATGGTGTAAAAAATGGACTTCTTATGAGATTTCAAACAAACTTCTATTTCTAGATCCACAATAAAGCCAGCTGAATTTGAACTTCCTGGTATTAGTTGAATATCATTAATAAATTCAGGTTAGCTTTAACAGCCATTGACTTATCTAAAAACCATAAAACACATAGTAATTGATTGCCTGCTCTATCGATAAATGGTTTTTGATTCCTGGCAAAATTTCTGACAACATGATTTTTTTCAAATAACTGGGCAATAATTTTTGGAATCATTTTTGTGCTTATTTGGTTTTAAGATTGCTATAATTTTGCTTTTATATTAAATATTTGGACTTAATACAGCCACTGGTGAAAAATATTTCCTGGTTGAAATTTCTAGATTTTTAAAATATTTTGTTAATAATTAAACTATCTAAAAAAAAAAACCAAAGCAAATCCATCTATAGTACTATAAATAGTCATTGAAGAAATTAAAGATGGTTATTTACTTCTTTTTGTTAAAGCATTTCATATAAAATAATAATTTGCATCCTTATCATCATCATCATCATCATCATTATCAACCATTATCAATCCACTGCAGGATGAAGGTCTCTCCAAGTTTAATCCATCTTCTCCGATCTTTAGCTTCTCTTCTCCACATCACCCCTACACATTTTCTTATTTCATCCATCCATCTTACATGTGGTCTCCTTCTGGGTCTTTTACAATCTCTTGGAATCCAGTTTAAAATTTCAATTGTCCATCTATTATCATCTCTTCTAGCAATATGTCCAGCCCAACTCCACTTCAATCTTTTAATTTTTTCAATGAGGTCAGTAACACCTGTTTGTTCTCTTACCCATACATTGCGTTTTCGATCTCTTCTTGTTACTCCCAACATACATCTCTCCATACTTCTTTGAGTGGTCTGAAGTCTCTGTATTGATCTTCTATTAAGTGTCCAAGTCTCAGATCCATAAGTAAGAACTGGTAAAACACATTTGTTAAAAACCTTTCTTTTCAAACACATAGGCATATTTCCTTTTAATATCAAGTTATTTCTACCAAAAGCACTCCGACCAAGTTTAATTCTATGATTAATTTCCTCTATTATGTTTCCATCTGTATTAATAATCTGACCAAGGTATTTGTAACTCTTAACTTCTTCTAATTCATCATAATCAATCTTTATTTTCATATTTTGAGCAAATCGATTAAACATTACTTTAGTCTTTTTAACATTTATCTTTAGTCCTACTTTCATCTGATAACTCCTGCAACATTTCCTGCAGCTCGGAAGCATTATTTGCAAAAACAATTACATCATCTGCGAAATCTAAATGACTTAAATAATCTCCATTTACTTTCACTCCTTTAGTTTCCCATTTTAATCCACAAAATACTTCTTGCAGCACTGCTTAAAAAGTTTTGGAGATATGGAGTCACCTTGTCTTACACCTTTCTCAATGTTGACTTTCCCAGTATCATTATGTAATCTAATTGTTGCTGTTGCATTTTTATAAATATTCTTTAAAATATGACAATATCCTGGATCTATACCTTGATGATCCAATGCTTTAATCACTGAAGAAATGTTTATAGAATCAAATGCCTTTTCATAATCTACAAATCCAAAACATAATGACAACTCATATTCATTTGTCCTTTCTATAACTTCTCTCAATACTTGAATATGATCTACTGTACTAAAACCACTTTTAAATCCAGCTTGTTCTCTTGGTTGGTGAAAATCCAAGGTTCTCTGTAGATGAGTTGTAATTATCTTGGTAAAAATTTTATATAAAACTGATAAAAGGCTGATAGGTCTGTAATTTCTAATATCTTCTTTATCACCTTTTTTAAATATTAATATTATTACTGCATTCTTCCAATCATCCGGTACATCTTTATCATTTAGACATTTGGTATATAACTTTGCTAATATTTTTTCTGTTTCTTCACCTGCTTCTTTTAATATATCAATTATAATTCCATCATTACCTGGAACCTTTCCTTTTTTCATACATTTAATTGCATTTCTCACTTCTTCATTTAAAATTCTGGGCAATTCGGAAGATGTAATAGATATAGGAGGTACTTGTTCTTTATTACTATATAATTCTTGATAAAAATCTTCTACCAATTTCATAATGTCATCCCTCTTTTTAGTAATAATTCCATCTTTTTTCCTTATTGCAGATATAAATTTCCTACCAATACCAAAATGTTGTTTTACATTCTTAAGACTTTTATTTTCTTCTACAGCTTTTCTTGCTAGTTCACAGTTATACTTTCTTATATCATTTTCAACTCTTTTCCGCACCATTTTACAAAATTCGAGATATTCAATTCTTTTTAATGCATCATTCTTGCATATCTTCATATTCCTTCTTTTCTTCATAAGTTCTCTAGTCTCAGTAGAAATTTTATTAGTCAATTGCTGCTTTTTTCTACCAGCTATCTTTGTTGCAGTTTTTAAAAGTGTATCAGTTATTTTCATATTAATTTCATTCAAATCTGAATCATGTTCAAAATCTACTAATACTTGAAACCGATTTGTAAGTTCTAATTTAAATTCATTAGAATGTTTCTGAAGATTAGGAATATCAACTGTAAATATAGTTTTTCTTAATAATTTTTGTCTCTCTAGTTTTACATTAACATGTATCTTACCCCTTACTAATCGATGTCACTTCCTGTGTTAAATTTATTAAGAACATTACAATCTTGAAATATGTATTTCCTGTTAGTCAAAATATAATCCAATTCTGCTGTACCTTCATTTGGATGCTTCCATGTCCATTTCCTTCTAACATTTTTCTCAAAAAAAGAATTCATAATATAAAGTTTTTCCTTCTCTGCAAACTCCACAAGTCTATGTCCTCTCTCATTTCTATTACCATAACCAAAATTACCTACAACACTTTCATCTTTCATTTGTTTACCAATTCTAGCATTAAAATCTCCCATAACAATTTTAAAATGTTGTTTACTCTGATCAAAAGCCTTTTGTACATCCATATAAAAATCTTCTACTACTTCATCACTGTGAGAACTTGTTGGGGCATAAACCTGAATTATCTGCATTTGATATCTGCTATTAAGTTGTATAACTAATCTTGCCACTCTGTCTGATACACCATCAATCTCCACAATATTGTTCTTCCACTTTTTATTTATAATGAATCCTACTCCACTTGTATTTCCAATATTTGTGCCTTTATAATAGAGCATATGTCCACTTTTTAAATCAATTGTCTCTTCACCTTTTCTTCTAACTTCACAAAGTCCAATAATATCCCATTTAATATAAGAGAGTTCTTCTTCTAATTCTTGCAATCTTCCTTCACTTGAAAGTGATCTGCAGTTGTAAGTACCTAAATAAAAAGTCGTCATCAAATGGCAGCCTGGGTCCGCCTCCAGGATATTCTTAGCACCCTCTTATTAAAGCAAAAAATCCATAACTAAACATATGAATGTCTTCTGTTTAGTAATATATTGGTGAATTCAGAGCAAGCTCAAAAGGCGTCGAAAATAATGCGACTGCACATGAACTCACCTTGCACCTGCATGATTTAATTCTCTATGAAAATTAAAAAATAAAAGGTTTTACCAATTGCAAATGTAACTATTTTTTTTTTTGCCAAAACTCTGTAATTTGACTTACAATGACTATCATATGCAAAATAAACAATTGTGGAAGCACTGGTTGTGACAGATTTTTCAGCCAGTACAATGTGTATACTTAAGTATTTCACCATGTACTTTCTGGTCATGTTAATATGAAATAACAGTCTAAGAATAATTCTTTTTGTTAGCAATTTTATCTATTGAATTAAAATTTGCAAAAAAATTAAATTATAACGATGACAATAACAGATTCACAATAAAACATTCAAGAAAATGATATATATATATTGCATTACATATATTTCATTTTGTTTTCTCAAATATTGATTCAATAAAATTGCACAAAGTTGTATTTATAAGTAGTAATGAATAAGTAATTATTTGTACATTATAAGTACTAATTTGTGCAATTTAATCGTATCCATATTTGATTAAACAAAATAAAATACACATAATGCAATAAATTATATTTTATTTTCTTGAATGCTTTTCTTTTTTTTTAGTGAATTCTCATTCAAAATACATACATTTTTTACTGGTGGGAATGTTTTAGACTTGATTTATATATCTGCAAATAAGATAGGTTTTTAAAATTTTTTATTAAAGGTAAAACACACACACACTGTGAAAAAAAAAAGCTCCAGATCTTGCTTTTTCTCAGCCAGCTCTGTGTGAATTTATATACAGTTAAAAATAAATCTATACTTTTTACATTAAATTTTTCATAAAAACAAGTATTAAGAGCAAAAACTAAGGAATTATTAGACTTTCAAAAGTTTTCCCAAAAATTTTGAAATTCATAACAGTATTATTTTAAATTTAGTTACCATCAGTAGAACAGAAAATTAAAATGCAAAATTTTTATACTTTACACTAACGAAAAAAAAAAAAATGCATCAAGTCTGCCTGTAACATTTCATCTGGCCTGGAGTATATCCTATACATTTACAATCATATCAGAAAGTCCAATATATAGGTATTATTAATTTTTAATAATTTTTTTTTAAATGCAATTGTTAATTTATAATTAACTTTTATGTTTGTTTATTACAAAATGATTAATTAAAAGTGGACATGGTGTTTTTTATGCTTTTATAAAAAAAATTTTTAAAAATTCATTAAAAATTTTTTTTTTAAATATAAATTACTTATTATGAACATTAAATTATTCACATAAGATTACAAAATAGTTTTTAACTTAAAATTGCAATATTATACAAAAAACAAACAAGCAGATGTTTAAATTTTTTTAATTCCAGTTGTATTCATAGCAATATCTATTTGCGTAATATATATATATAACAAATAATGAATTTGATTTGTTTTTATAATTGATTCTCGTGGAGTTTTAGATATGAATCTTTTAAAAATTAGCACTGTTGAGATGGTAAAAAATAGACTATTTTGTGCAAAAACAATTTGTTTCATTAATACGTATAATACAAACTAACTAATAAAATATTTTAAAAATAAATCTTTGAAGTAAGAAATAAATTTTGTAATTTATTGAAAGTATTAATAATATTAAAATGTATTTTGTTAAACAATTATAACGATCCGGATTTAGCGACTTAACATAATCTGCACTACAAGGGCGCCATCTAGGCATTTGAACCTAGAAAAATTTATAAAATAGGCAGATACGTAAGTAAAAAAAAAAATTATATTGGTTGATTCCGGTCGTTAGCCCATTGTCACTAGCTCAATGGAACAGCAGAGATTTATATTTCATAAATTCTTATCTAAGAATAATTTTTAAAAAAAGAATAAAATAAGCCACTGCCAGTAATTAACATACAAACATTTATTTACGCACATATATATAAAATTTAACATTATCATTTTAGCATGTTTACTTTAACATCTAACATTATTTTTAACTTTTATTTTAGATTTTAATTTACATTTTAATTTTTTATACTATTATAAGTTCACACAGTTTGTTTTATAAATGTTGAGTATAGATCGGATAAATAGATTACACGGTCAAAAACATTTCAAAATAAACATAAACGATCAAAATACAAAGTCATTGATACCGTCAATTGCATAGGGAATACAAGAAACCCACTGGTATTCATCATAAGATACCGCAGTGACACCAATAACTTAAAAAAACATCCGAATAAATACATTTTAGATACTCACCGTAAGGTATCATTATTTACCGAATGTCTATATTTTGATCAAATATGAAAACCAAAAACATAATTAACCCATAACGAATCCATGCAACTTCCATACCCAACTTAAATTTAATGCATTTTTATTTAGAGTGTCGAGTATGAATAGACTACATAGATTTGCATTTGAAAGAAAATATTCTATCCTTATTTAACCTTAGGCCAAAAGTTTGCAGTGAAACTAACGTCAATTCATTTGATATATCGATGCATTCAATGTAATACGAAATACGGCAGCACAAAAGGTTAAGAGAAAAAATTGCCTCTCGTCAGATAGGAATACTATATCTATCTGACAAGAAGAGCAGTAAAAAAAAAACTCCATAGAAAAGGACTGCGGTCATTTTGCTGACTTACGAAACGCATTCCATAGGCCAAAAAGGAAGTGTGCGGCGTATAAAGCGTTTCTTCCCATAGCGAACCTCATACTACATCTACTAATTACACCAATATATCCAATCCATTGACCCAATTCAACTATGAAACAAATAACCTAAGATTACCCTCCCCTATTATAACTTTACAAATCTATATAGCCATTCACGCCCGACTTAAGTTTAACATTTATATAATTTAATTTAACGAAAACAAAACAGTTATAATAAAACTTAAAAGAACAAAAAAAATAAATGGAAATGATTTTACAAAAGAAATACATCAAATTAAAATTACTTATTAGTAAATAAAGTTGGTCAGATGGGATTCTATTGCAATTATTTTAAATACGGAAAGTTTTTAATTTAATGTTCATTAATTATAAAGTTCTTAAGTTTTTAAACAGCTCATTTTTATCCGTTGCTTGCCATTTGAACGTAAATTCCCACGCCATCCTAAAGAGATTGGTTGAGTTAGCCGTTGTTTTCTTATTTATCCGGAGGTCTTTTAGTTTAGCTGGTCCTTAATGTAGAAAAAACGATGTCATTTCTTTTTTTTTAACAAAATTGAAGGGATTGAAGAGTGCGTCTTTTCAATCCCTTCTCCTTCAACTCCGCACTAACACATATAGTCACATCATAATAACTATTATTCCACTCACTTTATATAGTAGCCTTTCAGATCCAGTGGACATTACGTCACGACGATGTGATGGTCCTTTCGCTGAGGTCCGATTCCATTGTTTTTCATTCATTGGCTATTAGTTTCTATTGTTTTCCTATCTGACCGATGCTTATACATTTATCTGCCCAAGGCTAGTTTATATTTGACTAATTAAATTAATCATTTCCATTTTTTCAATAACATTAATTAATTTGTTTAGTACAAACTTAGATATATTTTTATCTTTAAATCTTTACTGACAATTTAGTTTTAAAATACTTTTTTTTTTTTTTAAATAAAGTTTTATTTTAATATTTTTTTTTTTATCTGTGCGATTATATAGATATATGAGTTTAAGATGATTTTTTAATTTTCAATTTTTAATTCTTAAAAAAGAAATTTTTATTTGCAAACTTTTATTTTTTTCATGTTTAATAATAAAAAAAACAATGTAACGTCGTCTGTGCCCGTAACCTGCACTACTTAACGTAATATGCACTACAGGGCACCATCTAGGCATTTGAACCTAGAAAAATTTATAAAGTAGGCAGATACGTAAGTGAAAAAAAAAAATTTTATTTTATATATTTTGATATCCGGTCGTTAGCCCATTGTCACTAGCTCAATGGAACAGCAGAAATTTATATTTCATAAATTCTTATCTAAGAATATTTTCAAAAAAAGAATAAAATAAGCCACTGCCAGTAATTATACACACGAACATTTATTTACGCACATATATAAATAAAATTTAACATTATTATTTTAGTATGTTTACTTTAACATTTAACATTATTTTTAACATTTATTTTTAGATTTTAATTTACATTTTAATTTTTATACTATTATAAGTTCGCACAAATGGATTTATAAAAGTTTGTTTTATAATGTTGAGTATAGATCGGTTACATAGATTACACGGTCAAAAACATTTCAAAATAAACATAAACGATCAAAACACAAAATCATTGATACCGTCAATTACATAGGGAATACAAGAAACCCAATGGTATTCATCATAAGATACCGCAGAGACACCAATAACAAAAAAACATCCGAATAAATACATTTTAGATACTCACCGTAAGGTATCATTATTTACCGAATGTCTATATATTTTGATCAAATATGAAAACCAAAATCATAATTAACCCATAACGAATCCATGCAACTTCCATACCCAACTTAAATTTAATGCATTTTTATTTAGAGTGTCGAGTATGAATAGACTACATAGATTTGCATTTGAAAGAAAATATTCTATCCTTATTTAATCTTAGGCCAAAAGTTCGCAATCAAACTAACGTCAATTCATCTGATATATCGATGCATTTAATGTAATACGAAATACGGCAGCACAAAAGGTTAAGAGAAGAAATTGCCTCTCGTCAGATAAGAATACTACATCTATCTGACAAGAAGAGCAATAAAAAAAAACTCCATAGGAAAGGACTGCGGTCATTTTGCCGACTTACGAATCACATTCCATAGGCCAAAAAAAAAAGTGTGCAGCGTATAAAGCGATTCTGCCTGTAGCAAAACTCGTACTACATCTACTAATTACACCAATATATCCAATCCATTGACCCAATTTAACTACGAAACAAATAACCTAAGATTACCCTCCCCTAATATAACTTTACAAATCTATATAGCCATTCACACCCGACTTAAGTTTAACATTTATATAATTTAATTTATCGCACAACAAAAATCATAAATAAACTTAAAGAACAAAAAAAAAAAGAAAAAATGATTTTAAAAAGAAATACATCAAATAAAAAGAATTAATAATGAATTTAGTTTGGTCAGATAGGATTCTATTTCTATAAATTAAATACTGGGAAAGTTTACATTTTTAAAGTTCTTAGTGTTTTCAAATTAATATTGTTCAATAGATTTTATAAAGTTCTTACGGTTTTAACAAGTCCGTAGTTTCTAATTTCTTGCAGTTGCTTGCCATTTGGAGCCAGCGTTAATTCCCTCGATGTCCTATAGTCCTCAATCTAGGAAAACGATGTCATTTCTCTTTCATTTTTTTAATGAGATTGAAGGGATTGAAGAGTGCATCTTTTCAATCCCTTCTCCTTCATTCTGCACTAAAACATATCTGTCTTCTCCCTATAACTCTTATTCACACACTTTTTATAGTAGCCCTTCAGATCCAGTGGACATTACATCACCACAATGTGATGGTCCTTTCGCTGAGGTCCGATTTCATTGTTTTTCCTTCATTGGCTATTTGTTTTCCTAACTGACCGATGCTTATACATTTAAATGCCCAAGGCTAGTTTACATTTGACTAATTAAATTAATCATTTCCATTTTTTCAATAACATTAATTTGTTTTGTACGAACTTAGACATATTTTTATCTTTAAATCTTTACTGACAATTTAGTTTTAAAATACTTTTCCTTTTTTTTTTAATAAAGTTTTATTTTAAAATTTTTTTTCATCTGTGCGATTTTATATATATATATATGAGTTTAGTATAGAATTTTAATTTTCAATTTTTAATTCTTAAAAAGGAAGTTTTATTTGCGAACTTTTATTCGTTTCATGTTTACTAATAAAAAAACAATGTAACGTCGTCTGTGCCCGTTACAATAACAAATAATGAATTTGATTTGTTTTTATAATTGATTCTCGTGGAGTTTTAGATATGAATCTTTTAAAAATTAGCACTATTGAGATGGTAAAAAATAGACTATTTTGTGCAAAAACAATTTGTTTCATTAATACGTATACAAACTAACTAATAAAATATTTTTAAAATAAATCTTTGAAGTAAGAAATAAATTTTGTAATTTTAATGTGTAAATTAAAACTATTTTTTTAATTGAAACAAACTTAAAAAAAACCTTTTTATTGAAAGCTACAATTTTTTTTTATTGAAATGCAAAATGAAGTTTCCAATTACACAGTACAGTGGAAGAAAATAGAAGAGCTAATTTAAGAAGTGGACATGTAACAAATATTGGAAATGCAAGTGGATTAAAATTTCATTATCAAAAAAATTTGGAGGAATAATATTGTGGAGATTGATGGTTTATCAAGCAGAATGGAAAGATTAGTTATTCAATTACATGGAAGATATGAAATGCAAATAATTCAGGTTTATGCCCCAACAAATTCTCATTGCAAGGAATAAGTAAAGGACTTTTATATGGAAGTATAAAAAGCTTTTGATCAGATCAAATAACATTTTAGTTGTCACAAGAGACTTTAATGCTAGAATTTGTAAATGATTGAAACATGAAAATGCTGTGGCTACATTTGGTCAGGACGAATAAATGAGAAGACACAGAGTTGCAAAAAAAAAAAAGAAAAACTTTGAGAAGTGCTCTATGAAAATAGACATACATAGAAGCATCCAAATGAAGTCAAAGTAGAATTAGATATTTTGACTAATAGGAAATATATATGCCAAGACTGTAATGTTCTTAATAAATTCAAGATAGAAATTGATCATCAATTAATGAGATAAAAGATGCATGTTAATGCAAAACTAGAGAGACAAAAAATATTAAGAAAACTAGAATTCACAGTTGATATTCCTAACCTTCTAAAAATTCCAATGAATTTAAATTAGAGCTGGTAAATCATTTTACAATATTAACAAATAATGAAGGTAGTTCAAATTTGAATTAAAACAATAGGAAAATAACTGATACATTATTAAGACTGCAACAAAGATAGCTTTATAAAAAAAAGCAGTAATTGACCAATAAAATTTCTGAGATGAAACAATTTATGAAAAAAAGAAGGGATATGAAAATATATAAAAATGATCCATTTTTTTAAAAAGGATTGAATATCTAGAATTTTGTAAAATGGTATAAAAAAAAAAAATAATGATAAAAGAATGTAATTGTGAATTCGCAAGGAAAGATATCGAAGACAATAAAAGTATCAAAAATGTAAACAACTTGGTATTGATAGGAAACTTATTTCTATAATAATAAGAAAAGATAATATAATACACCATATACACATATGATTTATTTTATCTCCTCTTGCCTACAGTTTCAACTGTCCAGCAGTCATCATCAGAGCTACATTTAAATATATATAAGTAATACATATCTAGCTATATATATATACCAATATATCATCATCATCATCAACCATTATCAATCCACAGCAGGATGAAGGTCTCTCCAAGTTTAATCCATCTCCGATCTTTAGCTTCTCTTCCCCACAATACCCCTGCACATTTTCTTATTTCATCCATCCATCTCACATGTGGTCTCTTTCTGGGTCTTTTATAATCTCTTGGAATCCAGTTTAAAATTTCAATTGTCCATCTATTATCATCTCTTCTAGCAATATGTCCAGCCCAACTCCATTTCAATCTTTTAATTTTTTCAATAAGGTCAGTAACACCTGTTTGTTGTCTCACCCATACATTGTGTTTTCGATCCCTTCTTGTTATTCCCAACATACATCTCTCTCCATACTCCTTTGAGTGGTCTGAAGTCTCTGTATTGCTCTTCTATTAAGTGTTCAAGTCTCAGATCCATAAGTAAGAACTGGTAAAACACATTTGTTAAAAACCATCCTTTTCAAACACATAGGCATATTTCCTTTTAGTATCAAGTTATTTCTACCAAAAGCACTCCAACCAAGTTTAATTCTATGATTAATTTCCTCCATTATGTTTCCATCTGTATATATACATATAAATATAAAAAGCAACATTTCAAACACTCCAACTATAAGCTTAAATATGGATCTTTCATATCTCTACAATCTAAAACCTCTTTATATCACACTTATATTCAATTGACTTCTTTTATATAAAATTTTATTTTATATTTTAACATTTATTTCTTCACATTCTAATTCAAATTTGCCCTTTAATCTAATTTATTACTTCTATTTTAATTACTTATATATTATATATTAATCAATAACAATAATATTAACATAATATCCTTATAATTTTATTTCCTCTTAATTTTTAATTTTTTAACTAATTTCACCTTTTAAAAAAACATTCAACACTCTACCTCCTATAATCGAAATAACTTTCAAAAATTAATTTTTTTTTCTTTATTTTGTTCACCTCTATGCCCTCTATGAACATGTTCTGAAATTATATCATTCTAATTCTTTAAAATCTACACATAGCTATTCATTTACAAAAAAGTTCCTACAAAAATTAATGTTTTCAAACCCTGATCCTTATTAAAAGATGGCCTAATGCTTCTAATCAATATAGCTTCCTTTATCTTTCTATCCCTCCCATATTTAGTATGATTTATCATTTTAGTACTTCCCTTTTCAAACTTATGCCGTCTCTAATGAATGTAAATAAATAGATGATCTCCTATCATATCTATGATGAGTCAACCTTGTATAAATTGAGTTTTTTGTTTCAGCCACATAACTATTCCTAATTTTTTATATAAGATTGTACTCTATTCTATATATTCCATTTATACAATTTTCTATATTTCCTATATATTTATTATCCAAAATATGAAGCATACTCTTTTTCTTATTTACCCCTTTAAATTTTATTACATTATTAAACTTTCTATTAATTCTCCAAATTATTTTATTCATATTCTTTTAATACCCATATATTTATCCTTATTCTTCTATTATTTTCCTCATTAACAATAAATCTCTCTTCTGACATTCTTATATTATCCTCCATAATCTTTACTGGGTAATCATTACTTTTAAATTCCTTAACTATCAACTCCATTTGCTTATTATAATCCTCTTTATTTCAACAATGATTTATAGCTCTATACATTCTTGAAGCAATACTATTTACTTTGTATTTATCTATATTTAAATTCCAATTAGCTATGTTATTATCTATATTCATCTTTTTATATATTGATGTCTCTATTTTACACCTATCATTAGAATATGACTTCATTAATAGAATATCCAAATAAGATAGCTTATTTTTCTTTTCTTTTTCTATTGTAAATTTTATGCTTTCATCTAATCTATTAACTTCTTCAAGAAAAAAATTTATTTGCCATTGAGTTTTATTAAGAAGTTAATAGATTAGATATACACATAAAGATAAATACAAGGGTATTAAAACATATAATAATAATAATATAAAAAATATAAATAAAATAATTTGGAGAATTAATCGAAATTTTAATCATGTAATAAAATTTAAAGTGGTATGCTTAATATTTTGAATAATAAATATATAGGAAATATAGAAAATTGTATAAATGGAATATATAGAATAAGTGTAAATCTTGTAAAAAATATATATATATTAGAAATAGTTATGTGGGTGAATTTCAATTTACACAATGTTGACTCAGCATAGATATGAAAGATCACCTGTTTATTTACATTCATTAGAGAAGGGCATAAGTTTGAAAAGGGAAAATTAAAATGACAAATCATGCTAAAAATGGAATAAAAAGATAAAGGAGGCTATATTGATTAGAAGCATTAGGCCATCTCATGATAAGAATCAGGGTTTGAAAACATTTTGTAGGAATATTTTTATTAATGAATAGATATGTGTAGATTTTAAAGAATTAAAATAAGATATAGTTTCAGAACGTGTTCATAGGGGCGTAGGGGTAAAGAAGATAAAAAAAAATTTAAATTTTTGAAAGTTATTTCGGTTATAGGAGAAAGAGTGCTGAATGTTTTTTTAAAAGATAAAATTAGTTAAAAAATTAAAAATTGCGAGGAAATAAAATTATAGGGATATTATGTATAATATATAAGTAATTAAAATAGAAAAAATAAATTAGATTAAAGGGCAAATTTAAAATTTAAATGATTAGAATATGAAGAAATGTTAAAATATAAAATAAAATTTTATATAAAAAAAAGTTAATTGAATATAAGTGTGGTATAAAGAGGTTTTAGATTTTAGAGATATGAAAGATCCATATTTAAGCTTATAGTTGGAGTGTTTGAAATGTTTTTTATTTTTATATATGTATGTGTGTATACATATTGGTATATGTATAGATAGGTATTAATTGCATATAGGCAAGAGAAGATAAAATAAATTGGTAATCATCTGAAATCCAGTCACGGCCACTTGGGCGTTGATGCTATACAAAAATCAATGAAATACAACGTTACTGGGCCGCCGCAATTTTTTTTTATACGGTTTTTTTTTTTTGATGATTAAACAAATTTTTTATTTCATTTACAACATGATTTCTTTTTTATTAAACAAATTTTTATATTCATTTTCGTTGTTCTTTTTTTTTTAACCTGATATTTTTCATTATCATCCAACAAATTTTGGTAATTTAATTTTTTGAATTTTAATTAAAACTTTGGACTGTTTCATGACGCAAAAAATTGTTTTAACCACACCAAAAAAATTTAATGGGATAATTATTTGGGATTTGTTTAGACTTTGTTCTACCTTTTTTTTTTTTTTGGTTGACTAAATTGTTTTTCTTATTATTATTAAATTAAAACTAACTTTTATGTTGTTGGGAGTGCAAAAATTGTTTTGAAATCCCCACCCTCGGATCAATAATTGTAACATCAAGTCAATAATTTTACTTTTTTTCAAACAATTTGTTTCCACTTGTTACTTTTATTTATATTACGCTTGAATTAGCCTTTTTTTTTTTTCTTCTACAAGAAACATCTTTTTGGGGAACTTTTGTACTGTTATTCTTAAGTCAACAAAAATAGTCATTTATTTGAATCCCATTTGTTTTAACTCTGATGAAAAAAATATAATGCAATTATTTGGGTATTATTTCGAATTTATTCAACCTTTTTTTTTTTTTTTTGTCTTTACCAAATTGTTTTTCTTCCTATTAAATAAAAAGTAACTTTTGTGTTTTTTGGGGGATAAAAAATTGTTTTAAAACACCCACCCCCACACTCGGAAAAAGAATTGTAACAAAAAGTCAATAATTTTTTTTTCAACAACTTTTTCTCACTTATTACTTTGGTTTATATTTCATTTGAATTACCTTTTTTTTTTGGCCTTCTACAATAAACTGCTTTTTTTTTGGGGGGGGGGATTTCATACTTTGTTATTATTAACAAAAAGTCAACAAAAATAGTCATTTATTTTAACCCCGCTGCAAAAAATAGAATCCAAATACTTATCAATTTCTAATGAAATGAGAGAGAAAAAAAGAAAAAACAAAATTTGGACTTTTTAAAATTATTTATTATTTTATTGCTGTAATAAAAAGTGGACAATATGTGGCTGAAAAAAGGATACAATCTCACACATTTTCTGTACTTGGCAATTCTGAAAAAAAGTTTAAAAATTGCACGTTCTTCTCAGCCCTTTTAGTGGTCTCGAATATTCTCCACGCTGAAACGTGACTTAGCACGTGAGCTGTGTCGAAGAGTGTTCGAACATACACTTTGCCCATTTTTTACATATTAACATTTTTTTAGGGAAGGGTGGGACTCTATGACAATTATTAGTAATTAACATTATTTAAATAGAAATGACATTACTCTATTATAGAGATTTGAAAAGTTGTACCGACTTGAAATTCAAACACCCTCAAGCGATACGGTAATCAGCTATGAATAGAACAAATATGCGTAGTTTCGAAGCACAAAATGGGCCGTAATACTTTTGCGCAATGTCATGTAAAGCGGCCTGCCATAATGGATTAATACAATATTAAATGTTGTATTAGCCCGAAAGCTGGCGATAGAAACGGCATTTATTATGTGTTTTGTACACATAAACAACGCCCCAAGCAGCCGTGCCCGGATTTCAAATGATTACCAATAAATTATATGTTAAAATGCATTGTAGAGTGTCAATTAAGGTGTATATGGTGTATTATGCTATATATAATTCAGCAATACAAATAAAAATGAGAAGTGGAAGGAAATTTTAATACTTCAAAGAAGAAGAAAAGATGAAACTATTATTAAAAAGAGAAATATCATGAAATGCGTGAAAGAATTCTATAAAGAAATAAATAGCAATAAAGAATAAGTATTTCCTACAATTACTACATCTGAATTGCCCAGTATTTTAAATATAGAAGTGAGTCATGTAATCAAATCTAAAGTAGAGAAAAGCACCAGGTAATGATGGAATTATAATAGATATTGTAATAGAAGCACGTAAAAAAGAGAAAATTTGTTGACAAAGTTATATGTCAAATGTCTAAATGATAAAGATTTCTAGATAATTGAAAAAATACGATGCTAATTTTGATATTTAAAAAAGATGATAAAAAAGATATTAGAAATTACAAATCTAATTTTATCATTTCTATACAAAAATTTTACCAGGACAATTACAACTTGTTTACAGCATTTTAACCAATCAAAAGAACAAGTGAGATTTAAATGTGGTTTTAACACTGTGGATTACATCAAGTACTGAGAGAAGCTATATTAAGGAACAATGAATATGAGTTGCCATTATGCTTTGGATTTATAGATTATGAAAAAGCATTTGATACTATAAGCATTTCTTCTGTGATTAAAGCATTGGATCAAGATATAGAATCAGAATATTGTCCTCTTTCAAAGAATATTTATCAAAATGCAATACCAATTATTAGATTACATAAGGATACTAAGATTAACATGGAGAAGGAAGTAAATCAGGCCAACTACATATCTCCAAAACTTTTTATACTAGTTTTACACTAAGTATTTTGTGGATTAAAATGAAAAGCTAAATGAAGATTATTTAAGCCACTAGATTTTACAGATGATATCATTGTTTTTGCAAATAAATGCTAAAAAGATGAAATTTCTCACAAAAGAAAAAAATAAAGATTGATAATAGAAGAAGTTAACCAATTACAAATAAATATTTTGTTTACTAAGTTAATACAGATGGAAAGATAATGGATGAAATTAATTATAGAATAACATGTAAAAAAAAAAAAACAACTTTTTTTAAATAATGCTTTTATGTAAATAGCCAACTAATAATCAAAGTAATCCACAGCTTGGTTAATTTGCCATTCTTAGAAAATATCAGAGCTAAAACAATAGGAGATTTCAGAAATATTCTCATTTCATGAAGACATTTGAGGTTTAAATAAACCATAAAAATCAAAAAGGCTCAAATGCTTTTATGATATGACAATATTCCTGCAATTTCAAATTGTTTTATAACAAGTCTAGATTTTTAAGATCTCTGGTATTTTCCAAGAACAGCAAATTAACCAAGAGGTGGATTACTTAGTTATTTTATAATTTTTAATCAGCTATTTACATAAAAGCATTATTTTTAAAAAAAATTTCTTTACATATTTTTTTTTTTCCTTTTTAGTTATATTTATATATTATTTTAAAAAATGGTTAAAACTAAAAAAAAAATTCCTTTAACAAATGAACTCTAAATTTAAATATATGATTGTCTACTATATAAAAATATTTATGTAATGGCTTTTTAATTAATTGTCTAACCTTTTTACAATTATTTTTTTCACAAAATATTTATGATATATTAATTATTTCATAAGAATAATTCAGATTTTAATACAAAACATTTACTTTTATTTAATTAAGTATGGGTTAAATAAAAATATTAACAAAATTTTAATCTATAAACATAATATTTTCATTGGCTCAGTTGCTAAGAATTTTTCCTGGGAAACCTAAGTAGGCGAATTCAAATTCTAAAGGGAAACATTTTTTTTTTCATTGTTGAAAATTCAAAAATGCGAACATCCTGACAGAAACAGAAACAGGGCAAATTAATATAAAAGCATTTAATTAAACTTGGATTGAATGTTTTTGATAGAAATAACTTAATATTTAAAATAAACAAGTCTTCTTGTTTGAAAAGAAAGATTTTTAATAAATATGATTAATAGTTCTTACTTATGAACAAAAGAGCAATTCAATTACTTCAGACCCTATAAGGAAGTATGGAGAGATGTTAGGAATAACAAGAAGAGATTAAAAATGAAATACATAGGTGAGAGAACAAACAGTTATTACTGACATCATTGAAAGAATTAAAAGATTGAAGTGGAGATGGTCTAGACATATTACTAGAAAAGATAATAATAGAAGGATAGTTGAATCTTAAAACTCTGCAAATGAGATGGATAGATAAAATAAGAAAGTGTGCTACCTTATGTGGAAAAGAGAGACTAGAGATAGGAGACTACATTAAACTTGGACTTTCATCCTACATTGCATCAATAATGATTAAAAATGATGATGGATTATCTTTAGAAAAACTTTAAAATTATCGCAATGAATTATATTAATTCACTTTTAATAATTATTTTATATTTTAACTTTCATTATAAACAGAGCAAAACTCTCCATACAGTATTGCCACCTGTGCTAAACAGAGTAATCAATGGATGCCAGAAGGCTTGTGCATAAAATACCTATCCAATGCCTACTCATCCAATATCCCCAGACTAGTTTCTGATTACTCTGTTTAGCACAGGTGGCAATACTGTATGGAGAGTTTTGCTCTGTTTATCAACAAATAATGTGCTAGTATAGGGAATGTGATCATGTGATGCTTAATGGTTTAACTTTCATTATAAATGTATTAATTCTTAAGAAAGTAATATAGGGAGCATACCAATAGCTCAAACTAGCTTTTAATTGATATGTACGGTAAGATAAAAATATTTAAAATCTCTATCTAGAACATTCCTATCCCCAGACCAACTGGCTTCGAGCTTTTGGCTCACCTCAGTGAGGAGCTAGAATATAAAGACATTAGAGCTAAAATATCAACTCAAAACCCAGCACTTATTTAATATGTAACATTTAAATAAAAACTCTGAAATTTTCAGATATGAAAATGTCTTTAACTCCAACTATCTAACTTAAATAGCTATATAGGATTGAATCAAATTCAGACCTACCATATATTAATAGCCTTAGCATTGCCAAGGTCTTAAAGGCAAAATTAAGAAAGTATTCCCCATCTACACCATAGAGAGCAAAAGAAAATGAATATTAATTTTTAAAAAAAAATCTATTTTCTAATTTTATATGCTTTCATCAAACTTAAATTTGAAAATATATTTCTTTTTGTTGGCAATATTTAAACAACATATATTGAAGCAGTCTGTGTGTATGCACACAGAGCTTCATGATATTTATTTAAATGTAATATGAACATAGGGTGATAATATATATATGCAGGTATGTGTATGATTGAATGATGGTGTGCGTATATATATATTGTTAACAATAAAATGCATTTCAGTTATATATTTGGAAAACAAAATGTATTTTTTTTTGCTTTATATGTTTTTCTAAAAAAACTAAAAAAAAAATTGAAGTTGACTCATTTTTGCAATTAACAGATTTTACTTATTGGATGTCTAAACATTCAGCTAAGATCAAGAATTCTATAAGTCTGTTACAGAACTTTTGGAAAAATACAGTTCCATTGGGACGCAAATTATTTCTTGTCTTTAGGGGCAATTAAGTCTTCTTACCTGATCTTGTGATAAGGTTTCGCAGATTGGTGCAAATTAATAATTAGTCAACCGGTCTATTTTCTTTTCTAGTGAAAGGGAATTTGGGGAATTAATTAAAAATTTTTTTTTTAAAAATAAGAAGAATAAAGAAAAACTCTAGACATGATAGCTGGAGGGGTAGCTAAATATTATTTCTTGGTTTTTGCTGAGTAAGATTTTTTTGGATTTGTAGGCTTATAAATACTGGGTTATAGTTTCCTTTTTATCTTATGTACTACTGAGGGTATTCATGCTAGTTTTCACGTATCACTATGGTTTGTGAGTAGAAAGCAGGTTAGCCTTCCTTTCGGATGATCTCCGGAGGAAGAGAGTGCATCTTTGGTGTGGAGAAACCTATCGATTCCATGATGCTGCTGCAAAGGGAAGAACATACCAGCTTCAAATCCAGTCCTTTCCTGTGTCCAGTAAACAAAGAGCCTGCCCAAAACTAAGTTTTAACTTGTAAGAAGATAATTGTACCATCCTGTCTCACCAAAGTAATCATCAAACAGCCTCCAATGCAAGTATGAACTTTTAATCTTTAAAGATAAAATATTTAAAGAGCCTTCTATAAAACTATGATACCTAAATTTAAATCCCTCAGACTCAGAACTACTTTGGAATCAAACCTTGACTCCCAAGGAAGATGTAATTAAAAGAAAACATTGATCTATATATATAAGTGTAGTAACTCTTTGATAAATCAGTATATATATCACAATTTAATTTCTAATTCTTAATGGTACAAAATTCTGTCAACTTTATAACATCATTTTTTTTAATTTCTTTTGAGGTATGCCACTCACTTTTCTTTAGTTATATAAATATCTTATTGATTAATATTATCTATATTATATTGATATGCCAACTCACAAGTATTGGAGGGTATTTTAATATTTAATTAATTAAGGCATAAATTGTGTTTGTCTCCAATCTTTAGGGTGGAGAATAATTATTTTATAACTTTAAAGTAACGAGTGCAAGCTTGAATTTCTTAAATCATTCAAGTCCAAATCCTTGTTAGTTAAAAGGTTGTCATTTGTTTGTTTAAAAAAGAAAAGAAAATCATATCTGAATTAAAACTTGCAATCTACTTATATATATGTAGTCAAACCAATACCTTATTAACAAAATTAAGAATAAATGACTGCTAAATCATTATTTAAGTCCACATCTATTTAGTTTATATTTGTTTGAAATTCTTTATAGCAATTAAATGAAATAGTCTACATGTGTGTTTATTTATGTGTTAAAAGAAATAATCATGCTTTTTTTTTCTTAACTGTAAAACTGGCAATGTTATTTATTATGAAAGTATATGTTCAGCCTGCTATATCTATTTGATGACGCATACATCTAGGGGAAAAGTACTCTGTCTCAGCAGGCATATCTTATTGCCTCCTTAGCGATTTATGATAATTCGTAATTAAGCTTTATATTTAAGCTCATGGGCATTTTATAGCCTATAAAATATGGTTATCTTGATTTTCACATCATTACTTGTTTTATTAAATTTTAAATACAGGCTTAAATATCTATCCAAATATGAGTTAGTGCCTCTTTGGCAAATATATCAGTTTTACTTGGTAGAATAATCTGTGCCTACATACTTCCCATAAATGAATATGTCAAGTAATACTCTATGAGCTGCCAGATGGATATTTTACCGGTAGTGAAGATAGCCATGTTTTTGAGCCGATAAATGGGTACTCTATGACGATAGTGATTCATAACCCATGCTCGTTTCCTGCAGTATCATGCCGAAGCGGACATGTCTACAAAGGAACATTATATACATATTTCTTATTACTCGACAATGGGGATAGGCCTATCCAGCTAATGCCTACAATAATGTAGTCAGCACAGAATTCAACACCAGATACCACTGTCTTCTGTAATTAGGTTTATTACTCATGCCTGTTAGTAATGTGGGATAGATAAACCATGTCTATAATATAATTGTTAATAATGCTTTGTTCCATAACTCCTGCTAGGATTAATAAAATAAATATAATAATAAAAAATACTTAACTTCCCCTATGTATGTAAACACACACGTCAATTTGTTATATATATATTTCTGGCCTCTAACTTAATAATATATAACCAGGTATTGAATCACTTCTTGACAATTGGCATATTCATTTTATAGTGGCATTTCGTTGGTCAAATTAATATATAGTTCATTTGTAATGCTCATACACGTATCATACTGATACTCAAATGTTATCATTATTAACACAAAGTTCCTATGTAATGCTCATACACTTATCATCCTGATACCCAAATATTGTTATCATTATTAACTTCTGGTTCATTTGTAATGCTCATACACATATCATACTGATACATAAATGTTATCATTATTAATACACTGTTCCTTTGTAATGCTCATTCATGTATCATACTGATATTTAAATATTGTTGTTGTTATTAACTTCTAGTTCATTTGTAATGCTCATACATGTATCATAATGAGATCCAAATATTGTCATTGTTATTCTAGCTCTTACTGAATTAATAAATTATGTATATTTATGTTTATACATTGGTCGTGTCTTTCCCAGGTTCACCACATCCACCCAACTATATCCACACTTAGTTAAATGATCCGAGTCCACACAAAAACCCTAAAGTATATAAAAAATGGTATTCTAAACATTGTCAAAGTATTAGCTTCTTATGGGAGCTGATGAGTATCTGATCTATTAATTTAGTAACTAATTCATGAGTGAGGCAGAGTTTGAATCCGTAGAGTCCTTGTTAAACCCTGACCACTGGGACCGAAAGTAAATGATTACTATTAGTAGCATCAGAAGCGTTGGTCGGATAGTGGAGATTTTGGAGCACTGGCAAATAGGTTAAAGCTTAGTACTGTTCTGTGACTACTATATCCTGAACATGCTGGGTTTGAAGTACTTTTGCTAGGTCTCTGAATCTTGTTGGCTGAACACATGATTCTGACTGTTACAATATATATATATATTAAGATGTTCATTCCATAGTGGAATTAGAAAAATTTCATTTAAGGATGCTCTGTAAAATTTTAAAAATACAATGACAAGATCATAAAACCAATCAATATATACTTCAGCTTGCAGGATGTTATACTATTGAGTTTATTATTTAAAAATCACCACTAAATTGGACGTGTAAAATAAATTAACAATGGTAAATTTGGAGAAATAAATCCTGGCTGCATTATAAGGATTATCTCAAAGATATTCTAAAGAAGTGCATAGTCAATGGTTTCCACTGGGAAAATATGGCAGAGAAGAGAATGTATTGGAGAATTACAATCAGATATGTTGTTGAAGTACTTCAGAAAGTTTTTTTCTGATGCTAAAATATCAAGTAAACAGAAAAATGGACAAACAAATTCTATATGAAGACATATTTGTTGGATTTTACAAAATAATAAGACTCATAAAATACACGTTAATCACTGTACAGGTCTTTATAAAATAAAGTTATAAAGATCAATATTAAATTGATAAAAATTAATAGAAATAAGTATTCAAAAGCTGATAATGAATTTAAAAAATATGAGATATAAGTCTTTAATAGAAGTTAATGTAATAAAGAAAGAGTGTACAATTAATTAGCTAAATACTATTTAAGTAATTATAAATTGGTATGAAATTTAGTTAGAAGATTTAATAAATTATTTTATTAAGATCAGAATAAATCTTGTCCATGCTGATTTAGTTTGGATGAATAAAATATATAGCTACTGTCCTACGGTTAGTAGATGCTTGAGGAAAATGGATGATGATACAAATTGCATGTGAAGAAATTAGTATGACATATTTTATTAGATCAGTTATTTAAAGAAAAATTATATATATGTCCAAAAGTATAATTATCAAATAGTATAAGATAAACAAGTTCCAGATTATAGTATATAAGGAACTTGAGATATTAAAGTAAGCATAATTAACTAATTATATTTCAGAATAGTAACACATTTTTAAATTAGTCACATAACTATATGAACTCCATAATGAAAATTATTACTATATGATTCCTCAAATTGATTACTATGGTAAAACAAAAGTAATTAGGGGCTCTTATATAGTATATTGTAGACTTGCAAATAATGTAGTTAAGTTTCTTTACTCAATAGGAAAAAAAATAATTATTTAATATTTATGAGAGGCAAATTAGGAAGACTTAATATTTATAAAAGGAAAAAAAATTTAAATATAATTTAAAATCATGTGAAATTTGTAAAAAATTGAATTAATAGCTCTGAACATCCTGTGTAAATTAACTTCAATGTATATAAAAGCATTTTAAAACATTTAAAGAGAATAAAACAACATCTGCAGCATCCAAATTAACATCTACATTTGAAAATTTAAATTTAGCACCAATTTTAAAATGGCATCTGCAATAGACAAATAAATTTAGCATCTGTACTGATTTTAAAATAGCATATATACAGCTAGAAGTTGATCACTATTAAAATAATCTCTTAACCAATTATTAGTAATCTTGTCAAGAGATAAATTTATTCAAATTATCTTCATAATCCATATCTTGCAAATTAGGAAGCAGTAACAACTCATAAGCACATGCCTAAAATTGATGAGTAACTCTTGTATAATAAAATATAGATCTCATTAAACAATATTATTGCATTTGGAATAGATCACTGATCATCTGAATAAGAACCATAAGTCAGCATTCATGAGTTAGGCTTAATATGCATAATTATCCACCATTACATAAATTACTATTAGCTAAACGGCAGTCAGTGGTTTATAAGACAACCAGAGATGCCTGAACTGTCGAAGTATATTTATATTTATACGTATAGCTCGTTTACTTCATTTGAAAAACTGTTAAGAGCTTATCATATCCACGTCTGGCATGCCATGCAGAAAAGCATTTCGTCAAAAGTACAGCCATGCTGCTAAGATAATTGATAAAACTTACATGTAAATGAAAATGTTTAGATTTCTTAATCACTCATATATTAGAAACACATCTCTGATTGTAAATATTTTTTTATTTAAATATGAAAAAAATTTCTTTTTTTACTTAGCTTTGTGCCAATGGCTCAAAATATATTATATACTCTACACCACTATGCTAAACCAAACAGGCCATATTGATATTCAGAGAGAACTATTTAGAGATTATGCCAATGCTATTAAAAATGTTCTACTAATCAATATTGAATAATATTTCTGTAGTATAATTTTCACTACACCACTCTCACTCAAGATAGGGACTGGTTTCTAACCACTTTTAACACCTTGTGGAGGGATGTAATCATAAACATATGACCAAATACATGTGAAAAAGATCTATGATCCCCAAAATGCACATTTCATGCTGAACCAGCACCCATCAGTTGGCCCAGACCACAATCTCTTATACATATCTTTATCCTTGTTCAGTATATATACAGACAGCAAATTACTATAGTTTATTTGATAAGTATCAAATGCACTGCTCCCACAACTTTGACATGCTTAATGAAAGTATATTAATCATTTTTATTAGTCACTCATTAGACTAGAGATTATCCAGTATTAAATAATATTTGTAATATAATTTTCACTGCATCACTCATAGACTAGAGATTATCCAATATTAAATAATATTTGTAGTATAATTTTCACTACATCACTCTCACTCAAGGTAGTGACTGATTTCTATCTACTTTTTACACATTATGGAAGGATGTAATCATAAACATGACCAAAGTCGTGAAAAAGATCTATGATCCCCAAGATGCACATTTCATGCTGAACCAACATCCATCAATTGGCCCAGACTACAATCCTTTACACATATCTTTATCATTATTCAGTATATATATATTGTGCCCTTATCTATAGGTCATAATAGGGTAGAATGGTCAATTGCTAAAAAATTTTAAATTTTAAAATACGTTTGTGTAATATATTGATAATTGTATGATCGATTAGATTTTATAGTACAATTTAAGGCTGAAAATTACCTGGTATGTAAAAGTGTAATGGATTATTTTAAAGAAACAGTTAAATAAAGCTTAATTATATCCTTGCTTATGGTTGTAAAAGCTGGCCATATAAAATAATACAGCTATAAATAGTTAAAAGTATATTAACAATCCAATTGTAATGTTTTAAAACTAATAAATTAAATAAAAACGATATGTAATATTATAATTATAATTAATATTCAAATTTAATCTAATATATTTTAAAATAAACTTTAGGATGGTGAGAATTATATTTAGTTCTACATTTTTAAATTATTTTCCAAATTTTTATAAAATATATCAGTTTAGGTAATTTAGACCGAGACGTAAATTAAAAAATCAAATCATCTGATAAAGTTAGTAATCATGTGACTATATATTATATACCTTCACACACACGCTTGTTAGAATAATAATAAAGTTTGTGAATTATAAAACTAAATATAATTGCTATCTATCGTTAAAGTAAAAGTTGAAATATTAAATGTTATTTTAATAATTGTTTTAAAGTTTAAATAATTTTGATAAAACTGTAATTGAGTTTAAAAATACTATTCTAAGTAATATTTAAGACATGACGTCATAAATTCTTTATTTTAAAAGGTTTAATCTATTATAAAACTAAAATGTGTAAATTTGTTCGCGCTAAAAAAGTCATTAACCAATCAACGGAGGTAATTTAGCAGACGGAAAATAGGAATTAGACGAAGCGGGAGAAAGTAATGTGTAAGTGAAGGAGGGAGTAACATATTTTTTTTAGCTGTATAAGATCGTAAGCTAGAAAAGTGATATAATTTAAAATTTTGTATTTATTTTAAAAGTTTTTTTTTTAAAATATAATATTTTGAACTGCCTTTAAATGGAGGGCTAATTTTAAAAGTTTTCTTACCAGGATATTTTATTCAAGTTTAGCCAAAACCTTACAGTAAAAATGGAAATACTACAGAAAACAGTATATAGAAGTTATGAGAAAGGAAAAATATTTGTAAAGTGCCTTGATACAGCTTTATTTACGCTCAACCAGAAACTTATTATTGTAACTCAGAGGAATATAATTTGGACGTTATACGGAAAACTTAAAAGAGAAGTTATTTGCCGTCAGGAAAAATTATGACGCACAAATTTATAAGGCTACTCTGAAGTTTTTTTTTATTCTTCTCTATAAAAAAAAAATTAAGACGCGTATATCATAAAGAAAAAATTATGTAAAAGTTATAATAGAGAAAGAATGTTTGTCCTTTTTAAAGGAAACATTACAAAGTATATAGTTACCAGAACTTTAAAAGAAAGGAAAAATTACCGAATAATGATATGAAAGAGCTATTGTGTTTTATGAAAAAAAGAACAGAAAAACTTTCTCTAAGAGGAATTGGAAAATATTATAAAGTGGTCATTGGAGGAATGCTTGATTTGGAAAATATAAATCTAATATACTTAATGAAATGAATCCATGGAGACAGAAAAAGTTACTGAATATTTAAATCAAAGTACCTAGAGGATGCATCATAAAAGTCGCGCGGGAAAATATTAGCAGAAAATATTAGAAGAGAATATGTAGACGTTTTCTTTACGGGATTAATTGATATCATAATTAATAATTGTATTAAATATTATAAAAAAAACCAAGGATTGTCATCTATGAATATTTATTAAACAGAGCAATAATTGTTTTGCCTTAAAATTGAACAAGCAGGGAGAGGAACATTAAGTGACTGAAGAAGAAATAATAAACATTTTTTTTTTAGCTTTAATATGAACGGTTTTTAAGGAAATTTGATGAAGAAGTACAGTAAATATAGTTTGGAATATTTTTTACTAATTTATTTTAAAATATAAAATGTTATGTGAGATTAGGGAAAACATAAAACATAAATTTAGTAATATTAAAATTTAAATATAATAGCTTGATAAAATTATAGAAATAGTGTTTAAAATAAAGTGTATGGATGTGAATCTTATATCTACAAGGATCAAAGGGATGGTGAAGCCTACGGAACGCGATCGAGGAGATAAAGGTCGTTTGGTAATTTTAATAGTTGTTTATAATGCATAATGTATTTTTTTTTTTTAGATCATCTATTGACCTAAGAATGAAGTGTGAAAGTTTAAATTATATGTACACACTTTATACAACATTTTTAACATATTATGAGATAGGAGTAATTCGGAATATGCATGCAATAATTTATTTAAAGTATATTAATAATATAATTTAACAGAACAATTGTGTGATTCTTTTGAACTTTCATGTGATAAAGTATTCAGATATTCAAATAGTTTGTATATGATTAAATATACGGAGGAAAGTAGTAAGAAGATTTTCTTATAGAACAGTGGAATAGTTTTGAAATAAATGAATTTTATTATTGTTAGTAATGCAGATATGTATTTGTCGATGTACAGTATAGAAAAAATCTTGAGAAATAAGATCGGATAGTGACTTGGAAGTACTAGTGGAGAGGAAACCAAGATGATGTTTTTTTTTAAGAAATAGGAAAAATAAAGGATTTGGATCCTATTTAGTTTTGTGTGATCTCAGTATAGTTAACTAAGCCCTATGACTGAACACATATAGTTTGGACAGTGTTTTGCATATCTTTAAAACTTTTTGATGTTATAATAAAGCTGAAGAAATAGCTTTAGCATCGTTCCTATAATAGAGGTTGGTAGACAGGTAAAGGTCACTCCTCTATAGTGTCTTTTAATTCACTGTGCCATGATTGTCAAGGTTTATGACGAGTAATATTCTAGTTGTATTTTGATCCTATGCATCTATCTTCGCTATCCTTATTTCGTGAATCTGCATCGGTCAGAAAGATATTTTCAAAGAAATAATGAATAAAATAGAACTGAAGATATGTTATCGTTTATGTAAGAATAGTTTATTTGCTGGAATGTATAGAATTGTGTAACTTTAAAATTGAAAGTCCAAAATATCATAAAGAGAGAAAGAATCATATAATACATTGTAAAATTAATTCGGAAATGAATAAAAGATTTTTTTGAAAGAGAAATCTAAACTAAGTTGTTTAGATTTAAAAGTGATAATAAAATTTGAATGTTTTAAATAATATTTAGAAAATAAGTATTGCATATTTATTAAGAAAATAGTTCAATAATGTATAATAAACATATACTTGTGCATGGTATATTAATAGTTGTAATTATATCATCCGAAGTAAGGCTTGAATGAGAATATTAGGATTAATAAACATCGGATAATGAATAATAAAAACCTAATACCGAATGTAGAATAGTGTTTTGACTTTGTAAGATTCCATACAACCAATAGGAAACTAAATTTTATTATTTTGTAGAATTTTATTACGAATGTAAATTTTTGTAAAAAAAAATGTAATTTTAATAATATTAGGGATACAAAGTGTTTGTGATAATCATATAAGAAATGCATTTTGTAATAAGCTAACCATAATAATAAATCAAGTAATAATACTGTATTTTCTTAAGTGTTAAAAAATAAGATTTAACTAGGAAAAGTAAATAATATTTTGATTTCATTTTATAAACTAATAAACTAAGTTGAGATATGAAAGTAAGGGATATCCAATGTATATAGTGTAAAAATATTGTTAATTTATTTATGTTGTTAATAAACTTTGTTTTAAATTTGTTCTAAAGTTTTTGTGTCCGAGTTGTTATTTCTCCACATGGATGCATGAAATCACGATACATTTATAATTGAAACAGACATATAAATTTTGCACAAAAGGTAAACATAAAAGTGTTATAAGAATTTTGAGAATTTATTGGTATGTTAAAATTAAAAGATCATAATTTTTATATTATTTATTGGTCATAAGTCGGTTGCCACAATATTACATTAAATTATATGCTAATGTTGCCACACGTATTGTTGTCAGATTATTAAAATACTACCACGTACGTATTTATTTATTTCATTTAGGAAGAAAGAAGATTATATTATATTATTATTGTTATTATTATTTTTATTATTGTTAGTTGCTGTGTAGTAGATTATGACATAAAATTCCCTTTTCATATTTTACTACCGTAATTTTAAATCAGTTAGAATACAATTTATGAACCTGAGATTTTATTTATTTTACTTCATTTTATTTAATTGAGCTAGATTCTTGTTATAAAGAAGATTAAGATATGATTATTATTTTAATCGTAGTGAATAGAGCTCAGAAAGTCGTAAGAATACTATGAGTTAGTTATTTGGTATAGTAAAAAGGGGGAATAGTGTTCTTATGCCATTGAGGTAGTATCGTGTGGATAATGGCTCAATGTAGTCTATCTCGTTCCCTGTATTGTCACTCCATGTCTCATGAAAATAGTAAATATTTGTTAATTCATTTTAAAATTGAACCGTATTTGTATTTTAAAATTAGAGCTAGTAATCATTTTAATTGATGCTGAATATTTCATTTATTTATTTGTTAACTGAGCTAGAACCCGTAATATTCGTAATAAACAATATATTTTGGGGTGAGAACGCGCGGGGGGAGGTTAGAATATATAGATAGCAAATTATTATAGTTTATTTGATGTGTCAAATGTGCTGACCTCACAACTTTGACACAAATCATTTAGTGAAAGTATATTAATAATTTTTATTAATCACTCATTAGACTGGGGATTATCCAATATTGAATATTTCTGTAGTATAATTTTTGCTACATGACTCTAATTCACAGTAAGGACTGGTTTCTATAAACTTTTAACATCTTGTGGAGGGATCTATTATCTCCAAGATGCACATTTCACATTTAGTTGGCCCAGACCACAATCTCTTACACATATCTTTATCATTGTTCAATATATATATAGCTAATTATTACAATTTATTTGCTAAATATCAAATGTGTGTCCCTATCTCGGGTGAGAGTGGTGTAGTGAAAATTACATTACAGAAATATTCAATATTGGATAATCTCTAATCTAATGAGTGATTAATAAAAATTATTAATATCCTTTAATTAAATGATTTGTTTCAAAGTTGTGAGGGCAGAACATTTGACACTTATCAAGGAAACTGTAGTAATTTGCTATCTATCTATATATATATACACTGAACAATTATAAAGATATGTGTAAGAGATTGTGGTCTGTCCAACAGATGAGTGCTGATTCAGCATGAAATGGGCATCTTGGGGATCATAGATCTTTTTGACATGTCTTTAGTCATATGTTTATGATTACATCCCTCCATATGCTAAAAGTGAATAGTGAGTGAGAATGGTATAGTGAAAATTACATTACAGAAATATTATTGAATATGGGATAATCTATAGTCTAATGAGTGATTAATAAAAATTATTAAAGTTCTAGTAATTAATCCCTTTCAAGAAAATAACTTTTAAATAGCTTAATTTATATTAAAAATAACACATTACTATTCATAATTTATTTAAGAAACATTCCCTCATAATATTTACAATAATTCTGCAAAATGCTGGACAACAACCATATCAGATAATTATATTTATCAATCATATTTTATAAATACTGATATCATATGTTCAGTTTAGTGTAATGGTAGAGTGTCATATTTCAGAATGTGGAATCGTATAAGAAATTCTGTTTGGTATCTCGTGCAACAAAGCCATTCAAATAATTTTTTTTAATATTAATATTATACCATGGAATTTGTTACTTAGCTGAAACTCATAATTAAACCATAATATTATCCAAATATATCCAAAATTGTTTTTCATTGTGGGTCTGAGGCCCAGTTTAATTAATTATATGACAATTCAAATCCAAGAAAAAACAGAATCAGTAAAAACATAATTTTTAAAAAAATACGCACCAAAATATTTAATTCTTAATATACAACATACATCATTTGAAGATTCTTCTAAATGATTGCACTATTGGGAAAGTGTCTAAAAAATTTATCTAGTAGAACAAACGCCAAGTCTTTGACTTTTTTTTATATCTACACAGTGTAACCTATTATTAAACAAAATAAGTAATGTAAATATGAAAATTTAAAATTTCTTCTCTTAAATAAATGTAGTTCACCTCTAAATATTGAACAATATAATATGCATATAATAAATTGTAGTCTGTACAAGCATATAAAAAATTAAATTAAAAACTAACTTTGTTTACAGAAAATGTAAACAAGTTATGGATGAGATTATGAAATAAATTAAAAATAACTAATGGGTTTTGAAACAAAAAAAAATTATTTTTAATAAACTAATTCAGATGCCAGTTAAAATTGATCTAAATATTGCTATATGAAATCTAAAAGTTGAATTAGCTACAAGATCATCTAGACTTTAAAGTCAAGGCAGCAAAGATGCAATTGGACATGTAGATAATGAGTTATGTAAGATCTCTACAGATCATCTAGACCTTACTATGTTTTTAATAAACCTAAGAGAGCATTGTAGATTACAAAAGTAAAAACTAGCAGTAGAATTACTTATATAAGATTATATACATATCAATTTATGAGTTAGGTAATGAGCCATATAGTCTCTATAGATCATCCTGGCATATGTTTTAATAAGCCCAGCAAAGCCTTATAGACTGTGAAGATATGTAAACTAGAAGTAGGATTACTTATATAAGATAATATAAGATTAATAGTATTAGGAAAGTTACACAGCGAATTATAGTATATGTAAAGATAATTATATCATCAAAATTACTCCAAATTCACAACTTAACCAGACTAGCCAAAAAATACTGTAAAACACAATCAATGGTTTCACTGCTACAAACAGACTTCTCAAGTATAAAGTCTGCTTGTAACAGTGAAACCATTGATTGGGTTTTCGAGTTTTATTTTTTTGGCTAGTCTGGTTGAGTTGTGAATTTGAGGTAATTTTGATTATTTACTGACTAGTTTAGCTTTATGCTTTTAATGTTTAGATAATTATATGTATATCAGGTTTCATAGATGTGTAATATACCATTTATATATATATTCAGTTCCCAATTTACATGTTAATTCCATTGTATATTTAATTAATAGTTTGCATTAAGTTATTGTTAAATTACTCTTCTTGCTACTCAGTCAGTGTTTCATGCATGTCTTTCTTATTCTACTTATGAAATATTTATTTGTTCTGATTCCCCCATTCTGGAACACAAGACAGTCAAATGACAAGATATCTAGAACTCAAAACAGAGATCAAAGTTATAAAAAATTGTGATTTCTCAGAGTGAAAAATACATTAAATTTTAATGTTAATGATCCAGGCACTTGACCAAATTATGACATAAAAATTAGTTAAAAATTTTATTAGTCATGTAGTTAATAATGATTTTCCTAAAGACAAACCTGGTCCCATATTTTCAAAATCATATCATTATTTATCACATTGAGAGAAAATTTCTAAAGTTATTTTGTGGTGCCAAAAAAAAAAAATAATGTAAGAAATTATAATTTTTTTTTATGTTCTACTGGTTCTGTATTTTTTATTAAATAGAATTTTATAGAAATCCATTTTGTTTTAATTTACAAATTTTATTTCATGATATTGGGGGGAGGGGGTGCTAGAATTTATCTTGCATAAAGATGCCACTTATCCATGTGGCTGTCCTGATCACACCTAACACAAATATTGGTACACCTGGTCAAACCTTAAATAAATAATGAAACTTAGAAAAGATTTGCTAAATTATAAAACTATATCCATTACCTACATTGTTTTCATTCAGTAGAGCTGGTCAGCAAAACTATCTACCTGTTCCTTTACTGTTTACTGACTGATATCAAGTTAATTAAATGTTTTCAACTAAAACTAGTTTAAAAATAACTTTAATTTCCTAATTAGCTTTTCTAGTTAATTAGTTTTTTAACTACAGTTAATGTTTGACTTTAATTACAAATGGTTTTATCAAATACTTTAATCAGTTTCTCAAATCTATTTATCCATTTGAATTTTACAAGTAGAACTTTGTTTTTACAGAGATTAAAAAACAAAAACATCCATTGTACAATAAAAATTAGCAAAATACTTCAAATAAAACAATTAATTGAATATTTAAACCACATAAATTTCTCACAAGTTTATAACACAAATTTTAATAGAAGAAAAATTTTCATATATGTGCATATCAACCTGTTGGATTATTGTCTAGCGTTGTTAGCCAAGAAGTACCGCAGCCGCTATGCAAGCAGGTAGTTGGTTGCAGACGGTTGTGGGTTCGCGTCCCGGCCGATGCTATGACATATGGGAAAAAAAAAAACCTGTTGGATTATTTTTTAAAATATTTAAAGCAGAGACTGAAAAACTGACTTATTTCTGTGAAAACTAAAAAATCTAATGAAATAGGAAGGTGCCAATTTAGGACTCGCTCGACGCCATTTTGAATTTTATAACTCATCCAAAATCCCAGCTGACACATTTAAGTAATAAATGACATCATTATCAACATGTGGTTTCAAAAAAAAAATAGTTACAAAATCGCAAATTTCATCATTAATTAAAAAAATCAAAATGCAAAGTTTGCAAATGTCATCATGTATTTAAAAATCAGAATTCTAATTTTGATCAATATTTAACATTTAATAAAAAATCAAAATCAAATGTAAATACTTTGCATTAACATATGTTACCACAATTTACATAAATCTTTCAAAAATCAAAATAAAATTTACATTTGTTATAAGCATATGAAAGAAATCAAAAGGCAATTTATTTTCTACTTTTTAAAAAAAAAAACCTAATTAACTTACTTTTCATGAATATGCCAAAAGATTATAACTTATAAAATACAAAATACAGCATATTATATTTACAAATAATAGGATTTTATTTTTTTCTTATCAGAAATTCTTTGTTCACTACTATTGATCATTTGAAGGTTGTTTTTGTTTTTTTTTAAAGTAATATATACTCCATAATCTTATTAATATTGTTTTTAGTAGTTAGCTAATATGTATTTAAGTGGTATTTGCATTTGTGTTGACTGAAAACTAATTTAAGATTTTTTTTTATTACTTTGTTTCTTAACACGGATTAATTTAAATTGGCTAGATAATTACAAATATATTAAATTTAAAAATGAAGTATAATTGTTATATATGATCTTCGTGATTAATATACTTGTTGATAATTGTCATTTATTGCTTGAATGTGTCAGTGGGGATTTTGGGCGAGTTATAAAATTCAAAATGGCGTTGAACACCTACTATATCGGCACCAATAGGAATTATATTTCAAAATTCTAAACAAGTTCATCAATAGAGAAAAACCTGCCAATACAAATTTCTTTTTTAAATTATTCTCACTAAATATTTATATATCTATTAGTCTAACATTAAGAGGACAATATCAAACTAACAAAACAAAAGTTACTTTCTAGCAATTAAATCTATAAGTTTAACCATATCTTTGGGTTTCAACAATGATGCCAATCTTATTTCACCTAACCATTATAATTTTTCAGAAGTTCAGTAAAATATATATATAAAAAAAAAATTTAAATAACACAGCAAGAAATCTATTTACAAATTTGCAATTTATGTTATCATGGATTGCAAATATGCGTCTACAAAATTGTTTGAAGTTTCTTCTATTCAATGCCTTTAAAATGTCATTATTCATTTATTTCTTTATTCACAGAATTTGTTTCCAATAACCAGTTTCACTCAAATCTTTTCTTTCCTTTTGATCAACACAACTAAAATTTTTATTATCAAAAACAACTAAAACTTTTGATCATTTTTTAATTTTCAGTTGCTGTGCATGACTTAAATATAAAAATTGTTATCTCAAAACTATTTTTCTTCATTTTTTTAAAATTTATACAACATTGTTTTTTAATTTCACTTTTAAGTTTTCAATATGTAACATTTACTATCAAACTTCATTCTCATACTTTTTTTTATCATATTTTTTAATGTCATTTTTGTAATAAATTTAAATGCTTTTAAAAGAGGCTGGTTGATGTCTACAATTTATCACTTTATTATATATTTTATACCTTAATCTCAGGTTATAACCTGTTTCTATTTAACTGTTAATTGGCTTTTTACAAAAGCTAAAATGTCTCTAGTTTTAATTTTTTAACGTTTATAAATAATATAAATGTATAAATGATGTGATACTTAATTTGTTTACTATCTTTCAGTAAAATAATCATTTGAAAGTTCAGATGAATCTTGATTAGATATTGGAATAGAATGAAATTTTTGTTAAGAATTTTTTTTTTTGTTTGTTTGATGTAAGTTAATTAAATTGTAAATCATTCCTTTAAAATGTATGTTTAATTTTTACCATTATATGAGAATGTACCTGGAGATTATGAAACAAGTATTTAGTACAATTATCTAATTTTCATTCCTTAAAAGTTTATGTGCAAATATAGTGCTGGCAAAACAATATTGCTGAAAATTGAAAACACATACAATTGATATTTAATATTGTATTTACATTTTTTTTTTCTTATTGGAATTAAAAGGTTTAAACTTTCTGATTTATTTTAACCACAGGGGAAACAAAATAAAAAATTATTAATGACTATTACCAAATAATTTTTGTAGTTTCATTGCAATGTTCTCTCTCTCTGAGCTGTTTGCAGCACCATCTTTGAATTAATACGTAGTTATTTAATCACATAGTTTAAATAGTTCAAAAAACTTTTAGATTACTCGTTATGACATGAAATGTTATAACGTTTTGTACTTTAATCCATGACAGAATAATATGCTAACATTAAATTTTGTTTTAATTAAATTGGACTGTACTGTTTCTGAAACATTTGAAATAATTCAAACTATAATTTGGAAGTGAAGATATGAGTTGCAAGAATGTTTTCAAATAGTTTACAAGATTTTATAATGGCAGGAAGAGTTTTGAAGACAATCTATAAAAGTACAAAATGCAATGTCACTTTTCATGTCATAACTTCTGATCCAGACATTCTAGCAACTTAAAATTTTTGTGGTAAATAGCTAAATTATGTCACTATGTACCATATGCAATTTAGAAATGGCAATATAGACAGTTTGGAGAGAGAAACAGTCATGACTGGAACAGATTGTGTATAACTTTTTTTAAAGTATTATATATTGCTATATGGAGCATATTTTATTACATTGTTTTTAAATATTCCTCTAATTATTTTTTTATAATTTTTGTTCATTTTTTGGATTTCTTTTATGGTCATTTTTTAAAAGCTAGTGCCTTTTTCTATTTATGTATTTTATAATTTATTTTTTAATCTTATATAAAAATAAGGTGGAATTCAGTTGTTTTCAGTCTGTAATAAATTGCTTATATTTAATAATAATTACTGGCTTCATTTTTCTATTATCTTATCTAATGTCTTTTTTTTTTTGATAATATTGCAATCAGTTCATACATATTTTCAATTTCTTAAATATTCTAGTTCTTGTTTTTTTTTTACTGACATTTTTTTTTTATTATAATTTTTATCTTTAGTAATCTTGCTAACTCTTGATAAATAACTATCTGTGATTAATTTTACAAGCTAATACATTTTTTAATATAATCATCATTAGTTATGTGCCAAAAGACAGATACAACATTCAAAACCAGATAACTTGTTTCTTGATCTTCTTTTCAATAACTCATAGCTATTTTTTACCTTAAAAATCACCAACCAATTTTGTTTTTCCTATCTCTTATTCTCATATCCTATAGTCTCTTCTAACATATCTTTCATATTTCCTCTGCTTCTAAGTACATACCCAATCCAATTTCTTTTTTTATATTTATATATTCTCTATAGTGTCTTCACATAACTTAACTTAATTCTTCTGCTTCTAAGTATATATCCAACCCAGTTTCTCTTCATAATTTTCTCAAAAAATAATCTCTTTTCAGTTAACTATTTTTAACATTTCTACAATGTTGATTTTTTTCTCTTCTAATTTACTTTTTTTCATTCTCCTCTAAATCCAATTCTAAATTCCCAAATTTTTTCTCCTCATTTTTGACATTATCTACAATAAAGCTACACTCTAATAAATATTTATTTAACAGGCATCTTTTTTTTTAAGTTCCGATTTCAATGGTTCATAAAATAACCTCCTAGCCTTATTAAAAGTTTGTTCAGCTATTTCAATTATCATTCAAATTTCTTTATCACTACTTTCATCATATCATCAAATAAGCAAAACAAGTATTAACATATTGTCAGCATATCTGACATAATGAATATTCTCATATCCAATTCTAATTTCATTCACAATGAAATGTTTGTTCACCTAAACATATATCACTTAAAAGAGATAAGACAATATTTCCGATTATATCATTTCATTTATCTAGTTCTTCCATAAGACAAATTTAAACAAATATGATTCCTATACAAATTTCTTTATATATATTTTCCCTTCTGATATATATCTTTCTTTCGATACATTCAACGAAGTACTATTAACTTGGTCAAATACGCTTTTAAGATCAGTAAAATAATATTAATCTTTTCCTCACCATATATATATATATCTCAGCAATAATTCTCATCATCTCCAATTGTATTTTTTGTCCTACCCTTTCTAAATCCAAACTACTCATCAAATAGAATCATATCAAATCTATTAAAAATTTGTCTATTCAAGCCAAATAACAAGATCTTAATATTATGCAAGAAAAAGCTAATTATTATAAAATCTTATTTAATTGAATGAAGTTTTTTTTCTCTAATCAAATCATAAGTGTTGAAAGGAAATCTACTAGTCACTTTCTGAAATCTTAAATTCCACTACAAAAATAAAAGAATTCCCTCAAATGATTTCATAAACTTGAATCTCATCAGTTATCAGCAATTTGTCATTTTCATCTCAGTTCAAACTTTTTAATATTTTCCCATGATTATTATACAAACTATTTTATTCTTATTTAAATCATTTTCTTTTCCAATCAAAATATTATTTTTATCCTATAAATCATATATATTCTTCTCATTTTAAAAAATTTAACATTAGTATTATTTTATTTCTCAAACCCTGTTTGCCCCATGTAAATGATTTTCATCTATCTTTTCATTGTAATTTCTTTTTCTGTACATTCCACTGCTAACAACGCTCTCTAGCTTTATTTTATATCTCAATTCATTAAGCCTTCTACACATCTTTTAACTCCAAATTTTATTCATCATATCATTACTAAAAAAAGGATTTTTGTTTTCTTATTTGTTTTATAATTACTATCTTTATCATAGAATCTTTGAAATTTTCCTCAAAATTATCATTCTTTATAATCACCTAACCTATTTATATTTATACATACTTTCTTATACAACAATTAATACCAATACAATATCACTTGATTCTTTTAATTTCCAACAATAAACACATTGATGTGATATGATGTAAAATGACTTCTTAAATGAAGTTAAGTTTCTGTACATAAGTAATATACTCAGAAACTGTTAACTAATTTAAACATTCCCTCCCTCATATATCATAATAAACACATCTACTTTTTACATAGTATTACTCAATTATTCTTCCAGCTCTTATTCATTTTTATTTTTTACCCTATTCCATTATAATAATATTCTATCCACAATGCCTCACCCAAATCATATTTATCTACTATTTTTTGTATTCTATCTAAAAATTTCTGAGCTCCTCAGTCAATACAAAGTACATTATTTCCAAATGTTAAAGCAAATATCATCATTCCTCTCCAAATAATTTTACATATCTCACATTTTTTATATGAGAAATATACTAAATTTTAAATCAACTCTCGTTTATTTTTTTCTTTTGAAGTTTATTCACAATTATTTGTATAATTCTTTATTTCATTTAACAATTCTTCCAAGGCAAATATCCCCCATTTCCCCATCCTTCAGTTTTATTCTTCCTATTAGATACTAGGATAATATTTTTTTTTTTCAATGAATTTAACTTCCACTGATTTTATACCCTCAATTAGTATTCATAAAAATTATACTTGTAAAGACTATATCAATCTCCAATATTTCTAGAAACAAAATAAATAAATAAGATAATAATGAATAACCCGGTTATAATCTAATTTCATATTTAACTTTCACTGACTTTATACCCTCAATAGGAATTCATAAAAATTATGCGTGTAAAGATTCTCAACCATCCTGGCCAACCCTAAATCTATTGCCACATTTTCACAACTTCTCAATTTCTATCCACTTTATCAAAAGTCCTTTTTATATAAAAAAATCTAATAAGTAATGATCTATTTTCCCTAGAAGATGATTTCAATCAACAGAAATACATTGGACAAATTATCCACTATATTTCTACATGAACAAAATCCATTCTGAATCTCTTCTAAGATTTTATTCTTTTCTATTCAAGTCCTAAGTTATATTCAATATTTTTTTGAACTATAAAAGTTAATAAACATCACATGATCATCATTTCTTATGCTTGCTTATAACTGTTATTAAAACAGGTAAAACTTTCTAAACGCATTGCCACTCAGTGCAAGCCAGAGTAATCAATGGATGCCAGAAGGCTTGTGCACAAAATCCCCATCTAGTGCCTAGTCATCCCTAGTCTGGGGATATTGGATGAGTAGGCACTAGATGGGATTTTATGCACAAGCCTTCTAACATCCATGGCAATACATATAGAGTTTTGCGTGTTTTAACTATAAAAGTTATTGCTACTAGTCTACAATTAATTAATAACCTTTTTTTTTTTTTGCCTTTCCTTTATATAATTATTTAGTTCTCGCATTTTTCTATTCATTTGTAATCTTATTATCAAATGTATTATATTACAACTTTACTTTAAACAAAGCTTTACACTTAATCTATTACTATTTCACTCATCTGTTCTATTCAATTCTGCAACCATCATTCCATTATCTCTCACAAATCATTAAATATTTTTTTCAAGTTATTCCCTATCTACACATTCTCTTCTCTCTGCATTCTAACAATATAGCATTTTCTTCTTTCTTACTTCTCTTCTTTATATATTTCCTAAATTTTTCACAACACTCCTTTTCCACATTACTCATTTGCTTCATTAACTTATTAATGTTCACTTCATTTCCCTTTTAATTATATTCTTGCTATTTCTTTTCACCCTAAATAATTACATTATCTAACTATTATATTCTACTATTTGCTTCTTAACAATCTCTTTATAATCTTTGGATGACTTTTTTTTTATATTTTCTAAAAATGATTTCCCTCTATTTTCTTTTAATTCTATTAGTTCTAAATAAACACTCATTTGTAATCTTCACTTTTATCTAGCCATTTTTCACAATTTTAAAATCACTATCTTTCCATAATTCTTTCCAATTTAATCACACCTGTTATTTCTTATTCATCCTTATCAATCTTTCTGTAAATTTCCTTACTTAATACTTCAGATATCTCTAATTAAATCAACATATCATTATGATCAATACCAACACATAACACTATACTCCAGATTCTATTCGACCACACAAACCTCCCATTATATTCTTTACACAAATTCTCAATACGTCAATCCATCTTTCTTACAAATCCTTTATATACTGCATTCATCAATGTTTTACAATTATTCTTTCTAAACTCATTTATATTCCTACAGAAACATTTACAAATTCTTTCATTCCATCCTTTCATCTCCCTCTCCTTCCTAGTAGCTAAGTTATATTTCTTTATTTAAATTCAATCTAATACACATGTTCTTTACAATTTCTTATCTGAAATATTCTCTTTAACAAAAATCCCTACAGCCTCTCTTTCTTATTTTTTTCATATCTATTTAGACTCATTCATTTAAATCTGTCTCTCAAATGTGTCTCTATCACATCTAAGAAAATTAATTTTTCTTCTATAAAAATCTCCAACTCATTTTACTTATTCATATCAAAATTAAGTTTGTATTAACATTCTTAGCTTTTATTTGAATTATTCTTTTCTTATAAATTCCCAAGCAACTCCTATAAATTCTATTCTATCTTTATATTCTATATCACTCTATCTTCACCTATATTGTCTTTATAATCTTGTTCACATCCTAAATATAAATATATTTCCTTTTAATAGCTATCTTCAACACTGCATCTTTCATAATCAACAATCATTATCAATCCATTGCAGGACGAAGGTCTCTCCAAGTTCAATCCATTTTCTCCTATCTTTAGCTTCTCTTCTCCACATCACTCCTGTACACTTTCTTATTTCATCCATCCATCACACAAGTGGTCTCTTTCTGGGTCTTTTACAATCTCTTGGAATCCGGTGTAAGATTTCAGTTGTCCATCTATTATCATCTTTTCTAGCAATATGTCCAGCCCAACTCCACTTCAGTCTTTTAATTTTTCCAATGAGATCAGTAATACCTGTTTGTTCTCTTACCCATATATTGCGTTTTCGATCTCTTCTTGTTACTCCCAACATGCATCTCTCCATACTTCTTTGAGTGGTCTGAAGTCTCTGTATTGCTCTTCTATTAAGTGTCCAAGTCTCAGATCCATAAATAAGAACTGGTAAAACACATTTATTAAAAACCTTTGTTTTCAAACACAGGCATATTTCCTTTTAGTATCAAGTTATTTCTACCAAAAGCACTCCAATCAAGTTTAATTCTATGATTAATTTCATCCATTATGTTTCCATCTGTATTAATAATCTGATCAAGATATTTGTAACTGTTAACTTCTTCTAACTCATCATAATCGATCTTTATTTTCATATTTTGAGAAAATCCATTAAACATTACTTTAGTCTTTTTAACATTTATCTTTAGCCCTACTTTCATTTGATAACTCTTGCAACATTTTCTGCAGCTCTAAAGCATTATTTACAAAAACAACATCATCATCTGCAAAATCTAAATGACTTAAATAATCTCCATTTACTTTCACTCCTTTAGCTTCCCATTTTAATCCACTAAATACTTCTTGCAGCACTGCTGTAAAAAGTTTTGGAGATATGGAATCACCCTCTCTTACACCCTTCTCAATGTTGATTTTCCCAGTATCATTATGTAATCTAATTGTTGCTGTTGCATTTTTATAAATATTCGTTAAAGTATGACAATATCCTGGATCTATACCTTGATGATCCAATGCTTTAATCACTGAAGAAATGTTTATAGAATCAAATGCCTTTTCATAATTTACAAATCCAAAGCATAATAGAAACTCATATTCATTTGTCCTTTCTATAACTTCTCTCAATACCTGAATACAATCTACTGTACTAAACCCATTTTTAAATCCAGCTTGTTCTCTTGGTTGGTGGAAATCCAATGTTCTCTGTAGACAAATTGTAATTATCTTGGTAAAAAATTTGTATAAAACTGATAAAAAGCTGATAGGTTTATAATTTCTAATATCTTCTTTATCACCTTTTTAAAATATTAATATTAATATTGCATTCTTCCAATCATCTGGTACATCTTTATCATTTAGATATTTGGTATATAACTTTGCTAAAAAAAATTCTATTTCTTCACCTGCTTCATAATTCCATCATTACCTGGAGCCTTTCCTTTCTTCATACATTTAATTGCATGTCTCACTTCTTCATTTAACTTTCTGGGCAATTCAGAAGATGTAATAGATATAGGAGATACTTGTTCTTTATCACTATATAATTCTTGATAAAAGTCTTCTATCCATTTCATGTCACCTCTCTTTTTAGTAATAATTCCATCTTTTTTCCTTATTGCAGATATAAATTTCCTACCAATACCAAAACGTTTTACACTCTTGAGAATTTTATTCTCTTCTACAGCTTTCCTTGCTAATTCACAGTTATACTTTCTTATATCATATTCAACTCTTTCCCACACCATTTTACAAAATTGTAGATATTCAATCCTTTTTAATGCATCATTTTTGTACATCTACATTTTTCTTATTTTCTTCATAAATTCTCTAGTCTCAGTAGAAATTTTATTGGTCAATTGCTGCTTTTTTCTACCAGCTATCTTTGTTGCAGTTTTTAAAAAGTGTATCAGTTATTTTTATTCATTAATATATTGCCTACTCCACTTCATTACAGTAAAAGGTATTAAAATTTATTTCTTTTTCTTTACTCTAACAACATCTATTGTAAAGTTGAATAATCAGAGATTACTAGATAGTGCTAAAGTAGAGAAAGTAAAAACCTTTATCTGTCAATTCTGAAAATTTGATATCTGTCCTAGAATAATTTATCAACTGCCCAATTTCTTATTTTTGAAAATTTTTAAAAAAATCTCAAAATTTGATACCAAACACATTTTAGTAGTATTAAAATTCCCATCTCTTATTAACATTCTGGTATTAAAATTTCTATGAAATTTTTGAACCATTTTTTGATTTCTATCTTTAGCAGTATTTTGTCACTTTTACCATTAAAATTGAAAATAAAGTAAATATTGATTTATTAGTTCAAAAAAGATTCAAAAATGTCAGCAATCAACAGAGAAAAAGACCTGACATACTGACAAAAATTTAAACCATTCCTGATTAATATTCTTCAATATTGGCCACATAAATAAACAGAGCAAACATCTCTTCATAAGTTTATTTAAATATTTGTAATTATTTTTATAAATATTTCCATTATAATTAACAAAAAAATAAATGTTTACTCTTAGATTTTTTGAAATGTTTCATTTTTAAAAATACAACTTAAAAAAAATTTTTTTTTTTTTCTCATGTGTCATAGCATCAGCCGGGAATCGAATCCGTTATCCCGGGACAACTGCAAGTAAAGCAGCTGTCACTAACCTCTCGATCACCAATGCTTGACAAGTTAAAAAATTTGCACTAACATTAAAAATGAAACAGCAATAGTTACGATCTTAATATTTTGTCAAAAAGCAGACTAATTTAATTTTTGTGATAATTTAATAAATATAAATGCAATTTTAAATTTTACAATAAAATTTCATAAATGCGTTGATTTTGTAATTATTTGTTCATGTTTAAAAATTAGAATTCATTCAAAAGTTTCGTTAATTTACTTTTTTCAATACTTTTACAATAAAGAATCAATAATAAAGATAAAGTAATGTTTTGTATTTCACATTTTTATTTTTTTAATATATATTTTGGGTTCAAATATGATTTTTTTTCATTTGTAAACTTATATTTCTAACAAATCAAGCATATTGAATAAAGATTTCAACACTAAAATTAAATTATTAAACTTTGAACTTAAATTGCCACTAGGGGTATGTAAACAAAAAAACACTGAAATGTGGAAAGATTTTTAAAAAAATGTTATCACTTCCAATTTAACTAAATCTTTTTTTTTTTCATTTGTTATTATTTTACAATGATATTCTATATTTACAATCAAATATGTCTGTAATATATCTCTTGCAGTAAACAAAATGTCATTTTATAATGGTTTTAGCAAAAAAAAAAAAAAACCCCACTACTATATTCTAATTTTTGTTTATAATAAAATAAATCATACTCTCTTCTCTCTATTAATCAATTTCAGTATACTAATCAATTCATCATAAATTGAATAGGAAATTGAAATATGTTCTTGGTTACAGATAGACTAAATAATGATATGAATAAACTTTAAAAAAATATTCAATACATGAATGGGGAAGAAAATGAAAATATCTGCAACAAAGGTGACTTACTGTCATAAGTAACTAGGCATGTGTTATAAAATTATATTATTACCATTTAGACTAATACTATCACATTTACAAATACATATATATTAATCAAATATTTTCCAATCTTCATTATATTGAATTTTCTAACTTCCATCCCTGTTTAGAAATGTAATTTATTCAATGTTATAATAATCTACAATGGTGTTTATTTATTAAAAAGCCAATGCTAATTGTAGAATTCTCTAGCCTAAATTAAACGTGGTAATTAATATCTATTTAGATATACGAGAAACACATTTATACATATCTTGTAAATATGATTGCAAGAATGAGAGAATGTGTTGAGTGATCCCTAAGGATTTTAAAAATCAAATTAAAAATAAGATCAATATTTTTTAATAATTTATTATTCTGATTAAAAAAAAATGCATCAATACAAAATATGTTCGTCACCATTTGAATTAAGAAATTAAAATGCAGTAATTAAATTAAATTTCTCAATCCAGTAATAAATAAATAAAGTTCAATTTTTTTAATTCATTAAAATGATGAAAACGTAATCAATTAATAAATAAGCAATAAACAAAAAACAAGCATACTTACAAAGTGTATTTTGTATATTTATACATTGACTTATGTGCGGAAATTTCAATATCTGCTTCCATTTTTTGCTTTTTCCTTTTCTTTTTCCACCGCCTCCTACAATATATAAAATCCAAATATTTTACTGCAAATGTAAAACCTAAATATATATATTAAATGACAAATATAATAAAAGATTTCCGTAAAATATTAATTCTCATGAACACATGAGTAAAGCATTATATATATTTTTTAATTAAGCCAAATGCAAAATCTACTTCACAAATTAAATAACGTGTTTTGAACTTGTCATTCAATAAGCAGGATGCAATTTCACAAGAAAAATCCTTAAAAGCACAAAATATAAATAATAAAATTGAATATATTAAAAAGACTTTTAAAAATGCTGCAAAACAAAAATCAACACGATTTAGACGTTAAACACGATGACTAAGTCAACGTTAAAACTAGGGCTTTAATGTAAGCTTTGTTAAATGAACCCATGTTAGAAAGATATCATCCCTTACCTTCCCTAGCTTTCAAATAAACAGTATTTGCGACAATGTTTTCCAACTCCATGAAAACAGTGTGTTTATTTTTGAGCCCTTCGTGGGTCTAAATTGACCCTATTATAAAATAAAGTCTAGGCACTCAAGTAAACCTAGGTAAGGGCGTGGTGCTCCTCAAAATGGCGGTGCTACTAGCCATCAGGGCATTAAAAATTAAACTGTGTGATTGGTTTATGAGATTTCTGACGTAGTTGAATCCTCCACCACTTCCTCGCAGTTCAACACACTTTGTTGATTATGCGGAATCAAAAAATTAGCTTCATTAACAGTACAAAAATTAGCAAAGCAGATGGAGAAATGTATGAAGTAATAACTAGAAAAATTAGCTTAATTTTTTTTTTTATAACTATATTGCTATTTTTTGCCTCTAAAACTGCACCTTTTATCAGAAAAGGTGATGCTAAAAAAGATTGACGGAAGAGCTTTGCTTTGCTGAAGAATGCCTTATAATCGAAATGCTTATATTGTGTACGTTGGAATACATGGAAACTATAGTATGTTTTAGTATTTAATTCGGTTGAAATGATCACTATTGGATTTTAAAACGTTTTTAATAATATGTAGGCTTATTATTATTTTCATGAAAATAACTTTTATCACTATAAGTGAATAATGGGAAATATTCTGAATGAACATCTTTATTTTGTTTATTCAATATTGCTAGAGAGTAAATATATATGTTTATAAAGTAAAAATAATTTTAGATGTTTAAATTAGATGTATTGTTATAAATATACACAATATTTACATCGATTTAAAAATTTTCCTTAAAAACCGGCTTACCTGAGGCGAAAGATATTGTGATCGTGCAGAAAGAAAATGCTTTATCATAATCTTTATGGCTCAACTTACCTTAAAGTAATAGATTTGTTGAGATTCAATCTTATCCTGACCAGATTTAGCTCTACCGATCAATGGATATATGTATAGACAAAATATAGCCAATGGCAGAAACAATGCAATAAGTGAAGATGCTCGAAGAATTCAGTTGCCCCCTTTAAGTAAGGGGATTTGGATATAAATTGGCAGTCATTTTAGAGGATAGGTTCATACAACGCAATAAATAACTATCGGGGCTGAACAACAGTCAGTACACGTTCTCAATATTGTAAAGCAGTGAGTCAAATTCACATTGAACTGAGGCAAGCTGTCATGGTACTATTGGAAGTGTCTCTATATCTGAACACGAGGCACATGAAATATAGCTGGTTGTGTTAGGCATATTTAGAACGGCACTGAAGTCACTTCTTTCAAATTGCACGTCAACTAGATGTCATTCCTAGCCAACAGTAATAGGTAAAACTATATATTAGTTATTATTGCAAATACATTTTTTATATAAGTTGAATAAATATCGAACCATATATGTGCAAGTCCACGTTTATTCTGAATTTATATAAATAACATAATCTGCAAAAATGTATTCTTGTTTTCCATGTAATCAATCAAATCAATAAAATATACTCAAGAAATAAAGATATTTATTATATATAATGATATTTATATAGAGAGTATATATGGCCATTTGTATTCAATATTTCAATTCTAACTATGATTGGCGAATTATATAAATTTAGCTGTAGCATACAGCTAAGATATGGGAAGTATGCAGCAACTCTTTAGGACACTGACACTTCCAGTAAACAGATGGCTTGTCTCACCGCTTGTATGATATTAAGAACAATATATATATGTATTGTGATCAACTGTGGCATTTGTTTGTCTTACATAATCTCAACTTCCTCTCAAATGGATTTCTATATATAATAGGATCTTGGACCTTATTGGATTAAGGGACCTAGCTTTCCAGTTGACCTAATTATGCCATTAGCTCTTTATTTCTTCAATGATGCTTCATTGATCAGTCTTATTGTAACTTGGGTTTGATTTAGATAAGACTGTAGTAAAGATAAGTCCCTTATTTGAGGCTAAGCTTCTGAATTAGAATGAGTACTACATTATCTCCTGTCTGGCAAAAATTAGCTTTGAAGCACATGGTCTTTAAGATAACTTGGTGGACATTCTAGATCATCTCAGCTGGATTTTCCTTGGATCTGGTTTCTTCATCAGATCTGGATTCTCCATCTGGTCTGGTGAATTTTTCACAGTTTGTAAAATGTTCCATAGTCTAGCCTTAGTTGATCTTGATGACTATGATAGTGTTGCTCATCAGCAATCTAGATAATCAGTTTATGCAAGTCTTTTATGTCTGATTGTTGTCGGGATAAATTTGGTAATCCTATTGACCACATGGTACAGGATTTTAGCACCTTTCTGCATTTTAACACTTTTGCTATTAGTTCAGAAGACTGATAGGTTTGTCCTAGGGGTTACACATAATTTATTATCAAGCACATCTGGATAGACTCTTTGATTTTATTTTTGTGAGCTATTTCACTTTAATCACTGTGTAGCCTAAGGTTACTGAACCAGTTATGTCCTGATAAATTTCTATGCTGTACTTATTAACTAATGCAACAAGGGGCAAATGAATTGTTTTATTAGGTATAGTAACTTTAACTCCTTGATCCCAAAAATTTGATTGTTTTGGTAATCAGTAATCACTACTATTTTAGGATGCAGGTGATAATTATTTGTTCGATTAATGATAACCCACCTTTTTTGAAACAATTGACACTACAGACCTGATATCCATTTCTGTTGTTATTGGTATATCATTAATTATAACTCTTGTTTTCAAAATCTGAATCAATGCCACTCATATTATTTATACAGACATTGACTTTATTTGATTTGACTTTGCCTCTTGCAGTTCTGTAGAATGGATTCATTTCTGCTTGGCTTGCTTTTTTTTTTAACATGTACTTTGTATATGACCAGCTGTCTAATATCTGTATTCTCATATTAATGTGGGCATTTAATGCACACATGTTTTGGTTGGTTACATCTATAGCAAATTTGTTTTTGCCAATTTATTATGGTAGTTCTTAATATTGCCGGTTGGATGATTGTTTGACCTAAGTTTTAATTGAAAAATTTAATTCTAGGATCCATTTTCTTCAATGGAAACCTGACTTCCTATGGGCTCAGCTAGAGTCACCTAAGAAATTGCTGAATCACATGGAGGCTTGATTCCATTAACACCTCATCTCTAAGATTATGATCTCTCAATACATGAATGAAATGATCTTTAGAGCTTCAACTGTTCAGCACTAGTTTTGCTGCAAAATCTCTAGCTTTTTCTTTCTTCTCCTTACTTAAAGGTTGAAATTATATCTTATTAAAATTGTTAAGGATTTTGTATAGTTATAAGCTGCCAGTAGAGATATTGCTGTATAGAATTTTAACTCGGATGGATGTGGACTGACTCAGATTTCAAGTTTTCATGTATCGAAATATCACTTGGTGGTCGAGAGGTCAGCGACACCTGCTTTATGAAGCAGTTGTCCTGGGTTAGCAGGTTCTCTTCCCGGCTGATGCTATGACACATGAGAAAAAAAAAAATTCTGAATTTTTGATTTGTTTGCTGCCACAAAAAAGTGAACTTGATCAATGTAAGCTGGTCAATTAGACTCCACCAAACTTTCAGGCAATCAATTTTTACCATATTGATGTGGGGGAGGGGGGTTGCCATGAGAGAAAAATTTTTTTTTGACTTTTCTTTACAGAAAATGAGTAACCACAAGCATTTGAATCTTTATTTATTGACATGTTAGTTGTCAATTTTTTTGCTTCAAATAAATGACAAAGGTCTAAACAACTCATGAGAATAAAATCCTGTCCTGATGCTACCAAATTGTTGTATTTCAAATAAATTATAAATATCTAAATAATCCATGAGAGTTAAATCCTATTGGGACTGCTTCAATCTTTTGTGTTTTTAGTGCTGATACAATATTCCTAGTCTTTTAAGAATAACACAACTCAAGAAGTAAATATAAAGATATTTATTATATGTAATAATAATACAAATATATAAAAATCCAGACAGATTATTTTAAATACAAAGTAGGTAAGAGTGTTTATACCTTCTGCTACAGATGGTGAATTATACAAATTTAACTATAGTATATAGCTAATATTGGGGATAAATACAATGATCTCTTTTAGGATCCTAACACTTCCAGCATGGGGGTGGCTTACCTCATACAGGTAAAGATTATTGCTTAGCAGTTTACAGTTCTACTGTTGAACTTCCCTCACTGATGGTACAATATTGAGAACAACATGCATGTATTGCCATTTAATTCTAACAATTGTTTGTCTTGGGTTGACTCCTCGCTATTACAAATGGTCATATATTTAATAAGATCTTGGACTTTACTGAAAATTATTGGATTCCTGATCTAGATTTAAATTGGCCTAAATAGCCTTACACTGTTTATTTCCTTTTATTGGTGCTTCTTTGGTCAGTCTTATTGCAACTTGGATCTGATCAGATAAGATTATAGTAAGAATAAGTCCATTATTTGAGGTTAAGCTTCTACTTAATTAGGATGAGTTCACTACATATTTGTATTTAAAATCATATTGGAAGAAAACCATGATTTGTAGAGCTCTAAACGGAATGGTAAACAAATTTATGAGTGGAAATTAAAGATATATTATTAATAAAAGTCAAAACAGACAAAAAATTAATTATAAATCTTTGAGGGACTTTGCATACCAGATGAATATTAAAATAAGAATATAAATTATAAAAACAACATTAAAATAAATCGTTCTCTCTAACTAGTCCTTAATATATCTTAGCGTAACATAAAAAGCTAAATATTGTGAAAGTTTATCAGTATATTTTTAATAAGCTTTAATACTGAAATTTTTTTTACAATGAATAAAATACTTTGCAAACTTAGTCAAGAAATGAATAGTAATAAAGTCAGTTGGATAATATTTAGTATTGTAAATCAGAGAGTTTTTGTAAGCTTTGGAAGTCTATTTCTCATCATAATATTCATCATGAATTTATAATCAACGCTTCGTTTTAAAATAAAAGTAGAAAATGCATTTTCAGCATCACTGATAATATTACAATATTTATTTTACCGCACATTAATTACGTAAGTAATATTTACTACGGCAATAAACCTTTAAGTGTGTGCGCTTGAAAATGCGAAGATAGGGACCTCTACAGGTCTTAACCACAAGCTTACAAGCTTAAGACCTGTAGAGGTTCCTACCTTCGCATTTTCAAACGCACATGCTTAAAGATTTATTGCCTTAGTAAATATTTATTTTACAGATTTCAGTATTTATTTTTTACTTGTATCATCAGTCATAATATTATAATTTATTTAATTCATTGTCCTAATTAACAAATTTATTTGATTTTTTTTTTTTTTTTTCGTGTTTTCAGATTTTGTAGATTCATATTTTTTTATTAATTTAATTGTATTTATAACTATGCTAGAATTAAAAAATGATTAAAAAATAAAAGCATAATAGGTAAATTTGATTATGGAAATAAAATAAAACTTGTAGAAATTTCAAAAAAAAAAAACTGTATATAATGAATTCTTTTTTTGAAAAAAAAATGCTAAACAGAAATAGTAGTATTCAAATTAAAAGACAGCAGAAGAGATTCTATTTTGACTAATAGAAATTTGTATTTGAAGATTGCAATGGTCTTAATAAAATCAACTAAATGTACATAACATCAGCTTGCATATTATTTTTAAGTAGTAAATCCAGATGTTGTTTTATTATACTGTTTATTCACTCTCTCTATATATATGGTCTTAGAATTGAGTGAGAGAAAAATTAATAACAAAATGTCCACATTTTCTTTGAATTTACAATAAGAAGTATATATTAAATAAAATAAAGAAAATAACATATTTTTCAATGAAAAATATAAATAAACAAAACAATATAATCCAAAATGTGCATGAAATAAAAATAATCAAAATATTAATATTTAATAAATATTTGAGTCATAAATTCACAATAAATGTGTTCATTTAATTTTTTATTGACTCCTGCTATATGATGCTGAGTTCCAATTTCAGTGATTTTTTTTTTTTCAGTTTAATAATTTTATTTAGTAGGTTGTTGTATGAAATAATAGTAAGCAAAAGATAATCCATATACAAAATGTTTATTAATTAAAAAAAATCTAAAAACTTAGTTCACAATGGCATTTTAAATGAAAGTAATACAGTAGATAGTAAATGAAGCACAGAGTGTGATACCAAATGAAATTCCAAAAACAAAACCATTCATGATAGCCTATAAAATAAAAGTATTAAATTGAATTACATTTCAGTAAGCAAAAAATAGCAATCACTGAAATTGAACAAAATATACATAATACCTGGCATTTTATTTCACATCAATCACCTTTTTATTGCTAAACATTGTGTATTATAATATTCTAGCACATTTATTTTACACCTTTCATTATCCCATTTGATTTTATTAGTCATTAATAAATAAAAGTATTAATTATTATTTTTAATTATTATAATAAATTTATTTAAATACATTTGCCTGTTTATACTTGTGTACATATATTTTGCAGATTCTTTTGCCCAATATGAAGCTAAGATCTAACAATATATGTGTGGATTCTATATATTTCTCTTTGGAATTACAGATGTAGTTTGAGATGATGAGTTATATAATGATGATTCTGTAGTATATTCAAGTTCGTTCATATAAAGAATGTGATCACATGATATGCATATTGATATGTGTTATCCATGAAATTATATTACTACTATGTCCATTATACAGTAATTGTACATATATCATACATATATATGTACTTCTACATACATGTAGATTGACAATGAATTTTATTTTATTATAAAATATTGTAACAGTCAGACACTGACTCTCCTCTTTTAAATGAAACTAGCTCCCAATATGGTTGCTAGGTGCTGAGAATATTGGACCAGAGAGAGGCTTCAAGTTTTAATGTTATATTAAGTTAAAGAAATTCTTGTTAACTTGGAAGATGATTTATTCTCTTTCAATATTTTCAAATTAAACAACAATTAAATAATTATTTTTCAATAACTCTTCTTACCTGTTATTTATTTCAGTCTACAAGCATTATGATTCTCTTTGATCTATATATTAGATGAAATACTTATAAGAAGAAAAAAAACAAGAAATAATATTAACTGAATTAAATTTATTCATCCACTAGAGCATTTACAAAAATTATTATTAGTTAATGATTCAATATTTAACCTCTTTTTTTATAAATTCTAAGTGATTATCTTTTCTAATTATATTATCTTCAACTTAAGTTACATTTCCCTTTCCTAATATTAATTATATGTTGTCATTTAGGTGGTGTGAATGATTTTATGAACACATTATAAATAGTGTTATGATTATTGTTTATGTGGGGGGATGTTTGTAAGTTTGAAGTACAATACCTTGGAAGCAAACTTTTATATCAAATTCTCTCATAATTGACCCAATGTTTTAATAGCAGCTTTAAAAAAATCTTAATACTCATCGTAAATCGACAATTTTAATAACGCTCATGCTGTATAACACACTGAAATTTCTTAAAGTTAGAATCCCTATAGGAGAAATTAAGTGATAGAATGACAAAGAAGTAGCACAATCAAGTCACTAAATAGCACTTCTCAAATATAACCACATATGTGTATATATATACACACACAATGAAATGCAAGCTCTACATCTTTATTCATAAAGCCAGCCATACAAAATGAAATAAACTTTAAATATCAAGCCGTGTATAACAGGGTAGAGTAAACTGTATATAACACTACCATCTAATATCCATTAATTATTCAATCTTGCCATAGATGATTCTAGGAGCATTGAAGAGAATTCTTCCTGAAAATTTTTGTTAAATGAAGGCAGAGAAAGTCGTGATGTTTGTATATACATATATATATATGCATCCTAGTCAAAGAATAAAATTATTAATTTAGCATCAGATTTACATAACTATACACCTTTAAATTGGATTGGGCTCTTGTTAGTATGAAAGTGTTAAGGATGATTATTGCATGTATAGTCATATAGATAAATTCCTCAATGATGAAGACCATAAGTTAGATACTATTCAGGATATGGATGTGACTGTTATTATCAAGTGTCTATTGATTCACTTAAGCTTGCAAAAGATGATTCTGGAGTGGAGAGAAAACTCCTGGAAGCAAATGATATAAATATTTACATTTATACTTAATTCTAAATTAATTGAGATAATATGAAAAAATTGTTTTGTTGTATAATTGAAAATTTTGTATTGAATCTAGTCTATAATATCAGTTAAATAACAACACTTCATTATTATTAATTCAATGATTTTTTATTTCTCTTTCTCGAAGCTGTTTGCAATTCTATGCAGGGCTTGTGATAAGCAGTGACATGGGTTAGTTATTCATCATAAAAAATTTAAGGCATTAGCATATCTGGATCATGAATTATAATGTAAAATCTAAAATGTGTTTTGCACTTTTATAGATAGTCGTTAATGCTTTCCTACTATATATGAAATCTTAGAAACAACATGAAAATGTTTTTCAGTTCATGACTTCATTGTCACAGATAGTATGAATTATTTCAAATGTTTCAGTAGCAGTTTTTCCTAAATTTAAAATAAAATTTAATTTTAGTGTGTTGTTTCATTGTGCATCAAGTATGAAGCATGCTATAAGTACTTTCATGTGGCTTCAGTTTTCTCTAACTAGTGTATCATAGCTGCCTTTGCTTTCTCTTTGATATTTTCTTTTTTTTTTTCAATGTTCATTTTTAAATCATTCACTTCTGTTGTTAATTTATTTATATTACCTTTAATTGCTATGTTTTTGCAATAATTTTATATTTAATAATAACAGACAATTAGATTTGAAAATAATGCAAATAATGAAACAAAAAAATTATTTACAATAATTAAGATATTTGTAATTATTACAATCTACTCTTATATCAGTAAAACAAATATAAATAAATACTAAAAAAAAAAAACTAAGATGTATTCATACCAGAGAAAACTCAATATAAACTTGATGGGATTTAACCCCACAAGCTCTGATATGCTTGCATGAATGATTGATACACACTTTCACATAATTATTATTATTGTTGAAAAAAAACCCCATAAACATAATAATTAATTTCTTTAGCTATGTAATAATAAAAATAAATATTAAGAATCAAAAAAATAAATATTAAAATATTTAGAAATAATGTTTAAAAACCTTTTATCTAGATAAAAAATCTCAACTATATTCATAATTCTGATTTTTTTTTTTCTTCCTACCATTTGATCAAAATAGATTTGAACTTTTGATCTAATTTTATGTATAATAGATACCAATCATGCAAAGTCTAGTTCATCATCTGGTTAATCCTCTTTTATCATTCATTCTAAACAAGGATAATGACTCTACCTAAAGAAACATATCTAGCTTGTATAGATCTATAAAAATTGGTCTAGAGATGATAGGCAGCACATTGTTCTTACATCAGTCATGGGCATTGGCTGAAACAATTGGTGTTTTAAACTGGCAGAAGCTGCATGGCTTCAGGTTTCAACTAGCATACCAATAAGAATTTTACCTCATCATGGGAAATCTTCAATCACGGTATGATTTGCCATAGCATATTACTGAAAATTCTTGATACGGCAATCTTTTGAACAGATGGAAGATGCAATTTAAACTAGTTAATTACTCCTAAATATAGTCAATAAATTCTCTTAGACTGTTAAAATATGCCAATGTTGATTCTTCTCATTTTTTATTCTGGCCCCATCCTCCTTTACATGATCTTCTTTTCTCAACTCTGATCTGCTTCAGTCTCCAAAACCTCTTTTGATTCCATTCATCCAATTATATACACACTACTAAACAGTTTAGTCGTGACACCTTTCCCATTATCCCATTGTCTTTTAATTATTTTAAACTAATTACACTTCTTTGTTAACAAAATGACATTTCTTTATTTTACAATTTATATATATATATTGTCTTATGAATTGAACCCATTAAAAGCAGAATCCTGATTTTTTGTAATGATAATATTTTTAGTAAGTTGTTTTTTAAAATGAGATAGTATCTGTGTTGATGAATAATAAAATAAATGAATATGGAACTATGTAAGCAATAGAGATTTAAAAACTGAAATTTAACTGTTGATAAAAAGACTTAAGAATAATTGACGAAAATTACAAATATATGTGTATAGTCATTTGATAAAATATAGTCATTTAAATTGTTTTTTATATATTGAAAGTAAGCTATGGATCAGAAAATGTTATCAAAATTCTATTAAATCCTTTATAGTACTTATTTTTTTGTGATAATGATACTATTTTGAACAGGTAGAGAGACATTTGATTATCTTTTGAGTACTGGTACAAGAATTTTGATTGCTAATTTTAATAATATATACATCTTATCAATTCATTTAGATTTTAACAGAGATCTCTAGTTTCATGAAAGTAAAACAGTTCCTTGTAATCTTAAAATCAGAAAGATTATATTGTCATATGGGATATTTAGGAAAGTTTTAAAATATAGTATACTGATCTACTTTTTTGATGATGGTGATTCTGAGCCATTCATTTTCATCATGTATTTAAGTGTGACTTGTATGAATCAATCCAAAAAATATTTAAATCCTCTTTGACTACATTGGATAATATTGGCATTATGATGATGTTTAAATCAATAGTCAGTTGTATTTTCTGTTCATTTTATATCAAACCAATGCTCAGTGGCTAAAGCAAAACTCTCACATCCAAAAACATTTTATAAAGATGTATCTCTAAGCATCACTTTCATTACTGAAAGAATATTTTTAGGTAATCCCCTTCAACATCATTATGATAATGGTATTATTTCCTTAACTGCTCACCAAACATAGTTTTCTCAAGTATGTGGCAAAATATTTCTATTTAGGTTTCATCCAAATGAGAGAGAATAGACAACTAGGTTTGATAATACAAATAAAACTTTTATATTTACACTAATTAAAACATAATCTCTCCAAATCAAACAAATATCAATAAATAATAATTAAAAAATATAATTAAAATAATAAAATAGGGATATATTCATATCAGAATAAAGTCAGTTTAAATTAGACTGAATTTGACTCTATGATCTTTGATATATTTACATGACAGATTAAAACTATCTTTCAGTCAGCTCTTATTACTACCTCTGATATATCCACAGACACTATATAACAGCAATCAAAAAATAATACCAATATGAATAAATATTAAGAATTGAAAAGAAAAGTCACTAAAATAGTTAGAAATAATAATTTTTAAAGGCCTGTTATCTAGATAAAACGGAGTATTACATAAATATATTTAAAATTCTGATTTTAAATACCCAATTGACTAGAATAAGTTAAACTTTTAAAGTATTTTCTATGTGATCACACAGAATTCATTTCTTCATCCAGTTATGTTCTACCATTCTTTGTGATTAATAGGATAATAACAGTATATAAAAATTGTATGACCATCATGAATAGAATATAAAAATCAGCTAGGGTTGATAGGCAACTGCTTGTAATTGAAGAAAAAAGTATTTAGCAATTTTTGATTAGTTAATTTCTTCAAAAAGTGAATCATCTTAGATATCCTGGTAGTTGTTTAGATAGATAGACTTTGATAGTAAGAGGGTGTGTCCATTTAACAAATGAAGATATATGATATTTTATTATAGTAATATAACTGTTGAAACAAATTTGTTATTTATAAGCTGTCATTTTACATGTCTAATGATTGGGAAAAGTTTGTTTAAGAATAGTCTGAAAATATGATGGCAAAATCATAACTAAGTTCTGTTCTATTTTCTGGAGTAATGACATTGAATCTACAATTGTGGTGCACATCTTCATTAGGTTAAGTATGGGAATCAAGTAAAGAACAGCATATTTCTTATAAAGGTTTATTATAGTAAATTTGAACTTGTTTTTCAGAGAAGTAGCAAATCTTATTTAAAGGAATGCAGTGTTTGTTATCTTCATGGGGAGAACATGGTTGAATGTATAATGCATGAAGAGCTAAATTAGTAAAGGTGTTGGAAGTTTTTCAGAAAGGAAAGTTGAAGAAATTGCAAAATATCTAATAAACTGATCATAGCAAAAAACAATTTTTTATTATTTGTTTCTTTTTTTATAATTTTATTTAACTTACTTTGCATTTTAATCTATTTGTCTAGATAAAATTGTGGCACTCTGTTTTCACCTATTTCTCAATTTCCAATCATGTTGAAACTTTGTATATTTATGTATTCCTGATGACTATATTTTGCACAGTTTGCAAATAATTTTAGCAAAAAATTAAAATTTTTAATTTTAAATGCATGCAATTTTGTTCAACTTTTTTTTTAAACTTCCATATATAAATTAACTAAAAAGCATAAAATTAAAAAAAAATACATTTTCTTTAGCTTTCATAATATTCTTTGTATTATGTAACCAAAAGTAAAAATATGGGGTGATTCATCTTCAGAAATAGTTGTAATTATATTTTCTATTAATTTTTATGGTCTTCCTGTCAAACAAGAATTATTATTTGATTTTTTTTTTAAGTGTCATAGCATCGGCCGGGACATGAACCCGCAACCCGGGCAACTGCCTGCAAGTGCAAGGCAGTCGAGCTGACCTCTCAACCACCAATGCAAGACTTATATATGAAAAATATATAATTTCTAAACTTTATTTAAACTTTTCAAATACAAACAACTTTTTAGTAATAACACACAAATAGACAATACAGGTTAGTAATTACACGTTTCGAGTAGTATTATTCTCCACTCTTCTTCAGGTGTTGCTGGCCTATATGCACAGTGACAATATTCGCTTAGAAGTTGAACTCACATCTTTAGATTCTTGTATATTGAATTTAAGGCAAACGCTCTACCAACTGAGCCTTTGACAGAATAGCTCAGTTGGTAGAGCGTTTGCCTTAAATTCAATATACAAGAATCTAAAGGTACAAGTTCAACTTCTAAACGAATATTGTCACTGTGCATATAGGCTAGCAACACCTGAAGAAGAGTGGAGAATAATACTACTCGAAACATTGTGTAATTACTAACCTGTATTGTCTATTTGTGTGTTATTACTAACAAGATATATAATTTCTATTTGTGTAAAGTATAGTTTCAAAACCTGCTTGCTTTTATTTTTGATTATGTAATACCATGATTGCTATGAAAACAAAAAAAAATTTTTTTTACTTTTAAATGTATAAATGTGAATAAAAAAATTTCATTAAATGTATGTATATTCTCAAATTAAAATAACATTTGTGAAGGTTTCTTTTCACTTACACTCCAATGATATTAGTGTTTTTAATTTTTACTAATTATTGGTAAATATGATTGAACAACAAGTTTACTTAAACAGTATATAGAAATTTATTTACATGTTCTATTAAATTTAACACAGAAAAAAAAATACAAATTAATTGATTCACAAATTATAGTTTGTTTGTAATTCAAACAAATATATTAATATTTTGATATGCAATACCTGTTTAATTAATCTTGATGACAGTCCTCATTAACCTAAAAATTACACAGTACTTTTATAATTAGGCTGCAGAAAGGAGTTTGCTATTAACTGAAAGGAGACCCTTTGATTCCTCTTGGAGGCCTTAAAGGAACCGAGCAGGGCAAATTCCTAATGTCCACTCCATACGTTCTTGTCGTTGCAGCTGTTATTACTATGTGATTATTCATATAGTATACGAACATGGATGGGCTGCTCACCAACATGCATTAGCCAGTGTGGTGAGTTTATTGGCTTTTTACCTCTGAGTTTAAGATCAAGAAACACCATGGTCTTTCTTCTCAGTGCCTGATAAGGCAGAATGAATGTTTGTGTAAATGATAAATATTTTTCCAATACATATATACAATTATGACAGACAAAAATAAAGCATGGCCCTTATTCCCAGGAGGCTGTAAAGTCACCAACCAAGGCAGCGGTTGGTGGCCGAAGGCGGAGGGTGCTAAGAATCCCCTGATTGTGGACCCAGGCTGCCATTTGATGACGACTTTTTATTTAGGTACTTGCAACTGCAGATCACTTTCAAGTGAAGGAAGATTGCAAGAATTAGAAGAAGAATTGTCTTATATTAAATGGGACATTATTGGACTTTGTGAAGTTAGAAGAAAAGGTGAAGAAACAATTGATTTAAAAAGTGGACATATACTCTATTATAAAGGCACACATATTGGAAATACAAGTGGAGTAGGATTCATTATAAATAAAAAGTGGAAGAACAATATTGTGGAGATTGATGGTGTATTGGACAGAGTTGCAAGATTAGTTATACAACTTAATAGCAGATACCAAATGCAGATAATTCAGGTTTATGCCCCAACAAGTTCTCATAGTGATGAAGTAGTAGAAGATTTTTATATGGATGTACAAAAGGCTTTTGATCAGAGTAAACAACATTTTAAAATTGTTATGGGAGACTTTAATGCTAGAATTGGTAGACAAATGAAAGATGAAATTGCTGTAGGTAATTTTGGTTATGGTAATAGAAATGAGAGAGGACATAGACTTGTGGAGTTTGCAGAAAAATAAAAACTTTATATTATGAATTCATTTTTTGAGAAAAATGTTAAAAGGAAATGGACATGGAAGCATCCAAATGAAGGTACAGCAGAATTGGATTATATTTTGACTAACAGGAAATACATATTTCAAGATTGTAATGTTCTTAATAAATTTAACACAGGAAGTGATCATCGATTAGTAAGGTGTAAGTTACGTGTTAATGTAAAACTAGAGAGACAAAAATTATTGAGAAAAACAATATTTACAGTTGATATTCCTAATCTTCAGAAACATTCTAATGAATTTAAATTAGAACTTACAAATAGGTTTCAAGTGTTAGGAGATTTTGAACATGATTCAGATTTGAATGAAATTAATATGAAAATAACTGATACACTTTTAAAAACTGCAACAAAGATAGCTGGTAGAAAAAAGCAGCAATTGACTAATAAAATTTCTACTGAGACTAGAGAATTTATGAAGAAAAGAAGGAATATGAAGATATACAAAAATGATGTATTAAAAAGAATTGAATATCTCGAATTTTGTAAAATGGTACGGAAAAGAGTTGAAAATGATATAAGAAAGTATAACTGTGAAATAGCAAGGAAAGCTGTAGCAGAAAATAAAAGTCTCGAGAATGTTAAACAACATTTTGGTATTGGTAGGAAATTTATATCTGCAATAAGAAAAAAAGATGGAATTATTACTAAAAAAAGAGATGACATCATGAAATTGATAGAAGATTTTTATCAAGAATTATATAGTAATAAAGAACAAGTATCTCCTATATCTATTACATCTTCCGAATTGCCCAGAATTTTAAATGAAGAAGTGAGACATGCAATTAAATGTATAAAGAAAGGAAAGGCTCCAGGAAATGATGGAATTATAATTGATATATTAAAAGAAGGAGGTGAAGAAATAGAAACAATTTTAGCAAAGTTATATACCAAATGTCTAAATGATAAAGATGTACCGGAAGATTGGAAGAATGCAGTAATAATATTAATATTTAAAAAAGGTGATAAAGAAGATATTAGAAATTACAGACCTATCAGCCTTTTATCAGTTTTATATAAAATTTTTACCAAGATAATTACAACTCGTCTACAGAGAACTTTGGATTTCCACCAACCAAGAGAACAAGCTGGATTTAAAAGTGGTTTTAGTACAATAGATCATATCCAGGTATTGAGAGAAGTCATAGAAAGGACAAATGAATATGAGTTGTCATTATGTTTTGGATTTGTAGATTATGAAAAGGCATTCGATTCTATACACATTTCTTCAGTGATTAAAGCATTGGATCATCAAGGTATAGATCCAGGATATTGTCATATTTTAAAGAATATTTATAAAAATGCAACAGCAACAATTAGATTACATAATGATACTGGAAAAATCAACATTGAGAAAGGTGTAAGGCAAGGTGACTCCATATCTCCAAAACTTTTTACAGCAGTGCTGCAAGAAGTATTTTGTGGATTAAAATGGGAAACTAAAGGAATGAAAGTAAATGGAGAGTATTTAAGTCATTTAGATTTTGCAGATGATGTAGTTGTTTTTGCAAATAATGCTTCAGAGCTGCAGGAAATGTTGCAGGAGTTAGCAGATGAAAGTAGAAAAGTAGGACTAAAGATAAATGTTAAAAAGACTAAAGTAATGTTTAATCGATTTGCTCAAAATATGAAAATAAAGATTGATTATGAAGAATTAGAAGAAGTTAACAGTTACAAATACCTAGGTCAGATTATTAATACAGATGGAAACATAATGGAGGAAATTAATCATAGAATTAAACTTGGTTGGAGTGCTTTTGGTAGAAATAACTTGATACTAAAAGGAAATATGCCTATGTGTTTGAAAAGAATGGTTTTTAACAAATGTGTTTTACCAGTTCTTACTTATGGATCTGAGACTTGGACACTTAATAAAAGAGCAATACAGAGACTTCAGACCACTCAAAGGAGTATGGAGAGATGTATGTTGGGAGTAACAAGAAGAGATCGAAAACGCAATGTATGGGTAAGACAACAAACAGGTGTTACTGACCTTATTGAAAAAATTAAAAGATTGAAATGGAGTTGGGCTGGACATATTGCTAGAAGAAATGATAATAGATGGACAATTGAAATTTTAAACTGGATTCCAAGAGATTGTAAAAGACCCAGAAAGAGACCACATGTGAGATGGATGGATGAAATAAGGAAATGTGCAGGGGTGTTGTGGAAAAGAGAAGCTAAAGATCGGAGAAGATGGATTAAACTTGGAGAGACCTTCATCCTGCAGTGGATTGATAATGGTTGGTGATGATGATGATGACTTTTATAATTATAATAATAAAAAAAACATATACAAGAGCTATATAAATATATTAATTAATAAAAAAAAATTAAATAAAATCTAAAGGTGATTTAATTAATTGATTAATTCAGTATTCATTCTTAAATATGATATTTGTCACATCTATAAATTCATTTTGAATATTATTAGTCTTCTACAATCAAGGTGACTGTGGGAATTTTGTTGCCCTGTGCAATAGCATATTTCGCCATTCCTTTCTCATAAAAAGACTTTTAATGACATCTTGAATGTCACGATGTTAATCTATATTTCAATATGTCTGATCATAAATTTTAACTAATAGCATTAGTTAACGAAAATTTACGAGTTAATGAAAAATTATAAATTACATTTTTGCAGAAATATAGAGACATTATATATGTACGTTGTATTACTATTAAGTTGTGTTCAAGTAATCAGTTTTTAGATATGCAAAGATCCATTTTGTTTCTGAATTCCTTTTTTAATTTTTGAATGTTCTTTATCTTGCAATGATGTGATACTATTGAACCCACTATTGTAAAATCACACCTTTGTTAATTGGATATGTAAAACAAAGGAACAATGGAAGGCTTCCTAAAAGAGTGTTCAATGGTGATCTTGAGCATGGGTTTCATAGGAGAGGTAGGTACTATTTACATTATAAGAATTATGTCATAGACATTTTAAAGAAGTGTTATGACAATTGCTTCCTTTGGAATGATATGGACATAACAGTAGCAAACCCTCCATACAATAATTCCAGCCAGTGCAAGCCTTAGTAATCACAAGTTTGCTACTGTTATTAACAGCGTGTGTAAGCATAGGACATGGTGATTATGTGATGTTTTGGTGGAATGATATGGTAGAGAACAGAATACATTAAAGAGCAACAATTGGACATGGTGTTGAAATATTTTAGAAAGAAAAGTTTTCTGCTGTGAAACTAAAAAATTAACACATTAATTAAACGTCAAGTATTGGTGGCCGAGTGGTCAGCACAGCTGTCTTACAAGCAGTTGTCCCGGGTTCGCTTCCTAGCTGATGCTTTGACACACAAAAAAAATAATATCAATTAAACCAGAAATATGAAACAGTGTATTCTATATGTAGATATGTTTGTGTTTCACAGATTGGTTTGTTGGTCATTGCAAAACTCACTTCTAGAATAGTTTTTTTTTACCTTCTCTCACTCTCTTTTTTGAAGTTGTAATGAATGACTGTAATCATTTTTAAGTGACTATTATTATACTGTTTCAATAGTTTTTTTTCTTTTATCAGATGTATTGAAATGTTAAAGTTATTTTAAACTAGTAACTGTACATATATTGTATCAGTTACAAAGTAAGATAGATAATTGACTACAAGAATAGTTAAGTGCTGCTTATCATTGGAGAACAATTTTAGTGATAATAAAAAAGTAGACAAGTAAGTTAGAAAAAAAAAGATATCTTTTTGTTTACAAATTAAAAGTTGTTTGTGTCATCTCTAAGATTAAAGTTCAAGATTCAAAGGTCAAATATTCAAACTTTAAAATAAAATATGATTTTAAAAAAATGTTTAATTTTGTTTTGTTAAATGTCAAATTTATAAAATTTTGAATATTTTTATTGTAATTAATAAAATTAGTTTTAAAAACATATGATTAGAAAAATAATAGAATACAATTTATTATTTTAATCAATGATAGTTTAAATAAAATGTGATTTAAAATTTTTATTGAAAGCTAGTCTACTTGCAAGTGTCTCAAATTTTTCTTTTGTTTTACAATTGTCATTAGCAGCTTGTAAAACTTTAAGTTTATTTTTATTAGCAGTTAAGTTATGAACAAAGATAAACATAAAATGGATAGTAATCAAAAAAGTAAGTCATATATAACGTAACATGACTTTTATAAGCTTGTATTTACAAAAATGCAATACAGAGAGTGTACCAATAGCTCAAACATGCTCTAAATTAATAAGTGTGGTATGAGAAAATATTTAAAATCTCTACCCAGAACACTCCCATCTCCAGACCAACTGGTTTTGAGCTTATGGCTCATGTCAGTGGAGAGCTAGAATATTTGGACACTAGATCAAAAATATCAACCCAAAACCCAGCAGTTATTTCATACTTAATATTTAAGTAGAAACTCTGAAATTTTCGGACATGAAAATGTCTTTAAATCCAGCTATCTAACTTAAATAGCTATATGGAACTGAACTAAATTCAGATCTACCATATTTTAATAGCCTCAGCATAGCCAAAGCCTTAAAGGTAAAATTATAATAATCAAAAAAGCAAGTCGTATATAACGTGACATTACTTTTACAGTTGGTCTGGAGAGTGTTCTGGATAGAGGTTTTAAATATTTTGTCATACTGCACTTATTAATTAAGAGCTTCTTTGAACTATTGGTATGCTCTCTGTATTGCATTTTTATAAGATGAATATTATGGTTCAAGGTGATTAATTCCTGTGTGTGTATCATTTATCCTGGATCAATGTAGCCTGGATTAATTATTTATCTTCAGCCCGATATGTGATCAAACTTGAACTGCCATTTCTGAGTTCTGCTAAACCTACGGTAAAAATTTATGTTTGCAAAGTGACTGTCCTCTCTTACAGAATATTTGTTTTGGAGAAGTGAAGAAATATGATTTAAGGAAATATGATCTGAATAAATTAAAACGTGAAGCGGCTAAAGGAATTAAAAAGAATTATTGTTTCTACATTTTCAAGGATGGTGTACAGCATCTTCAATACTAAAATAGATTCCATAATGAAAAGCAAACAAAGGAAAACATGTTAAGCTTAACACAAAAGGATTTTAAACTGAAGCCAGTGATAAAACTTTAATGTTTAAAAGAGTGATTACTTGAAGGATGGTATTGTTTAAAACATTTTATAATTTAATGTAATGATGTTTTAAATATTTTATATGTCTTATTGTATAATATATATTGTTAGTTATTAATCTGACCTGTTTCTCTTCCCATAAGTTCTATCACTTAATTATAAATTAAATTTATAATAGCTAGGGGGATAAAAGTTCATACTTCATTGAATTAGTCATGATAGTGTTTTTAATAACTGATGGTGTGGTATATCCTCCTATGGATTTCCCAGTTTGGGATAGCACTCTAGTTTTAAACCTAATATAAATTTGTAATCCATAGAGAATCTAATTTTCCTTCAGTCATTTAGCAGTGATTAATGGTCTGGAAAGATGATATAGTTTGTAATATTTTTATTATTATAGCTATGTCTGATCATTAGTATGATTTACGATTGAATTAAATTATATTTTACTCCTATCTTATTTCATTTCTGTTATTTGGATTTGAATGTGAAAAATCAAAGATTATTTTAATTATTAAGCACTGACTTTTCATATCTATATGATTATTATAATTTGTGCTAAATTAACTTTGATGATCACATTTACCAAATGGCAGGACCGTTACAATATATATATACAAACAACATTACTACTGCAACTTTAGTTCTATTTTTTTAATTAATTGTTTTACATTAATCATTTAATTTATTACATTCATTTGGTTTTGCTGATTCAATCTTTGAACCAAAAATATAAAAGGCAATTTTTTATAAATATATTTACTAATAGATCTTTTTTCAATAAGATTAAAAAATGTCTTATACAAATTTCTATTAGACCTATTTGAGAAAAGACAGTATCTGCATTAAAAATATCAGATTACTTCAGACCGACTTTTAATCTCAAATCAGAGTCAACTTACATCCAATAATGGAATTTGAAATAAATAGAGAAGTTCTACTATCATAATATTGTCTGATAATTACATTCACTGTGATATTAAATACCCTATAATAGTTCATTATTTTAAATGATTACGATTTTTTCAAAACATACGTCTAATGAAGTTTTATTATGTAAAAAATTAACTAATATTATCTTCGAGTCTGATTTCAACGAAAAATAAATAAATGATTGTTTTGTGACAACTGTTTGTAAAGCAGCTGTCGCTGACCTCTCGACCACCAATGCTTGACGCCAATTTTGCTACCTCTTTCAAATGCTTAGGATATATAATTGATAGAGCTTGTTCTGCAAACACCCATAAAGAATACTTAACACAAAATGTCTATCTTTCTTACTAATGTATATATTTCTGTAGCTGAAACACTTTTAGCAAAATCTGTATTACAACAAGAAATATTTATTTATTTACAGGAATATCGTTTAGATTTAACAGAATCTTGTTTTCAATATTTCTTCAAATCAGGGCACCAAATTTTTTTTGTCATGTCATATTTCTCATTCAGCAATAAAATAATTTAATTATATGGTTCTCTTAAACTTGTTTGTGTTATATGATCATACAACATATAGACTTCTTTCCCTTGAAGCTAGAGTCTGGCATGTTTCAGGTTAAAAGTAGTCTGTAAAAAAATATTTCATCAATTTAATTTACTGAGTACAGTATAAAAACATGGATGGGCTGCTGCATTAGCCATCACAGTGAGTTTATTGGCTTTTTACCTCTGAGTTTAAGTTCAAGAAACACCATGATCTTTCTTCTCAGTTGCTATATAGCTCTTAACTGAATCAGTTGAGTTTTCTTGAAAGGCAGAATGAATCTGTGTGTGAATAAATTTATTTTAAATAGTTGTTTTCAATTGTGATAATATCCCTTAATCCTAGGAGGCTGTAAAATAGCCAGCTAAGGCAGCCGAAGGCCGAGGATGCTAAAAAGCTTCTGGTTGCTGACACAGACTGCCATATGATAACAACATTTTATTTAGGTACTTACAACTAATCACTTTCAAGTGAAGGAAGATTGCAAGAATTGGAAGAAGAATTGCTCATATTAAATAGGACATTATTGGATTTTGTGAAATTAAGAGACAATTGATTTAATAAGTGGACAAGTACTGTACTATAAAGGCCCAAACACTGGAAATGTGGAGTAGGATTCATTATAAATAAAAAGTGGAAGTAAACATTGTGGACATTGATGGTGTATCAGACTGAATGGCAAGATTAATTATTCAACTTATTAGTAGATATCAGATGCAGATAATTCAAGTTGATGCTACAACAAGTTTTCATTGTGATGATGAAATAGAGGATTTTTATATAGATGTACAAAAGGCTTTTGATCACAAAACAACATTTTAAAAGTCTCATAGGAGACTTTAATGCTAGAATTGGTAAACAATTGAAAGATAAAAGAGTTGTAGGTAAATTTGGTTAGGGGAATAAAAATGAGAGAGGTCATTGACTTGTGGAGTTTTCAGGAAAAAAAACCTTTATATTATGAATTCTTTTTTTTATTTTTGATAAAAGTGTTAAATGGAAATGAACATGGAATTTTTCAAATGAAGATATAGCAGAATTGGATTATATTTTGATTAACAAAAAATATGTATTTCAAGATTGTAATGTTCTTAATAAATTCAACATAGGAAGTTATCATTGATTAGTGAAATGTAAGATACATGTTAATGCAAAACTAAAGAGACAAAATTTATTAAGAAAAAACAATATTCACAATTAATATTCCTAATCTTCAAAAATATTTCAATGAATTTAAATTAGAACTTACTAATCATTTTCAAATATTTACAGATTTTGAACATGATTCAGATTTGAAAAAAATCAATAGGAAGATAACTTATACACTTTTAAAAACTGTAACAAAGATAGTTTGTACAAAAAAGCTATTAACCAATAAAATCTCTGCTGTGCAAGATAATTTATAAAAAAAAAAAGAAGGAATTTAAAAATATATAAAAATAATACATTAAGAAAGATTAAATATCTTGAATTTTGTAAAATAGTGCCGAAAAGAGTTGATAATAATATAACAAAGTATAATTGTGAACTACAAGGAAAGCTATAAAAGAGAATAAATGTCTCAAGAGTGTAAAACTACATCTTGGTATTTGTAAGAAATTTATTTTTGCATTAAGAAAAAAAGATGGAACTTTTACTAAAAAGAAAGATGACATCATGAAATGTGCAAAAGAATTCTATCAAGAATTATATAGCAATAAAGAACAAGGAAAAGTATCTCCTACTTATATCTTTTGAACTGCCCAGGATTTTAAATGAAGAAATGAAACTTGCAATTAAATTTTATGAAGAAGGGAAAAGTCTGTAGATAATGATGAAATTATAATTGATATCTTAAAAGAAGATGGGAAAGAAATAGTAAACATTTTGGCAAAGTTACATACCATATGTCTAAATGATAAATATTGACTAGATGATTGGATAATGCAATATTAATATTTAAAAAAGATGATAAAGAAGATATTAAAAAGTACAGAACTGTCAGTCTTTTTTCAGTTCTGTACAAAATTTTTACCAAAATAATTACAACTTTTCTACAGTGAACTTTGGATTTTAATGAAACAAACGAACAATCTGGATTTAAAAATGGTTTAGTACAATGGATCATATCCAAGTATTGAGAGATATTATAGAAAGGACCAATGAATTTGAGTTGCCATTATACTTTGGATTTGTAGATTATGAAAAGACACTTGATTCTATAAATATTTCTTCAGTGATTAAAGTATTGAATCATCAAGATACAGACCCAGAATATTGTCATATTCTGAAGAATATTTATAAAAATGTAACAGCAACAATTAGATTACATAATGATACTAAAAAAATTAACATTGAGAAGGATAAATGACTGGATGACATTCATAGCAGTTTTGCAAGAAGTATTTTGTGAATTAAAATGTGTAACTAAGGCAATAAAAGTAAATGGAGATTGTTTAAGATGTTTAGATTTTTCAAATGTAGTTGTTTTTGCAAATAATGTTTTAGAGCTTCGGGAAATTTTGCATGATTTATCAGCTGAAAATATGATTAAAGGTTAATATTAAAAAATCTAAAGTAATGTTCAATAATTTTTTTCAAAAGAAAATAAAGATTGATAATGTTGAGTTAGAAGAAGTTAACAACTACAAATATCTCTGTCAGATTATTACTACAGATGGAAACATAATGTACAAAATTCATCATAGAATTAAACTTGGATTGAGTGCTTTGGGTAAATATAATTTATCATTAAAAGAAAATTTACCTATGTGTTTAAAAAGAGAGGTTTTTAATAAATGTGTTTTACCAGTTCGTACTTATGGATCTGAGACTTGGACACTTAATAGAAGAGCTATACAAAGGCTTCAGACTACTCAAAGAAGTATAGAAAGATTTGTGTTAGGAGTCCAAAATGAAATACATGGGTGAGAGAAAAAAGTTTTGCTGACATGATTGAAAGAATTAAGAGACTGAATTGGAGTTGGGCTAAATATATATCAGAAGAAATCATAATAGATGGACAATTGAAATCTTAAACTGGAGTCTAAGAGATTGTAAAATATCTAGGAAGAGACCACATGTGAGATGGTTGGATGAAATAAGGAAATGTGCTGAAATGATGTGTAAGAAGAAATACTAAAGATCGGAGATGGATTGAACTTTGAAGAAACCATCCTGCAGTAGATCACTAATGGTTGAAAATGATGATGATGATAGTAGATCTCTTATTTTTGTGGGAGTTAGCATTTGATGTGGATTTGGCTTAAAATTATACTTCAATGAATCAAAAGATTTAATATATATATATAAAATCGTAAAAATCTGATTAGTAATTAATTCCTCTCTTGAGATCAACAAGATTCTATTACAAAACAATGTCAATGAATTAACTCAACCGTGATTAGAATCCTAGGCATAAAACATTGATAAATAAGAGCATTACAAGAACATGTTTGTAACAAGTATAATATTGTATCAGTTTTTTTTTTTTCATATGTCATAGCATCTGCCGGGACGCGAACCCACACCCGTCTGCAACCAACTACTTGCTTGCATGGCGGCTGCGATACCTCTCGGCTAACAACGCAAGACTAATATTGTATCAGTTAAAAAATTTTCACTCACAAAAAAAAACCTACACATACCAGGTAAAACAGAAAAAAACATTTGTTTAAAGGATACTTGTTACTGATTTTTTTTTTTTTTCATTTGCTAATTTTAATTTATGCCATTTTAAATACAATTATAATACATTTCAAAGTATAAAATGATGTATATTTTTTTCTTGACATTTTAATAAATAATAATACCGCATATATACAGTAAATAGTTACCTCTTTCTTTTTTCCCCATATGTCAAAGCATCGGCCGGGAAGCGAACTCGCGACAACTGCTTGCATGTAAGGCAGCTGCGCTGACCTCTCGGCTATCAAACGCTTTTTAAACATTTTACAAGAAAATTTTACCTTAGAAATTCTTTCTTTACTATTCTTCCCCCATCATTTTGTTCAAACACAAGTTGATGGAAGAAAAATACATAAATTATATCTGCAGCCAAGAAAGCAACATTGACATATTTGTAAATAACTTACGATTAGCGCACGTTGTTCTGCATTCAATACGTATGGGGGGGGGGGGTTCTAATAGTTTAAAATATCTACATTGTAATGGTCCGCTTATGAATTTTTAAGTTTAATATATTTTAATTGATTCGAAAGCCACCTGACATTAAACTTCAGGAAATATATATGCACATATTCATTATTTTATATTTAAATAAAATTTGATATTTTCTTTAATATGCGATGATGATGACCACTACACAACCACTATTTGCAATACCTGGCTATATGATGTAGAACAAAACTATTCTCAACGAAATGGACATGGAATAAATATGTAGACCAAACAATAAAAAAATTAACACATTACTTGAAACAAATAACAAAACAATAATTTATTTACAAAGTACTGTAATTGTCAGACAAAATATAATGTTCTTTTATCCTAAGCATGCTTTCATTACAGAATTTATTTATTTGATTCTTATTTTAATAAGCCATTTTTCTCGTTTTTTTTTAAATTCGCATGCTGGTGGAAAGGTTAATTTTGATTATTTTAAAACATTAATCTTTCAATTACATATTATAATACTAATAATCAAGCACACTTGTTACTATTTCTGGCCTTGAATACATCCCGGATATAATTCTACATATAGCTAACCCTCACAAATACAATACATTTTTTTTTCTCATATGTCATAGCATCGGCCAGGACACGAACCCACAACCGTCTGCAACCAACTACTTGCTTGCAAGACAGTTGCGATGACCTCTCGGCTAACAACGCTTGACAAATAAATACAATACATTTGTTCATATCATTAGCTAAATAGCACAGTTACATATATATATAACTAAAATGGGATTATAACCAATACACCTTTCTTATAATGATAGTTCTGGGGGGGGGGGGCATTAGGTCCGATTCTTTTTAACAATAACACAAACTAATTATGAGATAGTTCTTTAAATCTGATCCTGATTTACTAGAGAACACCATAAATTCACCATATAAATATAGTGTACAATAATCATTCAAATTGTATGTATATAATAAGTTCTAATATACTTAAAATTTAATTCATGGAATCAATATGAGGCTTCGTTTACATATAAATGGATTTTTTCAAGTTTCAAAATAAGCCTTTAATTTAAATTATTAATAATTATATTACACTCATTATTTTAACCTTTGAACGCTTGATTTTAAATGTTTATATGTGTTTATACTTTTTGTGTACTTAAAATAAATATTGCACCATTGATTTTCTACAAATTTACATATTTGCTGACAATTTCACATAAAACAATTTTTTTTTTTTAAAGAAAATAAAAATTTTAACAAGACATATCATATATGTAATAAAAACAAGTTGAAGTCAAGCATTGGTGGTCAAGAGGTCAGCGACAGCTGCTTTACAAGCAGTTGTCCCGGGTAAGCAGGTTCGCTTCCCGACTGATGCTATGACACATGAGAAAGAAAAACAAGTTGAACCAAAGTTTTTTCAAATATCAAGTTTTTTTTTTATTTTGGCAGCTTTACCTTTTTTTTTTAAACATTCGCTTCTTTCTTTAATCACTCAATTAAATAATACATTATTGTGATGGATTTTTGATATCTCTAAAATAATAATAAACATACTTTCAAAATGTTTGTTAGTTCATTTTAAAAATAACATTATTGTATAAGTTTACAATATCAAGTAAATTTCATAAATCCAAGATGTCTTCTTATATATATATTTTTTTAGCTTTTAAGATTTTGTAGTAATTTTTTAAAAAATTGCAGTTTTCTGTGTAATTTTAGAACTACACGTATGCATAAAGGTTTTTTTTTTTTTCAAATGTCATAGCACTGGCTGGGAGGTTAACCCACAACAACTGTCTGCAACCAATTGCTTGCTTGCAAGGCAGTTGTGCTGACCTTTCGGCTAACAACGCTTGACATACTTTTAAAAGGGACAATACACTGATAAAATACATAATATTGTTAACATGAATAAATTAGTTAAAATAAGATTAATAAACAATAATTAGTGTATACATAATAGTAAAATGTTTTAGAGTAGTGACAAACTTTTAATACAATATTTGAATGAGTGTGCACAAATGCTTACTTCTTTGATATATTTTAATTTTAAAGAAATAATATTGAAAGATTTCGTTAAAATTATTTTAATAAAATGTGATCTATGGCGAGAACAATAGTAAATGAATAAAATTAAAAATGATTCATTTTAATATTGGTAATATAAATATCTATTTAACATTATAATCTATATATACAATGTTCTTACTTATAGGTCTGAGACTTGGACACTTAATAGAAGAGCAATACAGAGACTCCAGACCACTCAAAGAAGTATGGAGAGATGCATGTTGGGAGTAACAAGAAGAGATCAAAAACGCAATGTATGGGTAAGAGAACAAACAGGTGTTACTGACCTCATTGAAAAAATTAAAAGATTGAAGTGGAGTTGGGCTGGACATATTGCTAGAAGAGATGATAATAGATGGGCAATTGAAATTTTAAACTGGATTTCAAGAGATTGTAAAAGACCCAGAAAGAGACCACATGTGAGATGGATGGATGAAATAAGAAAGTATGCAGGGGTGATGTGGAGAAGAGAAGCTAAAGATCGGAGAAGATGGATTAAACTTGGAGAGACCATCCTGCAGTGGATTGATAATGGTTGATGATGATGATATACAATGTTTATTTAAATGTTTTAAAATGTTATTTGTAATTTTAAAATAATTTTATTGTGAATCGAAATAAATTAAAAAATAAATAAACACAGTCTTCTATTTTAAAAATAGCTATTAATTTGTTGTATATATATTAATTTTATTGTAATGGGCACTAAAATTTTTTCAAAAAGTCATCTGCAAGAATATGTCTATAGTTACTAGAAAACTTTTATGTAAGATACTAAAAGTTAGAATATTTGAGTGAAGATGATGATGAAATCAATCACATGGTAAAACCTATAAATACATATACATGAGAGGAAGCTTTCTTTTTCATTGTTAGTTATCTGCTGATTTAATTATGTGTTTAAACAATCATATTGGTTATTGTTTGAGCATGGAGACATAGAATTTTGCAAATCATTTGCCCCATTCTTTGATCAAATTCATTCCTCAATAATATCCAAATGAATAATTTACAACATCTGAAACATCTTCATAAGCTTAGAATGAATGAGCAAGTGGAATTTAAATATTTTTCTTGAAATGGAAATTTTTAAACTACTTTAGGAATGCTACACTTCAATTATTTGTCTTCTAATGTGATAAAACACACGGATTAAGAAAATAATGGTTATATAAACACCTTTATATTGGATAATTTGTTTTTTTAATTAAGTTTCTTTAACATTAATGGAACTTTTTTTGGGGGGGGAAACTACTAATTACTTACTAAAACTCATTTAGAAGTGGATAAAAATAACTTGTTTTGATCTCATTCAATGTTTAAAATTTACTACACCAGTAGGTGGTGAATCTTTTTACATGTGCCTGCCAAAAATTTTCAAAAAATATTTATTGAATGTTTGGTATGCCACACAGTTATTAAATCAAAATATAAACAACTTAATTATTGCAGTTTTTTTTAAAGTTTATAAAACAAAATAATAACAATAATAATTAAACAAAATTTTTAAATAAGCTAAATACAAGTGAACAATATTTATTTAGAAGAGCACAAGTTGAATAAAATGTAATAGTACAAAATTAATAATAATTAAAACAAAATTTTGGAAATAAACATATAAAATCAACATAAATAGATATTATTTAATGAGATTTTTGCTGTTGTACATTGGATGCCAAATATTTTATATCTGGTTCATATTTTGTCATTTTTAATAATGTACATGCTGAACTAGATTCATCTGTCATTCTATTTCTCAAACTGTCTTTAATTAAATTCGTTTCTGAAAACAATGATTCACATGCATATGTAGAGGAAAAAATTGATAATATAGCGGTTGCTAATTTTTTTAAACAATTAAATGTTTCAGGAATAGCATTCCAGGCAGTCAATAGTTCCTCTTCAGCATTCTTTTTACATATATCCAATAATCGATCATTTTCCATTGTTTCTAACTCATTCCTCAAGTCAACAAATTTCTGTTTCCATATAGAACTGGATTGAAAATCGACTGATTGCATTTCCATATCTTTCAAATTAAGCCACTCAAAAATTTCTAACTTGAGACTATCCATTGATATTATGTCTGAGTATAAAATAAATTTTGATATTTCTGAAAATTGTCTGAACTGTGTAAAATTCATCAATTCTCAATTGAATAATAGCACAAAAGTCTTGTATCAATTTTACTTGATCTGATTTCTCTTGAGATTCTAAATCAGTCAAGAACGTTTTGGATTTGGAAAATATTTAAAGATGTAAGAAATAACATCATGGTTGAAAATTTGCAATTTAACTTCAAAATCTTTGATCAAATCAAACATGACAACAATTGTCTTATTATAACCTTGCAGTTTCATATTTAATTCATTTAGATGTGAACACATATCAGTAAAAAACATTAATTTTGAAAGCCATTCAACATCCATTAATTCATTATATTTTTCAATGATTTTCTCATTATGTAAAAACAGTCTAATTTCTTTTAAACACTCAATGAATCTTTGAAGAACTTTTCCTCAACTTAACCATCGGACATTGTTGTACATAAGTAAACCATAGTATACTGAGTTTACTTCACTCAATGTGTAGATATAAAATTGATTAACTTAATCACAATGTTCATAACATCATCCAGTGACTTAAAGCTGGCCTTCATGCATAAAACCTGCTGATATATAATGCAATGAAAACCCAAAATTGAATGTCCAATACAGTTGGTAAATAAATTGAGAAAACTATTTTCTTTTCCGGTCATAAGCACCATCTGTAGTTACTGATACAATTTTGGCAACATCTATGTTGCAAATATCTATTCCTTTTGTTGTTGTTACTAATGAGGTTAAACTGATCAATTCTTCTTTGATATTATTCCCAACACAATAGCGAATAAAAATAGCCAAACGAGCTGATCCATTTATGTCTGTACTTTCATCAAGGCAGAGAGAAATTAAACTAGAAGATTTTATATCTCTTTTTGTTGGTAAGTTATGTTGTTAGCCATTTGCAGGATTCTTTCTTTAACTGTATTTCTAGCCAATGATAAATCTTTTATGCTCTGAATAATTTTTGCTTTGTTTTCAAAATCTTCAAAAAGAACTGGTGCACATTTCATCCAAGCTTCTTTCATATATTCTCCATCATTAAAAGGTTTCCCATGTTTGGCAATTACATTTGAAATAAAAAAAAACTAGCAGCAGTTATATTTGAATGATTTTCGATAAATTTCATTATAGATGTTGATTGAATATTTATATTTTTAAATGCTTGGGCAATATATTCTTTTTGTTCATCTTTACTTTTTTCACAGAGCGATTTATGATTGGTCTCATAATGCCGTTTTACCAATGATGTTCTCAATACAACTGTTCCAGAATATAAAACACATACTACCCTGGTGCCTTTGTTAATCATTCCATACTCATCAGTCCACCAATTTTGAAATTCTCTACTGCTTGATAATTTTTGTTTTTTATTTTCACTAGTCATATTAATATAATGGTAACAAATTTATTTAAAAGTAAATTTAAATGAGCTTTAATAATTTTATAAATCAAAGATTTATCATTTCACTTTTACAGCAAAACTTCAAGCAAAAAAAAAAGATCATTTGATGGCATTGATTATGCATTTCGTTCCTTTGTTTGTGATTTTGATTACATTAAAAAAATGAATGGTGTCAACACATTTAGGTGAAAAAAGATTAGGACAGAAAACCATTTGATTATTTTTACTTTAGATTTGAAAAAAATTACTTCAAAGAGTTATAAAATATTTTACTGAGTTTACTTTCTAGTTTTATTGGAATCATTTGACAGGTTTATAGAATATGATACCACAGTATACCATACCACTTTATTTGGCTTAAAATATAATTTATCACTTCTAATTAGAGTTCAATTGTAAATTGAATTCTAATATAATATATTTATTTATTTTACCTTTAGTTTACAGTAAATTTTTATTAGTACAGATTTTAGCAACAAAAAAAAATATTGAAGAAAATTATGATGTATAAATAGTTCACATGCCAGTAAAAAAATCCAATGTGCCATCTCTGGCACGTGTGCCATAGGTTCACCATCATTGTACTAGACTAATGGATTCACTCAAAAAGGATAAAATTCTGTCAATATTTTCCTGATTTGCAAAGATATAGTCTTACAGTGCCTTTGGGATTTTCATCCTAGAAGCACAAGCATTTCAATCCTTCAAAATGTTTTTTAAAACTTTGAATAATATGTCTTGTGAAATATTAAAGACTTTTAATGAACTTTAGATAACTGAATATATATATATGCATGTTTTAGTATTTATTTTTCATTGTTTTCAACTAAATAAAATTCTCACAAGAGGAATGCAAGATTTACAAAAGAATATAAGATAATATGATTTTAATTATATGATAGTTATTTTAATGATGATGATGTAGATATGTGTACAACTTTTATTGAAGAAAGATTTATTAAAATTGATGATTACAATTAGTAGTTAATAATATAATTGTTTATATATATTTTCTGTTTTATGGGTCTTTAAATAAAATTTCAGTCTTTTTGTTAAATTTAATTATTATGAGGTAATTATCACCTTATATTATTTGAAGGTATTTTTAAAGGTGGGTAAGCCTTAAGTTCTGTAGCTATAGGTAATTTAGAAAATTGTATTAAGAATAGTTTGTGATCATTTAGTAATCATAGAACATTATGAAGCAGATACCTAAATAATCTTGTGAACCAATAATTATTTGATTTCGTCATTTTATTCAGATACTTTTTCAATTTTTATTATACTTAGTTTTAATATTTAAACCCAATTTTTCCCACGTATTACGTGGGAAAAATTAGGTTTAAATATCAGCAAGTAATACTGTGATAATTCAAAAAATTAAAATTTCAATAAATATTGTAAAAACTACTATTATCTTTATTTTTAGAAGCTATATTGTAATTTTTGTGATTTGCAAGAATTGTAATAACAAAATGCAAAACTGATCGTATCTATTCATATAATTAATTATTTCAAATTTAAAATATCTACTTAAAAGTTTACGAAATGCTTGAAATAATGATTTCAGTGGATGGACCCCCATTTACATATTGTGGACCCCCAAATTTTTTTGCCGCTGGCAGGGATCCCCTGAAAGTGGAAATCGATTCCCGGGGGGCGATATCGACCACTTTGAAAACAGCAATCTAAAACATATCTTACATCATCTGAGTATTCATAGTTAAATTATATATGCTAATAGTAGCAACAAATATCAATAATGTTACTTCTAAAATCAGTGCACCTTGTCAAGCGTTGTTAGCCGTGAGGTCAGCGCAGTCGCCTTGCAAGCAAGTAGTTGTTTGCAGACGGTTGTGGGTTCGCCTCCTGGTCGATGCTATGACATACGAAAAGAAAAAATCAGTGCACCTTTAATTAAATGCAATATAAAAATATCATGTGACCATAAATAACCAATTACATGAAGAATGCAAAAATTATAAAAGACAAAAGTCATAATTTAGTAAATAAAAAAGCAATTTATTTACAAATGTAAAATAATAGAAATATAGTTATAAAAATAATAAATTCAATTCTCATCAAAATTTAGATCCAAAGATCTCCGATCTATATTGTACTAACACAAAATGGGTGTTTTTAGATATGTTGTGGAACAAATAAATCATTGGAGAGATTATTAAACAAATAGTAAATAAAACTTATTAAGTAATTAACGTGAAATAATGTTTTATTTGATCTTTATTATTGCACAGTCAGTCTCTCAAAATGAATATTTTAATATAAAACTTTTATTCATTTTTCCAAAGATAATAAAATATTTATCCTTTAAACTCAAATACATAAATACGTGTATTGTTATAAATTTATTTGACTTTTGCCTTCTTTCTACTAGATAATTATATACTGCTATAATAAATATTTATGACCATGGAGTAGGTACATATGATATTACAAATGATATGCCTACCCAGGCTAATATTGATGAATAAATTATAACACAAGTTGTTACAAGCTTTTCTCTACTAAACAACAATATTATTTTAAATACAAAATCTCATTGCCACAAATATAAGTCCACAAACTATTCTTAATACAATTTTCTAAATTACCTATAGCTACAGAACTTAAGGCTTACTCACATTATTAATTTTCATACCAGCATCGCATCGAGCAACTGCATGCAGTGAATAAAGTTTGTTCAGACCAAAACTTTTGCATGGACATGTCAAATTAGGCAATTATAAATAGGAATTTTAGAATCAAACATTGATTATTTCTATTCTGAATTTTGAGGAAAAAAAGTGGTTGAAAAATATTAACTTTATTTAGTGCAAAATACAGATGCAAATCAAAATGAATTGTTTAGGAGTATCTAAGGAAAGTAAATACAAAGTTTTAGTTAATTAGTTATCCAGATTGCGATCTCAACTGTATTTTTTAATTAAATATACCTGCTAAAACTCTAATTGCATACTCGAACAAAATATTAAATATCCAAACAACGATATAGTCAATGCTTCAGATATAGTAAAAAATAATTATTTCCTATTTTTTAAGATTTGTTTTTGTTTGTGTAGGTATTTTTTTAAAGATTTTGTGTTAAAGGAGTAGGAATTATTCAGATACTTTTTCAATTTTCATTATACTTAGTTTTAATGTAAGTGCTTCAATAGAATCTTACTCCAATCAATTAATTTTAATTTTTTTTATCTTATGAGATTTAAATAGCTTGTTTTTTTGGTTGACAGATATCTTCTACTCAACATGGCATAGGCTAAAAAAAAATGTAAGCAGTATAATATTGATTATTTGAAGTTCAGCTTTACTTTTATCACTGTCAGACAAGCATTTACCCATGTGTCCTTTGTGCACAAAGTTTTAAGCAATGATGTTATGAGTCTGTCTAAGCTGAAGGATTATCTGAGAAGGTTGCATCCTGACAAAACAAGTAAAGATTTGATATACTTTAAAACATTGAAAGAAAAACTTCAGGAGAGAATCATGCTAGATAATATCTTTGCTTCAAATGTTGGTTTGCTGGAATCTTACAAAATTTCATTATTCATAGCAAAATCAAGCCTCACACTATCAGAGAGCAACTGATTTTGCCAACTATTGAAAAGGTTTTAAAAAGTGTTCTACATAAATCTGCATATGATATTTTCAAAAAAATTCATTTGAGTGATAACATAATTCAAAGATGTATTGACAAAATGAGTCATGATATGGAAAGCTTCTTGTATAATTATCTAAAAACAAACCATTTTATCCTTCAAGTCGATGAGTAAACTTTAACTGGTAATGAAGCACTATTAATGGCATATGTTTGATTTGTTATGGACCAAGAAATCCATCAAGAATTGCTTTTTGTGAAAACTTTGACAATGGTTACTAAAGGTGAATCAATATTTAATGTTTTAAAAAACTATTTTATGGAAAAGCAGCAGACAAATCACCAGTCATGTTTGGTCACTATCATGGTTTTATAAACTATTTAAAACAAAATTACCTGGTATATTTGCAATTCATTGTGTCATTCACTGACAACATTTAGTAGCTAAAAATCTAAGTGCCAAAATGCATCAATCTCTCCAATTCATCATAACAGCAGTAAACAAGATTCATAAGAACATGTTAAATTCTAGGTTATTTGAGCAGCTGTATGAAGAAAATGATGAGGACTTCCATTAATTACTTCTTCACACTGAAATACACTGCCCTCAAAAGGCTTATATTTAAAAGATTTTTTTTTACTTTTTGAACCCATTTTAGAATTTTCGGACGATAAAGATCCCATTTTGAAAGAAAATTTAATAAAATGGAAGCCAAATATTTCTTATTTAACAGATTTATTTACTAAATTTAATGACATTAACTTACAGCTACAAGGAGATAGCCTGAATTTAATAAAAACAAAGTCCATAATTTCAGCTTTTTTTGCCAGAATTAACCTATTCAAACAAAACATTGGAAGGCATGAATTTTTGCGGTTCCACAACTTATCATGACAAATGTTCAAACATTTTGGCATATGTTCAGCATTTAAATGCCTCCACACAGACTTTAAAATTAGATTTGATGATGTTTTAACTATGGAAATACCAACTGGGTTATCTATCCATATGATGCAATTGAAGAATCGGATATTGCACTACAAGAAGAACTCATCAAAATGAGTACTAACCAAGAATTTAAAGTGCAGTTCCGGCTTCAGAAAATATAGCTATTACTTATCCTGCATTATGGAGTATTGCATGAAAATTTTTGATAGCTTTTCCATCTTCAGATCTCGTGGAAAGGGGTTTTAGCATAGTAACTAATCTGTTGACAAAAAAAAGAAATCATATGCAAATAACTGAATGAGGAGATTTAACGCTATATCTCAATCATTTGACTCCAAATATTAAGCAATTGCTATCAGAGCATCAAGTTCATCCTTCCTAATAACATCTTTAATTATTGTATTTTTAGTTTTGAACCTTAGCTTTATTTTATGGTTTTGTTACTAAATTCTGATTTTTTCCAAAATCCAAATATTTACAGTTTTGTGCTAAATTGTAAAGAGAATTTTAATTTAGCCTTTTTTTTTAATTTTGAGCTATTAACATTTAATTTTGTTTTATTTCAAAGGAAAATAAGATTTTTAATTTAATTGTTTCAATAAAGATCTGAATAAAAAAATTAAATTCGTTTTCTTTTTTTACAAAGCCCTATCAAAGTGAACAGCACTATGTCAACTGTGAAAAACATATTTTATGATATAAAATTTAGAAAATTTTAATATTAAGCAAGTAGGAGGTCTATGGCAAAAAAAATAATTTGGAAAATGACCCACATGACAAAAAAGTTTGGGGACCTCTGGTTTAGATACAATAAAATACTTTTTGTTATTTAGCCATATCGATGATAAAGGTTTATACTGGAATAATAAAATTGTAAGAGTCTTATTTATTACACTTAAATTATTTAAACCTTGAGATGACTTTAGATTGGATATAATTACTTTAAAATAGAATACACTAGTCCCACAAATATTATTAAATTTGTTTATATTTACATAATACACAGTTATATTTTAATTTCACAATAATTCTGAGAAATTTATTATTTATTAATACATCTTTTATAGTGTTATATTAAGTTTACATTTAAATAGTTATTATTGATATTATCCGCTTATTATGGGTTAAGCTAAGGTGGTGTCGAGCAGCTTCTGGTTAAGTGAGTGTTTTGATTGTTACATTATGTAAACAATCTATACATAATAAAATATAACATTCTGATTGTTTATCAAGTGCACAAGAAATTTGTGTTCAGAACAAGAAAGTTTTTAACCTTTTTCATATGTGCCTTAAACATTTATATAATAGCCAAATAATGTAGTTTTTGACTATAGAGGGACTTCTCAAACCTCAACACAAGATAGAGACCTTATAAAGATAAAATCAGCCATCTTATCTTTAATCTAAATTCTTATTTATATAGGCCAATCTGAAGCATCTTGATTTGAGAGCATAAAGATATTACTGTCTTCACATTTAAATAGCTTGTTAGAATTAAATATACACTAAGTGATTGTAAAATAAAATTAAAATGGATAACAGTCTAAACAGTTTTTTTTAACTTACACACACCATAATTTCTATAGCTGGAGTCATTACAATTCATTATGAGGATTTTTTTTTGCAGACTAATATTTCTTTCATAATGATTTGCATTAATTGAATCCATTTATAATTCTGTTGCTTTCCTTTACAACTTGCTATAATGTTCTTTATGATTCTCCTATCTTTGAAATTTAAGGTTTAAACATTTTCCTTCATTTTGATTAGAGATTCCTTCAAAAATAGCTTGATCATGTTCTACAGTCTTTTCTACTTATTTATTCTAATGAGGGTTCAATGTAGTTTGATTAAAACAAGAATCCAGATTACTTAATTTTAAAAAAAAACTTGACTATATATATAAGTTTTGTTTTTAACACCTTAGATCTTGTTTCCACATCTTTGTTAATTTTTTATTTTTAATATCTTTATGACCTCATTTAATTGTAATTGCAAGAATTTTAAAAACACTCTCATTATTATTTGACTGAATTTATAAAACATTGTAATTATTACATTTCTTGAATTTTTTTCTTGTTTTTGAATTTCATATTTCAAAACAGGGTAATCTTTTTTTATTAACTTATTTTTGATTTAATTATTTTAATTTTTTTATTTAAAAAATCCCTATTAAAGACATAACTGAATTGTTTTTCAATACATTAATTTTTGATAAGATCAACAATTTTAACATAGTTTATATAATTTAAATTCTCTTAAATTTAAATCCTTTTAACACATTTATTTCATTATTTATTATATAATGTTTTAATAATTTATTTCAACATTTGCATGTTATGTATTATTGTTACTCTTAATTCTTTTTTTTTTTAACCTTTCAACTCTTATATTTAGCAATTCTTATAACTAGGACAACCAGCTCATAATTATGTGGAAGACCTTATGTCTGACAGTGAAATGAATGAGACTTCATTTCATTATATATGTTTGTCAAAGATAAAAACTTAAATCTTTTAGAGGTCTCCAATATCTTATGATAATATAATGAAGTAATGATGGTTTTACTCTAATTCAGAATAAGCAGACACCCACTTATTAACCAACAATTGAATGGGTAATTGATCTAACTAGAGATTAGATAATGCTACCTAGACCATGACAGTTTCATTACTGCATTTATAGTTAAGAAAATACAATTTGATTCATGTTTGTTTGTTTTTTTTGCTGATCACCAAAAAATAAATTCTTCCTATTCTAAATAAAAATGCAAATAACAGTTCACCATCTATATATTATGATTTTATTTCATGCATTATCCATCTCATATGCTTATAACATTCATATCAATAAACCAACAGCTTTAAAATGGAACCTCATTTGCAAATGTTTGTTTGTGAAGAGATAGATCATTTGGTAAAAACTGAAACACTCAGATATATGTTGACCTGTGTAATGATTTATTTTATTGTGAATTTTGACCACAATCTTATAATGGTCATCAATCTCTGCGCATTGATATCTGACATAGATTTAACAGCTTGAGATTTTGAAATATTATGCTGGAGACTCATCAGGTCATATAACACTTAAAAGGATGTCTACTTATTAATGTGTATGAAACAATGTTATCTTAATATAAGAGCTTAAAATAAATTTGGGAAATTTGAACGTAACATTTTCTTGTAGTTTCAAAATTATAAACACATAATATTGCAGGTTTATTTTAAGAGAGATTATTATCCCTTTAAAAAAGAATGCTCATGCATGTTGGAATAAGAAGCAAAGATTGTAAAAAATAATAACGATTAAGAGAATATAATTACTTTGAAGCAAATGAACAGATAGTGAAAGATGCATTTGCATTTGTGGTTATCCTCTTTTATTTTTTCTCAATATTATAAAATAAATATTAATGACACACTTAATAAGGAAATCCAATTCTTCATATAGTAGTGCCACCAAGTGCAAGTCTTCATAATCAATGGATGCAGGAAATCACTACTATATGAAGAGTTTGGTACTCTTATTAACAGCATGTGTGAGCATACAAAATGGTGATCATGTGATGTTTTGATGGTTTAATGACACACTTATAAATAAAGGTTATTTAGAGGTATCACTGGAGATATAAATTTATAGCTAAAAACCCATGGGAAGGTTTTTAAGTCAACAAAATGCTGAGTTCAAATAATCCCCCCCCCCAAAAAAAAAAAAAAAAAATTGAAAATGTGAAAGTACTTTTATCAATGAGCTTTCACAATAAGCATGTAACTTGTAAACATCCAGGAGCTGGATACAAAGGTGTGATATAAAATATGCTCTATCTAATATTGATATTATTGAAATACATTATTAATGAGACTTTAACTTAAATCAAAATTGCTAATCAGCAATTATTGTTTTATAATGCTTGGTTGCTTTAAAAGTATATATTGAAAAATATATTTATATCACACTATATGTTTGTCCTCCATATACATGAAGTTTTAATGCCCAACAACATTATATATGTCACATATGAAGTGTAAATATTTAGTACTACTATACATGCTACATATACTATAATACTCTTATTCAGTATCTGTATTTCTTTGAAATGATATACATAATCTTGTAATTAAATGTTAATAAATATAGTAACATAAATATATATAAAGTACAACTTTAAAAACTTTTAGCCAACTAAGTCTAACAATTCATTGATTTTTACATTTGCTGTCTGTCTGTTTATTAAGTCATACTTACGTTTATTTATTAACATAGCTTTCTTTAATTTCCTTTTATTATTGTTTCTTTTGATAATAAAATGAAAATAAAGGAACCCATGTCTAATATATAAGTGTAAGCATGACTTAATAAACAGATAGGCAGAAATTGTTAGACTTTGAAGGTGTTAGTTGATGAAGACTATGAAGCTAGTCGAAAGCGCTCCTAGGTGGATAAAAGTTTTTAAAGTTGTACTTTATATATATATGTTACTGTATTTATTAATATTTAATTACAAGATTACATATAATATATATCTAATAATTAATGATTTGAATTGAAATTGCAACACATTATTAAGCTTCAAGAGAACTATAAAAAAGTACATGTATTTCCTAGAATTCAAGTAAGTAATGAATTGGTGTGTAATACTGGTATTCATATTTATTTATTTTAATTTTCTGAATTCCCAAATATTAACACTCTAATCATTTTAATTTATAATAGGAAAAGAGAGGAAATGGTATGAAGGTTAACATTTATTTATTAATTTATTGTTTATAAAATAAAATCATTTATTAATTTTAAAGTGACTTTGATTACTTAATAATGAAAGGATTATATAAGTATAAAAAAGAATATAGAGTTCATGTTTTGATCTGATGTTATAGAATCAAGTTTATTCATCGCATAATTAGGTCTTTCTTCAATAAAGAAAGAATAAACCACCATGCATGTATTCATTTGTGGTCAAAGAACATTTATCTTCAAAAGAATGATTGATTAACTTATTTTACTCCAGTTTTATACAAAATATAGAAGTGCTCAATCGTCATGAACAATTTATAGCCTATATTATATTTTATATAAATCAAATACTATTTGTTCCTAGGCATGAATTTGAATCCAAGGGATAGATATGCACTACATAAACACATCTGGGATTTAGCATCAGCTTTTTTGATGAAAAAATGATAAGCTCCATTGATTTCTTATACATTGTAGTACACTCTTGTCACGACCAGTAAAATATATAATACAAATAATATCTTATAAAATAAACACGATCAAAAATAAACAATACTACCTTAAATTAAATATAACTTGCAGAATAATACTGCATTCATAAATTTACCAAATGTCCAGAATATTTTTCTTCTTTAAAATAGTTAATAAAGTCCAGATGGTTTAATTTCAGTCGCAAACAGATAGATCAGATAAGTATCATATGATAATAGTATCCGATAATCGCTGAAACACCTATGGGCACTAAATCCATGGCTGCCTTACTATTTAAAATTGATATTTAAAAAAATTAAAATTAATTAACGTACATTTTTAAAATAATAAATACTTTATAAATTTTAGAATTATTTTCATTGAAATGAAAAACAAAAGGTATAATGCTCACATATACATATTATAAATTTAGATGCAAAAATCAATAAATGCTTTTAATTGAAAGAAAACCTTTTGATTTTTCATTAAGGTTGGAGGTCAAGAATCTATCCCCCCCCCCCATAAGTTATGGTTTTTATCACATACACAGTTTGTACCAATGTAAAGGACTGGTTCTCTCTTCAAGATATCTGTAGCATTATCTCTGAATCAATGCAATATTTTATGGAGTATCATAGTTAAGCTATTCTCCATAAAAAAAGTTAAGGCATGAGCATATCTGGATCATGAATTATGGCATGAAATGTAACACTGTGTTTTATATCTTTGAAAATAGTTTTCAATGCTTTCCATGTAATTATAAACTCCTGCAAACCACTTGGTTTTATGACAATCACTTCAAATATTTCAGTAGCAATTTTGTCTAATGCAAAGCAAAATTTAATGTTAGTGCCTAGTCCCATTATGAGTTAAGGTATATGAAACACATTGTCACATTTTATCTCATAACAGATGCACACTAGCATTTAAATTTTTTTGTGGAGAATAGCTAGGTTATGCTACATAACACATGCATTGCTTTAGGGGTGCCTTTTCAGAAAATTTGGAGAAAAAAACCAATCATCTTTTTACTGGTATGTATTGTGTAAATATTTACATGGTAATTTTACATGGATGACTTGCTTACTAACATCATGAAACAATATGATGAGTTTATTGGTTTTAATATCTGAGTTTGAGGACAAGCAAATTTATCTTTTTTTATTTATTTCAGAAATTTGATAATTGTTGGCAGAGACATCTGATAGTTTAAGGGGAAATTAATTCTCTCTGTGTGTATATAAGTATGTGGTAGAATGAGTTCTTTGGGGAAAAAAACAAACTATAATTTACTGCTATCCTCTAAATTAGACATCAATTAAATCATTATCTTCCATATATATATATATAAGCAAAATTTAATACTGTCTAATGCTATACTAGTAATTATAAATAAAATAGAAATTCATATAACATTACAATACTAACCAAAAACAAAATTTTACTAAAATTCTTCCACAACCATAGTTTTATCTATTAACAAATAGACTGTTCAAGCGAACAAAACAAAATAGCCTTTTCACCAATGTTTTGTATGTATATATATAGTATTATTTCCAAGAACTTTTGTATAATAAAAAATATAGTAGCTCTGTAGAAAGTAATTGTTATTGTACAGAAACATCAGCCATTTAGCTACTATATTTCAATAATATTATGAATTCATCATTTATCCATAAGTATATTAGAATATATATATATACACACACACAAAATAGTGATGGAAAGGCTATTTTACTCAGTATACATATATGTTGTATGTTTAATTGAATTTCTCTTGAAAAGGTCTATTTGTTGACAGATGAAACCATAGTTGTGAAAGAATTTTAGTAAAATTTTGTATTTTGGTTAGTATTATAATGTTATATGAATTTCTACTTTATATATATAATCATATGTTTAATTGTCTGGCAGGTTATGTCACATTTTAGCACTCAGGTGGCAGATTAAATATACCACTTCCAATTAATTGAATAAATTGAGATTTTTTTTCTACTTTATTAGGAACATTTAGCTCTTTAAGTTAGCCATTCTACGAACTGCCTAAAATGTAAATTATACAAGTCATCTCCAGTTTTTGAAGTGCATATTTAATATGTTACTGTGGAAAAATTTATAATACATTGTGTATTCTCTAAATCTAATTTTGTATAACTTAAAATATGTCAATATTTCATTTATTTATTTTTGTTTTAAGCAAAACGTTGCTCTAAATTTGAGACACGAATAAATTATGCTTAAGAACTGCTATGCAATAGTAAAGCATCTACAATGATGATAGTTTCCTATAACTTAATTACCCCAAGTTAATTTGGGCAGAAAATTTTAAATATATGTATGTAAAGTTTATTTATTTAATTCTGGGGTTTTTTTTATGGAAAAAAATAATTATTTTCATGTCCCTTTCCTAAATATATATCTTGGCCTCTAGACACTATAAATAACAGGTAGTACGACGACAATTATATAATAATAAAACTTTTAATTGTTAATCAATAAAAAATATTATAGTTATGGTGTTCGAAACATATTATAAAAAATGAAGATCTTATTTACATTTTTAAAAATTAAAATATATATATAAACTGCAATTGAACTCAGTTTTATGCTTAGTGACGCAAGCGTGAAGCAATAGTATTTTATTCAATTAATTTCAATAATCTTACAGCTTTTCTTTTTTTCTCCCAAGGAAATCAATTATTAAGCAGTTAGCAAATTACTAGAATGATTTGTTAATATTCCTAATATAAAAAATTACTTTTTTTTTTTTTTTTTATAGAATAATTTATTATTTTTCTAGTTTTTGCTACAACAAAACTACATAAAGAACATTAAAATGTTCTATACCAGCGGTCGGCAACATTTTGGATATTGCGGACCACTAACATAATTTTTAAAGATACCAATTAATATGAGCATTGAGTATGATATATATTTATTTATATATTAATAATTTTAATTTTAACACAATAATAAATAATAGTAATATATATTAAAAATTAGTGCGATTTTTGCTGCTCTTGGTTTAAAATTATTTTACTAATCCTTGGCTCCAATGATGTCACCCCAACATGTAAAGGAGCTTGCAGCTACAGTTTTTTTTCATGTGTCATAGCATCGATCAGGAAGTGAACCCGCTAACCCGGGACAACTGCTCGTAAGGCTAAGGCAGCTGTGCTGACCTCTCGATCACCAATGCTTGACTGCTTGCAGTTACAGTTGAGAACGTTTTTGCACACAAGTAGGTCGTTGTGAATAGAGTCAACATTTTTAAGGCTTTTTCATTCAATATTGGATATCCACTTTTTACAGACACCCAAAAATGACTTCTTGAAGATGAGTTGAATTGAAGTTTGGGACTAAACTTTTTTTTCTCCACATTTAAATTGCTTTCCTCAATATTTGAATTAAATGGATTTACTATCCACATATTTTCACTTCTGGGATCCTCTTCTTTTGGATATTTATTTTATAAAGCGCAGACGGTATTGAAATTAAACTGAGAGAGTGCAAACCTCTCAAGCGCTTATAACTATTAACAGCCAATCAGATCGTAAACACTGAGACAGAGAATATAACAAGAAAAGGGTGGTTCTACCCTCTTCTTTACTTGTCTTTCTATATATTGAAGCCAGTCTAAAGTACTTAGATCTGAAAACATGAATCTTAAATATCTTCACACTCAACTCACTGAGTTTTTTTCTTGTTAAATTCTTTGTCTCAGTGTTTACGATCTGATTGGCTGTTAATAGTTATAAGTGCTTGAGAGGTTTGCACTCTCTCAGTTTAATTTCAATACTGTCTGTGCTTTATAAAATAAATATTATTTACATATGTAGCTGCAAGTTATAACATCGAAAAACTACTGTGTAGTAAATCAAAAGATTTCACGCTGTACGTTTGTAATTTGAACTCAGTGAGTTGAGTGTGAAGATATTTAAGATTCACACTTTCAGATCTAAGTACTTTAGACTGGCTTGGATATATAGAAAGACAAGTAAAGAAGAGGGTGGAACCACCCTTTTCTTGTTAAATTCTCTGTCTCAGTGTTTATGATCTGATTGGCTGTTAATAATTATAAGCGCTTGAGAGGTTTGCACTCTCGCTTTAATTTCAATACCATCTGCGCTTTATAAAATAAATATTATTTACATATGTAGCTGCAAGTTATAACATTGAAAAACTACTGTGTAGTAAATCAAAAGATTTCACGCTGTACATTTGTAATTTGAACTCAGTGAGTTGAGTGTGAAGATATTTAAGATTCATGCTTTCAGATATAAGTACTTTAGACTGGCTTGGATATATAGAAAGACAAGTAAAGAAGAGGGTGGAACCACCCTTTTCTTGTTAAATTCTCAGTCTCAGTGTTTACGATCTGATTGGCTGTTAATAGTTATAAATGCATGAGAAGTTTGCACTCTCTCAGTTTAACTTTTTTTGGATAGTAATGTTCAAAAGACTGTGTCACTGCAAGTGCTGTTGAACAAGACCTATTATCTGTCAGTTGACGTCTTTTTCTTTCATGTATTTATCCAGATTTTGGAAACATCTGCAAATCTTCATAAATTAATAATGTTTTCCATGACAATATTTTTTTCTGAAATGCGCCCATTTTACTTCACAAAATAAAAACACCTGAAGATTGTCCTGTGAATAGATATATTCAACTTATTTAACAAATAAAAAATGTCTATCAAATAAGCAAGCTTTGCTACCCAGTCATCATTAGAGAAGAAATTTTGGAATTTAGAATTACTTTGTTGTTGAAAGAATATAATTAAAATAATTCAATTCTACCTTCATGGATTTTACAACAACTGAATATTTAAGCTTATGATATTTTAAGAGTATGGAAAAAGAAAACAACTAGCAGTTATATATAGAAAACAATTAATAAGTCACCCTTTCAGAATTGAATAACATTTATAAAATAAATAAGGTTTCAGAGCATTAATTAGCCTAAGTTCTGGATTCCCCAGGTAGAATTCAGAATTAAACAAATAAATTTTTATACTAAAACATAAACAAAATGTTGACTCGTAAAACAATCTGGTGAGCTTATTAATTAATAATGCATTATGTTTTAAGGGGACATTAGTAATCTTAATTCATGGAGATTTACTTAAAAGGAAGAAAAGATTTTAGAAATTCAACTTGTCAGATTGCTTGAGATTGGCATATTAATAATAAAAGCATACATATAAAATCAAGTAATAAATAACTATAAATAAGTGACCACACCAAAGTTAAAGAAAGTTAGAGCATATGAGAGAGATTAAAATTCATAAAAATTCTTTAAAAACAATTTACATTTACATTTTAGTAAAACACAGTTAATAAATAATACATTAGGAGAAATCTTAATAGAGTTTGAGTCTAGTTAGGCAAGCTAGATTTAGTTTCAATGGTGGCAGTTTGAAATAATTTACCTTGCACCATTTAATAGTCCATTTTTCAAAGTACGGCATTTAATGGATCCATGTGAATTCTTCTTGGTGACAGCCAGCTTCTGATCAGCATTCTAAAGTTCTTTTTTAGGCTTTTCTTCATTTCAGGGCAGGAGGATATTATGGCAGCAGAAGATGACCCCACAAGGGTCGGGAAAGTGATTGGTTTTACCCGATCATCATTTTCATATTTCAAAGCAGCATCGGTTATAACAGCACAGTTCTCTAAATAGTACCTAATCCTCTGGTGATTAAAATTAGCCCATTTTATATACTGCTCAGGTATTTGAAAAATGCTTTTAATTTATTTCTAGCTCAAATTTAATCTTTAATATAAAATCTTAAGTTTTCTTTGTTCATTGTTTGAAGATGCAATCGCCAAATAGCTGTCCAAAAATAAATTCAAATCTATTTTCAGATTGAAAATAGATTTGATAAAAATGTTTACACAAAAGCAAAATCTATTAATCCCATTCTTAATTTTATTTTCAGTAAAACCTTAAAAATTCCTTCCCAAGATTAAAACAATATTATATTTCCAACCCTTTAATTATTTTTTGACAATTAACGATTGCATCTTCCATCTTGGATTTTGACAAAATATACAATTTAATAGGAAAAACAATTTAAAAAGAAAAAGTTTTAAAATGAGGTATAATAAAATATTTTTTAAAAATCAATATTTTGTTAGTATGTTTGCTCGTATATATATATATATATATATATATATACGAGCAAACATATATAGTATGTTTGCTCGTATATATATATATTGTAACCTAGTGTTATTGACACTTGGTTTACTTGGCATTATTTCTGCAGGAAATTATGCTATTCTTTAAAGAAATAAAAAGATAAAATAACAATAGTAATAATTGATTAATAAAGTATGCTATTCACTCACTTTGGCATGTTTTGGGTGAATAACTAATAGATTTAATAACTCAATGTCATTTATAAAGAGAGAACATGAATAATTTAATTGAGATATTAATAATTAGAGCAAATTAATATGGTATAAAAGCTAAACAGTAATTGATATTGGATGGGTAAAGGGGAGAGTGGATGAATGTCTTATCATAAAGCACAATAACTTCTGGTAATTTCTTTTTGTAAAAAAAAAAAAAAAAGAAATAATGTTTAAAGAATTATACATCACTGATTGTTAATTTAATGTATTTATTATTATTTTTTATATTGTCAAATTACTTTGTAATCCAGGTAAATAATACTAAAACTATATGATTGTAATAGGTTTTTCCTTTCTTTTGTTTATGTTATAATCAAATGATTATTTTTCTGTAAGAGGTCGCTAAAGTAAAAAAAAAAAAATAACAACAAAACAGGACAGCCAATTACATAATCGAGATTATTTTTTTTTTTGAAAAAAGATATAGTCTGCTTTTAGTTTTCAAGGAAGGAACAGTGCTGAAATTTGGTAACTCAATTTTTTTCATTTTATTTTGCAGAAATAAATGTAATCAAAGTAAAATTTTAATAATATAATGTGTGGCTAAATTTTTTTGATAAGGCATCCTGATTTTCTTTGCCATCTACCTATTTAAAAACCTTTTATACTTAAAATTTTATTGTCTCGCGCTAAAGTTCAAAAATGACAGATGTAACTAAAGGAGTCACGAAAAATTATATTATATCTAAATTAAGGAAAAGAAGTGATTTCCAAGAAAAAAAAAATAATTATTTATTAACTTTATGTCATTTATTGATATTTTCTTGGTATAGAAAGAAAAAAAAAATTGAAAGAAATATTTTGAAACCAAGGAAAATCAACTAGAAACATTTTCGCGCTCTTTCTAAATATTGTCTGCCTTTACAAGTAATGTAGTTACATACGTTAAAATATGTTTTATTCACCAAGAATTGTCTGGAAATAATAATAATGATAAATAAGATTAAATTATGCACCTGTATATTTTTTTTTGAAAAAAATATAAACTTTCTCAGAGTAAATATAGGAAGAGTTATATAGGGGCATTCTTACGGAGAAGTTACCGTTAAAAAATTTATAATTCCTAAAGTATGAACAAAACCAAATATCTTAGTGACTTAATGATAAAAATAAATGATATATTATATTACACATCAGTTGGATTTATTAAAACTTCCTATACATGTAAATCAGCTGCAGTTATTATCAGAATAATCTCTCGGAAAAATTGCGCATTTCCGTCCATAAGTAAGCTAGCTAATATGAATTGTACGTATCGTCAATAATAAAAAAGAAAAGAATTGTGTATGTTTATCGTCTATCGTCAACTGTTCATTATGTTAGAATATGTATATTTTATTTTCTTTGGATCCCAAAATTGTAGCAGTTTAATTCAAGTAAGAATTAATCTTCAATTATGCTATATGTTTCTTTACCTAATTTTATAGAAGCACAAAATAAAAGAACACTTTTATTTAAAGGAAGTGATAAATATGCGTTTATTGTTTTTAAACTTGCTTTGTGAAATACGACTGGATAAAGCTCTTCACCTGGACCAATTGCTCAACAGAAAAACATTTTCTAATGAGAGAATATGCACTTGTTAATTAATGATTGTTTAAAACTAAGTTATAAATGATATGTATTTTTTTGTTATATCACATAGGTTAAAGTCTGTATGGTCAAGTGATATTTAATAGCCTTGTAATGACAAAGGTATGTTTTAATATAATAATTATAGGTTAAGTTGATATTTAACATGAAAGAAAAAAAATCTATAAAATATGTTTTAATTATTACATACAATTGTAGGTAGAAATTTTGTATGTTAGATATGTAAAGGAAAAATATTTAGATATTTAAGGGGTAAAATAAATATTGAAAATTATCAGAAGTAACTAAAAAAAAAAAAAATGCTATAACAAAATATTTCTTGTTAAATTTTTGAAACGAATTTATACTGTATTAATTGAGGAATTTATTCCTAATTATTCTTAAATAACACATCCACTTTATTTAGTTTAAGATAGTATGCTACCAACTATTTTTGAATGTTCCTTTATTAAAATTAAAATTATTATACTTTTATTCTATGATGTCCATTGATTTCAGATGTTGATCAAAGTATACACGGTAACATAAGTTTATTATAATCAGTGTATTTACTTATCCTGCCCAGATATAGCATTGGTATATGCTTAATATTCGCATAGGTAATAATTATAATGTATTTAATTTGTGGGATGAAAAATGATCTCCCCAAAAGCTTTGTTTTCCATGAGAGGAAGATTTTAAATATAATGTTCGGGTATGTTTATAGCCCAAGTGATCGATTCTCATAGATAGGACGATCAAGAATTTATCTAGCATTTAGTATGCTTCATTCGTTTAAATCCCAGGAGAGGATTGTATTTGGTGTGTGTTCGTTGTATGCCCAAGTAAGAGGCAAGAAACCACCAAAATATTTTAATGTAGTAGATTACTCTACAGACCTTCGTGGTTATTCCATATTCCTCATGTGAAAATAAAGATAACTCCACCATGGAAGGTGTTGATTATTGTGCTTAATTTTGAAAGTTCGGGCAAGATAAAGGTTATATTGGAGGTGTTAGTTCCTCAAGATCCACTTTAGTATAAATAGTGCATTAGTAACTAGGATCGATATCTGTATTGTGCTGTTAAATATTGCTAGTATTTGACAAGTAAATCAATGGAGAAAGTAATTAAAATTGCGTAATTTAAAACGCTTATAACATGAAGGAATATTCAAATGCAATATTTAATTCTGGTTAGTAATTAAATAATACTCATATTTAAAATTATACGTATGAATAAAATTTGTATCATAACTTAAGTTAGCATTAAGTTAAACGTAAGAAGGTAAATGTGACTTCTGATAACTGGCCTATAATTAGAATAGGTTATCCCATTAAAGACCATAAATAAAGTAAATGTATTAGAAATAAATTTAATATTTTGCGTATTGCAGATGATTGGATTAATCATTTAAAAAAACAAAAAACAAAAATAGTTAGTCAATAATTTTGAATAAAAGCTTCTACAAGGTTACCAAAATTTAATAATTAATGTATTGGTAATGAAATGTACTTGTAGTTAATCAATCCATATGATTGCATACAGGAGAAGTAGTAACCTCTAGTCCATAACCAAAAGAGTATACAGATTAATATCAGTTATATTTTATATTTTTGTATTACTATGGGATTATTGAATAAATGTTCATATATTTTTTTTTGTGATAATAATAAATTATAGTCTTGTTAAAATTTGTTGTAGATTCATTTTTTTTGTTTTTATATGCTAAATATAAGTGTTTGCACAATATTTGCAAAACCTTTTCTTGAGTCCGAAATCATTTCAAACCCTTAAAAACTTAATAGACCAGAGAAATAAATTTAAGCAGATCGGAATATGTCATTATATTTTAGTTTAATGATAATTATTTATGGAGTTGAAAACTTAAGACTAAACATTCACCTTTGTGTAAAAAAAAAAAAAAATGAATTTTTTTTCCAAACCATTAACTTTGGTTGCACATTATTCCATTCCCATTTAGTTAAATTGTCTAAGTAATAAATCTTAGTTATATGATTGTGTTGTCATGGATGATGGAAGGACACAAAAAGCACCCTTGTCTTTTTATTATTCTGACTGAGATTCTGAAAAAAAGGGCTGTGTTATTCAAAATTATACGTCATTATTGAATAGAATTATCATCTCTTTAAATAATATAGCAGTTGATATGAGAGATGAAGACACATTGAATTTAAGTAAAATAAATGTTTCCTATAGCCGACCAGAATGCCAGTCATATGCGACAACACAATACCGCCGAGCATTTCCTTACATGAAACAAAGAACCCTGAGATTAATATTATTATAATTATTCTTTAAATTAATAAGTGATCAATTATTGTTGTTATTACAATCGTGGCATGGCTTAAGAGAATTGAATGTACAATTGTATTATATGAAAAGTATTTTAGATCATATTGGCAAATTAGTGGATATTTGTTTTATTTTGGTTGCCTTAATTTCCAATAACCTGAAAAATTAGTATCATGGGTGAAAAGTGCAAATAAGCAAATAAACTAATAAATAAATAAAAATACAGCTCGAAAATTTCTAACCAGGTATTTCTATTGGGTTAGAAATGGCCGCCCAACTACAGGAACCATCGATGGCTATAGCTGGCCACGAGGAATTTAGTAAACTTTTCTTGAAGTCAATATTAATATTGTTTGCACTTGAATGGATTAGTTATTCATTGACTAAAAATATTTGCCAATAATGAATTGTTTTAGCCATAAGATATTATGTGAATATCTATTATATGATCTAATCTTTTGCCACTGAAAAATAAATAATTAAGTTGTCAGTTTATGATGTTGTGGTCTGTAGGCAATTCCATAAAACACTGTAATGATTTTATCATTTATGATGATCTGTTTGTCTGGTCTTGTGATTGGCACTTATGCTATATTACATAATATCTAATGAGATTTATATGGACCAAGAAGCATGTGAAAAAAAAAAAGAGCATATTTAGTAGTTAATGTTGGAGCTTTAGGGATATTAAATGTCAGAGCATAGTTTTTGGTGTAGATTGTTTTTGGTAGGAGAGGCATGGAGGCAGGATGTCTTGTCAATAATTTCTTATAGATAAATTTATTAATAGTTCATTGCTAATATTTCAGTACTGTTAAATACTAAAAGAGTTAGAATTTTAATATGAGTGAAAACAAAGATAATCATAGTATTTCTGAGGATTTGGGAGGATCCCAAGAGTTACAATCCCCTGATACACAGACTCCATATTTTAGTGTAGAATTAAAAGAGGAAGGGGAAGATTTGGATATAGCTAACCCAGAAGAAGCCACAATAATAAAGGGAAAACATGAAAATGAGCCAGATCAATTAATGAGAAATACATTGGAGGAATTCTTGAAAAAATTAGAAAAATCAAATAGTGAATTGAAAAGTCAGATACAAAACTCAAATAGTGAATTAAAAAGTGAATTAAAAAGTCAGATCCAAAACTCAAATAGTAAATTAGAACAATCAAATAGTGAATTAAAAAGTCAGATCCAAAACTCAAATAGTAAATTAGAACAATCAAATAGTGAATTGAAAAGTCAGATACAAAACTCAAATAGTGAATTAAAAAGTGAATTAAAAAGTCAGATCCAAAACTCAAATAGTAAATTAGAACAATCAAATAGTGAATTAAAAAGTCAGATCCAAAACTCAAATAGTAAATTAGAACAATCAAATAGTGAATTAAAAAGTCAGATACAAAATTTAAATATTAAATTAGAGAATCAAATGCAGGAGATCAAAGAGACATCTCAAAATCAAGTACAGGAGATAAAGGACTTAAGGGAAGATTTGAGAAATCATGTAGAAGAATCAAAATTGGCCTCTGAAAAGCTGGAAATAAGAATAAGGAAAGAGATCGAAACAAATTCTGAAAGGGCAGAAAATATGATTGAGGCTATCCAGCAGGTCTTTAAAAGTCAATATATTGTATTAAACAATGAAGTACAGGAAATAAGAAATTATCAAAAGGAAACAGTAGTATTTCAAAGAGAAGTTCAGGATAGAGTTGAATCTATTAAGGGAGAATTAGACAGTGCTAGAAGTGAAGTTAGTAATTTGAAAGAGGAAGTTAAAAGTATAACTCTAGCACCTGACAATGTAGTGAAAGGATGTCAGAGCCAGATTACCAGATTAATAGCTAAACTAGAAACTCAAGAGTTAACCCAATGTGAGATTAATCAAAATCTAGAAAGTGAGCTAAGTCAAGTTATGGGAAGAGTAGAAAATTTTAATGATATAATAAAGAGTAATGCACAGCTATTACATAATAATCTCCAAGATGAAATAGGGGAATTAATGACTCAGTGTGAGAGTAAAGTCTATCAAAGGTTAGAAGATAAATTTGGGATAGATAAAGATGAAACTATTAACCAATTGGAACAACAGATTAAACACTTAAATGTGGGTTTAAAAGATAGTTCAAAGAGAATGGACTGTGAATGGCAGAACTATAAGTTAGAATTAGAGAGTCGAATGCAAGCTATAGACTATAATAGGGATAATTTTACAAAAAGTAAAAAAATTGTTCAAAGTAAAGGTTTATCTGAAACTCAAGTAAAGGAAACAAATAATGGTCATAATAACCAAGTAATATCTGAGTTACATACGGTAATTAGTCCAGTAGAATCAATGTACGATCCATTAAATGAGGCTAGAAGTAAAGTCATGCTAGAACCAGAAAGTAATAGCTCCATGGCCTTAAAATTCTTAAAAATAAAATTTTTTAGAGGTGAATATCTGGAGAATCCACACGAGTATCTCCAGAATCTGGAGGAGTTATTCACCTTATGTCATTTATCTGAGATAGAAAAGATTGCTATTGCCGCTAACCATTTGTGTGCAGCATCTAAAGACTGGTGGCAATCATTATTTATTAAACCAGAAACATATGGAGACTTCAAATATCTTATGTTAGCCAGTTTTTGGGGGGAAGACCGCCAAGATAACCTGAGATATCAGATATCTCAGGAAAGATATCATGCAAATAAGGGTAGTTATACTCAGTTTTTCAGGAGTCAGGCCGTCAAATTGAAAACCTTGACAGCTTATCCTTTATCTGAGACACAAATTGTGCGAATAATTCGCCATAATCTGCCGAGGCATATAGAGCAGATCTTGATTGCTGCTGACAGACATACCATAGAAGAGGTAGTAGAAATTTTAGATTCGTTAGAGACCAGTGATAGGAATATTGATAATAGAATTAGGGTAAATAGAGACACCCATCCTATGGTGGGTAATATCAATTTTGCAGATAGGTCACATATGGGAAGGAGGAAGTTAGTGAGAGAAAAAGAATATTATAGGACGAATCCCTATGGTAGACAGAATAGCCACCTCAGTAGGCCAACAGTTAAGAGTAGAATTCTGAATGAGAATCAGCCTTCTACTAGTGGTATCCCAACAATACCAAAGAAAAATATAAAAGGTAGTAAAAGTAGCGGGGCATTAAATTAAAAAGGACCTCGCAGGAACGTTCCTCACTTCGGGGCCCTATTTTTAAACATAGGGGGAACAGCATGATGTGGATTATTAATAATATAGACCTTGACATTGATTATTTGGAACCTGGCAAAATGTCTGATAAACGCACTCGTTATTCCAAAACCAGTCCACATCCTTTTAAAGTCCATGATTTTGTTTTAATTAGAACTCCCCATGTGAGTAATCTCCGGAAACATATGTTTAGAAAATTCATGTATCTTTATGAAGGCCCCTATGAAATTGTGAAACAAGTGGGTGAGAATGCCTTTTTGGTCTCAACGCCTGATGGAACAAGAGGTACCTATAATGCCCGAAGCTTATTAGCATATCCCAAGAAAAATTAAATCCTTAAAACTGTATTTATTGACGTAAGAAAGAAGTAGGATATAGACTTAGTAATACCATAAGAAGTGTTAAAAATGCATATATTATTTTATTTTTTATTTATTATAACAGTGGGAGAATTGTAACCTAGTGTTATTGACACTTGGTTTACTTGGCATTATTTTTGCAGAAAATTAATGCTATTCTTTAAAGAAATAAAAAGATAAAATAACAATAGTAATAATTGATTAATAAAGTATGCTATTCACTCACTTTGGCATGTTTTGGGTGAATAACTAATAGATTTAATAACTCAATGTCATTTATAAAGAGAGAACATGAATAATTTAATTGAGATATTAATAATTAGAGCAAATTAATATGGTATAAAAGCTAAACAGTAATTGATATTGGATGGGTAGAGGGGAGAGTGGATGAATGTCTTATCATAAAGCACAATAACTTCTGGTAATTTCTTTTTGTAAAAAAAAAAAAAAAAGAAATAATGTTTAAAGAATTATACATCACTGATTGTTAATTTAATGTATTTATTATTATTTTTTATATTGTCAAATTACTTTGTAATCCAGGTAAATAATACTAAAACTATATGATTGTAATAGGTTTTTCCTTTCTTTTGTTTATGTTATAATCAAATGATTATTTTTCTGTAAGAGGTCGCTAAAGTAAAAAAAAAAAAAACAACAAAACAGGACAGCCAATTACATAATCGAGATTTTTTTTTTTTTTGAAAAAAGATATAGTCTGCTTTTAGTTTTCAAGGAAGGAACAGTGCTGAAATTTGGTAACTCAATTTTTTTCATTTTATTTTGCAGAAATAAATGTAATCAAAGTAAAATTTTAATAATATAATGTGTGGCTAAATTTTTTTGATAAGGCGTCCTGATTTTCTTTGCCATCTACCTATTTAAAAACCTTTTATACTTAAAATTTTATTGTCTCGCGCTAAAGTTTCAAAAATGACAGATGTAACTAAAGGAGTCACAAAAAATTATATTATATCTAAATTAAGGAAAAGAAGTGATTTCCAAGAAAAAAAAATTAATTATTTATTAACTTTATGTCATTTATTGATATTTTCTTGGTATAGAAAGAAAAAAAAAAAAATAATTGAAAGAAATATTTTGAAACCAAGGAAAATCAACTAGAAACATTTTCGCGCTCTTTCTAAATATTGTCTGCCTTTACAAGTAATGTAGTTACATACGTTAAAATATGTTTTATTCACCAAGAATTGTCTGGAAATAATAATAATGATAAATAAGATTAAATTATGCACCTGTATATTTTTTTTTGAAAAAAAAATATAAACTTTCTCAGAGTAAATATAGGAAGAGTTATATAGGGGCATTCTTACGGAGAAGTTACCGTTAAAAAATTTATAATTCCTAAAGTATGAACAAAACCAAATATCTTAGTGACTTAATGATAAAAATAAATGATATATTATATTACACATCAGTTGGATTTATTAAAACTTCCTATACATGTAAATCAGCTGCAGTTATTATCAGAATAATCTCTCGGAAAAATTGTGCATTTCCGTCCATAAGTAAGCTAGCTAATATGAATTGTACGTATCGTCAATAATAAAAAAGAAAAGAATTGTGTATGTTTATCGTCTATCGTCAACTGTTCATTATGTTAGAATATGTATATTTTATTTTCTTTGGATCCCAAAATTGTAGCAGTTTAATTCAAGTAAGAATTAATCTTCAATTATGCTATATGTTTCTTTACCTAATTTTATAGAAGCACAAAATAAAAGAACACTTTTATTTAAAGGAAGTGATAAAAATGCGTTTATTGTTTTTAAACTTGCTTTGTGAAATACGACTGGATAAAGCTCTTCACCTGGACCAATTGCTCAACAGAAAAACATTTTCTAATGAGAGAATATGCACTTGTTAATTAATGATTGTTTAAAACTAAGTTATAAATGATATGTATTTTTTTTGTTATATCACATAGGTTAAAGTCTGTATGGTCAAGTGATATTTAATAGCCTTGTAATGACAAAGGTATGTTTTAATATAATAATTATAGGTTAAGTTGATATTTAACACGAAAGAAAAAAAATCTATAAAATATGTTTTAATTATTACATACAATTGTAGGTAGAAATTTTGTATGTTAGATACATAAAGGAAAAATATTTAGATATTTAAGGGGTAAAATAAATATTGAAAATTATCAGAAGTAACTAAAAAAAAAAAAAAATGCTATAACAAAATATTTCTTGTTAAATTTTTGAAACGAATTTATACTGTATTAATTGAGGAATTTATTCCTAATTATTCTTAAATAACACATCCACTTTATTTAGTTTAAGATAGTATGCTACCAACTATTTTTGAATGTTCCTTTATTAAAATTAAAATTATTATACTTTTATTCTATGATGTCCATTGATTTCAGATGTTGATCAAAGTATACACGGTAACATAAGTTTATTATAATCAGTGTATTTACTTATCCTGCCCAGATATAGCATTGGTATATGCTTAATATTCGCATAGGTAATAATTATAATGTATTTAATTTGTGGGATGAAAAATGATCTCCCCAAAAGCTTTGTTTTCCATGAGAGGAAGATTTTAAATATAATGTTCGGGTATGTTTATAGCCCAAGTGATCGATTCTCATAGATAGGACGATCAAGAATTTATCTAGCATTTAGTATGCTTCATTCGTTTAAATCCCAGGAGAGGATTATATTTGGTGTGTGTTCGTTGTATGCCCAAGTAAGAGGCAAGAAACCACCAAAATATTTTAATGTAGTAGATTACTCTACAGACCTTCGTGGTTATTCCATATTCCTCATGTGAAAATAAAGATAACTCCACCATGGAAGGTGTTGATTATTGTGCTTAATTTTGAAAGTTCGGGCAAGATAAAGGTTATATTGGAGGTGTTAGTTCCTCAAGATCCACTTTAGTATAAATAATGCGTTAGTAACTAGGATCGATATCTGTATTGTGCTGTTAAATATTGCTAGTATTTGACAAGTAAATCAATGGAGAAAGTAATTAAAATTGCGTAATTTAAAACGCTTATAACATGAAGGAATATTCAAATGCAATATTTAATTCTGGTTAGTAATTAAATAATACTCATATTTAAAATTATACGTATGAATAAAATTTGTATCATAACTTAAGTTAGCATTAAGTTAAACGTAAGAAGGTAAATGTGACTTCTGATAACTGGCCTATAATTAGAATAGGTTATCCCATTAAAGACCATAAATAAAGTAAATGTATTAGAAATAAATTTAATATTTTGCATATTGCAGATGATTGGATTAATCATTTAAAAAAAAAAAAAATAGTTAGTCAATAATTTTGAATAAAAGCTTCTACAAGGTTACCAAAATTTAATAATTAATGTATTGGTAATGAAATGTACTTGTAGTTAATCAATCCATATGATTGCATACAGGAGAAGTAGTAACCTCTAGTCCATAACCAAAAGAGTATACAGATTAATATCAGTTATATTTTATATTTTTGTATTACTATGGGATTATTGAATAAATGTTCATATATTTTTTTTTTGATAATAATAAATTATAGTCTTGTTAAAATTTGTTGTAGATTCATTTTTTTTGTTTTTATATGCTAAATATAAGTGTTTGCACAATATTTGCAAAACCTTTTCTTGAGTCCGAAATCATTTCAAACCCTTAAAAACTTAATAGACCAGAGAAATAAATTTAAGCAGATCGGAATATGTCATTATATTTTAGTTTAATGATAATTATTTATGGAGTTGAAAACTTAAGACTAAACATTCACCTTTGTGTAAAAAAAAAAAATGAATTTTTTTTCAAACCATTAACTTTGGTTGCACATTATTCCATTCCCATTTAGTTAAATTGTCTAAGTAATAAATCTTAGTTATATGATTGTGTTGTCATGGATGATGGAAGGACACAAAAAGCACCCTTGTCTTTTTATTATTCTGACTGAGATTCTGAAAAAAAGGGCTGTGTTATTCAAAATTATACGTCATTATTGAATAGAATTATCATCTCTTTAAATAATATAGCAGTTGATATGAGAGATGAAGACACATTGAATTTAAGTAAAATAAATGTTTCCTATAGCCGACCAGAATGCCAGTCATATGCGACAACACAATACCGCCGAGCATTTCCTTACATGAAACAAAGAACCCTGAGATCAATATTATTATAATTATTCTTTAAATTAATAAGTGATCAATTATTGTTGTTATTACAATCGTGCATGGCTTAAGAGAATTGAATGTACAATTGTATTATATGAAAAGTATTTTAGATCATATTGGCAAATTAATGGATATTTGTTTTATTTTGGTTGCCTTAATTTCCAATAACCTGAAAAATTAGTGTCATGGGTGAAAAGTGAAAACAAAATAACCTAATACAGCTCAGAGTATAATTAGTGTCATAAGTGTAAACAAATAAATAAATACTTACAGCTAAAAGAGAATATATTTATTAGGTTAGAATATATATATATATATTTGAGCCGCACCTATGTATTTAATAAAAAAGAATTAATAATAATTAAAAAATTAATAATAATAAATATTGGAAAGTTAAACTTTGTAAATTTTAGGTGCGCATCTCAAATATATACATAAAATATATATACACGGCTAAAGGAGCAGAATGGGATATAGGGTTTAAACACAGGTTAGGAGATAGACTCATGAAGCTCAATCTTACACTAAGATTGACTGCTTCAATAGAAATTCTTCTTTTAAATAGCCTTTGAAATTAAATCTCACAGAGCACAAAAAAGATTAGCCTTGTTTGTTATGTTGGGTTGATTTTTCAAGTTGAATTGAATAAAATATTGTATTTTTGACCATTTTTACCACTTGAACTTCAACAACTTTGGCCAATTCTTCAATTTTGCATTTGACAGATCTAGCAACTAGGAATTGCCTTCATTTTTTGGGTGGCTTGAATTCCCAAAACTCACAATCTTGTAATACGCAAGGTTTAATTAGTTCCTCTCCAATTGTATAAGGTTTTTTTTGATTTTGCAATTTGATATGCCATCAAATAAGAGGCTTTTAATACAGACTTATCTTGAATTGTCAGTTTTTTTAAAGAATTTATTTGCTTTTGTAAATATTCAACTGGCTTATTAGTTAATCTGGATGTTTAGTCCACAAATGTTTAGTAAGTTTTGATGGTTTCATGGTGTCATTGGATAAACTCATAGAACATATGACCCAAAATGGTCATGGATCAAGTTCAGTTCTAGGTTCTTGCATAAAACCATATTTCAAATAATCATGATCATATTGTCTTGAAACTTTAAATTTTTTCTTCTCTCAATGTTCAGTTTTAACTTCTTCCCTACTGGTGCTTGATGATGATGGTGGAATCTGTGAGGGCCCTATTGATTCTTCAACTAATTCATGTTTATATGAAATGAAGCCAAAAATATTTAAAATTGTCGGTTGCTTCTTTTCACTCATTTTAATTTTTTATTATTTATTTTTTATCCTAAAACCAAACAAAAATAATATATTTCTAATAATTTTGATTGCTTAAATATATTTAAAATATTATGTATAATATTAAACTTAGCTTTAAAAATACAAATAGTATTTGGTTACTGATAAGTGCAAGATTTCAAATGCATATACTCTGTACATATAGGAGTATAAATAAAAAGTAGAAATTATTTTTTTAATATCGACACTGAAATTCCACTGATGTTTAAAGAAGTGAGTAAAAATCTTTTTTTTAAAATCTACAGATGGATTCTCAAAGGTGACCTTAATAAAATAGCCTCACCAGTCTACAATAAACAAAATAACATCAGTCAGATGGTCTTCCTAGATCCATGGTCAAATACTTAAGCAACAGGAACCAACATGACAGAGTAAAAGAATGCAGGAAGGCAACCACAATATTTCAGAGAAGAGCAAAGAAAACAAAAGACCCCTCCAGCACCAGTTGAACACTTTTTTATAGCACTCTCTCACAATATAAATTGAATACCCCCTTGTCACTATTGCATCAGTTGCCTTCAATTTCTTGGCTAATTGATCACAACAATGAGTACAGCTTTTTACACCTTATTCTTTTTTATCTTTTATTTCTATCTCTAATTTTCCACTCAGATCATCTTAATTGATCAAGGAATTCCATTTACATCAATATTCTAAATTTTAATACAAAAGGAAAGTTCATTCACTTTTCTCTTCAACAAAAGATTGAAACAAACAACTCTAAAATAGAAATACTCTAGATTTTCTTTTCAAAATAAAATACAAAGCCTAGGATAACCATCCCAATATATTAGTAAAAATTAAAATTTGGTCAAATTATAACAACCTGCATTCGCTTTAACTTATTAACAGAAAAAAAAAAGATAAACATCAAAGAAAATAGACATGCAGAACATTTACAATCATTTTGCCTATCGCTTTTTTTATATATATCATAGCAATGGCCAGGAGGCGAACCTGCGACAGCTGTCTGCAACCAACTGCTTGCTTGCAAGGTGGCTGGCTGACATCTCGGCTGACAGCACTTGACATGACTCACTTTTTTTATATATATTATATTCTTATCATATATTATAACACAACAAATGTACAATCACTTTTTCTTTTAAAATATATATATTCTCCAATAATATCAACAAATTAAAAAAAATCCTTCTTTTTCTTTTCAAAAACTTTATTTTCTATATCAATACTGAACATATATATACATTTATATAAAACCAACTCCAATGTTTCAACTGTTTTTATCTTCTTACAGTCATTTTCAAGGATCTGCAACAACAACATGATATAGAAAATAAAGTTTTTGAAAAAAAAAAGGAGAAGGGTTTTTTGTTTTTTTTAATTTGTGATATTATATTCTTACACGTAAACAATTGTAAAAAAACAGTGCAAATTGGTAAAATTCACAATAATTAAAAATAAAAAATAATTATAAAAAAATTATAAATCATAACTTTTTAAAATATTTTATTTACTCCTACATGTAGGTAAAAAATATCTGCACAGACCACCTTCATTAATTTAACAGTATGCTTATATAATTTGTACTTGATTTATTAATATAATTAAAGAACATATAAATGGTGGTAGCTTTCGCTATGGCCACCTTGTGCATGGCCACTCTAAGAGTGCCTGTCACAATAAAGAAATATTTAAATAATTGTAATATTGAACTTAAAGTACAAAATAAATTAGAATATTATATTAAAATAATTTTTGTGTAAGGTTTTTTTTTGTAATTATTTGTTTTCATTTTGAGTTATATGAAAGTAAAACCAAGTTTATTTATGTTTTATAATTTGTTAAAGAATTATATTTTATTTTGTTTTTTGTTATATAATGTTCTTTTTTTTTCCATATGTCATAGCATCGGCCGGGAGGCAAACCCACAACAACCGTCCGCAACCAACTGCTTGCTTGCAAGGCTAACAATGCTTGACTATGTTCATTTTATTTCATAAAAATAAATGAATGTATAAATACTTATTTGTTACATTTTATATATGTGAATTTTTAATTCTATTTACAAAAATTATTTAAGATTAATAACGAATAGTTAGTTTCTATTCTTTAATATTTTTTATCAATGTGTTTCCCTTCAAAATTCTTAATAAAATTTTTGAATTTTAGTTCACCCAGTTACTAAGAGTGCGATTTAATGCCTAATAATTGTACAGAGTTCAATATTCTTATTTTGTTAGTTTTTCTATGCCTTTGACCGAGTAGGGGTTAATTAAATACCTTTAAGGTAGATGTTTTGCAAGTCACAGTAGTATTTTGTAATAAATCAAATGTTCTTGTTCTATTTTACATATAATAATACAACTTGGACACACTTTATTTTTTTATTTAAAATTTTTATTAAATGAGCTTAGCAAATTTAAATATCTGAATTTCTTTGCGAACAATTAAAATTACATTACAGACCACCAGTAATCCACTGACCACTATTTGTCAATCACTGTTCTATACAACAATGTAACAGGTTATTAACATATTTCTATAATTAGTACAAATGAAAATAATTTAAAAAACATTGTATAAACAATTGAAGCTATTTACTACACCAAATCAGGTTTGCTCTATGGCAGGGGTGGGCAAATAGTGGCCCAAGGGCCACATGTGGCCTGCTAAGAGTTTTTATGTGGCTTCAATCTTCTTCAACCATTTATATCATTAAAAAATTGGATGATGGAACCCTCCAAGCCCTTGTTGATGACAATATTATTGTTGTATTCAAGTTGACTTTAAGTCACTCTGACTCTTCACATATAGGACCTTAATATGTCAATTTAAATACACAGAAGGATGAATAAAATAGAGGCTGAATACACAATCTTTAAATACAAGCATATTGTCTATACTGAACTTAATGTAATTAGAAGGGACTTGAACTCAGACTTTAAATCTTTCAGCCATCCATTCTATCTAATACAACCAATACACATGACCACATACATGTGAAAAAGATAAATGAGTTCCAATATATGTATTTTGTGCTGAACCAGCACTAAGCATCAGTCTTCTCCATCCTCCAACATTGAAGATCTGATGGAGGGTGGAGAATATTGTAGCCTGTTTATTAAAGTCTGAAGATTTTCTATCTTAATATACTGAACTCTGATTGTATATATATGTGGGAGACAATGATCTGGACCAAATATAAACTCTAGTTAAGATTGTCTGCTAAATAGATGACTTTTGTTTGCTCTTGTTGAAACACACAATGACCATAATGAATTAGATCATTTTCAACAAATGTAATTTTATTTGTATAACAAAAAATTATCTATCACATGTCAGTATATTAGACAATTTACAAATTGTCTGATATACTGACATGTGATAGATTTTTTTTTCTCTACAAATAGAATTAAGTTTGTCGAAATGATCTAATTCATTAAGTCTGTTGTGTGTTTCAACAAGAGCAAACAAAAGCCATCTATTTAGCTGACAATCTTAACTAGGGCTTATATGTGGGACAGGGATTATATTACAAGAATCCTTGAAAAATCATGCTAGAACTTATTTTCTGGTTAAGTCTTAATTTCAGGAAAACATAGTAGATTTAAGTTATAGTTTTTTCTGTTTAGATAAAATCTAATTTAAATAAATCATATCATATCTATAACTGAGTGTTATATACATAAAACTAAAAAGTAAAAAATAAACTTTAAAAAAAAAAAAAAAAAAATTTTTTTTTTTTTTTTTTTTACATAAATGCACAAAAAATAAGAAAAAAAGTTTTTTTGTTTTTTTTTTTTGCTTTGGAAATTCTATTAATTTTTATGGGCTTCTTACTTTCAAAATTGGACGTTTATTCACACCCAAAATGGATTTGCAAAATATACATATCAATTACAAAACTTCAATCATAATACATAGCACAACCATAGAATTACATAAAAGTAACATTGAGTATTTCTATTACATTTTTTAAATTACAGTTTTCTCTGTTAATAACACATTAAATTTAGTATTCCATCTATGGGGCATATCAACTGTCTAGACTAAATTTTATTATATACAATTCAATTAAATTATTATCCATATAATCTTCCTCTCTCTAGATGAACAAATTTCAATTTATATATAATTTGTTTTAAACTTATCAAAATTGAACTTTTACTTCCACTTATAACATGGCTGTTCAATTTGTCAAGACTTAATCATAGATGTAACCTATTCGTTACATCTGAGTAACTTCAAACCACAATACATCTTTCAATATTTTATTTAATAAGCACTATAACATCTAGAAAGAAACTACTCTGCAATAAATAAAACTCGACTAATAAAAGGTGTAATTTTACAACAAACGACAAAAAAAAAAAATTAAACCAAATTTCTTGCTCAGTATTTCATTTCCCACTTTTGTAGCATCCATCTTCATGTAATAGTTCAGTTAGTAGAATAAATCACTTATTTAAGTTTTATTACTAAATCCATATTATACTATCTCCATGTGCAGTTTTATTATTTAACTACTTCCGGTATTTATCATTGACTTAAACTTATTAACGACCATGTTTGGTCTGTCAACCATCTCTGGCAGAATTTCTTATCGTCAGCTTTGAATTCTTGTAATGATTCCAAAATCATTTTTAATGGATCAATGTAAGTAACTTTTTTAATATGGGCTTCTTATGAAGCAAGAATTACAATTTAACATTTTTAATCTTAATATTCTTTATTATTTTGCTATTATTCTACTTATGTAAAATATAATTAAGAATATTTTTAAATATGAGCTGTCATGTTTTATTTGTGAAAACTGAATAGAATTTATTTTTCACTTGAGAACAAAAGCATTTTTTAAAAAAGTATATATATACAGTCTATTTTAGCATCACTTTTTTATAGCTATATTATAAACATTAATCCACTCTGGTGTTAGAGATAAATTATAAAATAATGAACCCCTTTTTAAAACTGACATATATATTAATATTTATTCTTCAATAGTCTAATGGTGTTGTGAGTTTTTTGGCTTTTCTCATACTTAGTATTTAAAAAGATGAAAATGTGTCACCCTAATTTTTAATCAGGTGTTAAATGGTCTTAATACACTTTAGTGTATTTTTCAATTATTTAATAGATAAAGACTATGTAATTGGGGTAAGTTACAAATTGCTATTTTTATTCAACTTGTTAATTATTTAAAAGTTGTTTCAGAAAAGATTAAATAAAAAGATTATATCTAATTATCTGAACAGCTTGAAGCCAGTTTTACTTTTCAAAGAAATAATTTAAATTATTGTCTTTACCTTTGCTGACAAAAAAATTTGAATAATTTAATGAATAGAGTTGTAGTTTTTTTTTCTTATGTAGTTGATCATTGCGTTTTACATTAAATCCAGCATTTCAGTTACAGGCACAAAATATAAAACAATTAAGTTTTTAGTTAAAGAAAAAAATATTTAAAAAAATAATTAAAATAGGTAAAATTAATAGGTTTTGTTAGTCGTACATTAGACTAGAGATTATCCAATAATGAATAACATTTCTCTAATGTAATTTTTACTACACCACTCTCACACAAGATAGAGACTGGTTTATTTCCATTTTTAGCACCTCGTGGAGATGTATTCATAAACATATCACCAAATTACATGTGATTCTTTCACATCTTTGGTCTTTCCTCCACAAGCTGTTAAAAGTGGATAGAAACCAGTATCCAACATGCATGAGAGTGATGTAATGAAAAATTACATTACAGAAATATTATTTATTAAAATAGATAAAAATTTAATGTCATTTATAAATTTTTGAATTACTCATCATTTAACACTTTAAGCAGGAATTTATATTTTACAAACCACATCACTAAAAACAGGCAAAACTCTCTATACGTATTGCCACTCAGTGCAAACCAGAGTAATCAATGGAAGTTAAGAACAAGCATAAGAAATAGTGATCATGTGGTGTTTAATGGCTCAAAACCAATCCTGCCTAATAGGATAATAGTGGGTATGGTTATTAAAGAACCAAAGACACCAAAATGTATAGGTACTGAACTGAGTTCAGACCTATATGACTATATAAACTGATGAACTTGGATTGAAAATATTATGGTGTTTTCAATTTAAGTCTCACCAAGTTTTGTAGTTAAGTAGAGATAAATGGTGGCTGCTGGAGGATTGCATTAGATCCTAAGATCTAGGTACAGTGCTCTCAGATCCAAGGCTCCTCACTGACGAAGGCCACAAGCCAGAAATTAGTCTGGGGATATTGGATGAGTAGGTACTAGATGGAAATTTTATGCACAAGCCTTCTGGCATCCATTGATTACTCTGGCTTGGACTGAGTGGCAATATGTATAGAGAGTTTTGCCTGTTTAATAACAGTTAAGAGCAAGCATAAGAAATAGTGGTCATGTGATGTTTATCAGCTTAAAACCACATCACTTAAGAAGGTCATTGGTACAGTGGTAGAGTGACCTATGTTAGAGTTCAAAGTTCTTGGTTCCTTGCCCAACTCTGTTTTTCTAATATTCAAACTTGTTATAACTTGAGCAAATTAACAGTGTATAAGCATTGTTTAAGTTGAAGTTTTGGACATCTTAAGTATAAACTTTTCAATTTAAAAATCATTTTGCTATATGTTTGTGGTTAAAAAACGAACCCAATAGTTGTTGCTCAGGAAATTATGTAACATCTACCAGAAATGACAAAATGGGCTTGTTTACTAATCTTTAGCTCTTAAGTTCATTATTCTATAACTGTGTTAAACTAAATAGGACAGTAACTGTGGCAGTCTACTGGGTGTTTGCATTTTGCAAAATATGCTTGATTCATTATTTTAGCCTTCTTTTTAATACTGATGTCATATTATATTTATTTTAATTTTACAAAAGCACTTGGCAAAATAGTTTTAGTGTTTAATGTTTTTTGAATTTTTGCTATTCTGTTTATCACAGTTTATATGTGAAAAATAATTTTCATTATCTGACAGAGTTTTTGTCTTATTTATATAATTAATAGATAAGCTGCTAACATTAAAATTTGGGAATCATGAGATTTGAGTTCATGATGTTTGCTTCCATTTTGTTTTTTGAATTTAATGATAGTTATGGGAGTTAAAGAATTAACCAAAAATATTTCTGTGAATTGAAGGACTATATAGTAGTTTATTACCATTATATTTATTATTTTTATTGTTATTACATAGTTTTTTAATTAATGGACCTTATATATATATATATATATATATATATATATATATATATATATATATATATATATATATATATATCAATCATTATCAACCATTATCAATCCACTGCAGGATGAAGGTCTCTTCAAGTTCAATCCATCTTTTTCTATCTTTAGTTTCTCTTTTCCACATCACTCATGCACACTTTCGCATTTCATCCATCCATCTCACATGTGGTCTTTTTCTGGGTCATTTACAATCTCTTGGAATCCAGTTTTAAGATTTCAATTGTCCATCTATTATCATCTCTTCTAGCAATATGTCCAGCCCAACTCCACTTGTCTTTTAATTTTTTTAATGACGTCAGTAACACTTGTTTGTTCTCTTACCCATACATTGCGTTGTCGATCTCTTCTTGTTACTCCCAACATGCATTTCTCCGTACTTCTTTGAGTGGTCTGAAGTCTCTGTATTGCTCTTCTATTAAGTGTCCAAGTCTCAGAACCATAAGTAAGAACTGGCAAAACACATTTATTAAAAACCTTTCTTTTCAAACACAAAGGCATATTTCCTTCTAGTATCAAGTTATTCCTACCAAAAGCACTCCAACCAAGTTTAATTCTATGATTAATTTCATCCATTATGTTTCCATCTGTATTAATAATCTGGCCAAAGTATTTGTAACTGTTAACTTCTTCTAACTCATCATAACCAATCTTTATTTTCATATTTTGAAAAAATCTATTAAACATTACTTTAGTCTTTTTAACATTTATCTTTGGTCCTACTTTCCTACTTTCATCTGATAACTCCTGCAACATTTCCTGTAGCTCTAAAGCATTATTTGCAAAAACAACTACATCATCTGCAGAATATAAATGACTTAAATAATCTCCATTTACTTTCACCCCTTTAGCTTCCCATTTTAATCCACAAAATACTTTTTGCAGCACTGCTATAAAAGGTTTTGGAGATATGGAATCATCCTGTCTTACACCTTTTCCAATATTGATTTTTCTACTATCATTATGTAATCTAATTGTTGCTGTTGCATTTTTATAAATATTCTTTAAAATATGACAATATCCTGGATCTACACCTTGATGATCTAATGCTTTAATCACTGAAGAAATGTTTATAGAATCAAATGCCTTTTCATAATCCACAAATCCTAAGCATAATGGCAACTCATATTCATTTGTCCTTTCTATAACTTCTCTCAATAACTGGATATGATCTACTGTACTAAAACCACTTTTAAATCCAGCTTGTTCTCTTGGTTGGTGGAAATCCAGGGTTTTCTGTATACGAGTTGTAATTATCTTAGTAAAAATTTTGTATAAAACTGATAAAAGACTGATGGGTCTGTAATTTCTAATATCTTCTTTATCACCTTGTTTAAATATTAATATTAATACTGCATTCTTCCAATCATCTGGTACATCATTATCATTTAGACATTTGGTATATAACTTTGCTTAAAAAAAAATCTATTTCTTCACCTTTTTCTTTTAATATATCAATTATAATTCCATCATTACCTGAAGCCTTCCCTTTCTTCATAAATTTAATTGCATGTCTCACTTCCTCATTCAAAATTCTGGCATTTCCAGAAGATATAATAGGTATAGGAGGCACTTGTTCTTTAATACTATATAATTCTTGATAGAAGTCTTCTACACATTTCATGATGTCATCTCTCTTTTTAGTAATGATGCCATCTTTTTTTCTTATTGCAGATATAAATTTCCTACCAATACCAAAATGTTGTTTTACACTCTTTAGACTTTTATTCTCTTCTACAGCTTTCCTTGCTAGTTCACAATTATACAAACATGGATGGGCTGCTTACCAACATGCATTAGCCAGCATGGTGAGTTTATTGGCTTTTTACCTCTGAGTTTAAGAATATTTTTTCCAATATATACTGTCATGACAGACAAATAAAATCATGGCCCTTATTCCCAGGAGGCTGTAAAGTCACCAATCAAGGCAGCAGTTGGTGGCTGAAGGCGGAGAGTGCTAAGAATCCCCTGATTGTGGCCTCAGGCTGCCATTTGATGACGACTTTTTATTTAGGTACTTACAACTGCAGATCATTTTCAAGTGAAAGAAGATTGCAAGAGTTAGAAGGAGAACTATCTTATATTAAATGGGACATTATTGGACTTTGTGAAGTTAGAAGAAAAGGAGAAGAAACTATTGATTTAAAAAGTGGACATATATTCTACTATAAAGGTATATATTAAATGGGACAATATTGGACTTTGTGAAGTTAGAAGAAAAGGAGAAGAAACTATTGATTTAAAAAGTGGACATATATTCTACTATAAAGGTACAAATATGGAAATACAAGTGGAGTAGGATTCATTATAAATAAAAATGGAAGAATAACATTGTGGAGATTGATGGTGTATCAGACAGACTGGCAAGATTAGTTTTGCAACTTAATAGCAGATACCAAATGCAGATAATTCAGGTTTATGCCCCAACAAGTTCTCATAGTGATGAAGTTATAGAAGATTTTTATATGGATGTACAAAAGGCTTTTGATCAGAGTAAACAACATTTTAAAATTCTTATGGGAGACTTTAATGCTAGAATTGGTAAACAAATGAAAGATGAAAATGCTGTAGGTAATTTTGGTTATGGTAATAGAAATGAGAGAGGACATAGACTTATGGAGTTTGCAGAAAAAGAAAAACTTTATATTATGAATTCTTTTTTTTGAGAAAAATGTTAAAAGGAAATGGACATGAAAGCATCCAAATAAAGGTACAGCAGAATTAGATTATATTTTGACTATCAGAAAGTACATATTTCAAGATTAGTAAGATGTAAAATACATGTTAATGCAAAACTAGAGAGACAAAAATTATTAAGAAAAACAATATTTACAGTTGATATTCCTAATCTTCAGAAACATTCTAATGAATTTAAATTAGAACTTACAAATCGGTTTCAAGTATTAGTAGATTTTGAACATGATTCAGATTTAAATGACATTAATAGGAAAATAACTGATACACTTTTAAAAACTGCAACAAAGATAGCTGGTAGAAAAAAGCAGCAATTGACCAATAAAATTTCTACTGAGACTAGAGAATTTATGAAGAAAAGAAAGAATATGAGGATATACAACAATGATGCATTAAAAAAGATTATATATATATATATTGATACGAAGGTTTTCACGGGTTGCAGATATAAAAGACATATTTCACGGGTTCATCTGTGTTAAAATATTTTAAATATTGATATACTGACATTTCGACTTGGTAACACAAATCATCCACAGAGTGATAAAAGGTAGAAAGACAGATGTAGAGGCGCTACAATCACTGATTTGAAAAAAACATTAAAGTTCCACCAATAGCAAAAATGTTAAATTAAGAATGTTTTTTAAAAAAATCTTTCCAAATAGAAGAAAGTTTGCTTGTATCATCTCGCTTATTGATACAATTTGGCCCTTTAAATATCTCAATGGGTTCTCTAATTTTGCCCTGGTATAGATTATCACATCTGGATATGATCCTGGTACTAGAAAAATTAATTTTATGACCTGAATCCATAGTATGGAGTGAGAGTGCTGATGATGATAAGTGTTGTTTAACTGCATTAGCATGCTCATCTCTCCTAACACTGATGTGATGATTACTCATACCTATGTAAGAAGCCTTACAATTTTCACATGAGATTTGATAAACCACATGAGATTCAAGAGGGATTGAATCCTTAGGCTTGGTTATTATATTACTGATCTTTTGATGAGTAGAAAACACTGTATTTATATTATAGCATTTTAATATACATCCAATACTGTCTGTAGTTCCTTTTACATATGGAACACAAATCCTAATAGCTGATTTATCATATTTTTGTTTCCTATTTTGGGCTTGAAATAAGGCTTTTTTAATAAATTTATAATTACTGAAACACAGGCTTATAATTTACCTGTGTCTATATATGTAATATATCGGGTATATGAGCACAGACTTTTAAATGACCCATCACTCTCCACTCTATCTAATAACACTGATACACTCAAGCACATATATGCTAAAAAGATAAATAATCACAATATACATATTTCATGCTAAACCAGCAATCATCAGTTGATCCAGATTATCATTTCCCACACATATATACTATAAGTGCTCAGATATATATTAAGATAGACAATCTTCATACTTTAATGGACAGGCTCCAAACTACTACACACTCCAACTTTTCAACCATCCATCCAATTGAAAATTGATGGAATGCTCAAAGGCCACCCTGAGGCTGATATTATTGTCACCCTCATGTTGACCTAAAGTCAATCTGAACTCCACATGTACAAGACATAATACATTTAATACATATGCAAGGGTGGGCAGACATCTCTATAAGCCTGTGTTTCAGTTATTACATTGTAGAGATGTCTGCCCATCCTTGCATATGTATTATGTCCTGTACATGTGGGGTTCAGATTGACTTTAGGTCAACATGGGTGTGACAAGAATCTCAGCCTCAGGGTGGCCTTTGAGCATTCCATCATCAGATTTTCAATTGGATGGACGGTTGAAGAGTTGGACTGTGTAGTAGTTTGGAGCCCGTTCATTAAAGTATGAAGATTGTTTATCTTAATATATATCTGAGCACTTATAGTATATTTGTGTGGGAGATGATAATCTGGACCAACTGATGATTGCTGGTTTAGCATGAAATACGTATATTGGTGATTATTTATCTTTTCCTTTTCAGCATATATGTGCTTGAGTGTATCAGTGTTATTAGATAGAGTGATGAGTAATGGGTTATTTGAAAGTCTGTACTCATCTACCCTATATATTAAATTTATAATTATAACTATTTGCTAATAAAACACTATTAATATGATTTATTTCATATTAATATATATATATATATTAATCAAAATATTAAAGGGTCCTTTTTAAGGACATTATAAAATAATGTATTAGATTATATATCAATCAATAAATAGTGTTCTGTCTTATAAACAAGTCCAGAAATCAATCATATAGCTAATTCATATATATTGCCATTTTGTTTCATTCATTGCCTAGATTTTCAATTCCATACATTTCTTCTCATCTCTCATATGAAATGTCAATTTCCTCCATCCTTTCTTTTTATTTTCATTTATCATTCCCTTTAAAACATTCTTCATCAAATTATTATTATTCCTTAGTGTAGGTCCAATCCAATTTATGTTTCTATTTTTAATTTTCTCAGTCAATCTTCCTTTTTTCCTTTATTCTTTCCAAAACGTCCTTATTTTTTTTTTACCCACATACTTTTCTTCATTCTTTTTCATGTTCACATGTCAAACATCTCTGATCTATTCCTAATACTTTTAGTCATTATTCACATTTCAATAATACATTCAATATATTACACTTAATTAATTCTTTTCCCTAATTTTCTCTTCATATTTTCTTTCTCTTAATAAATGCCTTCTTATCCAATGCTTTTAACTTCTTCACTTCCATTCTCCCTCAACCAACTACCGAACTGTCTAGATCACTATATTATTGTAAATATCAATTTGTATTCATTTTGTATTCCTTTCTATCCAAAAGCATTTGTTCTTCTCAACATTAATCTTTACTCGATATTTCTTAGATTCTTCCTCTAATTTATTCAACATATTCTTGTGATTCTTTTCTTTTTCAGCTATAAGAGAATACTTTTATTTATATAAATTCACTAAAAAAAAAAGTAGAAATTTTCTTTAGCTTTTTGTAATAAAAGTATGGGGTATTCTATCAATTTTTATGTGCTTTTTATCAAGCAAAACTTATAATTTTTCATTTTAAAGTTAATATTCTTCATAGACATTTTGTTACTATCTGTATGAAAAAATATCTACTTTTTATTATGAGCACTCTACGCTTTTATTTTTGAAAGGTAAAGAAAATTTATTTTTTACTTTTTAATGCGTTATGTTTTGAAATTTTCTTTTATGTTTTTTTATTAAGGAATTAATTTACGTTTTTTTATTCTTTTATATCAGAAGTTATTGTATTTGCAAATCTCCAAATGTTTCAATATAAACAAAATTTATCAATGATTTTGGAATCAGACTAAATTTTATTAAAACCAAATTCACTCAACATAAGGGTGCTCTTGAAAAACTAATCAAGAATCAAAATGATCTACAAAATTAAGTAGAGAATATGAACAGCTCAATGTGTCAAAAATTTGAAAACCTAGAATCTAGATTTACAAAATGCAAACATTAAAAGAGAAATGTCCAAGATATACGGAATATTATACTATCTGAAAACCAATGTGATTTAAATATGAAAAAGCTAGATCTTATTTTTAAAAAATTAACAGTATAGATAACAAACAGAATAAAATGGAGAAGCTATGTGAGGTTAACAAAGAAATAGTATATTTACCCCAAATATATGGTATAAAAAACAACTTTCAATTGAACGTTGAACTTATGATATGCCCACATGATGGCCAATGTCTCTTGTTTCTTATCTGTGTATCTTTTTTCCACATCCTTGAGGGTCCAGCTGCAAAAATATAAAACCTTGTGCTCATTACTGTCTCATATTTGGAATAAGATCACCCCCAATTCTTCCTTGCTGCTATCTATTTAGAGGTAAAAAGATCACATAAAATCCAGATGATATAAGATGTCTTCCAGGATGAAGTGCTGCTTTATCCTTTGAAAGTCATTCGCCTGTTCTTCTGGTCATCTCTATTGGATATCCTTTAGTAGCAGCTTTTGTATGGAGGTGATATATTGAGCACAGTTTTTATAAAACTTGTGATAGAAATTTCATAATCCTAGGAATGATCGTACTTATTTCCAATTGATATGTCAGGGAAAGTTTTCAATGGCAGCTATTTTGTCAAGGTGTGGCCTTATCCCATCCCCATTGACCAGGTGTCATAGGAATGTGATTTCCTTCACTGCAAATCAGCTTTTGGTTAAATTAGCCATTAAGTTTTTACTCTGATATTCTTCCAGAAATTGTCACATGTGCTTGACATGTTCTACCATGTTTCTTAATGCAGTGATGATATTGTCTACATAACACATGATATGTTGTTTTATTTCCATGGAGAATACCAGGTCCAGGCATTTTAATAATCTGACCCCACTGTTGAAAAGACTGAGTGACATACATTTGGATCAGTAAGTGTAACCATTGTATTTGAAAGCTGTGTAATTTTCAACTTAAACTGCCAATAACTGGATGTCAGATCCACTGTAGTAAATGTTTGCTTCTCTGCCAGACTCATAAGGACTTCCTGGATCAGCAGTGATGTATCCCTTTCTGGTATGGTAATGTTATTTAACTTTCAGGCATTTAAGGATAGCCATCTTTTTTTACCCCCACAAGAGGATTATTATATGGTGATGGTCCCTTCTTTATGACTCCCCACTCAAGCATTTGCCTCAATTAGGTTTCTACCTTTCTCCAGTATTGAAATGGAATTGGATAACTCTTTGTTTGCAAATAAGTTTTTTCATTTACTCTTATGTGGTGGGTGTACCCCTAGATGGGTCCAGGAGTGTTTGAAAACACCTGGAGGTGGCCAGTTAACAATTCTCTCCATACCTGTTTATCTTTTATCAGTGAGCTTGGTCACTGTATAGTTTCTTCTCAATCATCCTTAACATGTCCAGCTTTTGTACACATCTTACTCATGTCAGGGCTGTCCTGTTTTTCTTCTCAAAATGGATGGTTTCTTGGTTAAGGAATATCACTCCCTCGTCATAATCCAATATTGCCCTGTGCTGGCTGAGAAAGTCCAATCCCAAAACATGTTGAACCAATTTCTCTAGTATGAAGAAGACATGGTCCAGTCAGAGTTGCTGTCTTTTCTGTTTTCACCTTTTTTCCATTTGATAAAATGATGGGTGTGGTAAAGACCAACATGATTGAGGCTTTCTTTTCTTTCTTCAATTTATCACCAGCTCCTATGATACCAACAATGCTTGGCTGCCAATATCCACTAGGGCCAGGATGGGCTACTATTCTATCTCCACCCTGACTATCAGGCATTGGCAGTGAGAGTAAACATCCTTGGAGTCCTCCTTTTCTTGGAATATCGATGAATATATGCATCCCCCTCCTCCTTGCCCATTGGTGTTGTATTTCCCTATTGTCTTGTGCTGCTCTTTTCATTTTTATTCCCTGCTCATGGGTATTTTAACTTCTGATTCCCCTCTCCTGAATACTGATTTTGGTGAATTGCTTGTCATAATTGCTTGTATATCCTATGACAAATTGCATTTGACTATCATGACAAGTGGTGAGTCTGAACTGGGGTATGATGATAATGACTTCAGGGTCCTTATACACTTTAAGAAAAATTGAGTAAGTGTCCCTCTTCCCCCTTTCATACTTTTTCTGGTATATCTTATTATGGATCTGATGCTGCCTTTCCTCACACGAGAATGTGTTCAACAGTGTCACTGTGTATCCTTGAAATGTGTTCACATGGTGTCTGGTGCCTTCCCACCAATATCTTGCCATTCCTTCTAAATGGTTTTTGGCAATTATTATTTATGCATCTCATTGTATTTATGATAATGGAAAGTCTCTTTTAAACTTTGCAAATGTTTATAGGGCTTTTCTTGGGTTCCCTCTGAATGTTACTATCACTGGACCTTGCCTGACCCCACCTTCCTCTTCAATATCACTGTCTTCCTTCCATTGGTGGCATTTTATTTTTATTTTCTTTGATTTCATGAAGTAGTTTGCTTCTCCATGTCATCCTACTATGATGTTATGTTATCAAATTTAAAATGTTATTGCCATCCCTTATATTTTATTTATTTTTTGTTCGAATGATGGTTTGATCACTCACTCCACCTGCAAAAGAAATATAAACAAAAATTATTTTGCAGTGTCAATACTTTAATGTTGGTGTCTCATTTCCATATATAAGCACCAGTCTCACTACCACCTACTAGTATTATACTTTTATTTATTTTTTCTCTCATCATCACCAGTCAGAACCAAAAAAAATTTTTAATCCATATCCATAAAATACTTTTACTTTCTAATGCTATACATGGAATGGTCTACATTAATATTCATATAAAATCTCTCTCAAGGTGGTGATTGTTATGTTGTATATATAAAAAAAATCTCCAGGTATTCATACAAAGAAATTTTTGGGTCCACTCTTTTGGCTGACACCTAGGTATTTTAGGGCTGCATGACAAGTAATTTAAAATTGAAAACTGGTAATGCAATGTAGTATAAGAAAATTCCAGGCATATAAAAACAAAAAAATCCCTTTTTCTTCAGGGCCACTCTTATCTGGTCAACATCTGGTCAACATTTAGATAACCTTACAGTTGTGTGAAAGTGGTTTAAAGCCTCATGTTGGTAGTGCCATGATTCTATTTTAAACCTCTATCTAGGCTTCCTAGTCTGCTTCTCAGCTTATGGTTTTGCATGAACTCTTAACATCTATTCATAGCCTCTAACTATCAATGTTATATTTACTATTTATATGGTTCTGACCTGCAAATGATGATGACAACACATTACAAATAAGAAATAACATTTATTAATTATAAAGAAAATCATGACATGGTGGCTTACATATTATGGTATTAGAATAAAAGATAATTTACTGGTTTTACAAATATAATTAAGGATGATGGTGATTTTAATAGACATAAAGACAATGAGCCTTAATTAATCCATAGGTATTACCTGAATATAAATCAATCAATTATGAGTTTGAATTAAATCTATTTTATTTATTTAGGTATAAGTACTAAGCGACTGTTGTGCACAAGTTAAATTAAGGGGTTATCTAGGGCTATAGCTATATGTATAGGTGAAGGAGGCAACTTGGCACATCATAGTATTACATTGCTCGTGGCTAGTTCAATGGTTATCAGATGAAGGATCAACTTAGCAATCTGGGTGGCAGGATTCATGAGTGAAATCAGATGTCCCAGGCCACAGGGGTGTTTCTGCTTCTAACTGTGGACACATATGAATAATACTAACATGTTCTAATCTGTGATTTGGGGTGGCTGGGATCTTTAGTCCATCATCCTATGAGATACATCGGGCACATATACAGAATACAGTAAGCGCTGAGCACACTGAATGTACATAAATAAATAAAATTGAATCATGCAAGAATGAGGTAATGAAATATATTAATATAACCAATAATGCACCATTATATGTGGTAATGCAATTATGGGAATTAAAATAATATTTAATTAACCATACACCACGATAACTTAAAATAACAAAACTCTTTTATAATAACAGCATGTATCCTCTTTATAAACCAATATATTAATATAACCAATAATGCACCATTATATGTGGTAATGCAATTATGGGAATTAAAAATAATATTTAATTAACCAAAAAAACCATGATAACTTAAAATAACAAAACTCTTTATATAATAACAGCATGTATCCTCTTTATAACCAAATATGAATTTTATCTGAAGCATTAACTTGTCCACAATTTACTGGTATCTTTCTAAATTGAACTATATTGTATATTCTCAGGGGAGGGGGGATCTTAACCCATAATGCTGAGTGATATTTGGACCATTACTTATTAGAAGATATTTCTGGCTTCAATTTACATATATAACATCATTCCACAATTATGTACAAATGCAGATGATTTAATTATTACTCAAATATTTATAGGCAAGACTTAAGTAATCATATTTATATAAAACATTGAATAATAATCATATCACTCATCATCCTTCGCTAGTTTTTCTTAGTCAGTTTTAAGAGAAAAAATACTTGAAATGATGAGGGGAAAAGGAATAAAAATTAACAAACAACGTATTATGACTTTTAACTTTTATTTAACTATTTTATTCTTAGCATCTTCTTGCATCCTAGTGTTCCTTGAGATGCCATGAGAAGAGAAATGCCAAAATGGTTTAAATTATTTTGACAAGTAAACAAGATAAAAATAAAATGAACTTTAAATAATAATCTAAAGCAGTAGATTTTTACATGATTAGAATATTTTAAAAATTAATAAAGCCAAGACTAGTGCATGAATAAGAGTATCAAAGTTATGGTTAATAAAATTTTAAGTTATATTTAATACAAATATTTATGTTACAGCTAATAAGGAAATATTGAATTTACAATTAAGAAATTAGCAAGGTTTTATCAGCAGTATTTATGGTTGGGCCTGTGATGAATTCATATGTTGTCTGTAAGTGATGGACACTATAATTGGAAGGTCATACTTCTTGGCAAAGTTCTGGATATGACAAATAAATGGGTCTCTAAGGATCAGCATGTGGGTTGACTGGAACATGGACAGCTTCAATCATTTTATGGGGCTACTGTTGTGATACAGTTCTTCTCTGATGGCCATAGAGAAGCTGACATCAGATTACTCACTCATTCTGGTAGGTAGCACAAACATATATATTTTGTAGTACTTTAATTAACAATATTCTGACAAAAAGTTATAATAATAATCATCAACAACTACTTGAACAATACACTCTTTCACATTTAAATGTATATTTTAATATGCCACAGGTGTTAGTTTTTAATGACTTAGAATATTTTTTGTCCTTAAATTATATTTCCATTAGTGTTTATTTCATAGTTACTTAACCTGCTGCTGAGTCTGTTTCCTGGCTTTTGTTTTTATTTTATTTCCAACACCTTTTTGACATGGCTAGACCTTAAAGGTATTCAACTGAAACTATATTAATGATCTTACCCGTGGATATGGAATAAGGCACCACAATGGCTCATTTCCATTGTATGATTTTCATTAACCTTTATTTAATTTAATTTAGCTAGCTTTTAATCTTTTAACTTTCTTATCTTTAAACTTTCTTATCTTTATCAGTGTTATTTAGCCTTTAAATAATATATAAATGTACACATACACTGATTACTTATGTAACTGAGTTCTAAGAAGTCTATTACTTGGAAATAGGCAAGAATTAAGCAAGAGTGAAGTAAGCATATATGCACCGCTTCAATATGGATTTATGTAACTGAGTTCTAAGAAGTCTATTACATACAATGGAAATAGGTGAGAATTAAGCAAGAATGAAGCAAGCATATATACACCACTTCAATATGGATTATTTTTTATCCAACTCATATAAAATTCAAAAGCTGTTTAAATCATTTAATTTCAGTTTTTATTTATTTTCTCAAAAACAATTGTCCACAGCTGTTGCTGACTTTAACCTCACTTTCTTCAACATAAGATTTTTTTCAACATATAAAATGTGATATCCTTTATTATGTGATAATGCAAGAATTAAAGTCCATTCTTTATACATTCTTATTTAATTTATTCTTTTTTTTGGCTGTATGTGGTCAAATCTTGTAACTTAATTTCATCCACTTCCCAATTTTCAATCTAGTTGAGACTTTGCATACATATGTAATTCCAATGATACATTTTTTAGAGTTTACAAACAATTTTAGCAATGTTCTGTATGTAACACTGATGCTATAATTGCCTAGCAGTATTTTTTGTATAACTTAAAACTGAATGATTCACTGGAAACTGGTTTTAATAGTAGTGTTCCATGTATAAAACTAAAACAAAGAAAATAAAGAATATATTAAAAAAAATAAAGAATTACTCTTATTAACATAAATGCACAAAAAAATTTCTTCAGCTTTCATAATAAAAATATGATGTACTCATGTTTAAAAATAGAAACATTACTATGATAATTTACAAGTCAAATTTTAAAGAAATCATTTAATAGTGATATTAGCGATTAAGCCAATGCACATGTGCTTTAAAGATAAATTATAAATGAATACTCTCACTTTTTCCAGACACAAGATATAGTATTTTAGAAAGAATGGAATGAATCCACCCATTCTTTTGACCCAAACGTTTATGTATGGGCAAATCTTAGGCATGTGGAAATGAGAGCATGAAGGTGTTAAACAATCACTTTAAATTACATAGTGCTATATAAAATAATATTTCATTAGAAATCATTTAAATAAATATGCAACTAACACCATTTTTTTATATGAATGTCAAACTATTCATTAAAAATGAGCTTTTTATCAGATGAATTGATTAGTGTTGATACAAAAAATTGGGTTATTATTTGCAAATTTATTTGAGTCATTGGAGATATGATTTGTGAATTATTGTAGTTTATTTGTGGACTTATTATAAATATTTCTAAATATAAGCACTTTATATTTTTATTTGCAAAAGCTGAAGAAAATTTATTTATTACTTTTAAATGCATTTATATAAATAAAAGCATTAAAGACATTTACATATTTTTAGTTTAGTATTTAAAAGCTAAACATAATTTCATCAATATATGCCTTTTAATTGTTAAGCAGAACAAGATTTTATTTTACATCATTGATCAGAGTAGTAATATTTAATAAACAAGGCAAAACTCTCCATACAGTAAGTGCCACCCTGTGCCAGTCTGAGGATATTGGATGAGTAGGCATTAGATAGGGATTTTATGCTAGGTGCAGTGCTCTCAGATCCAAAGCTCCTCACTGATGAAGGCCACAAGCCAGAAACTAGTCTGGGGATATTGGATAAGTAGGCATTAGATAGGGATTTTATTCACAAGCCTGGCATTCATTGATTACTCTGGTTGGCACAGGGTGGCACTACTGTATGGAGAGTTTTACCTTGTTTATAAACAATTATGTGCTAGTATGAGATGATCATGTGATGCTTAATAGTTTAATATTTAATAACTGTAATATTATTTAATTTGACAAATATTATTCAAGATTAAGTTTTTGTAAAGATTATGATAATGAGATCACATAATGCATTGACCTCATCTGGGTTCACATCCAGGAGATACTTGGAAATTTTCTATCTAAACTAAGAATTATCCCATATAATTATTCTATAACCAAATGGGATAGCCATGATAGAAATAGTTGTAGCATCAGTAATGCTAATAGTAATAAGACAGAAGGCAATGATAATAATAAAGTCATTTCTTGTAAATTAAAGATGGAACTTTCTAATATAAATTCATCAATTTCTAAGACAGAAAGCACTTGAACCTTAAGATTGGTATTAGTAATTATGTTTCAATATTGAATTCAAAAATTTCAGAGGGAAAAAAAAAGTTTGATTTTTTGGTGCTAATCTTATATCTTAGTACTATTAAAAGACCTTTTTTCTTGTAGAAAAAATAGAAAAAAATGATCAACTATGATCCAAAATTATTAGAAATATTGCTCTATTACCATTGACTCTCTGCACAACTCATAGATTCACCAGATCAAAAACTCTTGTTTAAACATAAAACTTAGCATTGCATGGATTATATTATAGAATATTACAAAAAGTTAATGTATAAAAATTTATAGAAGTAGATTGCTGAAAAATCAAAAATGAGTAAATTTCTTATTTAAAATGATAATTGCATTAAAAACTATTGGCATAAAAATTTGCACCAATGACTTCAAATGCTATTGGCAAAACATCCTTCAACAGAGAGTTCCAGCACTGTGCAGAAATCACAGTATGTCTTTATAATAGATATCTTTATCATGATCTTGTTATAATTGGACAGTCAGATTTCCAAACTCTGGGATCCTATAGGAAGATGATGATTATAGATGGGTAAATTACAGAGTTAAAAATAATAATTGAATTAAAAATTACTGGTAATAAACTGTACACAAATGTCATCACATAAACTGGTACAGTGTTTTTGCTAGATAGATCTTTTTTTTACATTTTTACTTAACCTATTTTATTTATATGGATCAAATTTTGTTACTCAACTTTCACCATTTCATTATTTCTGGTCAAATTGAAAGTTTACATGGCTATGTATTCCCATAATAATAAATTTATTTCAGAGTTTACAAACAATTTTAGCAAAAATTTGAGAAAAATTTAAATTTATATGTTGCTACCAATATCTTGATTCATTGAAAACTGAATTAACTAACTTTTTTATTATACATTTTTGTGCAATTTACTCTGCAAGTGGCAGATAGTGGAATGGACTTTAGATATAAAGGTCATATATTAAACAAACCATGTCTGACCAAGCGTTTCTGCTGCCTTAAAGGACAGGATGTTTATTCATCAAAGCCTAGAATAGATTGTTAGTTTAGCAAAGGCTAGGTACTGTTTCCAATACAAACAGACTTTTCTGTCTCCCTCTTTTTCTTCTTCAGTCACTTAAGTTATTGAATCACCCAATTGGCATGAGCCTCTCATGTCATCAGACATCTTATAATCGCAGTCACAATGGGATTGTATGTTTATGCAACAACATTATCATCCTTTAATTACATGCACAGAATTTCTGACTCCAATATTACTTTTTTCTTCCTTTTTTAGATAATGTCTCAAGAATTAAGAAAGTATTGAAAGGGGGACAGGTTTGGTATGCTGTCTGCTCTTAGTTGTAATCTTTGCTTGAACCATTATAATCATCAATAAGTTGTTTTGGAATTGGATTTAATTGGGACAAGAATTTTAGCTGGCAAAGATTGTGTATTTAAGCAGCCATGTTTAGGGATCTCCCCTGCCTACGTAGCACAGAAGTGGAAGGGCCTAGAAATTTTCTAAAAATAGCATGTCTCACATAGCCTGGCTGGGATTACATGCCTGGTAAATTATTCATTTTAGTGATATAAATAATAAGAATAGTAAGAAAAATATCAGTAGTGATGGGGTATCATGTGGCAGTTGTACTATCAAAGATAAATATAAGTGTAAATCTTTTTTTTAAAATATATGTACATGGAATGTGTGAACTTCACTTTATACAAACAATTCAAGACTAAAATGCAGAATAGCACTTGTGGGTAATAAACTGTCAAGATTAAAGATTGACATAGCTGCTCTTAGAGAATCTCATCTTCCAGAGGAAATGATAGATACAAATTTTTTTGGGAAGGCAAGTCAGTCAGAAAAAGAATAATGCATGGTATTGGATTTGCTGTAAAATCTAATGAGAGTTCTTGATGGTAATTTCATGAGCATACCTTCTGAATTGTTTTAAAGGTATGTGTATCTGTAGCTACAAATTTTGTTATTATGTACATAATTTAGAATATATAGGATAATTTTAACAAATCATATGATTTTCTCTACTTTCAACATTTTAATAGGAACGACATCCTGCATATTTAATGCAATAATGGACTGTCAAACTCTAGAGCATATGATCCTCAGATTGATCCAGTTTGAGAACTTCCAGCACTTTATTTTTTTTTATGAAGCCCCAAACAATAAAGCCATTTGATTATTATTATTTTTTAATTTAGATAAAATCTTTATTAACAAAAATTATTTATTTTTATAGAACATAATCACCATTTCCTACACTTATACAACCTGGTAAAACAATAGCCAACTCTTCATACAATAGTAACACCCAGTTCAAGCCATAGTAATCAATGGATGTTAGATTTGTGCATAAAATTCAAAAATCTAAGTGCAATGCTCTCACTGATAAAAGCCATTAGACGGAAACTAGTCTGAGGATATTGGATGAGAGGCATTAGATAGGGATTTTATGCACAAACCTTCTATCATTCATTGATCACTACTGTATGGAGAATTTGCTACTATTTTTACAGAAATGATCATTCATTCTTTATACTCTACTATCTAAACATTTATAGTTAATTTGAAAGCTAATATGAGAATATCAATACACCTGGGTCTCTTTTTATGTGGTAGATAGGTTCCTCAGAAAATGCGCACAAAAATAAACTTAACTTACCTTAAAAAATGGGGGATACGTACTATAATTTTCCAAAAATCACATAAAAGCAAAGCATCAACATAAAATTACTTTAAAATTTGCATAAAAAAAATAGGAAAATAAAATATGACTAATAAAAAATTTCAAATTTGAAAAAAATTGATACAAGACAAACTTTTTTTATTAACTACAGTATTTAATTTTATTTAAAACAATATATTTTTATGCGTAATTTACATTTTTTTCATACATGTATGGTATTTTAATAATTATCGCTATTTGAGACATCAGATTCATCACAAGAAGAAATACAACTAGTGCCAACTTCTTTTTTTTTTAATTGGTCTTATAGTGGATTAGCCCAAACTAAAATGTTTTCCAATCGTTGTTGATTCTTCCCATTTCGCTAAGCGATCTAAAATTGAAATTGTTGTTTCCAAAGAAATTCATTTTCTTGGGTGTTTTTTCCTCTCCATTAGGGTAAACTAAAAGTTTAAAATAAAAATAAGAATGTAGACTTACGATAAACTAAAGTTTAAAATAAAAATAAGAACTTAGACTTACGATAATAAAAAGACACTGATTGATCTCTGTTGGACAAAATTTAATTAAAACTAACCATTAAAAATTAAATTCTTATTTTTGGCTTTAATTTTTTAATTTTCAATTCTGTTTAAAAATCAAATTCCATCATTTCACATGACATTAATTTCAGATCACATTACGTAATTTTTAAATTGTTAATTACAATTAAAAATCAGATTTTAATTGTCAAATTTAATTGTGCCCACTGCTGTTACTCACCTTTTAAAAATAAACTTGCAGACACTAAATGATTAATTGATTATGTACTCTTTTTTTAAAATGCAAAAATAGAATGTGATTTAAAATGCAAAAACAACATACATAACATTTGAACAGATTTACATTATAATCCTGTAAAATTTATTACTTGCGGACACTAAATGATTAATTGATTACGTACTCTTTTTTTTAAACGCAAAAATAGAATGTGATTTAAAATGCAAAAACAACAACATACATAGTGTAGGCATCTATAACATTTGAACAGATTTACATTATAATCTTGTAAAATTTAATGTGTGTATATAAAATGGGGAAATCCTGATTTTAAGTGAATTATGAATTTCTTTATTGCATAAAATCTATTACAGTACTATTATAAAGCGCTGAAAATATTGAAATTATTAGATGGAAGTCGAACTCCGATAATATGCTATTACTTTAAATATGACATGAGTGCACAAAATTTATAATATTTAAAGTAATAGTGCATTATCAGAGCTCGACTTCTGATCTAATAATTTTTATCGCATAAAAAAAACCGCATACAAAGATATTAAGAAGAAACATGAATCGTATAACTTCAAAATCGCATTAAATAAATCTGCATAAAATGAGACCCGGGTGTATAATATTGCCTCTGATATCTTGGTTAGTCAATTTTATAGCAGATATCTCTGCAGTGGAGTAAATAAAGTTGCATTTTTGCAGATACTATTAGTATAAACTGGAGTTCACTGAAGTGTCTAGTTATTGACCTAATGTCATATCTACAACCATAAAGCAGGATAACTAGGGTTTAAAATCAGTGGGTCTGAAGTTATTTATTTGAAAATGCCATGTAGTTTATTACAGTAAATCCTGTGCCAATTTATCCACTTGCATTGCGCAACATAGGTAACTATATAACTGAGCCAAAGTGCACTCTGAAGCCAAATTCATTTCTTTGAGTATGAATCCCAACTTTGACACAGCTTTTACTCTACATCTGCCACCATTATTTGTTTTGAAAGTAATGATACCAAATGTAAAGTGAAGGAGGCTTGGAATAACACCAAAAATAAACATGTTATAAACAATAGGGAATCCTGTGTCCCCCTTTCAAAAAAGTGTCTTTCTGAAAAAAATTATTTACAATTCAAATATTATGCAAATTCTCTATTTTGGTTATTCTCTTATAAACAGCACAGTCACTCTTACAATCATTGCTACATTTATGACTACTCAGTAGTTGAAAGCATTCTAAGTATACCATGCTATTATGATTAAATAAAGCTTTTCTCCAGATGCTTTGTACACATTTATTTTTTCAATTATTTGAATAGTAGAAAAGATGAACATATCCAGAAATTAGTTTTGAGATTTTAGATATAGAACTTCAATCTGAATTGCAGAAATGTTATCTCACTGCCTGTTTCCAATTTATAATCAATTCTCACCAAACAGTTGCTCATTTTTATTTTTGTAAAAACTAATATGAAAAAGTCCAGACCTGAATAATTTTATTTAGGTATATATTTCATACAAAGCAAAGTCTCACCTTTCAAGTCAATAGATTGTTGAGTCTATTAGCAAGCAAGTGCAGGAATGTGCACCTATATTTTACTACTAAATAAAAATATATTAGTATTGATGACTCCCCTTCCCTACAAACTAATTGATGATTGGATGGCTTGACCATCTGTTTTCAGAAGAAAGAAATTAAAATAACAAGTAAAATAATAATAAAAAAACACCTATAGAAACATAACATGAGATATTAATCCAGTGTAGTCTAGCCAGAGTTCAAAATTTTATAGTTCATATTGGAAAACATCCAGGTATCTTTGCTTTTAGGAAAGTTATTTTTGCCTTAACTGGGTGGTAGTTCATCTGATTGTATTTGGTCACCATTTGATATTTACAATGGTGCTCAGACTCTTTTACAAGTGGTGTTTTCTGGGTTGAGATATTTCCTTAATTGATTGTAGTGCATTGTAATCTTTTCCCTGTCATGACTGTCAGGATATTGATTTTAATTCATACTCATATTGAAAACTTATGGCTGTATGATGAGCAGTTCCATCCCCACAATGTTTTCTCACTTCCTAGCCATGCATGATTTAGTCTTTTCTAGCTTATAACATGGATTAGAAATATTTGTTTTATGGAATTAGGGGTGAATTTCTTTAGTCAATTTTTTCAAGTTGTGATTATAGTGGTTTATAATTTTGATGTTGAGGATTATTAAGATCATGAATAAATTACCTTTAGGAATTTATACGGTAAGCTCTTTTAAAAATATAATTTATCTGTCTTAGTTTTTGCTGATTTTTTCTTCCCTTCCATTGTTATTTTTCTCTCTGGAGATATTCTATTTTTCAATGGCTGCCAATCTATGTTTTCGAATGATTGCTTTGAAATTGAATTTTAATAGAATATGTGTTAACTGGCCGATAAAATTTAAGTCTCAATTGAAAAAGAAAAAAAAATAACTATATTATATTATTTCTAAAAGTTTAGTTATTCTATATTGTATCACATTTGCTTTTTTGATGTATTGGTTTAAATTTGCACTTTTATTTGCATTGTTGCCATCATTTTGATATTTGTAAAATTTTATACTGAATTAATAAACAAACAAATTTAATATTAATTGTTATTTCTTTCTTTTGTTTTTCAAGATTTTTTTTTTGCTTACTTGCGTTTATGGGTTTGATCTTAAAAGTCAGTATTGTTATAAATATGATTTTAATTAACAGATTTACACATTTATTAATAAATATTTAATTGGGTATATTTGGTTTATTTAATTCTGTGTTTCTTACTTGGTATTACACATAAAGGGCGCTGACTAAATGGTTATTTTCCTACATTAAAATTTTATCTTTATTTAAATATTTAATGAATTGTAAGGTAATAACAGCATAACAAAAATATTTTAAAATAAATTATAATTTTACCTATTTTTTTAAATTTATCTTTATATTTACCTTCAACTTTTTAACATTCTAATTGTTTACTTTTTAAAATCTTTTATTTATTTATGATTATCCTTCCATAATTGGCTAGATTTTTAAGTATAAATTTTCTTTAATTAAAATCTAGATTAAAGCATTTAAAAGTCAGAAATTCTATTACATACCTGCATATAATATAGGATATATGAGCACAGACTTTCAGATGACCCATCACTCTCCACTCTATCTAATAACACTGATACACTCAAGCACATATATGCTGAAAAGATAAATAATCACCAATATACGTATTTCATGCTAAACCAGCAATCATCAGTTGGTCCAGATTATCATCTCCCACACATATATACTATAAATGCTCAGATATATATCAGTGTTATTAGATAGAGTGTAGAGTGATGAGTCATCTGAAAGTCTGTGCTCATATACCCTATATTACATATATAGACACAGGTATATAATAAGCCTGTGTTTCAGATATTACATTGTAGAGATGTCTGCCCATCTTTGCATATGTATTAAATGGATTATGTCCTGTACATGTGGGGTTCAGATTGACCTTAGGTCAACATGGGTGTGACAAGAATCTCGGCCTCAGGGTGGCCTTCGAGCATTCCATCATCAGATTTTCAATTGGATGGATGGTTGAAGAGTTGGAGTGTGTAGTAGATTGGAGCCTGTCCATTAAAGTATGAAGATTGTCTATCTTAATATATATCTGAGCACTTATAGTATATATGTGTGGGAGATGATAATCTGGACCAACTGATGATTGCTGGTTTAGCATGAAATACGTGTATTGGTGATTATTTATCTTTTCAGCATATATGTGCTTGAGTGTATCGGTGTTATTAGATAGAGTGGAGAGTGATGGGTCATCTGAAAGTCTGTGCTCATATACCCTATATTACATATATAGACACAGATATATAATAAGCCTGTGTTTCAGTTATACCTGCATATAAAAAATGTATTTAAATTTTGAGACAAAAATGCTGAAAAATGTAAAATTTATTCAAGAAGATTAATTAAAGAAAGTTTATACATAGGAAGAACAAAAACAGTCTTGAATAGGAGTAATGTTAAGAATTTTGACAATTATGAAAGAATAATTATAAATAATTAAAGGATTTTAAGAATTTAGAATATAAAAAGTTGAAGATAGATATAAAAGTAAGTAAAAAAATAGTTACATTTATCAATTATTTAAAAATATTTTTTATGATGTTATTGTACATTGTTTCTAAATATATACTTGTATACTATATATACATTTTATAAATAAATTTATATATTTTACCGAAATAATATTCGAAAATAAGCATGAGATATGGTCAAAATGCAAAAAGGAAAAATGAATGAATAAATTGAAATAAAATTGATTCATAAAAAAATAAAACAAGACTTAAGAGAAAAAGGTGTGTGCAATTGGTTTATTTTTTATATATTTAAGTAGTTTTTTTTTTTATTATATATTTTTTATTTTTTTTTAATGTGTCAAAATCGGCCGGGAAGCGAACCCTGGGACAACTGCTTGTAAAGCGGCTGCGCTAACCACTGGGTTGTTGACTCAGGATACATTTAAATTTTGATCTTTCTATATAAGAGAATTGACATGAAGAGTGCTAAAATTATAAAAATAAAATTTTCAGTTTTTTAAAAAAGAAAAACGAATAAAAAAAATCTAACCACTGAAGGTTAAAATTACCTTAATAAGCAAATGACGTACTATCAATAGCTTTAAAAAGGATAGAAAAGCATTTACAAAGAATGGAAACTTTCAGAGGTTAATAATTGTTTGCAGAATGTATGTTTTGTTTTTTAAAAAATTTAAATTCATTTGGAAATTGATTAAAGAGAATTATAAATACAACTTTTTTGCAGTTCTGAACAGAGTATTAATTAAATTAATAAAACAGAATTTTGCATGGTTCATTGTTTTGATGCTAATCAAATGCCAGACTTATATCAAAACTTTTAGGCTAAAATTTTTATAATAATATATTGCGTATCAATATATATATATATATGTAATAAGTTGGCAGTGAATGATGTATTGCAAAAAGTGCTTCTTATCAGATGGCCAACTATCTTTTTTTTTTTTTTTTTGGCACTAACAGCTTGTATTAATTATTTAATTTTACTAAATTGTTTCTGAATGAAAAAAAAACAGGTGTCAAAATAATTTATTCCAAAGAAATACGAAGAATAAATAATGAAGCAGGTCTAGTTTATTCTGACAAAAAAGTCGATGGCAATGAATTGTAGCTTTAATATAATTTCTTTTAGATAACACATATGAATTGTTTTTGTTAATTTGCTTTAAAATATTATAACTGAAGTTTATTTTAAATTAATACTCTGCTTAATCAGTTTATAATATAAAACTTTAATTAATTAATTATTATTATTTACTATTAATTGCTTTGTATTCATCTCTCACCTGAGGAGATCATAGGTGGGAAGAAAGGATTACAAATCATATCTAGCTTGTGGTAATTTTAAATAATCACACCCGGATTTTTAACACAAAAAAAATATTACAATAACCTGAAACAGAAAACATTTTATACTGTCACTATTAATTTCAAAATATTTTAAATAAAGTATTTGTGTTTGAAAGATATCTATACTGATCAAATAGAAAAAAAAAGTAATAAGTTAAACTTTTAAATCAGGAATTCCAGTTCCTGTTTTCTCTTAACTTTTTTTTTCTAATTCTTGGAAATTAAAAATAGGTAATTCATTAAATTGATTTTAATATATAAATTATGCAAACAATAAAAAATATATATTTAAAAAAAAAATTTCTTCACATGTCATACAACTAAGTATATAAACACAGATCCACAATCCTTATATATATATGATAAATATATAGGATCATAGTAGAAAAGATGCTGCTGTACAAAACACTTAGTTTACGTTGTATACGAAGACTCATATAAAGTTGTTGTTGTTTTTAAAAGAAAAGCGTCGTTAGTCGAGAGGTCATCGTAGCCGCCTTGCAAGTAAGTCGTTGGTTGCAGACGGTTGTGGGTTCGCGTCCCGGCAGATGCCATGACATATGAAAAAAAGGAAAACACTTTCTAACGTCAAATTAGTGTAATTAATGGACAGAAAACATATTTATATATTAACATTATTGGGTCACCCATTATTGCTAGCAAATTCAATCTACTTTATCTTTCGTATTGCATTGCCAAATCCATATAATATTAATATGATTTGTTTGAAAGAAAATAAAAAGCTGACGATGTATTTAAGGACAAAATGTCCGTATATTGAGAAAGTTAAAGTGCAAATGGATAAACTTGTTTTCTTTTTGATTGAAAAATATAATACAGAGCGGCAGAGAATAAAATTTATTAACAATATTTTTTAAAAAGCTAAGAATAAAGCCTTAAGTAATTATGGGTACTATAAGATATATCCTTCCTGCGCTGTATGCCCTGTATTTTTGCAAATATAAAGTTATATAAAGATGGTAATCCTTTGCAAATTATGATTGATTTTGGTGATTCATTTATATATCAAAATTCTAAATATATTGGTAAGTTGTTACAAAAGTTTTTAGGATTTAGGAAAAATATTACTGCTTCATCTTTTGATTTTGTAGAGAGACAAATATAGTGATTAATGAGAATGATGTTATTGCATCATTAGATGTAACAGAAGTGTATGATTCTATTGATAGATTTCCATAAAAATAATTGAACATGCATTAAAAAGTAAAGGTGTTTGAAAATATGTGATAAAATTTGTGATTGATTTTTTAAAGTTTTTTGATAATAATATTGTTGCTTCTTTTGAAGTTGGATATTGCAAAGTGTCTAAAAGTTGGCTTATGGGTCTGCCTGTTGTTGCACATGTTTGCAGTTTTGTTTTGTCTATATATGAGAGAATATTTTAGATAGGTGTACTTTTAAAGATATTAAAATTTACAAAAGGTATGTGGATGATGTTTTTGTTTGTGGAAATACCAATGCTATAAATTTGCTTATAGAGGAATTAAATAATTTGAATGGCTTGAAATGGCCTAGTAAAAAGGAACAGGACAAAAGTATTAAGTATTTGGATTTAAGCAAATTCTGAAAAAGATGCCAGTTACACAGCCTGATTTTTTAGTCTCATTTGGATCACATATGCTGCCTTGGTAATAAAACGGTGGTCAACCAAAACCTCCTTTTAGTCTTTGTTGAGATGTTCATTCCGTTTATCACTGGTAATCAAAATAAAAAAAAAAAAATTAATTTGTCATTTTATTTACCTTTTTAATTTTTTGTTATTAACCCAATTCATTGTTTTCTTTCACACAGACTCTTTGATGGAAAAAAAAGTCATTTACAATGGACTTGCTAATGTATTTTATAAAACTTGACATTTATAGTTGATTATTTCTTTGGCCATTTTGAAAGACAAAATACAATTTGAAAAATTTGAAGTCAAATAAGTAAACTACAGGAAAAAAAAGAAGAAAGATGGAATTTATAATTAAGATTTATGAAACATATATATAATTAATTTGTGCTTTAATATAAAGTACTTCCAATTCCCCCCAATGTTCAGTTTATTGATGAGTTGTTCCAGTTATGATTTCAGTAGTACCAGATAGTGAGTAAAAGCCGAAACTAAAAGGAAATTTGAATGTAGTATGCTGACTATATTGGTACAATTTAGCATTCTTAAACTAAGTTTTAAATTGAAAGTTCATAACAAAATTGAATACTAAAAAATGTTGGTATTTGATAATTAGCCATTGTACATCGCCTAGTGGCACTGTTTCTGTGTAAAAACACAGAATAATACCAGTTACATGGCTGAACCTATTGCTAATACACCACTATGATAGTAGTAGCTGTTTATGTGACCAGGTGGTAGTGATTCAAATGTGGTCAATTCTTTTGCATCCGAACCTACGGCTAATAACAACACTATAATTGTTTATAGCCATTTAATTATGCCTTGCAGCCTCCCATCCTATGCATATTGACAGAATTTGTATTTTTGCTAGCATTTAATATGAGGATGTGTGTAGTGGAATGTTTTTCAACTGTTGATGAAAATGGTTTTTGGTAGACCCCAACTGACATATTTTTAGGTACTAGTAGTTGTCAGCATATCATCAATACTTCCCTATGCATTTTTTTGTTGTTTTGAAATTTGAAAAGGGGTCTGCCATAGGACGATTGCAGGTGTTCGCAAAAAAGTAGTTTTTGTCATGACTTGTATGAGAATAACAAAATGGCTGAAGGCAGTAGCCGTAACATTCTTTCAACTGGGGGATGTTTTTAAAACACAGAAAGTGATGCAGTTGCCTTTCTGCAGGCCAAACCAACCTACCACATGTCATTCAATGTGTATGTGGAAAATGTATGACTCTTAGATTTTGATGAGTTATGTTATTAATTCTAGTCAGATGTCGTGAATAAATTGATTGATTCAATGAATCTGTTTTGTGGTTGTGATTATTTTGTGTAATTCAATTAATACCCAGACTATCAGTGTTGAAGGGTAGGGGGTAGAGGAAAGTAAGATGGGTTAAAGAACAACAGCTGAAAAGTGTACATTTATTTGAGTGTTTTTAAATATTATAAATCAAACAGCATGTTTTTTTTTTGGGGGGGGGCAAGATAATTGACTATTTTGAATGATATAAAAAAAAGCTGTTTCATTTATAAACAATACAGCTTTTTATAAAAAATGTACTATAATTAGAAGACAAAATAAAGCCGACATGTCACATAACGTCAAAAAAAAAGGGCCACATTTGTTATAAATAATAAAAGTTTTTTATAAAACATGTACTATAATTAAAAAAAAAAAAAAAAGAAAACCTATTTGTTATAAAATTAATAAAAAGCATCTTGTTTTTTAAAAGAAAAAAAAAAGAAGGTACATTTTGAACAAAAATACATAATTATTATTTAACAAAAAACCCTGCATTTTTAAACCAAAAAAAAAAAACCAATAACATAAAACTCCCCATTATAATGTACATTTTCTTGCGGGGGAGTCGTATAAAAAAATATTGTATATTGTAAAAATCGAGAACAAAAATAAATACTTATTACAACCCCCCCTCCGCATGTACATTTTCTAGAAAAAAATATAAAAAAGCCATTGTAAAAATACTGTATATTTGAACAAAAAAAGATATATGGAAAAATACCGTATATTTGGAAAAAAAAAAAGCCGTATGAAAAAATACCATATATTTTGGAATAAGTCAAGAAGCCCAGGAATGTTATATCACTATGTTTTTAAAGAGAAACAGCACCACCAACCAATGTACAGTGTATAATTATCAACTACCAAAATTTCTTTTTAGTTTAATTTCACTTATGAATCTTACTTTGATGAGGTATGATTATTATTAGATAATGGCTTGCCTAAGTATTGATGGTGACTGAAGCATGGCTTTGGGGAAATCTGACAACCCTACCTGAATCCTTTTTATCTAGCCAAGTATCATTTTGTTTATAAGATAATAGCTGAATGACCATATGAATAAGCAAAAGAATAAACATTTCCCAAAAAATTAGCCTAAATTTACAATCTTCAATTACGTCAGTTATGCCAGGTTGTAAAATAAACAAGTCATGGAAATTTTAGAACAAAATTTAAAAATAAACTTTTGGTGCATGTTTTTCCATTGCAAAAATTTTTCAAATGCCTTTGAATGCTTTTTACTTATTTAAAATAAAATTCTAAATAATAATTATTTAAATTTTAAGAAATATGTTAACTTTGTTTTAAAAGTTTGATAGGAATTTAATAATTTTATATAAAACAATGTATTTTAATGGTTGTATTTTTATGTGTGTTCAAATTTTGTAGATCTGATGAAAACTGCATGGTACAGTTGAAACTGTAATCAATAATAAAAGTTTTTTTGCTGAAAAGTGAAATGTGTAAGATTTTTGAAATTCAATATTATATATGATAGATCTCTTTATCTTATATCTAGTTATCCTTAATCCATTTAAAATGACACAATTTCATCACAATTTTTATCCCTTCCCTTCTATTCATACAATACCATTGTTTTTAATACAAAATTTTAACTGAAAATAAAGTTCGACTTTATGAGAATAACAAGCTAATCTTGCAAGACACTATTAACTTATTATTATTATTTCAGTATATTTAAATTCAAATTTAAATAACTGCATATTTAATTAAATGTTTACATATACATCTTTTTCCATTTATGTCTGTGTATAGGTAAATTGTGTAATTATAAATTTATTTAAACGCACATTGATTACATAAGTAATATTTACTAAGGCTGTAACCTCAAAAATGTGTGCATAAAAATGTGATAGTAGGGACCCCTACAGGTCTTAACCACAAAATTGTGTAAGTAAAATATTTATAATAAGTCAAAACAAAATGTATATAATATTAGCAATTTCAGACTTTTTTTAGCATGGTGAAAATATCAATACATTATTAAAAATTAAACAAATTGAATAAAATAGCATGAGGACGATTTATTTGAATGCATTCAAATTAGAAAAAAATTTAAAGTAAAAATTTTCGTATATTAAGAATCTTTAGTTTTAAGCTAAACATTTTTATTTATTTATATAAATAAGAACAGGCAAAATACATTTACATAATATATACAGTTTGTGCTTTATTATCAATATTTTTATATAAAATTTGTTGATTGAAGCCATATTAAAAAAACTTCACTAGCTCTAAGTGTTTTGACAAAGTACAAAAGGAGTACATATTAACTTGAAAATAAGCATTTTCTTACTTTTCCACAGCAGAAACATTCAATGATTTTAAGACTTTTTAAAATTATTAATCAAACATATCCATAACATGTAGTCAAGTAATACTGATCAATAATCACTCTTAGCTGGAAAGTCATGCAAGAAATGCATAAAAATCCTGCCAAATCAATAGTTGAAAGCATAATGAATGTATCAACTACTTCAGTAATCTTCAATGTTTATTAAGAGTAACTGGAAAAAACATTTTCTGTATTTGTGACTTTGCTAGTAAACCAAGATGGCGGCCTATATTTTTGATAAATCTATAGTTTCAGGACCTCCAAAAATATTTTCAAAAATATGACTGCCAGGAAACATTGTATTTAATATATACATTTTATTTTTTTATTACTTTTTTTTTTAAATCATTGTGGAAAAATTAATTACAATATTTACAGTTTATTTTCTCTTTCTCTTTTTTGGATTAACTTATTAACAGAAAACTGAAAATAAATACAATACTTACAATTTATTCATGTCAGCAACATGCAATCATATTGTGACCATTAACACACAGTTTTTGGGAGAGCAGGATCCTGTATCTTTGGAAATAGTCCACTGCATCATGGTCTGTGACAGAAAGGTCCCAAATTTTTAGCATTATGACAATTTACCAAAAAAAAAAAACTGCTAACAAAAAGAACCATACTGAATTAAACCAAAGTATGATAATGTTAAAAACATCTCATCACTTCCCCACATTGTAATATAAGTAAAGAAAAAAAATGAAATAAAAGTTTTTAATGAAATTTATCAGAATTTATTCATTTTTTTAAATTTCACAATCAATTTATTAATTTTATTTAACAACTAACACATATTTTGTAGATTATAGGCCCTCAAAACTGTACATTTATCAAAAATACGGACTGCCATCTTGGTTTACAGGAAAACTCGCAAGTACCACATTTTCATTGAGCTGATCGATTTTTCGTTAATTTATTTTAATATTAAATTATGGAGCAATGAATAAATGCAGATAACAGTTAATGTAAAACAACTAAAAATGCATGTGAAGTGAATTACTATTTGTAAATGTATAATACTAAAAAAAAATTAATGGACTTGTATTGTATTAGTCTTTGCTTTTTTCCATTATGTTTAACAATTATTTTTCATTAGATAAAGTAACATTTAAATGTATATTTAACATAAAAAAGAAAGAGAATGTAAACAATAGCTTATGCTTTGAAGAATTTAATCCACAAAATAATAAGTTCAAACCAAATATGTTTATTTAAATTTGTATTTATTAATACAGGTATTTGAAAATCATACATTTTATTAAAAGTTACAGAATCAGAAAATAATTAAAATAAATACAAATAATTATTATACAGTTAATGATAAAACCATTAAAATAATCATAAAACAAAATATAATAGGTAATCTACATCTGATTTTAATTTTTAAAAAATATAACTTTTTTATTTATTTAAATAAAATTAACGTGTGATGTACTTGTACTTTAATGTACATTTGTTTTCTAATTTCTAATTAAAATAAAGTCAAAAGAATTAATGAACAATATAAATATGGTTATAAATATAATCACAAATATGATTTATTTTCTCTATTTTCATTAAATGTTTAATCAGTAAAGATTTTCAGAAATAATAAAATCAAAATTAAGATAGAAATTTAGGATTGAAGTAATTATGAGAAATATCAATTTACAAAAGGATGTAATAATACTTACGTTTTATTTTTTTTTTTTTAACATATTTTTTTTGATTATTTATATAACTACTCCAAAATAGTTTTCCATTATTTAAGGTTTTTTTTTTTCTTGAGTCTTTAATATTTTATAATAATGTAAAAATCTGTCAATTTTGAAAACTTGATAACAGGCACGTTCCATACCGGGGTGCAAAGGGTGTAATGAACTAGGGCAGCAAAATTTAGAGATAGTATAATCAAACAAAAGTTGGGAATAAATAATATTTTGAAATGTTTGTGTATATTTTCAGTATTCGGTTGTGAGAAATTTTTTTGGGGACGGGACTGAATTGTTAGTAATTGAATAAGTAGTATGAGCTTCAGCACAACTTATTTTAATCACTTTTTTCAGCACAACAAATAATTATTTTAGGAGTAAAACAGAGAATGAGCAATGAGAAGTAGTAATAATGGTTGCATACAATAAATAAGAAGAATGGTAATATAAATATACAAAAGCAGAAAATAAATAGCCTAAACAAGATAATGGAATGGGATATCTTGTTTTTGTAATGAAAATAAACATATAGGATATGTTTATTCCAAATTATTCGAGTAAGCTTCCATATTGTTTTACATTACTTAACCTAAAATGGTCTAGAATGTAGAATTGTGTTTTTCAAAAATAACTAAAAATTTTACACAATCAATTGTGTGCCTGTAGTACAGAGTTAAGTAAATAGCTATGTTACTATTAAACAAATTAAGTTTTAATTTTAATCTTTATTTCTTTCATCACTGTGCAGTAAATGTAGATAAAAATCGATTAAAGGACAACCACTGACAAATTTTAAAGTTTTTAAATTAAAAAAAATGCATTCTTAAACTTCCTCAAAAGTTATTTCTTTTTACAATACAAATTTAAAGGAGTTTTTAATTTTTGTGTTGAATTAAAACATATTTTTTAAAAGTTATTATTATTTTTTAACTACTACTTACCTCTTCAGATATTTTTGAAGGTATTTTTTTATTTATAGAAAAACATTTCTATATTCTAGATGTTGAAAAACGATTGTAGGGAACTGTATATAGAAAAATTAAAAAACAACAACAGACAAATTAAACAAAACTGTAATTTTAACTTAGCACAATTTTTAAGTTTGTCTACTGCTAATATGTCTTCTACTAGTAAAATTTCCAATCAATGAAGAACCAATACCAAGTATGAGTACCAGCATAGAAGAATTTAAATTGCTAACCTTGCAACTCTTTAGATCACATGTAATTGGCAATATATCATTCCACATCATTGCCCAGAAAAAAGTGAATAACGTTTTACAAATGTAAAAGATGAAACAATAACTAAAAATCCCAGGGAAGAATATGCTGATCCTAGTTTATGAACTGAAGGTATAAATGATAAAATGGTCCTGTTCAAAATCAAAATTTAATATATCCTAAAAATGTGAAGTCATAGTTTTATCAATACATATTTTAATAGAACACTAGAAAATTAAAAAAATAATAATAAAAAAAGAAATTGATTAATATATTCTATGACAAAAATACAATTTTTTGTTTATGTTGTAAAATTTTACAGAATGATAGTTGAGTAGCTCAAATGTTTTCAATAATTGGGTTTATTTGTTGAGAGCAATGTGAAAAAGGACCTGTATATGTATAGTCTTATAAATTATGGATAGAGTTAGTTAAAAAGTGACTCTACAATAGATTGTATTAGTGAAAAGATCAAAACAAATGGTAGCCAAACGTTTTCGAAAGAATTATATATATATTGTTCAATATGTAGCCACTCTCAATATAGTATTTGGAAAAACATATAATAAACTTTACCAAACAAAAGAAAGAAAACTTTCTAAAATTGGTACAAACTATGGCAAAATTTGACTCTGTTATGGCTGATTGTATAAAATGTGTTGAGAAAAAAAATTTGTACATGCCACATTATTTAAGAAATAAGAAAACAAAATATTAGATATGCTTAAGTATTCAAAATATTATTCAATAATCATCACATGACCACCACCTCTTATGCTTGTGTATAACTGTTGTTAAAACAGGCAAAACTCACTATACGTATTGCCACACACAGCAAGCTATCAATGGATGCCAGAAGGCTTGTGCCTGTTTTATTATTCAATAATGTTAAATTGCACTCCTAATTCTTTACATTGTAGGATTCATAAGTATAAATAGAAGAGCACTTTTTGGCTTTTTGTTCTATAACTGATACTAGTAGTGCTGACTTAAAAATATGAATATTCGACTTTTTAGAAAAAGATACAAATATTCACTAAATGCGTGGACAAGATTTTAATAACAATTCAAACATGAGAGAAAAAAATCATGAATTTAAAAAAAATATATATAAATTCTGAGGCATTTTATGTATCTTGTCCTGTCCATAGTTTAAACTTAGTAACCTACTATGTAGCCATAACTATTTCCAATTCCACATATTTTTTTGTTTAATTCATTGCTTCTCAACCTTTTCAAAATTATAGCCCCCTTTGTAAGTATCATGATATAATATCACTTTCTCTTTGAAATTTATCAAGTCTTATTTTGAATATATGTAAACAAATAATTTAGCAATATATATATATGTAATCTCGAGGAATGAAATTAATCTTTACACATGCGCTAATAGGTTAATCTATAAATTTACATACACGTGTGAAGGTTATTTTCCTTCCATGAGATTACAAATATTATATTTATATTTTACAAAAAAAATTCATACATAATTATTTATTTTCACAAAAATAACATACAACTATAAAAGCAACATCTGAAAATAAATAATAATTATTAATGTAATCCTCAAGACTAATGAATCTGAGCCAACTTATTTATATTTGGTTTAAAACTAGTTTAAATAATTTCAAATCACTTTTTTAAGTTATTTGCAAATGATCCCTTTGTTTGGGCAACAAACAACATATGATCACCATTTCTTATACTCGCTCATAACTGTTATTAAAACAAGCAAAACTCTCCATACAGTAGTGCCACTCAGTGCAAGCCAGAGTAATCAATGGATGCCAGAAGGCTTGTGCATAAAATCCCTATCTAATGCCTATTCATCCAATATCCCCAGACTAATTTCTAGCTTGTGACTTTCATCAATGAGGAGCTTTGGATCTGAGAGCACTACACCATCACTGCACCATCCCCAGACTAGAAACTAGTCTGGGAATATTGGATGAGTATGCACTAGATAGGGATTTTATGCACAGGCCTTCTGTCATCTATTGATTACTCTGGCTTGCACTGAGTGGCACTACTCTATGGAGAGTTAATTTGGGCAACAACTGAAGAATAGCACAAAATCCTTTTTTTATGAGAGAAGAGATTGGAAATGTCAGAATTAGACACTTGAATTCATTGCACAACATTTTAAACTCCTTTCTACTTTTTTTTATCTAAAAGGATTCAATATTATCTTGTGTATATAAAATTTTGGCTTCAACATCATTTTGCAAGTCTATCAATTTTGTTTGCAAATGTGCAGGAATTGTACATATATTCACATTAAAAGGATTAATAACTTGATTTGGTATTATTAATTCTTTTAGGTTTTTTAATTTTCTAGATGTGTGCAATATATTTTCAAATTGGTATTCTTGATATTTTTTTAATGTAATCTATTTAAACATGGAAATAGTGTAAATCTCTACAATTCATATTATTTATATAGATAATTAGTTTAAAAATGATGTTACTGAACTCTTAACTTTGATAAGGTTAATGTTGCAATCTTGCAGTTTTAATTTAACCACTCATATTCACTGAGAATTATTGGATATTTCTCTCTCAAAAAAAAAAAACATAGTTGTTTTGCTGCTTTATATCACTTTATCATAACTCATTTTATTTGTAGAATATTTTTAATAATGTAATTCTTCTGTACTGCTTTTATTGGTTTTTTAAAATTGAAAACATATCTGAAGAGGTTAGTATTTTATGGACAATGAGCTAATATTGAAGTCTTTACTCCATTGTTTACAACAGAAAAAATGCCCAGAAGGTGTTCATTTCCTTCTGATCTAGTTTTCATGCAAAGTTTTTGAAATAAAAAAATGATTTTTTGCTTGTTTATAAAACATTTTTATTTATTTTTACACACTAATTAGTTGATTATTATTTAATATATATATATACATTTTAAAATTATTCATTTATCTTTTATTTTTAGAAAAAAATAATAAATTTGATAGCTTAAAGAAAAAAAATCACTGCATGTGTTAGAATTGACATAATGTTGACATTTTTTCAAGTATTGTAATAATAATAAAGCAAATATCAGATTTTAAAGAATTTGATAGATTTATCATAAATACACATTTTTTTGTACACATTTAAAGAAAAAAACTTAAACTAATAACAAATTTGTCTATTTGCTGAGAGAGTCTAGTTTCACATTGATGTATGACCATCATTACATCCTTTGTTCATCTTTACAAATCAATTTTTAAATAGTTAAAAATTTTCAAATGTGATTTTTTAGAATATTATTCATTTATAAAATAAAATTAAAAAGAATTCAAGTCCAATTTATTAAGTTTTAATACAAAATAAAGATTTTATATGAAAGTGAAAAGTTGAGCATGGTACTGGTTGATTAGACATGCATACCACTTGATGGCATTGTGCTAAAACACATAAAAATGCCGTTTACACAGCCCAAAGTTTACAGCCTATAGAACAGTGATGTTCATATTAGCCATTATGGGCCTATATTGTGTTGCACATAAATATTATGGCCTGCTGATGTGCTTCGTGACATTATGCAAATGTGCACATTTCATCAGATAGCTACCATATCACATGAGGGTGTATGGAATTCAATTGACCATAACTCTTGTAATCTGCATTCAAAGTAATAATCTTATACCCTACCTGACATAGTATTACATACTAATAATTGTAAGGCTGTCACCATGCTTCCCTACACAGCTTGGAAGGTGAAAAAAATTGCAAAAGTATAGGGACAAGCACTATTTCACAGAATTCATGTGAAAAGACGTTTGAATGAGAACAGCTACAAGACAAATTAAATGGCTGAGGTTACACATTTTGGAAATCAGAAGCTTGGTTTGGTCTGACTACTGCATCTTTTGGACCTGCACATTCCAGCACTACATGCTGCCATTTATAATGTAATTTAAAAATGTAATTATTCAATTTCAGAAAAATTTAATTATTATGTTTTATAACATAATGTTGGTTCGTAAATTGTTTACAAATACTTTGCAGAATGTCAACCCATAATGTTTATAATAGTGTCATTTTTTAGATAAAGAGCATATATGAGACAAGTAAAATTGCATGTGGTTTTAGAAAATTGTAATGTTGGTTTGATCAGAGTACTGCATCTTTTGGATGTTCCTTTGGATCGGCAAAACCTCACACATTCCAGCACTACGCGCTGACATTTACAAAGTTATTGAAAACTGTAAGTATTCCATTTTAGAAAATAATGTTGGTTCGTAAATTGTTTAAAACTAGTTTGAAAATGTCAACACGTGCTGAAATGTATAATATAATTTTAAAATGTAATTATTCCATTTTAGAAAATAAAGTTGTTTCGCAATAAAAAGTTGGGCCGGTAAACAACATTTTTATGTGTTTTAGCAAATAAACAATGCCATCAAGCATCATGCGTGTCTAATCAACCAGTACCTTGAGCATTTTCAAAAACTTCCACCAGGTGGAAAAAGGAAAATATCAGAATTTGTAGGGTTAATAAAACCTCCATTACATTTTTTATATATGTTTGATAAATAATTAACATCATTTCATAAAATTTCAACATTAAAAGAAATTTAATATCTATTCATATTTCGAGACTTAATTATAGTGTTATACAAGTGGGAAAATATTTTGAGACATTCATGGTCTACATTATTTTTATAACATAATTCTTGAAATAAACAATCATTTGAAAAATGTGCTTTGACTTTATTAATTATGAATATTCCAAGCATCATTGATTGGCTCAGGTTATTAAATTTTGTTGATGTAAAATGCAGTGTATAGTGAAAATGTTAAAATTTTCTTGTTTAATAAAGTGATAAATTCATGCTGATTACTTAACATTGTTGGTATTCCATCAGTAGCACAAGTAATAATGTTTGAAATTTATATATCTTTTTCATTAAAGATTTTTTTTATAATATTAAAAATGGACAAACTTTTAATGTTAGTAGTTAATGATTTTGCAAATAAAATTTCTTCAATGATTTGATCATTAGCCATCTTATCAATTCATCTGGAAACAGAATCATTGCTCAAAAGAATTGAAAAAATATTGCTATTTATATTTATTGTGGTCAGCTATTATTATCAGCCCCCCCCCCTCCCCCAATATTATGTGGTTTACCACATATTTCTATTAACAATGATTTTGTATGAAACCATAAAATTTTTGTCAAGTTGAGTAGTTGAATCTTTGATAAATTTATCATTGGTTTTACAATTGATTAACATCTTTCTTTATTATGAAAATAATCCACATTTTTCACTTTCTTATTGACGTTTCCTAGTTAAATGCTCTTTAATTGTCAAAGTTTTCATTGTCTTATTTAAAAAAAACTTGCTGGGATATAAGACGTATTGGTAATTACTCATTACTAGGAAAAGCAATAAAACCTTATTTTAAATATTCTATTGAATATTGGCAACATTTATATTTTTGAGATATAATCTCTGTTTTAATTTCTAAATAATAAATTTTAAATAAATTACTAAAATAATATCATATTAAATTCTATATTATGAATAAATTAAATTAGGAATATGAAAATATAAAATATGAGGATATTTGTTTTCAATAAGAAAACTAAACTATGATAATTTTTAATTGGTTAAAGTATTACTTACATTACAAAAGTAGCAATATAATACTAAAAAATATAGAATTCAAAATAACTATAAAATTACAAGAAAAATAAGTTTGTTACATTTAAATACAAAGACACAAGTGAGTCAATGGAGACTTTTTTTTTGTTAAAATAAAATGTACTGAAGAAATGTACTGCCCACGAAGACTCTCTCTCTAATAATAATAGCAATTGTAATTACATCTAATCAAGTTTGTATTGCATATGTTATCATGCTGGAATAATGATAACTTATTTGCTTGATTAGTCTAGTTAACTCAGTTACCATTAATACATCGTGGCATTATGTTCAATACATTAGATATATGTATTTATGATTACATAATGTGGCTTTTAGTCATCAAAGGTCTTCTTATAGAGAAGTTAGATTGTAAAATATAAAAAAAATATTCATTCATCGCTAAATTGCTCAGTAAATTTTTAATTCCCTTCCCCCTTCCCCGAATATAAATTAGAGCTTATCAGTCCTTAAAATGCAATAAATACCCACAAAGTAGTGATATTGCCCAGGTTGAGAAACGATGATTTAATTAAAAAACTGTCTGTTTTTCTTCTTCCACTTATGGTTTGCATATTCTTCAAAATCATGCACCTACATTTACTGTTAAACTTCTTTCTGATATTAGATGGGAAACTGAGTGTCAGTCATGAAACCCTTAAAAATAATTTAGAAGAAATCTATGACCCATCATATTAATTGTGTGATAATATAAATATAGATGTAAATTTAAAATTTCAGGCAAAGTGTTTAGCAATTAAAATAAAATCATCATTTAAATTTATCTGCATAGTTGTGACATGGTACAATATTTTGTCATGAATAAACGTAGCTACTAAAATATTACAAAAATTGATTCTAATATTAAAAATGATATAGAAGCATCACAAAATTTAAATAAATATTTAAAAAATTATAGGTTTGATGTTTAATTTCAAAATGTTTATGCAAAGCTGATATTATGTTTCCTTCTCTGTCAGTAATATGATGACAGAAAAAAAAAGTTTGATTATGAAAGCGCTGATGAATCTATTCAAGAACCAGAATTAATTTGTATAAAAATCAATTTCTTTCCATTTTGAATGCAAATTTAAATTTTTTAAATGAAATACTTAAACTATTGAAATGCCATAATGATAATTATGGCTTTCTTTGTGACACCCCCAATTTATCAAACATTCAAAAGGAAACAAGAATGAAATATTGTCTAGATTTACAAAATAAATTATCTCATGGCATCCAGGAAAAAAAAACCTGATATAAATGCCATAGATTTATGCGATGAATTAGATATTCTTAAAGATTATTTAAAACCATGAATGACATAATTAGATATTTTCCAATTTGTATTTGAAAATAGTTTAACAATTATCAACACACTCATAGAAGGTTTTGCTTATGGGGATTTTGCAATTATAAGAAGTGCAACTTTCATCACTTTCTGTCTATGGTTTGTCAGATGCTTCCTAATCTTCAAGTCTGTTATACCTGATCCAACATTAAGTTTTTTACAAAAATTAAAAGATATCAAAGAAAGAGATTTGAAGTTAGCTCCTCACCTAATAGTAAATTCCACATGGAATCTTATTAATATTGGACATTAAGTAATTTAATGGTTTATAAATGTATTGCCAAATTTAATGTTATTTTATAATTTTTTCTTTATTGTAAACATAGTTGAATAAACCTGTTTTTGATACTAACAATGTTATTTCCGAATTTGGTATGTATTTTTTTTTAACATTACCATTAACAGTTGCTTCAGAAAAAAAGATCCTTTCAAAATTAAAATTAATAAAAAATTATAATCTGGTATATCCCAAGAAGATTTTAAAAATGTATCTATAATGAATACAGAAAATGAAATATGTAGTAATTTAGATTTAGAAAATATAAAAGATTTTTCGGTAATAAAAGCCAAAAGAATATCTCTATAAGAAATGAATAAAAATATTTTTTTCTTTATTTTAATCTATATTCCTCTGAATATGCAGGATAATAAAATGATTCGTAACATGTTATTGTACTACGGGCTCTCTTAATTTTTTAATGGAAGGGAGGCACAAATATTTTACACCCAGGCGGGCAAACCCACGGGACGGCACTGCTTGTTAATAGGAAATCTGTGATATTTTCACAAGAATCAAACAATTCCATTCTATGCATCAACTTTGTAAGCAGAAAAAATAATAGAGCCAATAAGTGGAAGCACTCTCTTTGGAATTGTTTACTAGTGTCAAAAAGTAATTTTTGCTGTTCGCATTAAAAAAAACTTTCATTTACATTTAAAAAAAGCAAGTTAGGAAATAAACAGTATTAAAAAGGAGCTGACTTTTTTAAGTTAATCTCTATAATGAGCTGCATAACATCTGTAATAATTTTTTTCATTGTTGTCATATCAACAGCGCAGCAGATGTGAGGATAAACAACTTTTCTGATAGGCTTCTGTTTAATAAACTCATCTCTGATAAATTGAATTGCATTTTCTGGCGAGTTATCACCTGGAAAAAATAAAATAAAAGAATACATATTATTTTTTTAGTCTAAAAAGAATATATTTTGTTTAAATTAGTGATTATGCAAAATAATAATATATTCAAATGTAAATATACAAACAAATACTTGCATTATGTACATTAAAAAAAACCAAGCACATAGAGATCACTAATCGGACTACCCCTCATACCAAAAAGTAACAATATATAGTATAATAATTGTAATAGGACTACAGAAAGGAATTTGCTGTTAACTGAAAGAAGAGCCTTTGATTCCTCTTGGAGGTCTTAAAGGAACCACTCAGGGCAAATTCCTAATGTCCACTCTGTACGTTCTTGTCATTGCAGCTGTTATCACTATATGATTACTCATATAGTATATAAATGTGGATGGGCTGCTTACCAACATAGATTAGCCAGCATGGTGAGTTTATTGGCTTTTTTATCTCTGAGTTAAAGATAAAAAACATTAAGGTCTTTGTTCTCTGTTGCCTGATAGCCCTAAACTGAAATTTCAGTTGAGTTTTCTTGAAGACACAATGAATGTGTGTGTGAATGATTTTTTTTCTTCTAATAATATTCACAATCATGACAGACAAAAATAAATCATGGCCCTTCAGAAGCCTGTAAAGTTGCCAGCCAAAGCAGCAGTTGATGGCCGAAGGTGGAGGATGCCAAGAATCTCCTGATTGCGGACCTAGGCTATTATTTGATGTTGACCTTTTATTTAGGTACTTAAAACTGCAGATCACTTTCAAGTGAAGGAATATTGCAAGAATTGAAAGAAGAACTGACTCTTATTAAATGAGAGGACTTTGTGAAGTTATAAGAAAAGGTGAAGAGACAGTTGCTTTAAAAAAGTGGATATGTACTGTATTACAAAGGAACAAACATTGGAAGTACAAGTGGAGTAAGATTAATTATAAATGAAAAGTGAAACAACAACATTGTGAAGATTGATGGTGTATCAGACAGAATGGCAAGATTAGTTATTCAACTTAATAGCAGATATCAAATGCAGATAATTCAGGTTTATGCCACAACAAGTTCTCATTGTGATGAAGAAATAGTGGATTTTTATATGGATTTACAAAAAAGCTTTTTATCAGACCAAACATTTTAAAGTTGTCATGGGTGACTTTAATGCTAGAATTAGTAAACAGTTAAAAGATGAAAGAGCTGTAGATAAATTTGGTTATGGTGATAGAAATGAGAAAGGACATGTGGAGTTTGCAGGAAAAAAGAAACTTTCTATTATGAATGATACAACAGAATTGGATTATATTTTAACTAATAAGTATTTCAAGATTGTAATGTTCTTAATAAATTCAACCCAGGAAGTGATCATTGATTAGTACGATGTAAGATACATCTTAATGCAAAACTAGAGACAAAAAAATTATTAAGAAAAACAATATTCACAGTTGATATTTCTAATCTTCAGAAACTTTCCAATAAATTGAAATTAGAACTTGCAAATCATTTTCAAATATTAACAGATTTTGAACATGATTCAAATTTGAATAAATTCAATAGGAAAATAACTGATACACTTTTAAAAACTACAACAAAGATAGCTGGCACAAAAATGCAGCAATTGACCAATAAAATTTCTTCTTAGACAATTTGTTAAGAAAAGAAGGAATATAAAAATATATAAAAATGGTGCATTAAGAAGGATTGAATATCTCAAATTTTGTAAAGTGGTGCAAAAAAGAGTTGATAATGATATAAGTATAATTGTGAATTAGCAACGAAAACTGCAGGAGAGAATAAAAGTCTCAAGAATGTAAAAAAAAAAAACATCTTAGTATTGGTAGAAAATTTATTTCTGCATTAAGAAAAAAAGATGGAACTATTACTAAAAAGAGAGATGACATCATGAAAGGTGTAGAAGAGTTCTATCAAGAATTATATAATAATAAAGAACAAGAAAAAGTACCTCCTACAACTACTATGCCTTCTGAATTGCCCAGAATTTTAAATGAAATGAGACATGGAATTAAATTTATGAAGGGAAAAACTCCAGGTAATGATGAAATTATAATTGATATATTAAAAGAAGCAGGTGAAGAAATAGAAACTTTTTGGCAAAGTTATATACCAAATGTTTTAAATGATAAAGATGTACCAGATGATTGGAAGAATGCAGTATTAATCTTAATATTTTAAAAAGATGATAAAGACAACATTAGAAATTACAGACCTGACAGTCTTTTATCACTTCTATACAAATTTTTTACCAAAATAATTACAATTTGCCTACAGTGAACTTTGGATTTTAACCAAATTCTTCAGTGAATAAAGCATTAGATCATCAATGTATAGATCCAAGATATTGTCATATTCTTAAAAATATTTATAAAACATGCAACTGCAACAATTAGATTACATAATGATACTAGGAAAATTAACATTGAGAAGGGTGTATCACAGAATGACTCCATATCTGCAAAACTTTTTGCAGAATTTTGCAAGAAGTATTTTGTGGATTAAAAGGGGAAGCTAAGGGAGTAAAAGTAAATGGAGATTATTTAAGTCTCTTAGATTTTGCAGATGATGTAGTTCTTTTTGCAAATAATGCTTTAGAGCTGCAGGAAATGTTGCAGGAGTTATCAGATGAAAGTAGGACTAAAGATAATTGTTAAAAAGACTAAAGTAATGTTCAATGCATTTTCTCACAAGATGAAAATAAAGAATGATAATGATGAATTAGAAGTTAATAACTACAAATACTTTGGCCAAATTATTACTACAGATTGAAACATAATGAATAAAATTAATCATAGAATTAAACTTGGTTGAAGTGCTTTTGGTAGAAATAACTTAATATTAAAAAGAAATATGCCTGTGTATTTGAAAAGAAAGATTTTTTATTAAATATGTTTTACCAGTTCTTACTTATGGATCTGAGGCTTGGACACGTAACAAAAGAGCAATACAGAGACTTCAGACTATTCAAAAAAGTATGAAGAGATGCATATTAGGAAAAACAAGGAGATTAAAAACTAGATACATGGGTGAGAGAACAAACAGGTGTTATTGATATCACTGAAAGAATTATGAAACTGAAGTGAAGTTAAGTTATTGCTAAAAGAGCTGATAATAGATAGACAGTTGAAATCATAAACTGGATTCCAAGAGAATGTAAAAGATCTAAAAATAAGACCACATGTGAAATGGATGGATTAAATAATAAAATGTTCTGGAGTGATGTGAAAAAGAGAGACTAGAGATCATGGATTGAATAAGAGAGATTTTCATCCTGCAGTGGACTGATAATCATTGAAAATGATGATGATGAATTGTAATAGTTTTCCAATTTATTTACATGTATTATATGAAAATACTAAGTTGTGTGTGTGATTGATAAAATGTGTGACTAGGGTTAAATTTTGAGTTCCCAATTATATACCAAACAATAGGTCTTCTGACTAACTCATACCACAAATTAGGTTACCAATTACATTGTGGGATTTCTGTGTTCATCATGCCTTCATACTAAAGGATTAATTATGTAATGAAGTAATATATAAAGCATACATTTGAAGATTATTTATATACGATGCCATAGTAAGATATTGCTGATGATTTTATTCTATTATTTATACACACATTTTCATGTTCACCACATCAATCTAATTTAATGAACAGGATCACATGAATACAATAAATAGGCAAGATAATGGAGCAAAGACTGCCAAGAATTAACAACAACAACATCAACAATAAAATTTAATTAGCGATATAATATTTAAAAATTGAGTTGGCTATTTACATAATAATAAAACAAAAAATTGTGCATTAAAAAATAATGATGATTACTGTCAAGTACGACTACATTCATTTACCCATATTTTAAATATTAATCTGGAAAAAGCTAGATATATTTTTCCATAAAAAATTAAGTATCTTAAATGTCACATTAGCAACTGCAAAGCCATCATACACATATAAAAATAATAAATATAATGATAATTATCTATCATATACAGTCTTTCCATCTGCAGAAGTACTTTTGGTTAATTACTTAACCCTCTTCAATTATCATTAAATTACAAACACAATGGAAGCAAATGTCATCAACTCAAATTACACGAATCCTGAATTTTAACATTAGCAGCTTGTCTATTAATTATATTTCCTTTTTATTTCTATTTATGAAAATTGCCTCCTTAATTTTTCTTTGATTATGGTTTCTCTCTTCATGAAGAATCTTAACACTTTCAAGATCAAACTTACATTTATATTCTTTCACGATCCAAGAAAACTGAATCAATCATTAAATCATTATTACTTGAATAACAACAATTCAGGTTCCTTTAATATTTTCTCTATATTGTACCTCAATTCACATATATATACATATTGTAACAGTATGTATATACACGTGTTGCACAGGTGTGTGTGTATATACGAATTACATAATTCACTTTTTTTTTTTTTATTAAAAAAAATATAAATCTAAAATAATCATAATTCAATAGTTTAAAAAAAATAGAGGGAAAATTTAGAGATAAGTTAGGAATTAGTAATAATTATAATTTGTCTTTTTATATATATACTTTATTTTATGATCTGTTAAAAATACTCTTTAAGAAAAAGTGTTTTTAATTAAAATAAAAAGTTTCTTATGATTAATTAAAATAGTTTGTACAAAACTAATCAGGTTCTGGAGATTAAAATTCCAGACTGATTAGTTAAACAATATATCTCTAATTCTAATCTCTGTAATTAAAATTAAAAAAAAGAAAATAAAGAAATGTAAATCATAATTAATTTTTTTTAGAGATAAAACGTATTGATAATGCGGTTGGAACTCAAGCAAAGGTAGGGGGCAGAGTAATATAAAAGGCACACATTCTTTATTGTATTCAGTTAAGTTTCTAGTAAGTTAAGTAAGAGTTTTAGTTGAGTTTGAGTTCAATTCAGTTAAAGAATTATTAGAAAGAATGATTGGCTGAACCGAACGCTGGTGTTTGGTCGTTTCCTCCACTCATCTCCCATGTGCCATTAGCAAAATGCCGTAATAAATTACTCTAACTCGCCTTCTGCCAAAGTTCCAACCCATCCTACTAAATTAAATGAAACAGACATGCAATAGAACAAGACACCAAGAAGCTTCCTTCATGTTACCAATATCTGGACCAAGAAACTAAACGGATCCGAGGGAAAAGGGGTGATCACCCAACTACAAAAGAATAAGCAAGAACTGTATATACCCATATACAAAATCCAAGAACTGTGCATACCTGTCATGGAAACCAAAGACCATTTGAACTGCCTATGGAAATTAAAAACAATGTTGAATCCACAAATAAGGTCAAAAATCTGTGCTATAAATTCTAGGTAAATATTGTTTTATGTCAGTATTAAAACTTTTACATATCATCCGAAATAGAATTCGTAAATAAGCATGCAAATTTGTTAAGTGTATACTATCTAATGGATTTGTATTTTATTATTTCTTATTATATTACATTTAACGATTATCTTTTAATAAATTTGTTTTAATTATTAATGTCGTTTTTTCATCTCTCTCCCCATTCATATAAGTAAATGTGTAGCCGGTTTCATGTTAAGAACTAGCCATGGGTCAAGTGCTTGAAATGTGTTAATAACATTTCGTGGGTTCCAATCTAAGTATTGGATGGTGCCCTGGGTTTTAAAACCGTTATAAATATCCCCATGAGATGTTTCACGTTTCATGCAGCTGGGGAGTGACTTCAGTCTGGAAAGATGACTGTCGTATTTTATTAAATCACAGTCTGAATGGGAGTATAATTGATATGAAAGTATTAATCATATTTACTCTCCTGCTTGAGCAACGGGTCTTCAAAAAGTCTTTTTGCAAAATAATATGATTTTTATAAAAATAGAATAAATAATTAGAAAGTTTTTAAAATTAAAAAGTTCAAGTTTAAGAAAGTTGTAAAAGTCTAAAAGTTAAAGGACAGGTAATTCTCGTTACAATATATATGATAACATACATCCACAAAAAAATTTGATACACAACATTACTTTTTTGCTTGACAGGTATGACACTTTTAGAATTATTCACAAGTTATTAATCTTATTTGTAACACAAAATGAAACAATAAAGATATTTTTATATATTGTAATGCTAGTGAAAGATATATGTATAAAACTCACATACATAGCGTTATATATTTCATAATTTTTAAATATATATATATTATGTAGGGGAACGAGATTCCACCAATATAAAACTTTTACGAATTATTCCAAGTCCAATTACTTATTATTTTACTTTATTACACTATATTAATTTTTAATATGATTTTCAAGACCCTGATACTCAAACAAAGAAGTAAATATGATTAATATTTACATATTAATCATAGCCCCTATTAGACCGAGATTTAATAAAAATATTAAAACAACTGTCACTTTTACAGAACAAGGCTGTATGAAAAGTGAAACATCTCATGGGGATATTTACAATGGGTTTAAACCCTAGGGCGCCATCTAGTTACCTAGATTAGACCCCAAGAGATAATGTAAACATGCTTCAAGCACTTGACCCATGGCTAGCTATAAAAAACATGAGATCAGCATCACAGAATATTTAAATAAAATTGTCTATTTACTCATAATTAAATTGAGAAAAATGTAAAATGACACGAATAATTTACAACACATTTATTAAATAATATAACATAAATAATAAAGAATATTTAAAAACATAAAACAAAATAGGAATACATATAAATTACTATAATTTATAGCAATCCTATGTTTATTTAAATGTAGTTATTATTAATACTTATGCATATCTAAAGTTCTATTTAAGATAAAATTTAAAAGTTCAATACTGGTATTAAGTATTCAAAAGTTCTATTAATAATGTCAATGAATATATTTACCTAGATCTAAGCACAGTCTTTGGTTTTTCATATGGTTGATCACCTCTGTCTTCTGATCCGGTCAGATTCATGGTAGGCATATATTTTAGTACAAATGAAGCTTCTTCTTTGTTCTGCATTCTACGGCATAGGCTGTTGCCATTGATTTGTCATGGCAGGTTCAAAGATCAGCAAAAAGGTGAGTCAGAGTAATACATCACTGCATCTGGCTAATGTACTCAGGAGACTGGTGGTGGAAAAGAACAAACTCAGTTTTTGGGTCTAGTCACGCATTTCTGTCTTGGCATGATCAAATGGTTTCATCATGCTGAACTTCATTATTTTAATTGCTTGTAGATTTATCTCACTGCTGCTGGCTGATTTGGTTAACTCTCTGATCAACTATATTATTTTTTTAACTGACTTCTATACAATTCTCTGAATAATCTCAATAGTCTGAATCTGAATAACAGCAGAGTCTGAATAATAACAATAGGGAATTTCAGCTTTTTATACGCTCTGACTCCACCTCTGCGCGAGTTTTCATCCACACTATCAATCCATTTGATCGTTTACATTTTCTTATTATTTTCTTATTTTTGCCTTTTATTTACACCGAAATTAGTTCTATATTATTTATTTAATCAGTCTGGAATCTTAATTTCCAGAACCTGATTAATTTTGTACAATTTGTTTCAATTCATTATAAACTTTTAATTAAAAAGTGCTTTTAATCAAAAGTACTTTTGAAAGAATTATATAAAAATAGAATACACACACACAAAAGAATAAAACAAAGATAAGTTGGTAGTTTTATATCAGCATTGAAACTGCCTGAGGGTGTTATTTCTATGCTATCGCACAGAAATATGCCATTTAGGCAGCCTCTGCTATAGAACATTCTATTTCAATGCATAAGCCTAGAAATAGTCCATTGCACATGGTGGCTGTGTCTATTTCTATGCTAATGTAAAGAAACATGATGTTTAATCTGCCGCATAAGCTGTCGTCTCAGCTTACGCTCAGAATTGTGTTATGCATTTTGTAAATAAAATAATTTTTTTATTAATGTGGACAACAAAAAAACAAGGCGGGCCTGGCAACAAAGTGAAGCTTAGTATTATTAGAAAAAGAATTATACGGCTTAGCACTTTCGGAGAACTTAGGTCTCCATATTCATAGCCTATCTTGGGTGTGTCATCTTACATTGAAATTTTAAACGAAGCTTGGCAGTAATTTATGCTAAATTTATTCAAAGTTTTCTTTCATATAGACCATTTTCTGGAGATTGCAAAGCACAATTCTTTTCGGTTTATTGCATAGTTATCATTTGCAATAAAGCATGCCTCCTTTATTTTGCGTTTTGTATCATTACGCTCAGTGCACAGTGCCCTTATCAAAATGGGTTAGAACACATGACCTGTTGCTCTTTGGTGCTCAAAGAATATGAATTTTTTTTCAGTATTGCTTAGAGCTCTCTTGTATAAATAGTGATGTTGAGATGTTCTGGTGATGATGTTGGCACGGGTTTCTCCATAATATGCTGCTCTACATCCATTGGTTGAGCATGAAATTTTGTAAACTGCTTGGGCTATTTGATCAGAGGGTATTTTGTCTTTGGTATTGTTTATCAGTCTGTTTGTTGAAGGTGGTATGTGGAATCATAATTTGAAGGATTCAATAAATATTTTATAATATTTCCTAGCAATTGATGGTATGTAACGTAGCAGAATTCTTGGTTTATTGTTTCTAACCGTGTCAGTTTGTAGCTTAGTTTGAAATTGCCTAATCTTTTTGTAAATAATGTTGTGTAAAAATCAAACATTTTCCAGTTCTTTAATATAGTTCGTGAGGTTCTTTTTGTGGTCGGCTTCAAATTTACATAGCTTATGATTTCTGTGCATATTATGGAGAACCCCGTGCCAACATCACCACCAGAACATCTGAAAACAAATCCATATTCTTTGAGCATCAAAAAGCAACAGGCCATGTGTTTGAATCCATTTTGGAAGAGCACTGTGCAAAGGGCATTGTGCACTGAGCGTAATGATACAAAACGAAAAATAAAGAAGGCATGCTTTATTGCAAATGACAACTATGCAATAAACCGAAAAGAATTGTGCTTTGCAATCTCCAGAAAATGGTCTATCTAAAAAAAAACTTGAATAAATTTTGCATAAATTACTGCCAAGCTTCGTTTAAAATCTCAATGTAAGACGACATTCCCAAGATAGGCTATGAATATGGAGACCAAAGTTCAAAGTGCTTAGCCGTATAATTCTTTTTTTAATAATACTAAGCTTCACTTTTTTGTGTAAAGTGCAATTTAAAACTTAATGGATAATAGTTAATTTTTACTCTACTACTCTCATGCAAAGATTTGTTCCATTTAAAGTAAATCTATTTACAATTCTTTCTTCTGTTTCTCCCAAGATTCATTTATTTGAAATAAAAAAGGAAACTATGATTGGGAAATTTATAATAAATACAAAAGAGGGATATGAGAATAAACCTTCTTACTATTCACAAATTATTATTAGGTTTTATTAAGTTAATGTCTAATCCCAGAAATTAACTATCCTTAGAATAATCTATCATCTGTGTGGTTTCTCAGGCTTCTTTATGACACCTTCATAGAGGCCACCTGTCATTGCTGATTAAAACTTCATATTTTTCACCTGATTTCCAATGAATATTTTGGTCTAGGAATGACTGAACATCTACCTCTTCAGTCCTATAGTTCAAATGTCCTTTTCAGCATCTCATTTCAATAGTATTACTATAATACATAATTAATTCTAGGTGAATAATTAATATAAGTAATCTAGTAATATGCTAATTAAAAATTTTCATTTATAAAAATATTTATCTTTATGTATAAATAATTAAAACAATCTTTATTTTTTTAAAAAGGAATTACATTCAATACTACAAGCAATATTGATTAATAAAAAAAACTTACCCTTATAATCTGGAAAGCACATAGTTATTTTTTTAAGTTTTACTTTTTCCAGAAATATGTCTTTTTTATTTAAAAATAAAATTACATCAGTTTTATCTAAAAAAGCGTTATGGGTAATTTCTTTGAATAATTGTAAACTATCCTGTAGAGAGTTCTACATAAAAAAAAAAAAAAAACATTGAACATTAATAAATCTATGAATAATAATTTTATTTTATATAATAATATATAGACATAATTTACATATAAATAATTTTAATTGTTTTTTATAGATAGACAACTTCCATATTTCTCCATTCTTTTTTTATTTCATAAATAATTTCATATAAATAAAGATACAATAAAAGACAACCCCCAAGATGCATTTCGTGCTGAACCAGCACTCATCAGTTAGGCCAGGTCATCATCTCTCATATATATCTTTATTACATGAAGAGTATTTATGTCGAGTAAATTGTCTCATTTTTATTTTCAAGCATCAATTTACTCCTCTCCCAACTTTTATATTATCAACTTTTTGATAAACACATAATGATTATTATTAATCATTTATTAAACTAGAGATTTTAATTTAATTTTAATTATGGCTCTATTGAAAAGTATGATTTTTTTTAATCATAAAAATGGTTATCAAGATTTTAAAAGCATCCAAGATAAACAATTCTTTTGAAATTTAGAAAAATCATATAAAATGGAGATCTATTGTGTTTTTTCCCTATACATTTTAAAGCCAGTTCACATGATATATGGTATATTTATAATCAGTGACGTTTTAGATTTCTTTCATGCTCTATCTAATTATTCTCAGACATTCTACTGTTTATGTTAATATTACAAAATATGTTAGCATTATTAAAGCCTTTTGGTGTTTAATTCAAGTGTTTTAAAAATTCATTAAATGATGATATGGGTAAATTAAGGGTATATATTTTTAATCAAAAAGCCATATCAGTAATATATTTCTATGGGGTGTAAAAATTTGGTATTCCTTAAGTTAATTATATTTATGAGAAAACTGTAGCAACATACATTTCCAATTAGCTTGCATATTGATTATGTTGTTATACTGAAGTGATTTTATGTTTAAGAACATTTTCTTCATTTTCAAGAAATGGTGAGTTTCCTGTTAGATAGATAACTATATGATCAAAGGCAGTGTTTAATGATTTTAAAGAGTTTTAGAAGAGCAGGCAACTATGATATATTAGAAATTTTCCTTAAGAAGATTTTTGTCTTACAGTAAAAATAAGTTTTTTTTCAATCCATACTTTTCAATTTTAGTTTCTTAAAGACTTGGTTATTCCAATTGAAATAAAAGAGAAATATAATTAAAAATATTCCTCTGTCACTTTGTAATAAGAGAGTGTATTGTGATACCTTTATAACAATTTACCATGTTAAACATTAGATAATATTTGTAATAAGGCAGTGATATTTGAAGATTTCTCCTCTTTTAGTGATAACTTGAAATATAATTATGTATCTAGATATTATTATTATGACAAAAATCTCATCATTTGTTTTAAAATTAAGGTTAAGTATGTGAGATTTTTAGTTTAGTAATGAGTGTATGAAAAATAATATTATAAATAATTTTTTTGGTATGGGAAAAATAAAACATTATAATTTCAAAATACAAAATTTATATGGAAAAATAAGTCTACACATTGTGCATTAATGAAAAGATGACTAATTGTCTTTCCAAAAGATCTGCATCTCTGAATTAATGCATGTGTTGGGTAATGGCATGGTTAGTTATAAAAATTTTAAAGTGCAGTCTGTATAGCAAGTTGTGACATGAAACATCACATGATCACTATATTTTATACTAGCACATAATAGTTTATAAACAAAGCAAAACTCTCCATACAGTAGTGCCACCCTGTGCCAACCAGAGTAATCAATTTTATGCACAAGCCTTCTGGCATTCATTGATTACTCTGGTTGGCACAGGGTGGCACTACTGTATAGAGTTTTGCTGTGTTGTGACATGAAATGGGAAATGTGTTTTGTATCATCATGATTCATCTTCAACATTCCCCCTGCCATCACAAGATCTTACAAAATACTTGAAAATATTCTTGATACCTATGGCTTTATTATCATATAGAGTTTGAATCATTTCAAAAATTTCAGTAACAGTTTTTTCAAATTTAGTATCAAATTTAATTTTGATTTAGGCCTTATCTTACGACTATAAAATGCTAGTTAATCAAACTATTTAATGAGAATGGTCCGTTCCAGTAAGAGTGTGGACATTTCAAGAATATAGTTATATTTCCTGACTAACTGACTGAATTTGCCAATGGAGTTAGTTTTAATTTATTTAAGAGGGTGCCAGAGATGTAGACCTCTAACTCTTGTCACGTTTTCTTGAGGCTTATGAAGCAAATAACTAAAAGTAAGAGTGGAAATTACATTTTCCCATTACTTAATTAATTTACTATATGAATTTTCCCCAGCTTTAATCAAGCATATTGGCAAAGATAATTTATACAATTCTCTAAACTTAATAATAAAATTTAAATAACTAAAATTAAGCATGTACAATGAAAGGTTTATATTAGTAATAAAAGTTTTATTAAGACACATTAAATATTTAAACACTTATTAAGAATTAATTATAACACTGGAAAGAACACACACATGCAATCAGATAATTATATTAAACACTTAATTCAAATAGTTCATTTTTGATGGATAAATCTCCTTTCTTTTGTCTAATTTAGAAGTTTATCATTTGAATTTAGTTTGCAAATCCTTTTGATTTACATATGAGTTATGATATGGCCATGAGGAGTTCATAATAATTATTTATCATTTCATTCTGGTCACACTATCACATCTCTGATCCATATTTAGGGCAAGGCTAGATGAAGCCTTCAGTGACTTTTGCAAGAGAAGGTGCTGGCGAACAATCTGGTTTCTACCCACACATGACAACTAGATTCAGCATAGTAGTTCTGGGTGGTAGCATTTTATTACAGCTTTGAAAATGCTGCACCCAAGAAATAGCCAGAAAAACACAGGTAAAAAAGACTACTTCTAAACTTGTCTGCTTCCTTTATACTGAGACCATTTTGAGATTTCTGTACATATCTTCTTATCCTTTGTTTTATTATCACTCGTTAATCTTCTATATTCTTTCTTACTTTTGAGATACAAAGTATTTTTCTATAACTTATTTCAGCTATCTTCAATTCATTAAGAGGTTTTACTCAGATAATAATCTGTATGTGCTCACATTCTTTCCAATATTAACATTAGTTTAATAAAATAAATAATTTTAAACACAAATTGCTTTCATTGCACATATCAAAAAATATATAAATTATACTAACTAATAAAAAAAACTAAATTACATCCATTGATGATTTTTATATTTTACTTCTTTTAAATCTTACTCAATGCCAATGTACTTGTACCATCTATATATATAAATGGTACAATATATTTGGGAAATAGTGACCTGGGTCAACTGATGAGTGCTGGTTCAGTACAAAATGCATCTTGGGGGTCATTTGTCTTTTATTGTATTTTTATTTATATGAATTTAAAAAGAATGAGGAAGTATGGAGGTTGTTTAATACATCTATAAAAATATTAGATGTAAATTAAAGGCATGAAACAGATATAATATATAAATGTAATAAGACATACTTTTAATACCCATGATGCAGTGGATGGTATATCATCTTTTCAAGGCCAAGATATAAATCAGGTCTGGATAAATTTTGGAAATTTTTTTCAAGTTACAAAAACAATTCCAAATAGCTGATTTGCAGCTTAATAATCTAGAAATTTAATTATTAGTTAGTAAATGGTAGTTGTCTCTTGAGTAATTTTGCATTTGAAGGGTCACTGGAGAGGCCTACTCTATTTAAAATCTATATACCTTTACCTACATGATGGTGATTGAATTACATACAGAGATTGCAAATGAAATAATAATTGACTATTTATTGATGGCATCTTGTTTTAGTTTTCCAACATCTTTGAATTTCATATTCAAATTCACTGCATCAAACCAGTATTATAAACTGTACACAATTCTTAAGTTTAAACCCATACTTAAATAAATAGTTTTTGTATCTACTTTAAAATCATATTAATTCTGCTGTATTTTTAGCAACTTGATTTTTTTTCTTCATATGCATACTTGTTTATATTTTAAATGTAACATTTTAAAAATTTATTTTCAAACTCTTTAAGATATTTCATCTGAAGATTATTATATTTGTAATTAATTATTTGTATTTTTAAATTAAAATATGCTCAACTCAGAAGATACATTTAATACAGATATCTTGTTTACAACAAGCAAAAATTTTTAAATGAGTAAGAAGCATGCTGTCTGAATCTTACCAATGCAGACAACCTGTTTATTTCTTGTATGCTATTGGCATACATTAGTTTTATGTCTTTCAATGTTATAAATCTGATGGCTTGTGTACCAAATTTAAAACAATGAATTGTTATTGAAATTTAATCACAATATAAAAATTGTAAAATGTTGAATATTATTGAAATGCACTAATATAGATAAAAGTTATATTGATAAAAATATAATAAAACTTTAAATATTCTGGGAAAAAATACTAAACCATATACAATATAAAAAATGGTGATCATGTGATGTTTATTGTCAGATTGTTCTGAAACTTTTCAGACTAGCTAAATGAAATTCAATCACAATCATTATACTTCTATTACATATTATTCAATATATATTTACAAACACCAACATCCATATTACAATAAATAATGTGACTTCTGAAAATTTAGCAATGTTTGTATCAGCCAAGTAAGTATTAAAGCAATATACAAGAAAGTAAGTTCAAAAAATATCCTAGCCCAATAATAATATACAGTACTTATTTTAATATAAAATATTATGAAGTAATGAAATAGTTGTTGGTTTTACTGGATGTATTATTTATGGTTGACTATTCACTTTTTTATTTACATATTCATGTGTGATTAGATTAACCAATTTTATTATATATATTTAAATATATGTCTTGAATGCATTGTTTACATCTGAACATGCTTTGTAATGACATTTAATAATTATTTTATGTATTATAATTAACTCTATGGAATTCAGTTCTGGTATATTATTTAAATGTTATAGTATAGCGTGTATATTTAAATATGTGTTTTTTAAAGGGTTTATTATTCTCTTGATTAGAATTATATATTTCTAAATTTAATAATTGCATTTAATAAACAATTATATATAGCAATTAGCTTCATGAGATAAGAACCTGGCATATTATTATAACACATATGCAAATATGTGCACTTCAAGAGTTTTATTTTTTTCTCTCTCTTGAACAGAAGCCAGAATTTTTTATTTAAATATTAAGTTACCATGAATTGATAATAATTTCCAGGATTAGCAGATGAGATCATTTGATTCAAATTGGAATACTATATATTGATCAAATTTTTGGGTTTTCTCTGTATACTGATTTGGGCGACTAATTATTTATTTATTTACATGCTTGTGTGGAGTTTGATTAATCAACTTTGTAATTTAATAAATAATTTAATTAGTAAAGTTAATTAAAAAAAATTACAAAATACCATATCAGGGTCCTCATCCATTCGTTCACAGTATCCTGACAAAGAAGCAAAAAATATAACTGCAGTAACTCCTTCAAAAAAATGAATCCATTTTTTGCGCTGACTCCGTTGCCCTGCGACATCAATGACTCTAAAACAATATATCAATATTAAAAAAATAAAATGTAAGAATTTTTAGGAAAAATCTCTAAAAATCTACATGATAAAAATCATAAGAAGAATTATAAAAGTTAGTAATTAGAGATTATTGATTTAAAAATAAGTGTAGTGATTAAATTTAACAATCAACTAAAAAATTTGTAATTGCATGCATGTGTAAATTCACAGTCAAAAAAAAAATAAATCTGTAAATAATATTTCAATCTGCATAAAAAATAAATATTAGTCAGATTTATACACCGTGTCTCTGTAAAATAGGTGATTAAAATTTCTCTCCAATATCTGAATAAATGCTTGTGTTACAAAGTAATACAGTTTAATTATTTACCACAAAAATTTTAGGTTGTGAGTTTGCATAAATAACAAATTATTATTCGAAATGTAGATCATCTTCAATGTTCTTCCTGTCATCATGAAATCTTGAAAACTATATGAAAACATTCATACAATTCATGTTCATGACTTCACAGCTATGCAGTTTGAATTATTTCAATGTCCTTTTGCCCCATTTAATACAAATTTGTTCTATCTCATTTAAAGTGTTACACACCCTGTTGTTATATTTTATGTTGTTATTCATGATCCAGTTATAGTTATATTAATAGCTTACAATTTTAGTGGTACTATGTAACATTTTTTTCCAGAGATGGTACTGCAGGCAACTTGGAGAGAGATCACCAATCACCTTTTTACTGGGACACTCCATATGTATAAGATGACCACCTTGATTTTGAACTTAAGATTACAATTTTTCTCTCTCAAATAATAATATGCAAGAAAGATTGCACATTGAAGCATTTAGAACATATGGAAGATTGTAAAAAGAACTGTTAATGTACAAACTGGTTTCAAGAAAAATTAAAAAACTAGAAATATTAGTGCTGACACATAGTGGATAAAAAGTCAGAAAACACTAGAAAGAGTAGAGACTTGTTTATTGACTACAATAAAATCTTTTATTCAGCTGCTTTAAAAAATAGTTAGAAAAATTAACTAGTTTGAGCATTTGATTATTCTTATGAGGAATTTTTATATGGAAACAGAAGCAAAAATGATAATGATTTTTAAAAAAACCAAAAACTGGTTATCTATTGTCATAAAAATTAAATAAGGCTGCAAATCATAACCTATTTATTCACTCACCTCCTATATTGAAATATTTAATGACAAAAATAGATTGAATAAAAGTAAAAATATTTTCTACATTAATGAAAATTTTTTTTTATAAACTTAGATTTATTAATAGTATATTGCACTTATAATTAAACCTGGAAAAGACCTAACGATATTTAATGAAACTTAAAGCATAATGTAAAATGATAAGATTGTGGTTAACAAACTTTAAAACTGATGGCAAGGACTTTGAAGACATAAAACATTTCTTTTTACTTGATTTATCCAACAATAACAAAGGAACCAGTAATTAACAGATTCATGGTAAGATTGAGCAGAGTTGAAATGAGGCTGGGAAAGATCTTTAGGTAAAAATAAAACAAAACTCAAAATTGTTTAAATTGTCATATTTTCTAAACTTCCTACAGATCTTAATTTTGGGCATAGAAAAAAAAAAGGATGAACTATAATAATGTTAAATCGAATTTTTGCTTGAAATACAAATGAATAGTTTATAATTGTTATATTTTTGGTACAGGAGAAGATCTAATTCATTAAAAAAAGAGTTGAATGTTTGAAAAGATTTAGAGTGAAACAAAAAGAGCAAAGAGATGAATGAACTCTATTGACATAATTACGAATCTATCTCTGAGAAAATTCACACATTCATCGGAGTCGAAGATGATTTGATAGAATTTAATAATTATAAAAGGAAAAGATAAAAAACTGTCGTTTTTGTTTGTTTGTTTGTTTTTTTTTAAAAAAAAGAACAGTGTTGAAAAATAAAATTATAGAAATAAAATACGAAAAATTTCATTATATATTTAAAATTACAAAAATATTATTCATACAATCATTATTTTTACGGTGACTTTAATTAAATGTAAATTGCATTAGTACAAATAATGATTATAAACGTGGAAGTATCTAATATCCAATGGTATTCTGTATGTTAATTTTTATTAGACATTCATTAAACTAGAGATTATCCATTTAATGAATAATATTTATGTAATTTTCACTACACCACTCTAACGCAAAGTAGGGACTGGTTGCTATCCATTTTTAACAGCTTGTGGAGGGATGTAATCATAAACATATGATCAAAGACATCTTCTTCATGTCTTTGGTCATATGTTATGATTACACTCTCCACAAAGTGTTACATAAGTGGATAAAAAACAGTCCCTACCTATTCATTAAGTGTATTCTGTATATATTTGGATGTTAAAGCAATAACTATTTTTTTTATATAATTTATTGACCATAATTTGTTAATTATTATTTTTGAATGTAATAAAGAATTGTAATAATCAATGGATGCTAGAAAAAGAAAATTGTTACTGGGTTAACATATTGGGTAAGCAGAAGAAATGGTAATCATGTGATGTTTTAGTGATTTAATACTAATCTTAGCCAAAGGATGTTGGTAACCACGATTATTAAAAACCTAAAACACCAAAATATGTAGATGCTGGATTGGATTCAATCTGTATGACTGATTATGCAAGTGAATTTTTGTATTTTCAATTTGAGCTCATAGTTTAGGAATAACTAAAAAGGCTGCGGCTAGAGGGATGCACTTGCTCCTAAGGTCTAGGAGCAGTGCATCCAAGGATCCTCAGCCATAAATTAGAAACTAATCTGAAATATTAGATGAGTATGTTCTAGATAGGGATTTGATGCACTAACTTCAAATATCCATTGATTACTATGGCTTGCACTAGATAGCAATATTGTATAGAGAACTTTACAAAAATAATATAATAAGGTTTTATTTCATCTTCATAGAATATCAAATGTATTTGGATTATTTACATAAAGAAGGACAACTTAATTTCAATAGTTTTATTTTAAAAATATGAATGCAGATTATCAATCAATTAATAGTTTTTTGGAATAAACCCTCAGACATAGAAGTGGCACAATCGACAGTTCAGATACAGTAAAAATGGGAATTCAAAAATGGTGCCATTAAATTCTGCAATTAGAAAGTATGATATAAATAACACAGATTCATAGAAAAATTATGTGTAGCATACTGAATATTATATGCTGATTAACAAGATAGAAGAGGACAGTTAAAAGTTTGACACTTCAATATTTGGTGGGACAGAATGTGACATAGTTGGCTAATAGACTCATAGACCCAAAGCATCTGGAGGATATTCCATATGGAGAACTTAAATAAAAATTGAGTGCTTATTTTGCCCCCAAATTTTCCAAAATGGGAAGTTTGGCTTAGACTATGAAGCAGGAAGCAGTAGATACAGGAGAAATATGTTGACTATGATTAGCCTTGTATAGATTGGCCAAAAATTGTGATTTTGGTCCAAAGATAAGTGATTCACTGTTGGAACAGTTTTTATATTATATGTCTGATGATAATTTCAGAAAAGTGTTACTTAGTGATTCGGAGTTAACTTATGAAGTAGTAATAGAAAAGTGTGTAGCTCAGTAGACTGTGTTAAATAATGCTTTGGAATTTATGGTGCCTCAGCTTTTGACAAGGATTTTATTTACTAGAAGGAAAACTAAACGAGATGTTTGAGTTTCCAAAGTAGACAAAATAAACATACAAATATGTTACAGTTGTGGGAAAACTAGACATTTAAAAATGAACTGTAGGCATAAGGAAAAATATGCAAAATTTGTGACACTAGAAATCACCTAATGATTATTTGCCATTTTAAAGAAAGTAAATCATCTAGGAAAAAAATGGATTGCAAATTTGTGGGAGAAGTGGAACACAAGAAATTAGAAATAAAGAAAACTACGTACCATATACTTCTAGAAATATGAGTTTGTGATAAATGTATGACAATGGAAGTGGGCAGTGGTGCAGATCTGTCCATAATGTTACATAAATATTGGATTCGAATTATTGAAAGCTATAAAAAGAAATTTGCATTAAAACAGAAAAATGAGATTGTGACAGATATAAATGGAAATAAGATTGATAAGGCAATAGTTCCAGTAAAATATAACTCTAAGTAGAGATCATTGACATTGCAAGAGATAAATAAAGATGTAAGTCTGTCTTATTGGGTAGGAATTAGTTTGAACCTTTAGATATAAGTGTGAATATATTAAAGATAGTCCATATGGAAATCCTTATGAAAAGTAGATAACCAGGATTATCAGAGTTACAAATGAGGTCAGTGAATGTGAAATTAATAAAAAAAATGTGCAAATGGTTATTTGCAACAACAGAAAGTGCCATTTGCTTTAAGAGACAAAGTGAAGAGAATGTTAAATGAGCTAGTTGTTAAAGGGGTCTTGAAACTGAGAGGAGATTCATCATGGGCTATGCCAATAGTTACAGTAATTAAGCTACATAAAACTCTGCTTATATGTTGTAATTATAGGACTATCATTAATAAATTTATAAAGAAAGGGTCATATCCAGTGCCTACCATTCGTGAAGTACTAGCGACATTACAAAAGGCTAAATATTTCATGAAAGTAGACATGAAAGCAGCCTTTCACCAGATACCTATAAAAGAAAATAAAACAGAGGTGTTAACATTGACTACACATAAAGGATTATTTAAATATAATAAATTGCCTTATGGTATTTCTGTCACCCCTAATGTGTTATTAGCAAAAATGGACTTATAGTTTAGATCCATAGATGGAATCATCCCATATCTGGATGACATTTTGATCATGAGTGCAACAGAATATGAATTGAAAAAATGGGTAGATTTAATCTGCTCAAAATAAACAAGATTGGAAGCAAAAATAAATGATAGTAAATATATTTGGTCTGCAAAAGAAATTCCACAGACATGTGATAAATGCTGAAAGTCAGTTTCCAAATCCATATAAAATTAAGACTATTAAGAATACATATAAGCCTAATAATATGAAAGAATTATAAGCATTTTGGGACTCTTAAACTGCTATTTTATATAAAAAAAATTGCATCACTTATCTCCACTACATCAACTGTTGAGACAGAAACAATGTTGGGTTTGGAAAAGGCTTTTAACACTGAGAAAGATACATTAACTTCAGAAAGTTTATCATAGTGACTGAGATGTTATTATAATGACCAATGCAGCTGAATATGGTGCAGGAGCTGTGATTTCTCAGTGTTGCTTCAGAAGTGAACGGCTGATCACTTATGCTTCGAGTCCTAATAGCAGCTGAAAAAATTACAGCCAAATTGATAAGGAAACATTGGCAGTCACATTTGCAGTCAAGAAGGTCCACCAGTATATTTATGGGCTGAAGTTCAAGATTTTTACAGACCATTACTCCCTAGTGGAAATTTTCAGTTCCAGAAAAAAAAAAAAAAACTGATCAAGTAAGCCAGTGAATGTTATGCTGGATAAGTATATTGTCACATTATGATTATTAGTTAGTTTTAAATCAGAAAGAGAAACTGGGCATGCAGACACTTTATCACGATTACCTCATCTTAAAGATGATTGTTAACAAAAATTCATCAAAAATTAAATCTATAAATATGTATTGCTATACTCATTTATTAAAAACATTATTAGATTTAAATTTATTAAATTTTTGCATTAGATGGTTTTTGAATTTACTACAGCTTTGTAACTAACACTTCTTTAACTGTTATCTCTATAATGCTACAGATTTTTTTTTTCTCATACGTCATAGCATCTGCCGGGACGCGAACCCACACCCGTCTGCAACCAACTACTTGCTTGCAAGGCGGGTGCGATGATCTCTCGGCTAACAACGCAGATTTGTTTTCAAAAAACTGCTATTCTCCAAAAAATGGAATAAGACATGGTATAAAAACAAAGCTAAAATTTAAATTTTTTTTAAAAAAATAATTTTTATTTTATTTTATAAGTTTATAATAAATAATATAAAATACCTGTACATCATCCCATCAATAGAAAATACATGTTCTTGTATCCTTAATGTTGGTTTTCTGATAAATAAAACATCTTGCAAGGAAGGAATATAATTAGGTGATAAGATTGCAGGTAAACGTTCTAGAAAACTGGGGGGGAAAAAAAATCATTAGCATGCAGAAAAAAATATGTATAGACAAAGTCTGAAACCATTGAAATATCAAGACTAAAAGATTTTTTAAAAAACCCTCTTAAGATCACAAAAAAAAAAAATAGTAACTTAAGTGTGTGCATGTGCACATATGTTTACACAAAACAACTTACAAAAAAAAAATTCTTCAGAATTGCAGAACAAACAACAGTAAATAATTGGTGGAAAAAATATTTTGTCCCTCTCCCCCTCCCAAGTCTTATTTTGTTGTTTTAATTGTACAAGAGAAGAGTAAATTTTTATGTAAAGCAATTAGTTTTTTTTATTGTAATCCTTGGCCATGCTTATAAAGACATAGTATTTAAAAATAGTTATTTCCACCACCTGTAAATATAAAAAGTTGTCAAAATAATAATTTAATACTAGCTTGATGATTTCTAGATCAGATACAAAACAGGCTGCATAAACAGAATAAATTTAAAATGTTTTTTTTTTGTTAATAATTTATAGTTTTAAGCATTGGCCAAAGGATAATTGGGTGTGTTGATTAAGGGATCTGACTTTATTTTGGGATGTTTTGTTTTGATTTGTTTGTGTTTTATAAATTCCTACTGTATGTTATATGCTTTGTTTTTATACGTCTCGGATGTTTACCATTTTGTGCTATCCAGTCCCTAGTACCTTTACAAGAGTATACAATAGATGAAAATTCTTATTGCATAGCATGTTCCTAGTTCACACGTATTTGTATATTCATCAATAAAGTAACACAGACGTTTTTCTGCATCTTACATTTGCACATATAGTATTTAGTTACTTATCTGCATTACAATCTGACAATATTTATGGTAGTCCAGTTCTTTAAATAGTTTATGAAAAGATTTAATATTCAATAAATACAATATATTTTCAACCTGTAGGTTTATTAAATCTTAAAGCTGTAATAATAAATAGTTGTGATTGTTGGTCTATGCAGCAAGCTTAAATCTGTTCAGAAATAATTAAAAATGTATTGTACCATATATAATCTGTGCATAAATTTAATTATTGAATCCATAATTAACTAATAGTACTAATTTTTTTATTGGCAGGACAGTGTGTATAAGTAAATAAATTGTAGTATTTCATTGTCTTTGACATTTGTCATTATTTTTCAATCAATAAATTAATTGGAGTATAATAGAGTCTCATGTATCTAGCTGATCTTAGCAGGCTTTAAAAAGTTGTTTTATTCTATGATGACAGATTGGAGATCCCATGCAAATTGCCCTTAGGTGGTTTGGTATAAGCTGTGCATTTTGACAATTACATTATAGTATATTTGATGAATATATGCATATTTAGTATATATATATATTGTAATAATATATTTAGCCCTATGGGTTAAATATATTCTGTAAATATTTTTTTAAAAAATATTTTTATTAGCTTAAATTGTAATAAATAAATTTCCTTGTTGTCAAACTATATAAAATCTTAGCTAGATGTTTTAATTTACTGAGTAAAACAATTCATTCAACATATTGAATATTAATTTTTTAAGAAATATTAACTAGCTTGCTTAGTATTTATTTAAAAATCCAAAGTTCATAGTTTAAATCTGGATAAGGATTAATTTGAAGCATGCTGTGTTTTAAATATATGCAGTAAATAAAGTTCTTATTATTTAGAAAATATGTTTATTTATTTGTGTTAAAGTTTTTATGGTACTGTTTTATTAGTTCGTGTCAGCCACTTGATGGTGTCAATGCTATGCAAAAACACAGAAATATAATGTTACCGGGCCGCCAGCATAAAAATTAATTTTTAATATCTTTATATATTAATGTATGTTAGCATATCTACAAAATCAACAAGTGTGTTCATTTGTTATTTAGTTGATGATGTGGAATATATGTATATAAATGAGAAGAAGTTGGATGATAGAATGATAAAAATTAAAATAAGTTCGAAACAATTTTTTCTTCAAATTTTACTCTTACTCTGCTATGTAAGGTGGAACTCATTTGTAAATAAATTAGACAAGTTATATTTATTATATATGTATACTTAATCAAACCAGATATGTATTAATTAATTATGCATTAGAAGGCCAATAGTGATATACACGACTGCTAATTTTATATTTGGAATAGAGAGGTACCGTGCGATCTTTTTCATACATTTAGATATTCAATAAGAATAAGATCTATGTGCATAAATAATTCAATGAGAATGGCTACTAATAATTACTCATGCTAAGAATAAAATGCTGGTATAATACCAGCATCTAAATTCATTAAATGTCTTTAAGAAAAAAGGGTTTTTTATTCATTTTATAATGGATTGTTAGTTTTTTTGTAGCAAAGTAACATATGCCATGGTATACCTAGTGTAACGACCCGGAGAATAGCCTAATGTAGTCTACACTACAGGGCGCCATCTAGACATTTGAACCTAGAAAAATTTATAAAATAGGCAGATACGTAAGTAAAAAAAAAAAATTTTTTTTTCTCTTTTTTTTATATTTTGTTTCTGGTCGTTAGCCCATGTCACTAGCTTAGTGGAATAGCAGAGATTTAATACTATAATACCTTATCTAATTATAATTTCAATATTAAAAAATAAATAAACTAAGCCACTGCCAGTAATTAGCATACAAACATTTATTTATGCACATATATATATAAGATTGAAAATTGTTTTAATATCAGTTTACATTTTAACATTTAACATTATTTTTAATTTTACTTTATATTTTAAATTACATTTTAATTTCTATTATATTATAAGTTTACATTTTAATTAAGTTCGCACAGATGGGATTATAAAAGCTTGTTTTAATATGTTGCGTATAGATTGGTTACATAGATTACAATGGTCAAAAACATTTCAAAATTAACATAAACGATCAAAATATAAAATCATTGATACTGACAATTGCAGAGGGAAATTTATAAATAACCCAATAGTATTCACCATAAGATACTTGCATTGTCATCAATAACTTAAAAGACATCCGAATAAATACATTATAGATACTCACCGTAAGGTATCATTATTTATCGAATGTCTATATATTTTGATCAAATATGAAAACCCAAAACATACTTAACCGATAACCAATCCATGCAAGCATCTATAAACAACTTAAATTTAATGCATTTTTATTTAGGGTCGAGTACGAATAGACTACATAGATTTGCATTTGAAAATAAAACATTCTATCCCTATTTAACCTTAGGCTAAAGGTTCGCAGCCAAAACTGGCGTCAATTTATCTGATATATCGATGCATTCAATGTAATACGAAATACGGCAGTACCAAAAAGTTAAGAGAAGAAATTGCCTCTCGTCAAATAGGAATATGACATCTATCTGACAAGAAGAGCAAAAAAAAAAAAAAACTCCATAGAAAGGAACTGCATTCTCCGTCTTATAATTCCTTCCATAGGCAAACAGGTGAGTGCGGCGTATATATAAACGATTCTGCCAGTAGCGAATCTCCAACTACATCTACTAACTACATCAATATATCCAATCCATTGACCCAATTTAACAACGACACAAATAACCTAAGATTACCCTCCCCTAATATAACTTTACAAATCTATACAGCCATTCACGCCCGACTTAAGTTTAACATTTATATAATTAATTTAACGAAAAACAAAAATCATGATAAAACTTAAAGAACAATAAATAAATAAATAAATGGAAATGATTTTAAATATATATATAAAAAAAGAAATACATCAAATAACATTATTAATAATTTAAGTTGGTCAGACAGGATAATATTGCAATCATTTAAATATGGAAAGTTTTAATTTAATGTTCATTATTTATAAAGTTCTTACGGTTTGAAACAGTTCATCTTTATCCGTTGCTTGCCATGAACGTGAATTCCCACGCCGTCCTAAGATTGGTATTCTGTTGGCCAATTTATTTATCCATCCGGAGGTTTTTGCTTTAACTGGTCCTCAATGTAGAAAAACGATAGTTCATTTCTCTTTTTTTCCTGGCAAAACTGAAGGGATTGAAGAGTGTGTCTTTTTAAATCCCTTCTCCTTCACCTCCGCACTAACACATATCTGTCACATCTCTCAATAATAATCTATCATTAATAATTTTCAAACTTGTCCTTTTATATTTATTTGAAGAATTGAATTTACATTACGTCATCGATGCGATGGTCCTTTCGCTGAGGTCCGATTCCATAGGGATTTCTTTTTATTTGCTAAAAGTTTCTATTGTTTTCCTATCTGACCGATGTTTTTACATTTAAATGCCCAAGGCTGGTTTACATTTAACTAATTAAAATAATCATTTCCATTTCTGATTAATTAATGTGTTTTCCAAGATTAAAGATATATTTTTATCTCTAAATCTTTTTAAGATTTAGTTTTAAACTACTCTTTTTTTTTAAATAAAGTTTTATTTTAATAATTATTTATCTGTGCGATTTTATATATATGCGAGTTTAAGATGATTTTTTAATTTTCAGTTTTTAATTCTTAAAAAAGAAATTTTTATTGGCGAACTTTTTTTTTTTATGTTTACTAATAAAAAATAATGTAACGTACGTATGTGCCCATTACACTAGGATTGTTAAACTGTATCTGAAATACTGTGTAGTACTTGGTATCGTGTGTCTACATACATTTATTGCTTTCCGAAATACTTCATCAGCCAATTCTTAAATACTGGAGATGCCTGGAATGAACTCCTACTAAATGGGCTAACCAAAGAAATGGACATAAGCTACCAAAGCATGATTCATTCCTGAACCTGGCTCACACTAAGGCTTTCAAAACAAACAGGATTCCGGAGCTGTCAAAGCAGGTCTCCTTTCAAAGAGAACACTTTTGCTGACAGGAACAGAACTTGCATCTGAATTGTGAGATGGTTTTGGACATCTCCAGTCTTATCGTTTCGCCATATACACATCTCTTGGCATGTAGGAGTATGTTGTCCTATAAAAACACCACCATACCAGCTTCTGTGGATGGCAGTTGGTACAATTTGAATGGCTCAGTTTTGCAGTCAGCTATTTTATTTGTCGTGGATGTATGTTCTCACGTAAATGTAAGCTGGTCAAAATCTTGCTTGGATGAACCTTTCCAAATTTTTGAAGGTTCCACATTGAGTAAAGAAGTGTGACAATGGATTTACAATTGTTAAGAGGTAATAGTAGGTCAGATGATTTGTAAGCTAATTATTTTGACATAATATTTAAAGGGTTGTGGCAGGCTGAAGTCCAGACACCCTCAGACAATACTGTAGCAAACTTTGAATGGTGAGCATTGGGATAAAGTGTATAACATGAAGTAGCAGGCTGGCCACCAGAACGGCATGCAAAATGGCCTCTTTCTGTGCTTTTGCATAGAAATAAGGCCAGCAGCAGCCACATAAATGGCATATTTAGGTGTTTTTGCATATAAATAATGCCATCAAGTGGCTGACACAAGCTAATAGAACCGTACCATTTTTATTTTCTAATTTTTAAAATAAATACCTTTAAAATAGTAATTCGTGAAGTATTAGTTAGTATAATATCTGTTTGAGGTTATGAGACCTTAAGTTTAAAGGTAACTAATTGGGATAAGTTTTAACTTAAATAAATTTTTGTAATTAATTTAGATTCATAACTTTTAAAATATTGGTTATATCTAGTACATGTGTGTGTGACTGTAGAGATGTTTGTGCATACATATGATAGATTGAAAGTTTTAAAAGGAATTATTAAAAATATTTTATAAAAGGTACTTTAAATAATGACAATTTTAAAGGGAGTTTAAATAGAGTGAGAAAGTATTATTTTGCAGAAAATGAAGATATTTTCTTAATTAATTAAATAATTTTTATTAGAATTAAATAAATGACTTATTTAATAATTAAATAAAATTATTAAAGTTCATTAGATGGTAATTACTAGTCTAGACATCATGAGTTTAGATAGTCTTGATTAGGAAAAATTAAAGGTCAAATCAATTAAAAAGGTCAAAAATATTCTAACATTTAAAGGATCCTACCATAATATTTCAATTGTATTTGTTGAACTAGGTCATATGACAGATACTGCAGTAAAACACACATGCAAAGATGGTTATAAAAATGAAAGACTGGAAAATAAACACTAATTTGCTTTTAGTTTAGTACTTCATTATCTTCAGATTACCTTTATTATTTAATCAATTTAAAAGTTTTTTAGTTCATTTTTTAAAATTATTTTTATCAGTTTAAATGTCAAAGATAAGACACTAAAGTTATCCTTGCAGTGCTACTTTACAGTATCTGTTCAGCTATTTATTAAATAATAATAATCTCTGAAAGATGTGAGAAATTACATTATTTTTCTAAAGAAAATTATAAAGTGTTTACATGGAAAAGTTACTGGAGAAAAATATTAAAAGGAAATGGACATGGAAGCATCCAAATGAAGGTACAGCAGAATTGGATTATATTTTGACTAACAGAAATTACATATTTCAAAATTGTAATGTTCTTAATAAATTTAACATGGGAAGTGATCATCGTTTAGTTAGACAAAAATTATTAAAAAAAACAAATATTATACAATTGATATTAAGCCAATAAACATCACGTGATCACTATTTCTTATGTTTGCTTATAACTTTTATTAAAATGGGCAAAACTCACTATACGTATTGCCACACACTGCAAGCTAGAGTAATCAATGGATGCCAGAAGGCTTGTGCATAATATCCCCATCTAGTGCCTGCTCATCCAATATCCCCAGACTAGTTTCTGGCTTGTTATGAAAAGCCTTGGATCTGAGAGCACTGATTTTATGCACAAGCCTTCTGACATCCAGTGATTACTCTAGCTTGCAGTGTGTGGCAATATGTATAATGAGTTTTGCCTGTTTTAATACAATTGATATTCCTAATCTTCAGAAACATTTTAATGAATTTAAATTAAACTTGCAAATCGGTTTAAATTAGATATATTTCTAGGTGTAGAAATAAAATATTTATACCTGAAGAACTTTAAAATATTTTGGAAATGCTTTATCTGCTAGCCACAAGTTAGTTAAAATGTTTATATACCTTATTATTGCATAATTGCATTTCTGCTTGCCTAAGACATAAGATATTTAATTGTAAAGTTATAAGAAGATAGAATATTTAATGTGTAAAGTTATAAGAAGATAGAATATTTAATATGTAACTTAAATAGTTATTACATTATAAGAATTTTAAAATATTTGTTACCATTATTATTTTCTTGTGCTGAGTACATTTTTTGAACTGTGAGATAGACCTTTATGAACCTGAGATAAGATATAAATTTTAAGAACCTAAGATAGAACTTTAAGTTGGAATAAGAACATGAGATTTTGGTACTGATAGTTAGATTAAGTTGTCAATAAGGGACTCACACTCTGTGATAAATCCATAGTCATTATGGTGTTGTGTGTGACCTTTGCTCCCATAGCTCTTGATTGATCCAATATATATGTAACAAAATATATAAAATATGATCATTTTATAAGGAAACATAATATTGTCATTTGTTTATATGATAAACTATTTGTGTATTCATGTATTTACACATATGTTATAGCTCTTAAGAAGACTGCTGGTCTATCGAAACTGTAAGGTTGATTTATTTTAATAAAATAAGCATTATAATAGTAATAACAAAGATGTATTTATTTAATTTTTTATAATCTTATCAATGAGTATAGATGGATATATCTTGATAATACTTTATAAAGAAGATAGAATAATTTATAAAAAAAGGTTATTAAATAAACAAAATAAAATTTATTACAAAATCATTATTAAAATATATATTAAAATAATTTTCAGTTGTATTTTATATGTAACCTACATAATTTAACCTTTATTTATTGTTTACTAATTACCTCAATGGGTGCTAAGTTATTCTAATGTTTCTGAATACCACCATAGACGAAGTATTATTTAGTTAATAAATCAGTGGAGTGGCATGTTAAAGCTAAGTTTAGGATGTGCAACATATATATTGCTTCTGAATTTTACTTGACAGGTGACAATAGCATTGATTCCAATCAAGCATCTACATAATTACATGAATAAATATTATAGGTTTAATTACTCCTAACAATACGTATCATATACCAAATGATCATTATTGCATAAATTAAAGATATAACTGCATACCCAATTTATAAATACTTGAACTAAATATTTGAAAACCAGGCACTCTTCACAAATCTGGAGCTTAATTGTAAATATATGGGATTTGAACTCAGATTTTCAAGCACCCACCAACTATCCACACTATCTCATACAACTGATATACATGGCCACACACATGTAGAAAAGATAAATAATCACCAAATATACATATTTCATGCTAAACCAGCACTCATCAGTTGGTCCAGATTATCATCTCCCACACACATGTATAATCAGTGCTTAGTTTATATTAAGATAGCAAATCTTCACCCTTTAATGGATAGGCTTCAATCTACTCCAAATTCCATTATCAGATTTTCAATGATATGGATGGCTGAAAAGTTGAAGGTTGGAGAAGACTGAAGCCTGTCCATTAAAGTGTGAAGATTTGCTGTGAGCACTGATTATATATATATGTGAGGGAGATGATAATCTGGACCAACTGATGAGAGCTGATTTAGCATGATATACATATACTGGTGATTATTTATCTTTCTACATGTGTGTAGTCATGTTTATCAGTTGTATGAGATAGTGTGAATAGTTGATGGGTGCTTGAAAGTCTGAGTTCAAATCCTCTAATTTATAAATACTTGAACTATATACAAAAACATAATTTAGCAAATAATTCTACACTACTGAAATATACTTTAATCTCTAAGGATAAATATGTGAATCATCAATCCATAGTGGGCATACAGAAAAATATATCTATAAAACAAAGCATATAAAATATTTGGGAACTTATATTACTAAATACAGATAAAAACATCAAAATCCTTTTTACTTTATAAACATGTATGTGATAAATTTGTGTTGTAATAAACTAGTCTAACTAAAAAGTATATATAGAGAGATTTCAAAAGTATTGTAAATAAAATCTTTATATTTGTGAATAGACTTGTGGAGTTTGCAGAAAAAAAAAAACTTTATATTATGAATTCTTTTTTTGAGAAAAATATTAAATGAAATGGACATGGAAGCATCCAAATGAAGGTATAGCAGAATTGGATTATATTTTGACTAACAGGAAATACATATTTCAAGATTGTAATGTTTTTAATAAATTTAACACAGGAAGTGATCATCGATTAGTAAGGTGTAAGTTACGTGTTAATGTAAAACTAGAGAGACAAAAATTATTAAGAAAAACAATATTTACAGTTGATATTCCTAATCTTCAGAAATATTCTAATGAATTTAAATTAGAACTTACCAATAGGTTTCAAGTATTAGGAGATTTTGAACATGATTCAGATTTGAATGAAATTAATATGAAAATAACTGATACACTTTTAAAAACTGCAACTAAGATAGCTGGTAGAAAAAAGCAGCAATTGACTAATAAAATTTCTACAGAGACTAGAGAATTTATGAAGAAAAGAAGGAATATGAAGATATATAAAAATGATGTATTAAAAAGAATTGAATATCTCGAATTTTGTAAAATTGTACGGAAAAGAGTTGAAAATGATATAAGAAAGTATAACTGTGAAATAACAAGGAAAGCTGTAGAAGAAAATAAAAGTGTCAAGAATGTTAAACAACATTTTGGTATTGGTAGGAAATTTATATCTGTAATTAGAAAAAAAGATGGAATTATTACTAAAAAGAGAGATGACATCATGAAATTGGTAGAAGATTTTTATCAAGAATTATATAGTAATAAAGAACAAGTACCTCCTATATCTATTACATCTTCCAAATTGCCCAGAATTTTAAATGAAGAAGTGAGACATGCAATTAAATGTATGAAGAAAGGAAAGGCTCCAGGAAATGATGGAATTATAAAAAGAAGCAGGTGAAGAAATAGAAACAATTTTAGCAAAATTATATACCAAATGTCTAAACGATAAAGATGTACCGGAAGATTGGAAGAATACAGTAATAATATTAATATTTAAAAAAGGTGATAAAGAAGATATTAGAAATTACAGACCTATCAGCCTTTTATCAGTTTTATATAAAAATTTTACCAAGATAATTACAACTCGTCTACAGAGAACTTTGGATTTCCACCAACCAAGAGAACAAGCTGGATTTAAAAGTGGTTTTAGTACAATAGATCATATCCAGGTATTGAGAGAAGTAATAGAAAGGACAAATGAATATGAGTTGTCATTATGTTTTGGATTTGTAGATTATGAAAAAGCATTCGATTCTATACACATTTCTTCAGTGATTAAAGCATTGGATCATCAAGGTATAGATCCAGGATATTGTCATATTTTAAAGAATATTTATAAAAATGCAACAACAACAATTAGATTACATATCTCCAAAACTTTTTACAGCAGTGCTGCAAGAAGTATTTTGTGGATTAAAATGGGAAACTAAAGGATTGAAAGTAAATGGAGAGTATTTAAGTCATTTAGATTTCGCAGATGATGTAGTTGTTTTTGCAAATAATTCTTCAGAGCTGCAGGAAATGTTGCAGGAGTTAGCAGATGAAAGTAGAAAAGTAGGACTAAAGATAAATGTTAAAAAGACTAAAGTAATGTTTAATCGATTTGCTCAGAATATGAAAATAAAGATTGATTATGAAGAATTAGAAGAAGTTAACAGTTACAAATACCTTGGTCAGATTATTAATACAGATGGAAACATACTGGAGGAAATTAATCATAGAATTAAACTTGGTTGGAGTGCTTTTGGTAGAAATACTTGATACTAAAAGGAAATATGCCTATGTGTTTGAAAAGGATGGTTTTTAACAAATGTGTTTTACCAGTTCTTACATATGGATCTGAGACTTGGACACTTAATAGAAGAGCAATACAGAGACTTCAGACCACTCAAAGGAGTATGGATAGATGTATGTTGGGAGTAACAAGAAGAGATCGAAAACGCAATGTATGGGTAAGACAACAAACAGGTGTTACTGACCTTATTGAAAAAATTAAAAGATTGAAATGGAGTTGGGCTGGACATATTGCTAGAAGAGATGATAATAGATGGACAACTGAAATTTTAAACTGGATTCCAAGAGATTATAAAAGACCCAGGAAGAGACCACATGTGAGATGGATGGATGAAATAAGAAAATGTGCAGGGGTGTTGTGGAGAAGAGAAGCTAAAGATTGGAGAAGATGGATTAAACTTGGAGAGACCTTCATCCTGCAGTGGATTGATAATGGTTGATGATGAGTAGATAGATAGATAGAAAGTAAATACAGAAAAACTAATTTGTTACACTTTAAAAAATTAGTAACACATATAACCTAAATGAACAAAAGTATGTTAATAAGTAAATTATGCATATTAGATTTAATTAAGCACATCAGAAAATTATAAAAATTAAAAAATAATTATGCTAAGCAATAAAAACTGCAAAATTAGTGGTGTGTGTGTGGTAGTAGTGAAACTGTTTTAGTGCACACTGAAGACAAGCCACATAGAAAAATATGGTAGATTAGAGAATGGAAGATTTTCTATTTGCAATTGCATTTGAGTTTGAACTTTGAACATCAGCAAGCAAGCTAGTTGTGGTACTGAAGATACATATTTTATTTACATATATATGGAGTTAATATATTCTTGTGGTTAAGTTTTGTTTTGATGTTGTGTGTTCATTTCTAATAACATTTTATGAAGCTACACAGCTGGTAAATATCAATATTGCTCTTTATATTACAGAATGACATAGTTTGAATATTCATGAAATCTGCATATATATATAGCAGACTCACAGTAATACTGTCAAGAAATTAATGTAGAAAACAACATGGCATGGCACGATAGTCTCATAACTGAATTTGATATTAACAACACAGTAGGATGGGAGTTATATGTTGCCCATGCAGAGAAATTCATATTTATTAACAATGTAGTAGATAATAAAGTGAAAGTTGTGACACTGATGTGGATGGCCAGTAAAGATGTATTACAGATTGCAAACTGATTGTACGATATATGGAATGTCTGTGGAACCCTACACATGTACAATGACTGCATAAATTGGCTAAGTCATGTATGAATCGTGATATAAAATAAGCAGTCAATTGACATAGAGTATGTTAATCAAGAATGAGATTACTCTCTAAAGAACAGACTACCATTGCAAAGGATCCATATGGATCATTCCAGATCTTTCAATAGAGATATTCTTAGTTCTCAATTCCTATTCAAAATGGACTGAATCCTGAGCAGAGAAAAAAATATGAGTATGGAGGACACCATAAAGGTGTTCAATTATTCATTTGTCATGAATATCCAGAAATAATCATTTTCGATAATGGCACTTATTTATGTCATTGACATTAAAAGATTTTTTGGCTAGAAAAAGCATATGATATATTTTAACATCTTTGTATCAACCAGTGTCGAATGTATTGGATAAAAAGCTGTGCAACAATTGAAGATGACAATGAATAAAATTCACAAAGTTTTTATGGGAACCATGTTTTAATAACAAGGCTGCTGAATACAATTATCAGAAGAACACTTAATGAAAATTAAAAACAATGATAAGGTGAAACAGAGGTGACTTAGCTTAGACAATGGTCAGTTTATGTATAAAAAGTCATTAAAATTTTTTATTATTACTCTTTTATCAATCATTTCCTTCATTCAGGCATATAGTCTGTGCAAAATATATGTGTGATCACTGTCCAAAGAACTTCAAATTATTGGTTCAGTAGACTATGTGTGATAAATAAAATCTACTGTTATAAATTTTTAATGATGATTCACTGAAAAATTTCCAGGGGTGTGTCAATCAGTTTGGAAATACTGTAATTCCTAGTTAGTTATCAGACAGCATTCATCAAAAACCTGAAATGTGACATAACTTAGCCTACTATTACTAAAAAGTGTTGCTCTATGCTATGTATTATGCTTGCTTAAATATATTAAATGGAAGCTGTCTCTTATGGAAGATGTGCAGTATTGCTTTTGTAAATAATCAGATCGGAGTTAATTTCTCTTAAGAAAATAGGAAAATCTACTGGAAGAGACTCTGTAATGCAAGAAGACCAAAACAGGACCTTCAGCCAAAGACTTTTAATAAAAGACTGTTGAGAAATTTCATAGAGGTGATCACCTAACATGCAGTAAAAATTATAATTACTTAGCTGAGTTTTACATTTTATATATCAAAATTGTAATAGTTTTTAATATTTTATTTGCATTATTGTTAATGGTAATAAGTTAACCTGAATCCATGCTATATGGTTGTATTAAGTTTAATTAGATTAAAAGTTTATTATTGTATATAAACATTTGTTTTGTTATTTGGTTTCCATTCTCTTTTCTCTTAATTTCTCAGCATTTAAATTTAGCAAACTATTTGCTGTAAGGTGAATACATTGTTTATAGAATATGTTATTTGTTTTAAAATATCAAAATTATGATAGCCAACATTCTTTTACTTAATTAAGTTAGTTGTGATATATATTTAGTAATGCTGAAGAGTATTCAAATTCCTCCTATAGATTTTTCCAGTCTTCAGGATGGCACCCTGGATTAAACATAGTACAAATTCCATATTCATGAAAGTTTTCCTTTTAGTTAATTAACAGTAGATTTAATGATCTTGAAATGTGTCTGTGGCCTGTTAGATTGATGTAATTAGTATCCAGTCTGATCATTAGTATTAATTTGTAAGTTAAAATAAATTATATTTCCCCCTTTGCTGTAACTTTCCATTTTGGAGGATTGTTATATTTGGGTGTCCCAATGTGGAACTTGACTAGTTAAACCTCAGCTTTCTTCTCTCTCGAATAATGACATAAATATCTCCCAACTAATGACCTTGGCTGTCTAATGTTAATAAATAAATAAATAATAATAATTGGGTGAGAAATGTTAGAAGAGAGAAGAGGATAAAAGTTAAAATAATAACAGAGTTGATTTTGATAATAGTAATTGGGTTTAAATAATAATATAAAGAGAAAATATAAGTATAAATAATTAAATAAGTAGACAAACTAGTAAAATATATAGTTGCAAAACAGAAATGGTAGGCAGTAAAATAATCAGGCAGATAATTTAACAGATAGGAGTGCAGAGAGGAAAGACAGATGGGCTGCACACCAATTATTTTTAATTAAATGCATAGAAAATTATACAGACCACAAAAGAATTGGAATTCTTCGGGCATGTAATATCAGACTAAGATAAATAATTCATCACCTGAAAAAGTGTGAGCAGTGAAAAATGAGATCAGACCCAGAAATGTTAAGACATCTAGGCATTTCTCAGCCTGATAAATTATTTTGAATGATTTTTGCAAAAAAATCACTAAAGAAAAATCAGAAGTGGAATTGGTTTCAAATTCACAAAGGAGCATATATACCAACCAAAGTACTGCTGTCATATGAAAAATTATTACTTCATTTTGACAATAGATACTTTAACATGAAGAGTGAGAGCAATTATATGTCAACCCTGTTACTATGACAAATAATTTAAACTTACATATCTAGAACTCATTCAAAAGCTGAGAGAAATTATAGCCATATTGACAGAGGCATTGGTTATTATGCTTCAACTGAAAGTTTTACCAATATCTTTTTAGTTGGCTTTTTGAAATAGTGACTGACCACAAACCATTATTAGAAATATTAGCAAGTGATAAGCTGATTCCAGGCCGTTTGAGCCTATATAATGGTAAGATGGAGAAATATCACATTTTCATATGCTTACACATGCTGTTAATAATAGATAATAGATGGCTTCTGGGGGGTTGCATTAGATCCTAAGATCTAGGTATACTGCTCTCAAATCCAAGGCTCCTCACTGATCAAAGCTACAAGCTAGAAACTAGTCTGGGGATGTTGGATGAGTAGGCACTAGACAGGAATTTTATGCACAAACCTTCTTGCATCCATTGATTATGAAGGCTTGCACTTGATGGCACTACTGTATGGAAAGTTTCATACTCTTACGGAGAATATTCTAACAGCCTATGATTGTCAGGTGATTTAGAGGAAAGTGAAAGAAACTTCATATGCAGAGTCTTTGTCAAGAAATCCAGATAAAAATGAACTCCATAGTAATGAAATAGAAATAAATTATATAGACATATTAGAATCAGAAACACTTAACTGCAGTACAGTAGCAAAGTGGATAAGGATAGATAAAAGTTATCAGTTACTTATAAGTTGGAGAATCTAAAAACTACAGCGCCTTGTTCCAGATTTTAGAGCTAATCATGAATATTTATTGGCTAACAAAGATTGTGTAGTAGTGGATGACAGAATTGACATACCATCCAAAGGAAGACAAAATATCTTAAAATTGTCACATGATGAGCACTCAAGAATAATGTTCACTGAAGCATTATATCTGGTGGCTGAATATAATATGGAAAAATATGTATAAAAAAATTGTATGGTTTGACAATAAGAAATGAAGAAACAAACTAGGACAAATATAGTGTGATCAAATGCAACTAAATCTAGGCAAAGAGTTCAGAACAGTATAGGTTCCAATAATGGCTAAGTGCTTCTTATACTGAGACAATACTCTCCATACAGTAGCACCACTCAGTACAAACCAGATTAATCAATGAATAAAGAAAGATTTGTGCATAAAATCTCTATCTAATGCCTACTCATCCAATACCTCCAGCCTAGTTTCTAACTTGCACTGACTGGTGCTACTGTATGAAAACTTTTACCTCTGTGTAAACAGCTTGTGTAATCATAAAAAATGGTAATCATGTGATGCTGAAAAAAACAATACAAACAGTGAATGAAAATATTTTGTCACACATTGCTGAAAGTGACAGATAATTGATAGGATTTACTGCATAAAAAATTGAAGACTACTTCATAATGTAAGGCATCAGACACATCTTTATACCAACAAACCATCCTGAGTCAAATGGCTGGGCTGAAAACACCATTTAACTAATAAAAAAGACATTTCAAAAAACTAATAATGTGAATATGCAGGAACTTTATATGTTGCAATATCATATCCACAATATTCACCACTGCGATTATAAGAATTACATAGACAGTGTTAATTCCAAAAAAGGATTCAATGATAAATGGAAGACAAATACATAATAGGTAAAAAAAAAAGTTTGGGTAGGAGATTTGCTTAAAAGAAAATGATTAAAGGCAATAATCATAGGAAAATTATCCAAAAAATAGTAATAGTGTATGAGTAAATAATTGGACAGAATATCATTTAAATCATATTCACTGACAGCGATTAGAATAAATAGTGTCTCAATATCAAAGTAACCACTATGGATGAAACAATTAACTCTTATGAAAAATAAGAAATCGTTGACTTATTACTGAATAAAGTAATTATTCTAAATAAAAATCACACTGAAATAGAATGTATGGAATCTGATAAAATTTGTGAAAATTCATCACAAAGAACCTCAGAAATCGCACAGATCACCATGATCCCAAAGAGAAAGCTGAAGACTAAAGTAATTGCAAAACTATGTACAGCATATGTAGTGACCCATTTTCTGAAGTAAGAGGTGGGATGAAATATTTGTAGTATTGAATAAATTTAAGATTAAAGAAAGTAAAATATTTTGGGATATTAAAATCAATGTAAAGTAAGAATAGACTTTGAATTATATATTCTTAGTTTCAAAATGCTTTTTAAAATAAGTTTTACAAGAATGAGAAATTTATTCTTATCAAAAAAAAAAAATTCCTGATAATAAAAGAAAAAGAAACATTTTATGCCATCTCCAAGAAGTGGCAAATCTAAGTCAATGAAAATTTAGTCCAACCTAATTTGCATATTTTAATCCAGCTACATCTTGAAAGCGCTTGAGTAAATTGATAAAATTTGTCATTTGTTGAGACGCTGATTATATATATCATAGTTTATATTTAATTTATATATGTGCATTTATATTAACACAAATATAGATTTTACAAAAGAAATTTCACTAATGTGAACTATATATACTAATTAAATTTCAAAATTAGGATATAAGCTAACTAAATTGTTAATCCTCTTACTCAATGTTTATAACCACATCTTGGCTGAAATATTCCAGAAAGAACAAAATTCTTCTTCTTCTTCAAGATCAGTTTAGCAAAAAAACGATTTTGTAAAGCAGTGGAAAAAATCAGTGGGTACATCTTCTTTCGTTGGATCTTACTTCCTAGAAATAATCAAGCCAATTAGGGAATTAATTAGGTCATCTCGACATTTTCATGATTTTTCTAAGCCTCAAATGCTGTATAGACCAAAGGAAAACATTTTAAAGGAAGTAAGAAGTTATACATTACTTCTTATATTAGATAGTAAATATTATGGGATATAATACTAGCATATAATCAAGAGCAGAAAAATAATTGCTAAACTCTTGAATGTATTACATTAATAGAATTATAAGGCCCTAAATTGAGTCATTAGTTTATTACATCATCCAATGATATTAAATACTTAATTGTAAGTCTTACTCTTAGAATTTTTTTTTTTCTTAATAGGAACCAGGAGCTAAAACGTAGCATATTCGAAACATTGCATTATAGGCAAATCTGTGTGCAATATTTAATATTAATATTAGATAATAGAAATAATCCAACATATAATTATACATGAAATACCATCGTCAAAAACTTTCAGACAAATGACATGTCTACAAATCAATAAAATAAAACTGATTGATTATGAAATCTATAGATGATATTGTCAGATGTAGCAAAGAAAAATATATACTTATATAAAATGTACGGGCAAGTAGATAAATCATCAAAGACAAATTTAAGTCAGTAAAAATAAACTATATTTGTATGATAACTTACTATTCGTAAGTCTTCGGTAATTCAATTTCTGTTCTACGCTGAAAACTTTTTTGAATATCTGAATTTTGCCATAAACTTTGGATTATCATTTTGTCCATCAGAGGGCGCTTTCCATCGAAATCCATAAAACTTTCAGCAGCTGGGCCGCAACACTGGTTCTCTGTAGCTTTTTTAAAATCTGTACATATTTTCTAGAAAAAGATGAAATAAGAAAAAAAATTACTACCTTTCGTTTTTTCTAAACACTCTATAAATAACAATTTTGCAATCGTTAATTCGTAAGCATAAAAATGATTTGAAAGTACAGTGTATAAATACATAAATTCTTTATAATGTTACTAGCGATTAATGACTAACTTTTATTAATTACATATTTAAATTAATCGGCAGACATTGTAAGAATACTCATGCATATTAAAATTACTTATTTAATCGTAATTACTTATAGCAAAAAAATATAGTGTTTAATTGTGCATATATAAGAACAGGATAAACGGGATTCATCATAATTGTCAGCATTATTTTCAGCCAATATATATCATAATAAGCTAGCAAATTTCCTTATTTCACCCATCCATCTCATATATGATCTTTTTCTGGGGCTTATACATTTTTGGGGAATCTAATTTAAAACTTTTCTCTAGCAATTCGTACAGCCCAATTTCATTTCAGTTTCTTAATTTTTTTAATGATATAAATTGTATTCATTTGTTCTCTCACCTGTATATATTTATTTTTTGATCTCTTCTTGTTACTCGTAACTCTGTTCATATTTTCTGAAGGTGTGAAGTCATTTGTTCTTTTGTTAAGTGTCCATGTCTTAGATCCATAAGTAAGAAATGATAAGACATATCTATTAAAAATCTTTCTTTTCAAACACATAAGCATATTTACTTTTAATATCAAGTTATTTCTACCCAAAGTACTCTAATTCTATGATTAATTTCATCCATTATGTTTCATCAATATTAATAATCTGAGCTAGGTATTTGTAGTTATTAATCCTTTCTAATTCAGGATTGCCAACCATTATTTCTTCTTTTGAGAAAGTCCATTGAACATTAGTTTAGTCTATTTAGTATTTATCTTTAGTTCTACTTTCTTATTTGATAACTCTTGTAAAAGTTCCTAATGCTTCTGAAGCACTATTTGTAAAAACAACCATATCATGTGTAGAATGTAGATAACCTAAATAATCTCTATTTACTTTTATTTTCTTAGCTTCTTCTTTTAAACAAGGATGTGATGTGATGTATTGTGGCTTCTCCTTAAACGAAGTCAAGAATATCTCAGCAATTATGCCACCCTGTGACAACCAGAGTAATCAATGGATGCCAGAAGGCTTGTGCATAAAATCCCTATCTAATACCTACTCATCCAATATCCCCAGACTAGTTTCTGGCTTGTGGCCTTCATCAGTGGCATCCATTGATTACTCTGGTTGGCACAGGGTGGCACTACTGTATGGAGAGTTTTGCCTTGTTTATAAACAATTATGTGCTAGTATAAGAGATGGAGATCATGTGATGCTTCCTCTTTTAACTCATAAAATACTTCTTTTTTTTTATAAAACTGCTATAAAAAGTTTTGCAAGTAGGGAAACTCTGTCATATATCCATCTTAATGTTAATCTTTATTTTCACCATGCAATCCAATTAGCTGATACATTTTGATAAATATTTTTCAGTATATGACAGTATCTCAGGTCTATATTGATGATTAAAAATTTTAATTATTGTGAAAATGCTTATAGAATCAAATGCCTTTCCATAATTTACAAATCTAAGGCATAATGGCAACTCATGTTCATTGAATTTTCTATAACTTCTTTTAATACTTGAATATCATTCTCTGAACTAAAACTACTTTTAAATCCATCTTGTTCTTTTCATAGGTTAGAACTCAAAGTTTTCTGTAGACAAGTTGTAATTGTCATGGTAAAGATTTTATATAGAACTGATAAAATTGATCTATATTTTCTAATATCTTCTTTATTATTTTTCTTAAATATAAACATTAATATACTGCTTATATGTTTATCATGTAGGCATTTTCTATTCATTCTTCTGCATCTTTTAAAATATCACAAATAATGCCATCATTTCCCGGACCTTTTCCATTTTCATAGATTTATGCTATGTCTGACCTCATCATTTAAAATACTTGATAATATAAAACATATAGTATTCATTGAAGATATTTCATTTTCTTGTTCTTATTACTATATAATTCTTTATAGAATTCTGCATATATTTCAAAATATTGTCCTTCTTTTTAGTAATAGTTCCAGATTTTCATCTTATTGGTGAAAGAACTTTCTTTCCAATATGAAGATGTTTTGCACTTTTGATATTTTTGTTTTTATAGATTTCCTTGCAATTTACAATTATATTTTGTTATATCATTATTAATTTTACTTCATACCACTTTATAAAATTCTAGATAATGAATTTTTTCTAATAGTTTCTTTTAAAAAAAAATTCTCGTTTCTTATTTTCTTCATACATTGTTTTTTCTTAGTAGGCAATTTACTGGTAAATTAATGTTTTTGTAATAACTATCTTTTTTGCAGTTGTTAATAGTATATTAAGTCAATAAACATCACATGACCACCACTTCATATGCTTGTGTATAACTGTTGTTAAAACAAGAAAAACTCACTATATGTATTGCCACACACAGCAAGCTAGAGTAACCAATGGATGCTAGAAGGCTTATGCATAAAATGCATCTAGTGCCTACTCATCCAACATCCTCAGACTAGTTTCTGGCTTGTGGTCTTCATCAGTGAGGAGCCTTGGATCTGAGAGCACTGCACCTAGATCTTAGGATCTAATGCAACCCTCCAGCAGTCATCTTTTATCTCCACTTAACTACAAAACTATGAGACTTAAACTGAAAACACCTTAATGTTCTCAATCCATATGACTATATAAGATAATGGGTTTGGATTGAAAACATTAAGGTGTTTTCAGTTTAAGACTCATAGTTTTGTAGTTAAGTGGAGATAAAAGGTGACTGCTGGAGGATTGCATTAGATCCTAAGATCTAGGTGCAGTGCTCTCAGATCCAAGGCTCCTCACTGACGAAGGCCACAAGCCAGAAACTAGTCTGGGGATATTGGATGAGTAGGCACTAGATGGAGATTTTATGCACAAGCCTCTGGCATCCATTTATTACTCTAGCTTGCTGTGTGTGGCAATACGTATAGTGAGTTTTGCCTGTTTAAATAGTATATTACATATCTTTTTATTGATTTAAGTCAAACCTGAACTATCTTCAAACTTTGATAATATAAATAGTAGATAAAATTCTATGATTTTTATGAGTAAGTAAATAAGTTTTTATGAATACATTGCTAAGATAATTTACAAGTGAAATTCCAGAAGAATCATTTTAAGAAACTTGTAAATAATGCTCGACTTGTTTTGTGAGATAAAAGATTAAACACTTTTTCCTAAGAATCATTTTAATGAATTTGTCAATAATTCCCATCAATGACAAATTATTTTGTCAGAGAAAAAAATGATCACTTTTAGATGACCTTTGGTTTGTTATATAGAAATAAATCATATTCAAAAAGACTAAAACTATTTATTAGGGCTATTTTTGTTTTTATATTAATGAAGCCAGTGTCCAGTTTCAAATATTACTTTAAATGAAATTGTAATAATTTTAATGAGCACATAAATAATTTTATGGTTGATCAAATACATAACACCAATATTAAAAATCTAAATTGATAAAAAAAATCAATTCAGATGTCACATGACCTAATTTTAATAAAGCTTGTGTTACAAATGTTATATATAGAGTTTGCAAAACAAACTGTTAACAAGCTTTGAGAATACCCTCAACCCCAGACTGGTTTCTGCATCTAGAATCATCAGTGAGGTGTTAGGATATTCATTAGATTAAAAATACTAGGACTAGCCCAGCACTTTATCTAATGTATAACTATTGAGAAGAAAAACTGAAATCTTCAGACATTTATATGTCTAAAAATCTAGCTATCTAACTCAAATAGCCATATGGGACTGAACTAAGTTCAGATACACCATATATTAATATCTCTAGCAATATAAAATCGCCAAAGATCAGTCAGATGTCACATGACCTAATTTTAATAAAGCTCGTGTTACAAATGTTATATATAGTTCACAAAACAAACTCTTAACAAGCTACTAAGGCTTTGGTGATAGTTCACAAAACAAATTCTTAACAAGCTACTAAGGCTTTGGTGATTTTATATTGATAGAGATATTAATATATGGTGTATCTGAACTTAGTTCAGTCCCATATGGCTATTTGAGTTAGATAGCTGAATTTTTAGACATATAGATGTCTGAAGATTTCAGATTTTCTTCTCTATAGTTATTCATTAGATAAAATGCTGGGCTAGTCCTAGTATTTTTAATCTAATGAATATCCTAACACCTCACTGATGACGCTAGATGCAGAAACCGGTCTGGGGTTGAGGGTATTCTCAAAGCTTGTTAAGAGTTTGTTTTGCGAACTCTATATATAATATTAAAAATCTATATAATAAGCTGATATAAAAGGTGGGCATTATTTACAAGTTTATTAAAATGAATTTTCGGGAATCTTGCTTTTGAATTATCTTTGTAAATTACATGAACTTTTTTTTTTTTGCAAATAGGTTTATATTCTTTGTGCTACATAGTGCTCATTAAAATTTTATTTAAAGTAATATCTGAAATTATATGTTGGCTTGATTAATATAAAAATAAAAATCATTGTTATTTTCAGTGTCAATGCTTGATTTATTGGTATATAATCAAGTGAAAGTCAGATAAAAATGATTATCCTTTATATAACAAAATAGACTGGCACTGATGTAAAAAGGTAGGCATTATTTTAAGTTCATTAAAACGATTTTTTGGGTAGCTTCCTTGTTAATTATCTTTGTAATGTATTCAAACTTGTTTGTTCTATAAATACATTGAAATAGTATGGAAGTGTAATTGAATTAATTTTGAATGTTTTGTTGTTTATAAACATAGAATAAAAATTAGCACTTCAAGAGCATGTCTATGTATTAGAAATAGTTTACAATTGTTTAATAAATAAAGTATTTAAAAATGTTTATTAATTTTATTAGTCATTCATTAGATTAAAGATTATCTACTTAATGAATAATATTTCAATAGTATAATTTTTACTACACTATTCTCTCACAAGGTAAGGACGAGTTTTGAACCACTTTTAACATCTTGTGGAGTGGTGTAATCATAAACATATGACCAAGGATGTATGGAAAAGATCTCAAAGATGCACATTTTGTGCCAAACCAATCTCTTTTCACATATATTTATCTTTGTTCAGAGTATAAATGTCAAACTCAGTCCCTCACAATTTTGTCACAAATCACTTAATGAAAGTATATTAATATTTTTTTATTAATCATTCATTAGCATAGAGATTATCCACTTAATGAATAATATTTCTGTAGTATAATTAACACTGCACCACTCTTGCACAAAGTAGAGACTAGTTTCTATCCACTTTTAACATCTTGTGGATGAGTGTAATCATAAACATATGACTGAAGATATGAAAAAGATCCTCAAAATACACATTGAATGACTATTGAAAATTATTAATATACTTTCATTAAGTGGTTTGTGTCAAAGTTGTGAGGGCAGTAAGTTTGACAATTATACTGAACAATGATAAAAATTTGTGTAAAGAGATTGTGATTTCAACAACCTAATGAAGGCTGGTTCAGTACAAAACATGCATCTTGGGGATCATATATCTTTTTCACATATTTTATATCATAAGTTTATGATTACACCTCCTCACAATATATTAACCAATCTTTACCTTGCATGAGAGTAGTGTAGTGAATGTTATACTATAGATCAGTGTTTCTTAGACTGTGGGTCATGACCCCATTGAGGTTGTGAAACGAAAAGTTGGGGTTGCGAAAATTTAATTCAGAGACATGAATTTAAAGAAATATTAGTCACAATCCCTTCATTATCTTTAATTTAATATATTACATTTTCTGTATAGCGTAATTATAAAATCGTAATGATGGTCAAATTGAGCTGTAAATTATATTTACATACTGAAAAATAACACTAAATGCATAATAATAGTGGTGTCGCATTGCAATTTAAGCATATAAGTTATTTCAGAATCAAAATATATGCTGCAGTGGCGAGAATAAGATTGGTGCCCCTGTGATTATATAATGCATTTCTGGTCAAGTTGTTTGTTTTGGTTTCATTTCAACAAGTGCCCACATTGCAATAACAATACAATATTGTATTTTACTGTTTTACTCGACTAAGGTTAGTATTTATTTCAGTAAATATTATGAAAGATGTTATTTTTTATATATAAAAATGCTTGTATACTTTTTTTTTCTCACTTTTTTATTCAAAATTTATCATCCTATTAGTTTTATAAAAATTTATTTTTTATTTGAAACTTATTGTCATTTATTTATTAACAAGTAAAAACATATTCCTATTTTTTAAACTTAACAGATAATTTATAATTGATTTATTGATATTTTTTAAATATTAAAAAATAAAACATGCTGGGATATTAAAAAATAGAACATACTGGAGTAAATATGTTTCTTATAATTAAACAAAAAACATGGCTGTCATTTGGTGTCTCTGTTAACTAATAAGTACTGTTATTTTATTTATATTTTAGGATAAAAATACTTTTTACCCATAGATAAATAGTTGAACTTGCATACCAAAGGTAATGATGCAGATGGCAATGCTACAAAGTCTCTTCAAGCAGGATCTCGTATCAGAAAGAGACATCTACGATGTGAAAAAGAAAATATGATGAGACATTTCTCCAATTTGGCTTTACTTTCAATAACTGTGATGGTAATGAACAACCTCTTTGTTTATCTGTAATAATGTTTTGTCTATGGAGAGAATGACACCATCAAAATTAAAAAAGCATTTTGAATCCAAGCATCTTTCATATATCAATAAACAAAAGAATATTTCAAACAACTGTTAAAAACTTCAAATAAAGAAAAACAATATTTTGAGAAATTTATAACTGTTAATGAAAAATATTTACTCGCATTATATGAAGTTTCATATCTGATTGCTAAAAATAAAAAGCCATACACCATTGGAGAAGATCCTATATTACCTGCTGTATTAAAATGGGAGAAATAATTAATGGAAGTAAATATAATAATGAAATTTGGAAAATCCCTTTGTCAAATGATGGGTCACTAATAGAATTTCTTAAATTAGCAATGACCAATTTAAGCAACTTATTACTAGACTTAAAGAAAGCCCAATATTTACAATCCAGTTGGATGAAACAATTGATATTTCAAAAATAGCCCAATAATTAGTATATGTTAAATATATTTATAAAGAAAACATTGAGAAAGAATTGTTATTTTGTCATTCTTTGGAAGAACATACAAGAGGGGAAAACGTACATAATAAAGTAGACAAATTTTTCAAAACTGAAGGTTTAGAATGGAAAAATTGCTTTGGTGTATGCACAGATGGTGCAAAAGCAATGACTGGTGAAAATATTGTTTTTAAATCATTTTTAAAGCTTCTGGTAACTTTTACACACTGCCTGATCCATCAAGAAGCCTTTGCAGCAAAAAAATTAGCAACAGAATTGAACAATGTGCTTCAGAATGTGGTCAAAATTATAAACTTTAGTAAAAGCCATGCCCTTAACAGCCATTTATTTTCAAATCTTTGTAAAGACATGGACTCTGAATACAAAAATTTATTATTACATGCAGAAGTAAGATGGATGTCAAAAGGGCAAAGTTTAAGAAGATTATTGTTATTAAAAGAAGAAATTGTATTTTTAACCAAACAAAAATCTGATCTTGATGTTCTTTTTCAAAATGACTTATGGCTATCAAAGCGGTGCTATTTGTCTGATATTTTTGAGAAGTTAAATGATCTTAACTTGTCTTTTCAAGGAAAAAATAACAATATTTCTACTTCTAATGATAAAATTGAAGATTTTATTAAAAATATCAACATTTGGGATTCATAGGAAATGTTTTGGACTATGGACAATTTTATAATTGAAAAAAATAATTGTAAAACTTTAATTGCAAGAATTATTATAGATCACTTAAAAACCCTAGAAACACAGTTTTGCAAATACTTTATATCGAATTTAAATTTCAAAAAGTTATCTTGGATTCAAATACCATTTTTGATTGACATCAATGAGATTAATCACCTACCATATAAAGCCCAAGAGGAATTTGTTGAACTATCGTTTGACTCAAATTTAAAACTTAACTTTCCACAAAAATCCTTGACTGAATTCTGGATCGGAGCTAGGACTGAATTTTCCACAATTTCTGAAATGGGATTAAATGTTCTTCTGCCATTCAGCACCACATACTTATGTGAAATGATTTTTTCAGCTTTAATGTATATTAAATCCAAATATCGTTCAATGCTGAAAAATGTTGAAGATGCTTTATGTCCAGCAGTATCAAATATTTCACCAAGATTTAATTTGTTATGCTGCAAAAAAAACAAGCACATCCATCTCATTAAAATGTGATTTTCTTTCATTAATTTTTAGGGTATATGAGCACAGACTTTCACACGACCCACCACTCTCCACTCTATCTCATAACACTGATACACCCAAATACATATATGTTGAAAAGATAAATAATCACCAATATACGTATTACTATAATATCTTGAGAATGTCTCAATGGAGATGAAAGCCGGTTTGATAAACATTTAATTATACTTATTAATAGTTGTTTATTTTAATCTTGTTTGATTGATTATTTATTTATTCATGCTAAACCAGCAATCACCAGTTGGTCCAGACTACCATCTCCACACATATATGCTACAAGTGCTCAGATATATATTAAGATAGCAAATCCTCATACTTTAATGGACAAGCTTCAATCTACTCCACACTCCAACTCTTCAACCGTCCATCCAATTGAAAATCTGATGATGGAATGTTCAAAAGCCATCCTGAGGCCGAGATTCTTGTCGCATATATGTGTGGAGATGGTAATCTGGACCAACTGATGATTGCGGGTTTAGCATGAAATACGTATATTGGTGATTATTTATCTTTTCAACATATATGTTCGGGTGTATGAGTGTTATGAGATAGAGTGGAGAGTGGTGGGTGGTGTGAAAGTCTGTGCTCATATACCCTATATATTACATATATAGACACATATATAATAAGGCTGTGTGTTTAAGTAATTTCATTATTTTTTGTATACTTAAAACTAATCCTAAAAGCACTTATTTTCATATGTATATTGTTTACCAAAGAAATAAATTATTTATGGGGATATTTATTTCTATATCTATTCTATATTTAATATCTGGTGTCGCGAAAAAATCTCGATTATAAAAAGGGGTCATGAATGAAAAAAGTTTAAGAAGCGCTGCTATAGACACATTATTCATTATTTTAAAATGTTTATTATTAATGAATGAGAAAGCAAGTGAAAGCATTTTCTTCTCTAAGCAATACTTGATTATTATATGAGTAAAAAATAATCTTAATTATTGCTAGTTTCCAAGATCGGTAGCATTCTCTATAAGTATGTAAAATATCAATTAATTTAAGCGCAAAACAAAAAATATACAAAAAGATAAAGGCAAATTCTTATCAATTAAAGAAGTAAAACTGAAAAAGATTAATATTTTTTTTATTATATTCAAATTATGCATTTAATCTTAATTATCCTCAAAAAAAAAAAAGTATCTAACAATAGATAAAAAATTCCAAAGAATCTAATAAGCGTTTTACTAATAAGCCTTGTTACAAATAAAATTAAAAAAAAAAAATAGTTAAAGGCTTTGACAATAAAATTACTGAAAATTAAAGTAATAAAATTGATATGTTATGAAATAGTTTTAATTGTCAAAATCTTTAGAAAATAATTAAAAAAATAATACAGAAAAACCTTACTTGAGAAATAAAATCGCAGACCTTACAGATAAAGACATCATGTTCTACATCCTTCGAACATCACATGATCACCATTTCTTATGCTTGTTTATAACTGTTATTAAAACAGGCAAAACTCTGGTTTGCACTGAGTGGCAATATGTATAGAGAGTTTTGCCTGTTTATCTACATTCTTGCATTAATTCTTGGACATATAAAGGCAGAAAACAGGTATATGGATACACAAAATAACCAACCCAAAATTATTAAATACCACAGATAAATAAATGAAAATTCAACAATTTAATTCTGCAAAAGCAAGCAAAAATCACCTCAGGCGACAGGAAAAAGTTGAACTAAATCCATTAAATATTGTCAATGCTAATTTCCCTTGTTTAGTTCAGAAATATTATTGCATCCACTAATCTTATTGACAACTTTCTAAATGAGTCCAACTTAATAAAAATACTTCATTTATGAAGGAAATTATTTCATTTAAATAAATGATAAGATAAAAAAAAAAGGGTAGCTAGTATATGCGATGTTATTCTGACGTCACCATTTTTCCTAGACAAATTAGAGAACTTGCACATAACTAACATGATCAAATATGCTAACTTTTTTCAGCTAGATTCTTTACAGACATTGAATACCACAACAAAACTCCATCAGAAATAGTTTTTTCTCAGTGATGAAAGTTTATTCATAAAAAAAAAAAAAAAAAACAGATACAAATATAGTTAGAAAAAAGTTTACAAGGGAGTGATTATTTGATAAATTGAAATTTCAGAAGCAACATGGTAAGAAGGGAAGGATACATGTGAAAAGGGAATGGGAAGTGGAAAGGGAAAACAGTGTGTAGTCCAGGCCAGTCTGAGATGCATGTTTTCAGTGGGCAAGCACCGCATGGGTCACAAACATTTGAATGATTGAGTCCTGTGACAGAGGCTGTGAGGATGGGAGTTGGAGGATTGCCCAAGTGTCTGTGAGGAGTGAAGATGGGGCTAGTTTTGTATCTCTGGTTTTGAGAGAGCGAATTAGGTCCAATAGCTTTTGATTCGCTGATTGGACTCTCTGGTTAAAAATAATGGCACATCAGAGCAACCAGAGTGCATAGATGAGGAAAACTGATAATCTAATAGTTGCAAAGACCCCTGTTTCTATGGATTTTTGGAGGCTGAAGATGGTATTCCTGTGCAAGGAAAGGCAGGAGTTTGATGGCATGTCTCACTCCAAGCAGAAAGGGACATTTAAGTAAGAAGTGCTAGAGGATCTCATTGTTAGTTTTATAGAGCTGGTATATGGGAGAGATCTTGGTGAAACCCTACGGTTGACCAAAAATTGATTTGTGGGAAGGGATGAAGATTGATTTTGAGGAGGAAATCGAGAAATTTTGCCTCAAGAGACCAGTTGCAATAGAAATTAAGGAGATTTGAAGCAAAAAATACCTTTTCAGCTTTCACTGAATTAAAAGTAATTACTTCAACTTTATTCTCTTAAATTGTAATAATTACTTGTGTTAAATAAGCCAAAAGTTTGTTGAATTTAGCCATTACTACAAAAACTATCAATAAATTGCATCAGATTTTTTTTGTAGCAAATAGATATCAAATTTTGGACTGAGAGCATAAAAATGTCTATGCATGATTATTTAGATTTAAAAAAAAATGAAACAAATGTGATTAATAGAGTATCACTACCTGATAATGGGAAAAGTAAATTGATTTACTAATAAACAGTTACAATGAGATGTTTAATATTTACTAAGGCAATAAACCTAAAGCATGTGCGGTTGAAAATGCGAAGGTAGGGACCTCTACAGGTCTTAACCACAAGCTTACGCATTGGAAGAAAAGAGGGGAACCCAATGAAAATTCCAATTTCAAAATTGTTGATTATTCATTAATTCATTCACCAAGAAAAAGCAAAGAAAATAATATGGGCCAATCATATATGCTTTAATGATTAAAACTGAAAATATTAAATAACAAATACTAATGATAATTTTTTATTTTATTTTATAAGTTGTCATATTAATAAAGTAATGTTAATATCATTTACTTTCTTTGCTATTTTTATAATGCTTCATGTTAATAATACAAACATAATATTCAATCATTAACTAACAACTGTTCACTTCACTAATTTACTAGCACAGTTTGTTTCAGTAAGAAGGTGGTTAGTTCTCTCTCCCAGTGGCCTGGAATGCTATTTCTGAAACAGTGTATGTGTCATATAGTGACATAATATAAATAATCACCAGAAATTTTTTTTAAAGTACTAGTATGTCTGAATCATGAGTTATGACATGAAATATGACAGTGTTCTTGGTAGTCTTTGTGAATGGTCTTCAATGTTCTGCTTACTACCACAAAATCTTGAAAACAATTTGAAAAACATTCTTGAGAACTTGGCGATTTCCTGCCATACACAGTTTGAAACATTTCAAATATTTCAGTGGCAGTTTTTCCAAATGAAAACAAAATTTAATGTTAGTGCATTATTCTTTCATGGACTAGAGTTCAAAGTACAATCATATTTCAAGTTATAACTTATAATTCAAACATGACCAAGACAATAAAGAAATTACTCAAGGTTTTAATAGGTTTATAAATGTAGATGATAGCAATCACCCCTTAAGCTATCAACAATCTTAATCTGTAGTCAAGGTAACCTCCTTTAACAATAAAGGTGGCACCATCTTTATTTATTTTATATTTATATAGACACTAAAGATTACAACTTGACCAAGGAGTGTGAGATTAATAATGCAAAGAAGTTTAAACAATCTTTCAGAACATGTTATATTTGCCTGATTAATGAGGTTTGTTTAAACTTCTTTGAATTATTAATCTCACACTCCTTGGTGAAGTTACAATCTTTAGTGTCTATATTAACATACCAGATCATAGATAAAAGTAGTATCACCTTTATTGTTAAAGGATGTTGCCATGACTACAGATTGAGATTGTTGATAGTTTAAGAGTTGCTTGTTATTAATTAAAACATGCTATAACCTTAACACTTTTGTGATATATAGCTACATTATATCATTATATAATGTGATGATTTAGAGAAAACCCCATAAATTTTGAGAGAGAACCAATCACCTCTTCAATGGTACATACTATCACCACTCGAATTTACAATATCAGATATAAGCTCTTGCACACACCTAATAATAGTACTCTTATTTTTATTTTACCTGTAAATACTTTTTCTCTATTCTGCAATGAATAAAATTTCCATACTCTAAAAATCTAATGGTTCTGTAAACTTTTATGCCCTTTTTATTGTGAAACTACAAATCTACTTTACTTTTCTATTTCAAGACATTAGTTTTCTAATACAAAATTTTTAATTTATGTCACTACTTTTAATGACTATGATTATTAGAGGAGATTTGAACACAAGACTTTCATTTTCGCTTCAGTCATCCACTATCATACAACTGACCCCCATGACCACATATCTCCAATATACATTTTTCATGCTGAGCAAGAACTCATTACTTGGTGTAGATTATCATCTTCCATACATATATATAATCAGCACTTGGTTTATATTAAGATAACAAATCTTCATACTTTAATGGGCAGACTTCAATCTAAATCCACCTTCCAATTTTTCAGCCATCCATATCATTGAAAATCTGATGATGGAATGTTCAAAGCAGTTGTTGATACTGATATTATTGTCATACCTATGTTAACTTTTAGTCATTCTGACCCCTCATATGTAGAACCTTAAATCCATTTAAGCACACAGAAGTAGGATGGGCAGAATACAGGCTATGTAAACTATCTATAGACAAATATGTTAAACAAATCCCTTAATGTCACCTCTCTTTTAAAAAAAATATTCTAGATAATGCTATGCTCTCATGTAAGATATTTCAAATTTAATAATTGTGGCCAAATACTGTAGCACGTTCACCACTTTTTCTCCATTGATTTCATAATACATGTGCAAAAAGAGACTAACTCAGACTTAGATACATCAAGGAATTGCAGAATGTGTTGATTCACCAAATTATTTTAAAAAAAGTGACTGAAAACTTACAAATGTAGTTATCTATATACTCAGGATTATAAATATACCTTCACTACAAAAACGGGAAGCAATCTATTTTTAATTGAATGGCCTTATTGTTCAAGGATTCATAAGAAGTACAAGTATTGGAAATTCCTGAATTAAAATCAATCTGAGAACTTCATGCTCCAGAATCTTATACTCAGCCATGCAGAAAATGAATGCTTCTGGAATTGTCAGAACTAGAATCAGTCTGAGAACTTACACCCTACTGTCTGATACTCTACTATTGTGTAAAATTACACAGTGCAACAATGTTTCTTGAATTACAATTGATTGTGACATAAAAGGCCTCTATAATGTTAACTATTGAAGCCATTCATTCAATCATGAAACCAAATATGACTAAAAAGTTTTTCTAGGTTATGATCATTTGAAACGGTGGTTTATCTTGTTGGGTTGATGTCTGTACTAGGTAGCAAAAGTGTAGTTACATGGCATATGTGGTGGTGATTCATAATGAAGCCACATTTTTTGGTTTTAAGAGAAATGATCCCTTAATTTGTTACAGATGATTGCTCAGTAGAGGTATTATGATTCTATCTGTATATACCAGTCAGTGAATAGGTCTGTTTTTTATTATTAAATATATGCAAATTATAAGATTACTTTTGTGGCATAGTTCTAATGTAAACGTAATGGTTGAATATAGCCGTTAAATTTTAGTATATTCATTGGTAAGGTGTTACTAGCTCAGCTTTGGTGTCTGGCAGATGGCTCAAAAGTGACTATGAATATGGTCAACCAATGTGAACAGGGTGTGGACAATGTCAAAAACTCAATTAGCATTTGCTGATCAAAATTTCCATATGTAGAGTTTACTTCTTAAATCAATAAGAAAGTGTGAATGTATATAAAAAACATTGCCACAAAATAAGATAAGAAATTGGTAGAATGAGGATAGAAAAATGTGGGGGGGGGGGAGAGGTATATAGTGCTGGAGCTGAAAAAGTGGTCAGCGAGCAGTAGGTAGATAATATAGTAGGATTTGTAATGGGTTATTCAAAATTGTTTAAAAATTACTAATAATAATTGGTTAAAAGGAAAATAGAATTATTCAATAGTAGTTTTTCAATGTGCACATACGTGTGTGCAAACAAATATATAAAAGCTTCTTACTTGGATTAAATAAACATGTAATTAAAATTTATAAAACGTTATTAAAATAAATATCTGTAAAAAAAAAATTGATCCAGGTAATGGCGTTTTAATAAAATAAAAGACAGGAAAATATATGTATAACTATTTGATTTAAAAATAAAAACATAGCACGATTAGATTTGTAGATTTAAAAAAAAAAAGAAAAATCTACAAATCTGGTATTTATAGTAATTAAAAGATAAGAAAAAAATCAGTAGTTTTATTATTACTTTTAATTAAAAGCAAAAATGATTTTAAAAAATGTAGAAGCATTCTTAAAAAGATTAAAAGAAAGGAGGGACCACATTTTTTACCATTGGACTGATGGATTAAAAAAGTCAGTCTATCTCTAATTACTGAAAAGAGCAGGAGGGAAAAAAACTGTTCCTGGAAACAATATTAAATTTAAGAGAAACTTTTTGCTTTGTGAATTCTAACTGTGGTTGAGATATATATCACAGTATTGGAAAGAAATGATTTATTAAATATAAATTGTCATTAACAGAAATAGAAAATCTTGATTTATGGGTATTATTTGTTGACACAGTCACAGAAAATGCATTGCTGTTTAGTTTAAACATGTTCCAGCTCACCACAATTATATAATCATCTCCTGAGGACTACCTGAGTTTGGCCCACATAACACTCAAATAAATTACAATTAATCTATACCTATAAAGAATGTGTGCCCTTACCATTATTGGAAACTGACACTTAAATTGTACAAATTGGAAGAGACATCACAAAATGTATCCCATACAGATTAATAATAAAAGTTACAAATGTATATATGAATCTCAACATATGAACTCTTTTCATGAAAATATGTAATTCTAAAGCACTTGATAATTTCGAGCTTCAGATGAAAAATTATAATTCAATAAACATAAACTAATTAATTACATTGACCTAGATTTTGGCAAAACACTGCCACAATCATAAGCACTATAATTCTGGCAGTGTTTTGCCAAAAGCTGACTCAGTGCAATTAATTAATTAAAGTTTATTTATACCTTTTCATCTGAACTTGAAGTCAATTAAATACATATATATATATTGTACCCTTTCCATTAGAGCAGAATGTACTTAAAAGCTAATTTTTCTAAAAAAATTTAAATTAAGATAAATATTAAGTACTATAATTGTCATAATAATGTTTATAGGGACTTAAAATTTGTTGGTATGAAGCTATAAGTGGTTAAAGAATATTTAAAAGCTATTCTAAATTTTAAAATTATAAAAATATAAGCCTAATAAGTTAATATTGTATGGTAGGAATAAATGGTCATAGTTATAAGTTAAAAATATATTGAATATTTTGTTAAATAAGCATTAAAAACATTATTTTTTAATATGTTTAATACACCTGGGTCTCTTTTTACGCGGACTTATTTAACACGATTTTGAAGTTATGCGATTCGTGTTTCACAGGAAGTGTGTTAAATAAGTCCATGTAAAAAGAGACCCATGTGTACGAACTCCGATAATGCGCTATTACTTTAAATAATAAATTTCCCGCACTTACGTTATATTGAAAGTAATAGCACATTATTGAAATTCGACTTTCATCTTAGTAATTTCAATATTTTCAGTGCTTTATAATAGTAAAATTTTATGCAATAATGAAATTAAAATCATAATTTCCACATTTTATGTATACACACATTAAATTTTACAAGATTATAATGTAAATTTGTTCAAACATTGTACGTGTTAATTTTGCATTTTAAATCACATTCTGTTTTTGCTTTTTAAAAAAGAACATAATCAATTATTAATCATTTAGTGTCCACAAGTTTATTTTTAAAATGTCAGTAATAGCAGTGGGCATAATTAAATTTGACAATTAAAAATTAAAATCTGATTTTTAATTGTAATTAACAATTTAAAAATTAATTACTGCGACTTGAAATTAATGTGAAATTTGATTTTTAAACCGAATTAAAAATTAAAGACAAAAATAAGAATTTAATTTTTAGTTGTTAGTTTCATAAACAATTAATAAAATCATCATCTCAAAGATTAATTACTAATTACGTTGTCACCAGAAAACTACTGTTACAACATGAGTGTGAAGTTGGCGCTAGTTGTTTGCAAACGAACGTGTTTTTCGGCAAATAGCTATAATAATTAAAATGTGTATAAAAAATGTAAATTACTGTACTATAAATTATGCATAAAAATATATTATTTTGAATAAAATTAAATATTATAGTTAAAAAAAGTTTGTCTTGTATCAATTTTTTTTATTAGTCATATTTTATTTCTTTATAATTTTTTGCGCAAATTTTAAAGTAATTTTACATTGGTGCTTTGCTTTTATGCGAATTTTGAAAAATCACAGACCACATCCCCCCTTTTTCAATGTAAGTTACGTCTATTTTTGCATGATTTTGTTTGCGCATGTTTTCTGAGGAACCTATCTATCGCGTAAAATGAGACCCAGGTGTATATTCAAATAAGCTATTAAATTTGTCTTCTAAAATTATGTTTAAATTATATAAAATTATTTATTAAAGTTTTAATTCCTGTAATGTATCACATGTTTAATTTTAGTAATGTTAAAAAATTATTCCAAATTTTTATTATTGTATTTAATATTTTTCTTTAATATAATATTTTTTTTAATTAAATATTTATTTAGTTGATTTCAGACAGTAAGTTTTAGAAAATTGCAACATTTCTGTCTGAGATAATGGTCATGTGATGCTAGTGTTAGAGAATACATGCATAAATTTAAAGAAAGTTTTAATTTCGTTATAAAGTTGTTACTAAAATTGAGACATTTGTACATGATAAAAATAAATATAGAATATTTAATTAATTTTTTAAGATATTTTAAGTTAGTAAAGATAAACTAAAAATGGATACATTTTTATTAAATGTTTGTTAAATTAGCAATGTTAAAATATGTTGTTTTAAATATTTGGTTAGTTTAAATATAATTATAAAATTAATTGAGAATTAAATATTTTTTATATTATTAAATAAAAATGATGAATCATAATTTAATTTTTGATTTTAAAAGAACATAATTGGCAAATATGTAAATAGAATTTACAATTAGGTGATGCATCAGCCAATCAAAATTGTTTTAAAAAGCAGGTATAAAACTGTAATTAAAATTATTGCTTACTATTATTATTATTATCTAGTTAGTCTTATTGTTATTCTTTTGTTATTTATTATTTTTAAATAGTATCAGTTGATTAATACTCAATTATTTTAAAATTAGATATAATTTTTAAAAAGTCAAAAGGATTTTAAAACTATTATTTTGTTTAACTAAAAATGATGGAATAATTCCACTTGATTTTCTACTAGTGAAGCTATTCTGAAGCCTACTTAAAGATTCATTGGTAAATTATGGAATATAAGCCTATAGTTTTGTGCATGGGGAGGTAGGATCAAAGAGTTTGGGAAAGAACTAATTTTTCCTATACTATATGAAAATTTTTATATTTATTAAGTAAAGAACTTTGGATTCACAGTTGACTATTATCCAGAAGAATAACATATATATTTAAAAAGTCTGTGTTGATAAACTTAAAAACTTTAAAGAGAATATTATTTAAGAAAAATAACTGGAAAAGTTTTAAAATGCAGTTGATTTTTAAACCTATAAAAATATTCGAGATTGAGATATAAAAATATATTGCTCTCTCATTTTATAATATAGATTTTTATTTAAAAAGATTATGATATATTTTTAAAAGAAATAATTATCTTTGAAGCAAGTGATATTTTTAATTTTTTTTGGAAGTAAAGCATCTTAAAGAGATAGCTGTTATAATGGCTATGAATTGTTCATAAAGTTATATTAGAAATATGTGAATATTTTGGTATAATAAAACCTGCTTTCTTAATTGTGATTATTGAATTATAAAGAAGGAAAATAGATAATAAAAAAAGAGAATATTATTATGCCAGATATAAATGACTTTTGTATTTTAAAACCTGGATTTATCTACTATATTATATGGGCCTAATTGGAATATAATTTCTAAAAAATGAAAAGACGTCTGTTTGTGTTAATTTATGTACTTATTAAAAAGTAGCAGAAAATGATGCATCTTTCACCAAAGAAGACATTCACATGCACGGAAAGAATAGAACTTACATAAAACAAATGTTTTTTTTTTATAAATAATATCAGATTAATTACTGTATCCTGCGAGAAAGTGACAAAAAATAGACTTTGAATAACTTTTGGAAGCAGGATGAATAATTATTTTCCAGATTTCCTTGGATTTTTATAAGTCAACATTATTATTATTGTTATTTGTGTTTACCCACCAAGGAGAAGAGAGCTAGAAGGAAAAAAAGATTTGGACAATGTTCATTGCTTAGCAACAGCAACTCCTCAGATTATTAACTGAACTTGTTATATAAAGGTCAGCTATAAAAGGAATACATAAAAATTTTATCATTATTTATTTTAAAATATACTAACAATTAGAATTATAATTTAGTTATAAGATGTAGTAAAGGTTACATATTTTTAGATATTTTTTAATCCTAACAATATTAATATTTTTTTTAAAAAAATCTTAATAATTTTCTTAAATTTTTTGAAAACATTTGTTATCAAAGTGCATTAGTTTACACTGAGTGTTGTGTGAATAATATTTTAATTCTTATATTTTTATGTAAAATTGGACCAGAAGACATCAAAGATGTGATTTGAAAATAGTAAAATCACATAGGTAATTTAAATTATTATAAATATTATATGATTTTTTTTTCTTAAAGTTGTTTGGAGTTTTAAAAATATTTATCATATGTTATGTGAATAAATGAACATATGGATGTGTGAGTTAATAACACATAGATTTTTAGTGAGTAATATGCATATATTTATTTATTGTATTATAAAGTTCATTATAACTTTATAAAATGATCACTTGTATTTGTAGATAAGTTTGTGTGTGAAACCTTTTCTTATAGTAGTCATGGTTTGATAAAGTGCTATGTAACTTTGTTTATTATTGGGCAATTTGCTTAGTTATTTTACGATGTTAAATCTATTTTGAAATCGCAAATGGTAGTGACAGGGGAGTAGAATAATGAAACCCCGAATGCTTATATAGTAGAATGTGCTAAGAAGATATGATAATTAGCCTATATTATATCTAAGAAGTTATTATGCAAATACAGTTAATGTAGCCCTATACATTGTATTTATTTCCATGGACAGTGTTTGTGATCTTTATATTTAATTGATCTCTAAGTGCTCAAAAGAAAGCCTAGACATTATTTTTAAAGGTATTAGATGAAATCGTACCTGTTGTTTCTTCACACTGATTTCCATGTGAATTATAGAATTATTTTGTACTATTGAGTCTTTACTCTAGTTATTCCTTCATGTCCTATGCACTGTATTGCTATCTAAATTTCATTAGTAAAACATCGTGTAGACTAGTATTTTTGAAAGATGAACAATGGATAATTTTAGAAAAGATGATTTGTTTTGGAAGAGGCAAGATAGTTTTTTTTTGGTATTGTGAAGAAATACAAATGATGTTGATTGCATAATGTTGATGGTGAATATAACAAAGGAATCATAATTTTTCCTAAATATTTTTTTAAATATTTTTAATGATAAAAGAATCATAACTATTCCTAACTTACATTTTTCAAACATTTTTGATACATTCGATTTTTCATAAATCGGCAACACTTTGATAAAGCAATGCATATTTTTACAGTGAAACATCAAATGAAATATGTTACTGTATGATGAATGCTTATACTTTGTTTTAAAATTGTATATTTTATGTTTTTGAACACGAAACACACATCATAAAATTAGAATGGTGCCAAGCAGAAATTATTATTTAGTACATGATTTTATTAATTTACTTTTCATTAACCTAATGTAACAGAATTCGCCTTTTCATGTGACTCACGTGTATATATGACCATACGCATGTTTGCGTAATTATAACGTAATAGTTTTCTTCTCTCTCTCTTTATTTTTATTTAATATATATATAATTCCTTATTCGGTCAGTAATTCTACATGGTACTCTTATTTCTCACCCAGATTATTTATGGACGTCAATTTCTGACTCCAGATCAAGTATTAATTTTGAACAAATAGAACTCCTACCACTGGCTAGCTTGCTCAGGACAGGTGGTTATTAACCATGAGAAAGATATGGGGACATAAATGCACACATAGATGCTTAATTGACTCTCTTATACATTATTTTAACACAAATCTATATCTCTATTACACAATCTAAAATAAAAGAAATCAACACATAGATACATACCCTTATGCTTAAAATAGATATTTAATATTCGTTAATGTAAAAATCCCATAATAATTATTTTCTAGTTTGTGCTCAAATATTTTATAGATAACACATGCATATACATATACTGCATAGACAAATAAATACAACAAAATCAGATAATATGAGACAAATGAGACAATTCAGCATTTAGTCTATTAATCCATATAAAACATACTTGATGATGTATGAAATATTTTGATTCTTCTCTTTCTTTTTTAGTCTTTACGCAATATTATTATTGAAGATGAATTATTATTTAAGAAGTAAGTAGCACTTAAGAAAGTGTTCACATAGCAGCATTGGTTTGCTCGACACTATGACGTTGTAAATAGTTGCTTTTGGATAAGTGTATCTTGATCGATCCTTTAATATAATATCAAGAATGTTCGGTGAAAATCATTCTATTTGTCAGATTTAAGAGGGGCTTCTTTCCAATGTAGGCAGCATCTGTGGTATCGTCATGGGATGGCTGGCAGAGCCCAGCATGTTTCAGTCCTTACCCCAGCCTATTCATGGCTGATGGTTATATGTAGTTTTTAAAATATTTTTACGATCTCACTAGTAGAACAAATCTTTTTAGAATGGTCACCAAAGTCCGACTGAAGAATTCTCATTAATTAATTCCATCATTCCATTTTCTTTTTATTCTCTCTTTCCTTTTTCTTTTCTTTAAAAGAAATCACGTGTTATTTTTAGGTTTGCAAAAAAAACCTTTTAGCACTTTTTTTTTCTTGGCATCAAGGAATTTCAATTAACACCTCAAAATCCATATCTGACCATTCTTTGTTTCTTTCTTAGCATTTTTCTTTTCATTAAAATTTTTTTTATTTATCAAGATAACAATCTATGCATTTTTGATATTTTTTCTTTCATTTAATATATCTTTTTGACGATACTGTACTATGACTTCCATCTTGAAAATAAAACCTTGCCTTATTATTTATTTTTTAGTGAGTTCATTCCACTTAATCATCCATACAGCAATACAACTACATGCGTTTTTAAACAAAATACAAGAGCACAAACTTTATACCCCCCCCCCCAACCCTTTCTGTTTAATCTCTTTCTGTTTCTCCATTTAAAAATATACACACACAACAACAAAATAACACAAAGAAAAGACAATCAAATTTATTACAAATTTTGATTATATACATATGGGTGCATATATACCACCATACTTTAAAACAGGGTTTGAACCCAGCCCTGTTATACTAGAATAAGCCTAACAATATGTTTTGGTTAATAAAATTTATGCTAGATATTTTTTTGTTATGTTTACTGAAAGTAAAATGACATTGATTATTCATTGACCTAGAAATAAGCTTAATATAATACTGTAGGATGCATAATAAAATGTTTTGAATAACTAATTACATGATATGTATTTCTAAATAAAATTCCTAAGCCGGAGTGAAGGCTTACACATTAATAATTTTTGAGATTGAAAATCTGTAAATTCAATCTTTCTTTTATTTGAATTTTTTTATTTTATTTTAATATAATATTTATCTGTTATTTTTTTATAAAAACTTGTAAATATTTTGTATATAATTGTTTTCTAGTATAGAATAAATTTGTTAAAGTTGTTGTTATAAACTTGTTGTCCATGTTATTATTGATCTACTCACTACAGAAAAAATCCGATACAAAGAATTCAGAACTAAACATATTACATATTTTGCACATTATAATTTTTAATTATTTATTTATTTAAACAATATTAATTATTATACAGAATATGACACAGCAAAATCATATAAGATAAGATTATTTTGGTCATAATTTATTATTGAAAAATACTGCCATATAATTAAGTATATTTCTTGTTGCCACATATTGTTCAGACTATACCATACTTATAATATGCCACATAAGAAATGAGAAATGAGAGAATAGGAATATTATTATTATTATCATTATTATTATTAGTGACCAGATTATTGAGTAGTAAATATAGTACCAAATGTTAGTTAGATTAAGTATAGGAGTATTATCTATTATTTATTATTCTTACTATTATTGTTGTTGTTTAGGTGTAGTTAGGAATGATACAAAATCCCTTATCATACTTGGCTACAGGAGATTATAAAATAATTAGAAATTTTATTTAAAGAATCTGGGATAATTATATTTTAACAACAGAATTATTATTTATTTAGTAATATTATATTTGATTATTATAATATTTTAAAGTCTTAAGAATGCTATGGTCTTATACTATTTCTTGAAATAAAAGAGGGGATAGTGTTCTTATGCCATTGAGATTGTGTTTTTTGGGATATATGCTCAATGTAGTCCTACTACTACTTTACCTTTCACCATATGTCTCATGATTATTATTATATTATCTTATTATTATTTATTTATATCAAACCATATTTTTATTATTATCAATTTGAGCTAGTCTAGTGGTCAAAATTATCGTAAGATATTATTTGTACTTGATTTTATTATATTAAGATTGAAAGTTTTAGCCGGAGCATTATTTTATTTGATTTGATTTATGTTTTTTTTACTTGGTGGTGAGGGTACAATACCATAGTAACATTCATTTTAAAAACTTTAACAATAGAAAAAAAAAAAACTTTAATAAATCAGTGTGATCCATTTACTGTATTTTAATTTATTTCTTTTATATTAAATCTATTATTATAAAGTGCTGAAAACTTTGAAATTATTCAAACGGAAGTCAAATTCCGATAATGCGCTATTTCTTAAATATTATAAAATATATATTATTATATAGAATGTATGCTCTAAACTTAAGTGATTCCCTTAAGTTTTTCAAACTCTTACTGGCGGGTGAATGCATGAAAATTTATAATATTTAAGAAATAACACATTATCAGAGATTGACTTCCGTTTAAATAATTTCTTCTCTATGAGGAAGTCAATACAAAACAAACTTAAAGCAGAAGCAGAGAGAATCACTGAATCACTTGCCAAATTCTACCTCTCACTCTACTCAAAAGTATCTTTATACAATCAGCTTATTATGACAAAAATCACTTACTATTTGTCAATAATAAATTTCACAACAAAAGAAAAATAAAAGAAGCTATGCTAATATACAAATACAAACATGACTTAATTAACAGGCAGGCAGAAAATGTTAAGATCACAGAATTGTGGGCAGGTTAGCCTTTCAAAGTGTTAGTTGACAAAAACTATGAGGATAGTCGAAAGTGCTCCAAGTGGATAAAATTTTTAAAATATATCTGATTACGGAATTTATAAATATAACTCCAACAAAAGATATTATACATTAATGAGAAAACTTGTTTAGCTTCAGGGATTGTTAAGTAGTAATAATTGAAAGTTTCTTTGCAACACCAAAAGCTAGAAGTTATCTCTGTTTACATGGATATAATGTCACTTTTATTCATTATCATATATAAATAAAATATTTTTTTGGGTTAAACCATGTATTATTTTGTGTCAATTCCCAATGTTTCAACAAAATAATATATTTGCAAAATGGCATATGGTTTTATTGCTTGGGAGTTCATAAGAAGTTCAAGTACCAGAACTATGAGTGCCAGAATCAATCTTGGAACCTTGCAATCCCATGTTGGATGCTCTTAACTGTACCAAACTACACAGGATTGTGCTAGATGTAATATCTTAGATGAAGAGACCTTATTTTTAATTAGGATTTTCTGCACAGAACTATTTCATCATATCCATTCACTGATCATTTTTATTCTTATGGTAATAAAACAAATGGTATCTTAAAGTTCAATCCAAACCTGACTGCTTTTCACTAACTATAAGTTTTTTTTTCTCATGTGTCATAGCATCAGCCGGGAAGCGAACCCGCTAACCCGGGACAACTGCTTATAAAGCAGCTGTCACTGACCTCTCAACCACCAATGCTTGTCCACTAACTATAAGTTAATTTTAACTGAATTTTTGCTGAAATAAAACCAAACCTAATATAGTTTTTTTCCTTTTTTAAAAGTATACATTTTTAGCTCCAAACACACCTTTTCTATAGTTCTTTCTGCTTCTCACTATTTCTCTATACTTTTCTATTGCTCTTTTTTTTAATAAAAATTATTTTCCTGATATCAATTCAACTGTTGTCATTTTTTATTTAAATATCTTCTAAGGCTATTTTCATTTATTATTTTGTATGTCCAACTCATTTCAAACTTTTTAGACTTAATAGTATAGTCTATAAAAAGCCCATATGGCCATCATCAAGAATTATTTACCAAAAGGCAATTCCACATACCAAATCAGTCTACATTCTTCAAGCTTTTCTATTTTTTATTTGTAAACTCTAATATTTGTGTTAATATGAAAATACACACGTATAACTTAAATATATATAATCACTGTAAATCAAATGAATGACAAACTTTTTATCGATTTATTCGAGCACTTTCAAAGGTCTAAGCCTTCATTTTCAAGAAGTAAACTATGCAAATTAGGTTGGACTAAATATGCAAATAAGGGTGGAATAGATCTAGATCTGCCACTTCTTAAAAATGGCACAAAATGTCTCTTTTTTATTCATGGCATGTACGTCAGAGATGATATAACATGCTTCTTTCACTTTTCTTCGCAACTCGTGCCACTCTCTGCTATTTGCTCTTTAAGATTATCAATTAATTTTTTTCCTTTTTTATTAATTTTCAATCTTCTGCAGTTTCTTTCAAGACAGTTTTCATAATTCCTCTACTTGTAAATACAAATGTATTTTTTTCACTCAAAAGCAATATTTTTCATTTATATTTTTTAATACTTCTACACTGCTGAACTTATTTTTTCCCGTCTCCTCTAAATCCACATATCTAAGGCCTTCAATTTTTTATTTTCATTTTTTCCAAATATTTATATTTCTGCTCTATATAAAGCTATATTTCAAACAGTAATAATTAACAAGCATCTTTCTTAGATCCAATTATAATGACCTACATAATTTTTTTTATCCTTATTAGAAATTTGTATTCTAATTTCTTTACAGCTATTTTCATTACTAATTATTCAATATTCCAAATATTTAAAAGCACTAGTCTGATGTATAATTTCTTCTACATTGCTTAATCCTTTCTTCTACTATTTGTATTACGTTAGTTTTGTTAAACATTTAATATTTTACTAAGCTTATCCTTACTATCTGTAAAGCAATTTTATTAGTTCTTTTCTAATACCTAATGATTTTTTTTTTTGATTTTATCTCACATGTAATCTTTCATTCTACAAACAATCATTGTAAACAAAGATTATTTACTGCTCACATTAATTAATTTTGTTACATATGTAAAATTCTAATGTTGATTTAGATTTGAGACAAGTCTTTAATCAAAGCTTTTTTTTTTTCGTATGTCATAGCACCGGCCGGGACGCGAACCCACAACCGTCTGCAACCAACTACTTGCTTGCAAGGCGGTTGCGATGACCTCTCGGCTAACAACGCTTTACTAATCAGAGCTTTTGTATTATCCTAAAATATAAATGTAATATCAGTCAATTTAATTTTTATTTTTACTAATAGGAATTATCTGTAAAATAATTTATACTTTTAAAAGATAAAAAAAATTTAAAGGGAGGGGGGGGTAGTATAACTAGTAGATATTTAAAATATTTAAAATAATTTTATACACTGAAAAAAAAAAAAACAATTAAAGGAACATTACAAACTATTAACTAATAATAACTAAATTTAAACCTGTTAAAAAAAAAAAGAACAAATTAAAAACATTATTCAGAATTTAAATCTAGATTTCAAATGATTTTATTTACTTAAAGTTTCTGTGTACCTTATATTCATCCGTTACCGGAATGTTTGCCTGTTCTATGCTTTTTATTAAAAACCATATAGCGTCACAAACGTTATCAATTATTGAAGTTTGCAATTTTGTTCTTTCTGAATCCGGAAACCCATCTCCATGCAAAATACGAAGTTGTTTGGTAAAAGTACTTTTACCTGAACCTGCTGGTCCTATTGAAAAAAAAAAAAAATAGTGAATGAATCTTTAAAAAAGTGCTATAAAGAAACATAAGCGATCGAAACCGTTATGATAGTAAAATAAATGCATAATACCTTGTAAAAAAGTGAACAAAGAAAAGTGATTGATATTAATATTGGAAACATAAGCATTATTACACTTTCGATTTAGTTAATATTTAAAAACTTAATACGTATTATATTTGCAATAATATTTTTAAATTTTTGTGTTCTTCTGCAATACTTATTTTATTACACACAGTACTTGAAAAACAAAAATAATAAATGAAAGATTAATGTAGGGTTAGCTAAAGAAAACATAACAGAGTATTTCGTAGTGTTAGCTAAAAAAAACATAACAGAGTATTTCTAAATTTCGCAACGACACTGTTATTTTATCTTATACCAATCATTGTTAAAAGATCGCATGTAATTTTTGTTTTTACTAACTAATATAGATATAATAAACACATCCATACTTCCACATTCTTTTTAAATTCATATTTGATAAATAATATCTGGAATAAGATGTGTTATGTTGGACTGAGTGAATGTTGAATGTATAGAAAATTTTAAACTTTATTTAAACTTTCCAAATACAAACAACTCGTTAGTAATATCACACAAATAGACAATACAGGTTAGCAATTACACAACGACAATATTCGCTTAGAAGTTGAACTCGCACCTTTAGATTCTTGAATATTGAATTTAAGGCAAACGCTCTACCAACTTAGCTATTCTGTCAAAGGCAACATATAGTAGAAATTTGATATATTTATATATGAGGGTTGGTTCAAATCCTCCTGAGTCCTTCAATTTTTTTTATTTTTTTTTATAACGATGCTAATTATTTTTTTAGTTATTTTATTTTTTCCTAAGAGCAAGATTAATTAGAGGCTTCCATACATTGTGTATTGCCACACTGGGTTGACTTATAGGATTATTTACCATTGTCATATGGAAATACTCCAACATATCACATCTTATAATATACCATCATTATAAACCTTCAGACAAATAATATCTGGAATAGATCAACCTTTATTTTTTATTTCAATTTTTTTATGCAATGACCATTTACATTCATTATGATAAATATTTAAAATAATATTTATTTTATTATTATATATTTTTCTGTAATAAATATTATATGTTAATTACAAAAAAAAATTTGAATATTTTATTGCTCATCCTAAATGGAAACAATAAAAATGTATTTGCTCTAAAGAAAAACCAGAGTAGATAAACATATCACTCTTAAATTGGCTTTCAAGTGCTAGGCCTTATGATAAGAAAAGCTTAGTATTTACATATAAGCTTTTCTTATCACAGCGCAGATATTGAAAGCACTAAGCTCAATTAAAATTATGTAAATACTAAGCTTTTCTTATCACAGCTCCCTAGTCCTTGAAAGTCAGTTTACAATTTGTCTAAGAAAAGTTAATACTTAACAGAATTATATTAATCTTAAATAATTATTGGATGCTGTTTCAATAAACGACTCCATTGATTCTAGTTTTGCCACTGATAAGAACAAATAAATATCAGTGGAATTAGTTGAAATTCACCAAATATGACATTTCTCTTATAGCATAAGCCACAGATTAATCTAGGATGCACTTTTTTCCTTCCACACCATACTTCAAGCTAGGCTTGTTTAAAGCTGCTGGATATTTTTGATGTGAAGGTCAGAAGTGTAAAATATCTGGTCACTGTCAATACTTTCATAAGCATTAAAAATTAACATTGAAAATCAGATATAAAATACACTATATACTTTATATCAAGTTTTTCTCTAAATATTACAAATGCACAATTAACTTAAATATTATTATTATTTGCTAGAATTCATTCTGTATGAAGATATAAATATAATATACGAGTCACTGGTGTATATATATATATGTGTGTGTGTATATATATATAACATAATCCCTAAGAATCAATAATTGTTAATAATTAGTTTTTATATATAGATCATATCACTGCAAATAACTTAAATATATAAATAGAATATTAATAATTTGTTATCAAAGAAAAAATCAGATTTAGATCTTTTATTGCCTAAAAATGAGTGTTATTTTGACAATAGATTGTTAATATTCTATTGGCTTATTTAAACAATGACTACGGTAATGTGAAATATCTTATATGTATATACAAATAAAAACCCTGGAATATACTCTACAATATTCAAAATACCAGCATATAAAAATAAATAATGACTAAATCCAGCTTACTGCATGTCTGCCATCTTGAATAACATTTTAAAGTAAAAATTTAAAAGTAAAAAACATGCTCCCATGTGAATAATCAACTTTCCATAATTTATGTATATTAAAGCAAACTATATTGTTTATTTAATAAATTGTTTGTCCTATTTATAAAATGTGCCCCTTTATTTTTCTTTAAATTGTTTATCACAAGTAAAATAAAAATATGGAAAAAGCAAAAACTTCCATTACAAATAACTGAATATTCTGCAAATACAGCTTTAAATCAAAAGAATATTATAATTTATTATACAAAAGTTCATATTCATGAATTCATTTTTCAGCACACATTTGACTCACCAATGTAATTGGACCCATGTTGGCACCCATTATTTCCATTAATAATTAATTTACTAGAATTTGATCTAACATTAAATGCAAAATTAAAATGAGGAAAAAAAACCAATGATATAACCAGACTGCACCTTCTATTATTTATGTATGGTAATGAAATCCATGCTTTCTCTTCAATATTTTTGTTTCTCTATTTATATGAAAATGTATCTAATGTTTATAAAATATTTTTCCTATTGCATTCTACCTTCAATAATTCGTTAGCATATCTTTCAATATTGATAATTTATTACTTTGAAATATACACAATATATTATGTTTAAAATAAAAATATTCCAAATCCAATTACTTTATGCATGATATAAATCCCCTAACTGATAAAGGTTTTATTATTATTTTATGATCAATTATATTCTCTCCATAATGTTAAATCAAGATATTTTATTTTATATAAACTATCCTCAGAAGTAGCAATCCATTTCAAATCATTAATTTCATTTCATTTAATTAAAAGATGTTTAACTATAACAGGTGATCCAGCAATAAGGACTTCATCAACATACCTAAAATAAGCTTTAATGTTTAATTTAAAAAAAGGTTGTTTAAGATATTCTCTTCATAATACATCAACATATGACTGCATATAACAGATAAAAACAGAAACCTCTTTGAAAGAAATGAAATTAAAAGAAGAATTAAAGAATATTTGTTGTTAAAATTTTATGATTCTGAAGCAGTTAACTTATTTAAAAATTGTTTTAATATTAAGGGTGGATGGGAGGTAAGTGGAATAGTGGGTAATGTTTAGTTTAAATATGTTGTTAATTTGTACTTCTTTATACTTGAGAAGTGTGATTGTATCAGTGAAGCCATTGGTAGTGTTTTAGAGTTTATATTCTTGGCTAGTCTGCCTGAGTTATGAATTTGGGGTAATTTTGATTATTTATTGACTAGTTTAGCTTTATGCTTTTAATGTTTATATATATTGTAATATATGTATTGCAGGAATAATCCTTTAAAATGTTCATAAAAGATAGTTAAAATGTAAGAAACAGATTATAATATACATAAGGATGTAAAAAAAAGGTTTATAGGATTTAAAAAGAACAAAGTATTAATGGGCTATTTTGGAAAGAAAAAAGAGAGAATACTTATTGATAAATTAATTATTAATAAAGTGTAATTTAATTTATATAAACAATATGAATCCTATGGAAAAAAAGTGAATTCTACATAAAGATTTCTCTTATTTATTAGTGACTTTTTCTAAAAAAAAAAAAAAAGTAATTATATTTAAGATCTGTCGTTCTTCAGCATTATAAACAATATTAAATATTGTTTATTGAGATGTTATATACACAAATATGAATGTGCATATACGCATATATATATGAAATGATTTAATAAGTTAATAATGACAAAAGCATTTTTAATGATTGATTTATGACAATTGGGATTTTTTTTTAAATAACAAAAATAGTTAGACTAAAAAGAAAAAAAGGTCAGTTATCTGCTTTTTTTTTCACAAAGATTTCAGTATTGTACACACATGACTATAAAAAATCTTATTTAAAAATACGCCAAGAACGTAACTTCTAATCTATTCAGTCTGGGTTAGAAAAAATAGTTTAAAATCCTATCTGGAAACACTACTTGGAATCATTTGCGTGACAACTTTAAAAAGTATACCAGCAACTAAAATGTTTTTAATCTATTAATAGACATTTTCACATAAAAATAAAGTCGCTCAAACAAAACATTCATAATTTTCTCAGCTTGCTTCTAACATTTGCATTATGAGCAGTAGGATTTCATTCCGTTTATTCCAGAACCATTGATTGCAAGCCTGCATATTAGATTCAAAATAGGCAGTTTGAATCTCAGGTCATTACCTTGGACACTGTATATGGAGATCTAAGTTCAATGCATTGATAGACTAGTCTGAAATTTGTCATGTCATTTCCATCTAGAGTTCATTGATTACTCTGGTTTACAACACACAACTCTGAGTGAAGATTATTCAGTCTATGTCTACTATGATAGAATTATTAAAGCCATGAATGGATTTATCTTCTGCTTAAAATCTCTACAATTTTATTTTATAATGACTTATAAATAAATTAAAACTAAAATGTATTAATTCGCTGTGGGTTTTTTCCACCAATTAATTAAATACAACAGTTCTCATATCCTAACCTATCATTAAATTCTAATTAAAAGTAATGACACATTTTTGTTAATATATGAATATAAATTTAATAATTATTAAAAATAATATAATAAAATTAAAAAAGGATTTGATATTATTAAACTTAGAAATTTTGCATCTATAAATATATACATTTAAAGATATATTTCCAATTGTATTTTTAATAGCAATATTTTTCTTCATATTTTTTTTTCCAGTAGAAATCTAACTTTATAAGTAATATATTTGACATATAACTGATGAATATTTATTTGTTTCATATAAAAAAAAGAATTTACGATTGAAATACAAATTAATAGGTCTCATGGCATAGTGGTAGCTCTCCTATGTGTATGCCCATGACCTGAGGTTAAAGTTCGGATTGGTAGAATCTTGAAATTGCTTCAGAGAATATTTTTCTTCTAGATAAATTGGTCTATAATCAAAACTATTGTTATCTGGAGAATAAAGGTTCCAAGTAAAATTGGATTGGTCAGATGAGTGTCAAATGTAAAAACCAAAAAATACAAGTAAAATATAATGCATCCTTTATTCATGGAAAAAAGAGTGAAATTCATACTATCATGGATATTGCTATTATATTGTTATGTTTAATTGTTGAGAAGGGTGGTAAAAAAAGAAAGAAATTACCCACATAAAACAACATTTTTAATTAGGATCATTACTGATAATTATACGATTATTAGATTTTTAATAATTTTTATTTTATCATTTTACTTACCTATAATGAGAAGTTGGATCTCATTGAGTTTTTTTTCTCTTGCTTCATCCAGCTGGTTATCAATGCTGCGACTATGGGCAAGAGCCATATGTTCATATTTTCCTGCCATAACTTCTAAAAATAAATATTTGAAGAATTGTTTATTATAATTTACAATAATAATAACTAATTATAAACAAGACATTTATTTTTTTATATAGCGCGATGTTTTCTATAATCTATAATATTAATAAGCCAATAAGCTGATACACATGCGTTTTGCAGATGTCACAATATAAATGAATACTCCCACTTTTTCAAACCCAAGATAAAGTCTTTAAGAAAATATAGAATGAATCCACTATATTTTCGACCCAACCGTATATGTATGGGCAAATCTGAAGTGTTTGAAATAAAGAGCGTGAAGTTATTAATTGATCACTTTAAATTACTTTTTCACATCGTAAATGAATGATGCCAATGCAGTAAGAAAATATATAACTGTAATATTTAGAAATCAAATATAAACAACAAAAAAAAAAAAGGGAAGGAAATAGCAATATACTTACAATAATAGCAATATTTTGTCTTAATGACAGATCATATTTTTTTTTAGGACTTTAAATTCCTAATTATGGTTATATAAGAAAAAATCCTTTGCAGATACAAACATGGTCTAAATTTTTACACATTTTTCTAATTATTTGTTATCAAGTTTAGTAATCATAATTTGTTTTATATATTTTTTACATCTTAGAAGCAAAAGAAATAAAAGAATTTTTAAATAAAATTTTCTCAATGGTTTTAATTTAGTGGAAAGTATAGACAGAGTACTTTTATTTATGATCACAAATACAGGAATTGTTAAAAGAAACAATATGAACTTATTCATAAAAAATTATTAAACTAACAGGTTAGTAATCTTGCTACTTGTGAAAATTGGATTTATTAAAATTTTAAAATACAGCATTAGGTTCAAATTAAGTTTTAAATAATATTATGATATCTTTTTTATATTAAATCTACAAATGTTTATATGAGGGGGTATTCAAAAGTAACTCAATTTGTTCTCTGGAGGGCAAGCACATTGTAGTACATGCTTCTGCTGCTAGATGCCTCTTGCGGAAAAAACTCCTTCATCAGTTTAACAATTATTGTCATCTAGAGAGGTCATATTGCCATTGTATTTTTAAAATTTTACTGAGTGTCCTTAAATGAAACTTTTTTAATGCTTTTATATTACACCAATTGAGTTCCAAATTTCATATCCATACAATAAATTACATAAAATAACAGCTTTATATACATTTAACTTACTTGCAGTAGTTATTTCCCTATGATGAAATACTTTATCTTTTAACTTGTTTGAAGAAACAGAACATTGGAGTCTGTGTTGGATTTCAACATTCAAATCCACTCTTCTATTTGTAAAACTACCAAAATATTTAAACTGGTTTACATTTTCAAATTGATAACTGTCCAAGCTGAAAGTTGCTGAGGATTATTCTTTTGTCACCATATAGAACTTGAATTTTTGGAACATTAATTAATAAAACAAGATCTTTACAAATCGCACTCCAAATAGAAAGAACATTCTATAAATCGTTTTTTAAACTGATAAAAATAGCATGATCATCAGATCCAGGATCCAAGAAGATGAAGTTCTTGCTTTTGCTTTTAATTCATTCATATTAAAAATTCCACTATCAAACTAGTATTGTATCTTGAACTCTATCTGGTTAAGCTGCTTATAAACAGTTTGAAAGACCACTGTCATAAAAATTGAAAACAATATCGTAAAAAGTGCATGTCCTTGTTTATCACCAGTTTTAATGTCAAATGTCTCACATTTTTCACCTATAGTAATAACCCATCCTCTCAAAATATGAATAAATTTTGTTAGGCAACAAATAATTTCAAACAATGCTATAGATCTGTCCTATTAACTAAATCAAATGACTTAACCAAATCTATAAAGACAATATATAAAGAACTTCTTTTCTGGACATCTTTCTTGCACTTGCCTGGTGACAAAAATCATATCTATAATGCTCTTTGATTCCCTGAAATTATACTGAGTCTCTGGTAATTATTCATTTACAATTGGAAGCCATTTAGTCAACAAAATTCTTAAAAGTACTTTTGCTATAGTGAATAATAATGATATTCCATGATAATTATTGTAATCTTGTCTGGTTCCTTTGCTTTTAAAAGATAAGACCAATATAAGCTTCCTTAAGATCAGAGGCACAACTTCATAGATTCAGATATTCCTAAAATATTCCATTTTTGAAGCTAACATATCACCACCATATTTTAAAACTTTTTCAGATATTTCATCAGAACCTGTAGCTTTTCCATTTTTAAGATTACAAATAGCTGTTTTGACTTCATTAAGAAGGAATATCTTTGTCAAATTCTAAATGAGTTAAATAAAATGGATATATCATTAAAAGTCATCATATCAATTTTTGTATTATTATTCAAAAAATCCTCTTTCATGTGTTCAAAATATCGTTATTATCTTATAAAAATGCCATAGATGGATTTAACAGGATTGTGATACTGTTTCTCAGTCAAATGTTATTTTCAATCATAAAAAATAGATCTAGAAAGACCATGATTATAAATTTTTGTATCTTCTTTGCTGTTTTAATCCACCAATCATTTTTATGTCTTCTTGTCAGTTGTTAAATTTCTGTATTCAGATCATTATATTTATTATAAAGTTTTACCTTCAATCTATTACTTTGTACACACACATATCTATATAATATAATATAATGAGTGTGCTAATAACTCTAAACAAGCTTTTCCAATAAATACTGGAAGAGAAAGCATTTAAAATCTCTATCCCCAAACCAGTTTCAAGCTAATGGCTCTCCTCAGTGAGGCACTAGGATATTCAGACACTGGATCTAAAGTACCAACTCAAGTGCAGAATTTATCTAATACTTAACTATTAAGTAGAAAATCTGAAATTTTCAGACATCTATATATCTTCAAATTCAGCTATCTAATACTTAAATAGGGATAATTCTATATAGAGATTTTAAATGCTTTCTCTTCTTATATTTATTGGAAATGCTTGTTTAGAACTATTAGCATGCTTTTATATATTACATTTGTAATACAAGCTTATTCAGTAATCACATGATGTATGACTTGATTTTCTTACTAATATATATACTCTCTTAGTTTATTGAAAAATGAGTATAAGAAATGAAATATACATATATTGTAATAGTATATATATATATAGTATAATGGGTGAAATAATAGTTATATTGTGCCTTACAGATTAAGATATGTTAACTTATAACTGACTGACTATATAGAATATAAAAAGATTCTCTTTAAATGCCCCACAGACTTGGGCAGCAAAACTGTAATGGAACAGAGTGTGCAAAGTTTGTCTTATTTGATATACTCTGCAAATTGCAATGTCCAAATTGTAATAATACAAAACTAAAATGGCTGAGAGCATGTGTATAAGAATTCTCTCATTCAAATTCCCTGTAAGTTCTACACACTTAGATCATATCTGGCCTTCCAATTAAATAGGAAGCCAGCAAAGAATAAGTTTTCTCAGTTATGTGTCAAATTCAATTGACAATTGATATTGTAACATAAACAAAAATAATGGTTCCTACACAATTGAAATAAAACAACTATATAAAAATAATATTTTCTTTATTGAACCGGTTTTCACCTTATATTAAGACCTTTTCAAAATACACTTTTCTAATATAATTGCATAATCTATCAATACTTCCACTAATGTTCATTTTACATAATCATTTTATATAATCACATAACCTATTTACATATATATATACTTTCCCCTCTCCCCCATTTTTTTATATACACCTGGGTCTTGTTTTATACGGATTATTTTAATGCGATTTTGAAGTTATGCGATTCATGTTTCTTCTTAATATCTCTCATATTTCACTATATTTATTAGATATCAAGAAATTTAAATTATTAATAACTTATTTTGACTTGTAGTACTTTTTTTTTTAAAAATATAATGTTATATTAGCAGATAACGTGAATATGGCCTGAAGCTGTATTTAGAATCTTAGCTTCTATGTAAATAATCTACTTATACTAATGAGTAAATAATAATAATAAATTTATGCTTACGTATAAAAATATCGCAATAAATATTCAAAAATTTTAAACTTTTAAAACGTATTTTGTTAGATATAACAGAAATAAATAATTTTTTAGATTTTTAAAATAAATAATAACGAAGATTTTATTGATTTTGTAAACTGAAAATAATCTTTCTAATGATAATGTATAATCTTTTTGTTTTGATTGCGATCTCATTTTTTTAATATAGAAACAGAAAACCATTAACACAGCACAAGACTGAAAGTGTCACTAGTTGTACATCACATCATGTATCTGATTTCTTACCAGTTCACAAACAAATGCATATTGTCAAATAGCGGTGATGATTAAAATATGTATAAAAAATGTAAAATTAAATACTGTAGTTAATAAAAAAAGTTTGTCTTATATTAATTTTTTTCAAATATTTGAAATTTTTTATTAGTCATGCTTTATTTCCTTATTTTTTTAATGCAAATTTTAAAGTAATTTTTCCTTGTTGCTTTGCTTTTATGCGATTTTTAAAAATGACAGAACCTATCCCCCATTTTTCAAGGTAAGTTAAGTCTATTTTTATGCGATTTCTTTTGTGTGTGTTTTCTGAAGAACCTATCTATCACATAAAATGAGACTCAGGTGTACATATTATTTTTATACAATAAATAAAATTACATTAAGTACAATTCAATAACTATATACATATATTATACACCATAAATTATATATTACTTTATATTAACTCCATTAAATTAATTATATACACATACTTTATACATTAAATTGAGAGAGTGCATACTTCTCAAGTGCTTGTGACTATTAGTAACCAATCAGATCTTAAGCACTGGGACAGAGAATTTAAGATCTGATTGGTTACTAATAGTCACAAGCGCTTGAGAAGTTTGCACTCTCTCAATTTAATTTTCAATACCATCTGTGCTTTATAAAAATATTATTTATACATTAAACTAAATTATATACCATTTCTCATATATTTCTACTAACCATATCTTCAAATACAACCTTATTTATTTATAAATAATTTGGAAGAAAAAATAGTAGGAAAATATATAAAAAATAAAGAAATAATTAAATATTATTGTTGTATTTTGTAAAAATTGAATGCAAGTTTGTGCACTCCAGAAAATAATAATATTTATTCGAGAGGTTGTTTTTAGATCGCGCACTGATAACTGAGGAATTTAATTAAAGCATTAACATAATGGCAGATGATAATTCCAAGAGATATTTGCTGTTTGCAAATATTTCTAGATAAAAGACGTTACCTTATTGGACAATGTGATTAATTTCTGCAGTTATCAGAAAGCTATAAAAAGACTTAACAACTACGTAGGGGAGTATTTGAGTGCATCTCCACTAGATGTTCCTGTTTAATTCCAGTAGGAGATATCTCATGTCAGTGCTTTCGGTTAATGTCCAGTGTCCAGTGGAAATGTAGTTCACGGGTATAGCTGAAGGAGCCCACAGAGATTGGGGAGACTGTAGCCTGAGGAAGCCATCTGGATAGCAGCTGAATAAAGAGTTGAGTTTCCAGCGGTTTTCAAGTGGAGTTACTGGTAGACTGTTGCAGAGATGGAAGCTGTAAGGAGCTTAAAGTCAGTCATAGTGCTATACTATGAAGCATTAATGTGCAGCTAAACTGGACTGGGCTAAGGTATGCATAAACCTAGCCCATTGTGAACCGTTTTTGTAGCAGCCAGTCTAAATGAACATCGAGGGAATTGAACATTAGCGAACTGTAGAGATAGAGTTGTTGCAGACTATTTGCTATTCTAATTATTTAAAAACATCATGTCTTAATGTATATAGTCATATATATGGATACATCAATTATAGATATGTGGATGATATAATTGTTGTTGGAAATAGTGGGAGTATATTAAAAATATTTAATGAATTGAATAATAATATATATATAACTCATCCATTTCTTCTTTCTCCCTCTATATTTTGCTTCTTTTTATATTTCACTATAAACTCATCAACACTCCTTTAACACTTTCAGCAAATAATTTTATTTATTAACAGTTTCGACTGTACTAGCAGTCTTCGTCAGATCTTAACTTTCCTACGAAGACTGCTAGTACAGTCGAAACTGTTAATAAATAAAATTATTTGCTTAAAGTATTAAAGGAGTGTTGATGAGTTTATAGTAATATATATATAATTAAGTTTACAATAGAAAAGACAGAAAAAAGTTTAAAATATTTGGATATTTATTTGAATAGAAATAGGGAAAATAAAATAGAGGTGAAACAGTATTAAAGATGTTGAAATTAGAAGAATAATTGATCCTAGTTCATACCAACCTTGGTCACAGAAGATATCAGTTTTAAAGGGGTTTAAAATAAAGAATGATAGACTTACAATAAATAAAAAGGAATATATTGAAAATGACTATGGGAAGATGGGATATAATAAAAAAAGATATTAGAAAAGTTTTGAACAGTAAGAGTAAAGATAAAGTAAGATATGGGAAAGGAGAAAAGGAAAATACAAATAAATATGAATGGGTCAATAATAAATGAATATCAATACCTTATTATAAAGATGTATATAAGATTTTAGGAAAAGGGAAGTTGAATGAGAATACAAGAATTGTTTGAAAGAATAGTAAATCATTGGAAAAATGGATATTAAATGTGAAGAGAGAGAATAATAAAAAAAGTAAAATAGGATTGGTATACAAAATAATTTGTAGGAGTTGCAATAAATATATATAGGTCAAACGGAAAATAGCAATAGAAATGGGGAAGGAGCATAATAGGGCTATTGATAGGAAGGATATGAATTCAGGACCATATGTTCATTATTTGAATACTGGTCATAGAATGAGATGTATTGAAGATATGGAAGTTATAAAATATGTTAAAGATTATAATAGAAGGAAATATTATAAGACAGTATATATTCTGGAATATGAGTAAATGTGTTAATTTAGTTAAAGGCCTTGCAAAGTTGAGTAGTAAATGGGCATTAAAGGATAACTGGAAAATTTAATATATGGTTGATTTTTTTTTTGTTATTGTTGTTGTTGTTATTTTTTAAATTAATATATATGATATATGTAAATAATTAGTTAGCTATAAATAAATAAAGTTGTATTTGAAGATATGGTTAGTAGAAATATATGAGAAATGATACATAATTTAGTTAAATGTATAAAGTATGTATATATAATTAATTTAATGGAGTTAATATAAAGTAATATATAATTTATGGTGTATAATATATGTATATGAAAATGGGAGGGGGGTATATATATGAAAATACGTTATGTGATTATATTAAATGATTATGAAAAATGAACATTAGAGGGAGTATTGATAGATATAAGGGTCATGTGATTATATTAGAAAAGTGTATTTTGAAAAGACCCTAATATAGGGTGAAAACCGATTCAATAAAGAAAATATTTATTATTTTTATAAAGTTGTTTTATTTCAATTGTGTTGGAACCATTATTAATTATTGAAAACAACATTATGGACAAATTTACATTTGACCACTGTTAACCATAAACAAAAAAAATGTATACAACTTTATTATCTCCCACTCAATATTTTACTTGCCCACTCTCTGGATTTAACTAATGACACTTGATTATTTGCCAAAATATAAAGTAGAAACCAAGGGAATATTTTACTGAATCTAATGTGTATTTATAAAAATCTAAATAATTTATTTAATATTCTAAGTTATTAATATTATATAATATAGCTGGCTATTGATATTTGTACAAGTTATCAATTAGTATTTAAATATTCTCAGGGTAAAAATAATTAAGTTATTAAAATCAAGTATTGCACCATGACCCATGTGTACTCATATGTGATGAGATTCAAAAAAAAAACTTCACAAAGTCGCTTTAATTATAAATTTATTTAAACGCATATTGATTACGTAAGTAATATTTACTAAGGCTGTAAACCTTAAGAATATGCACGTGAAAATGCGAAGGTAGGGACCTCTATAGGTCTTAACCACAAGCTTACGGTTTGGAAGAAAAGAGGGGAACAAGTGGGTTATCTTTATTTATGATATATATTCTGTTTTTTTTCTAGAGTGGCAATAACAACAAAATAGCAAAGCATTATATCCATTTTTATTTTGTTTTTTTTTCACCTGATTTCTGTGAAATTCATATTTGTGACATTTGTTAATACTATATTTATTAAGTTACATTGCGTCTTTATGGTATTGTTGAAGATAATGAACCATCCATCATTTCGTGATGGTTACGATGTGATTGTACCATAATTATAAATTTTAATTTGATTTTTATAGATAAGTTTTATATATATAGAAAGAGAAAAATTTCAAGTTTATTTTAATCGTACATATATTTTATAACTAAAAGCATTATTGAAAAAAAAAAAAAGATTGCAATCAATATTTTATTTAGGAAAAAAAAACTCCAGTTAGATTAATAAATTACAATAACAATAAAAACATATTTAATTGCTCTTAGGCATATTATTAGTATTTACATATTTATTTTCAAACGGATATATAATGCTACAAAAGCACTAAATTTGTTGGTGGCATATGATTGGTTGTCAACCTGCGAACAGCTTAAAGCCACTGCGATTTCCAATAAAAACTGGTGCTGAGATTGAAAATATAGGATAAGTGTATTGATTTAATATTATTTCTTTGATACGAGTATCATCTTTGACCGATTTTTTTTAAAAATTAAATTTGAACATTTCAATTTTGTTTATTTTTATTAAAAAAAAATTTTCACAGCTCTTAAAAGTTTGTAATTAATTTTTCATTTCTAATTTAAAACTCGTTAGCGATTTTCTCTAATTATCATTATATAATGTAAAAAACAACAATAATATTTTGTTTTACAAAGGTATTAATTTAGAAGGGATTTGAACTCAGACTTTAATTGTAAGACGTCTTTTTATTTTAAAAACCATCAAAACATAAAATTAATCTAATGGCTTTATTCATAGAGTTCATAAAACCTTCGTCCGCTATCAGAAATGGAATAAATATGACGATCTTAGACTTACGAGTCTAACATTTTATCATTACATTAAAACACACATGAGCATCAAAACCTGATGAAAAGAGACAAATTAAAGACTAATAGTCTATGTTTTTTTTTTTTAAGTATTCATATATAGCATTATTTATGAATAAGAAATAACAATAAAAGCGATTCATAAATGAGGACAACCATTCCAACTCCAACAGAAAAAAAACTATTATAGAAATAAGTTTTGAGATGACTCACAAACCACTCTGTAAACACAAATTCGTCCACGTATATAATATGCTGGTCCATTTTTAGGTTGATTTGATTTCTTCAGCAGAAAACTTTTCTTTCTGAAATACTTCAACTCCATATCTAAATATAGCTTTCCAATGAGTTTCTATTCTCTGCCATATCTTCCCAATAGAAACAATTGACATTACACTGTTTTAGAATGTCTTTGAGATAATCTTTATAACATAGACAAGATCTACCTTTCCCATGATACCAATGCTCAAGTTCATTTCATGACATCCTTTTAAAAAGTGTTGTATTGTTCATTTATTTTAAATGTCGGATCCAATAAAAGTGTGATTTTACAATAGTAGGTTCTTTAGTATTTCACCCAACAGGTTGAAGAAAATACTGTTTGGATTTATGATCTTTCCATTGAATTTTTAAAAATTTTACAGAACATTCTTAAATGAAATATTTCTATTTCCTTTATATTACAACAACAGTGTTCTAGTCTCACGTCCTTATAATAAATTAGATAATATAACAGTTCTTTAATGAGCTAACTTATTTGCAATAGTTATTTCCTTGTGATAAAATAATTTTATCTTTGAATTAGCTAAATGCAGCAGCAGCATTTTGGAATCAGTGTTGTACCCTACCATCTAAGCTCACCTTTCTATTTATAAACTATCATGGTATTTAAAGTAGTTTACAATCTCAAATTGACTGCCATCCAAGCAAAAAGTTGTGACAATTTTGTTTCCATCACTGGTTGATAAAGAACTTGAATAATATATCAAAGTCTTTGTATGTTACATTCAAAACATTAAGAACATTCTGTAAATCATCTGTTGAACTTGTAAAAATACAATAATCATCAACATACTGTAAATCCAAAATTCAAAAAATCTCTGTTTTTGCATTTAATTGATTTAAATTAATAAGTCCACCATCAAACCTGTGTCATATCTTGATTGCTGTTTGTTTAAACCACCTATAAACAATTTCAAAAAAACACAAAAATTGAAAACAATGTTGACACAAGTACATACCCTTGTTATTAGTTTTTATTTGAAATGCCTCAGATTTTCCATCTACAGTAATAATACTTTCTTATCATTCCATTAAACAGGCAAAACTCTCCATGAAGTAGTGCCACTCAGTACAAGCCAGAGTAATCAATAGATGGCAGAAGGCTTATACATAAAATCCCTATTCATCCAATATCCCCAGACTAGTTTCTGGCTTGTGGCCTTCATCAGTGAGAAGCTTTGGATCTGAGAAAGTTTTGTCTATTTAATAACAGTTATGAGCAAGTATAAGAAACAGTGATCATGTGAGGCTTAATGCCTTATCATTCCATTATTTAGAAAGTGTATAATATGAATGAGTTTTAATGGACAAGCAATTAATTTCAAACAATGCCAAAGACCTTTTGTATTAATTGAATCAAATGCCTTAACCAAATAATAAAAGCACTATATTATTCACTAGTTTGTTTCTAACATTTTTCTTGCATTTGACATAACAAAAACCTATCAGTTAATTCAATAGTAATTTGTTTTATACAGTATTTTCATTGTTCATATATATACATTCTTTATATTTTTATATGATTATGATTAAATAATAGTAGAATAAGATTAAAAATATATCACTACTTCACAAAATCTATATATGTTTATGAACAGAAGTTCATAAAATAAACCATTTGTCAATGCAGAAGCTTAAAAATACATAAATGCTCACAAAAATGTCCAAATGATTTTACAACATTACATACTGCATTAAAATCTTTCTGACAATGTAAAAGTAACAGTTGAGATTAGGAGATATAACATTCTGAAGAAGATTGCTGGGGCAGTAGAAACTGTAAACTGCAGGAAAGGGTGGATAGTAAAGCATTGTAAAAGTAGTAAAGTGTTTGGTCAATTGAATATTATATAAAAGTAATTAGAGAAGATTAAACTTTAGTACAATTAACACTTAATTTATTATTATACATATTATATTATCACATTGTATATATCACACTAATTATATATATATATATTCATTAAAATGAAATATATTCAATTTATAGACGACTAAATACTTATAATATATATATATATATATAACCAGAGATTGCTAAGGGAAGCTATAGAGATTTTTAAAAGGCCTAAGAGCATAAATGAAAAGTGTGAATTCAAGAAAATTAACAATATTTGGAAAAAGCTATTGGAGGATAAAATATTTTTTTAAAACTTCTCAACCAATAGAATTTGAGAATGAGGAGAAAATAATAAAGGAAAAAAAACCAACAATTTTAATATCACCATGCACATTCTTATGATATGAAATAGAAGAAGATCTGAGGAAAGTATTTATTATTGTACTGAAACATCAGCTATTTAGCTATTATATTTTTATTACATGGAAGCTCCTGGAAATAATACCATAAATTCATTATTTATTCATGAGAATATTAGAATATATATATATATATGTTATTATAAATCACCTTACTTATCACATTATATCTATATATTTCATGAAATAAATAGCTGAATTAATTATGGAAAACCTATATTTAAAAAATTATATGCAATCATAAGTTTCATGTTTTAGTATGTTATCCTTGAAATTGCATTTCAAACACTTATTTGGACAATTCCTATTTTTTAATCACTTTTATATAAATACTTATTATCATCAATTAATTAATAAATTTCTGATGAATTATATTTTGTAGAAGTACATATTTATTATTGAATTTACAAGAAGCTTTTAGATAACAAGGCAATACATAAAACAATCCATAAGATGATGGTAATAAAATGTGTTAATATATATATATTCAAAAAACAATAATAAAAAAGATGTATAAAACAATAAAAATAAAAAATAATATATAGAACAAAATGACAATAAAAAAATTTAAACTGTAAATTCAAAAATCACATGGTCACTATCTAGCACATAATTGTTATTAAACAAGGCAAAACTCTCTCCATACAGTAGTGCCACCCTGTGCCACAAGCCTGAAACTAGTCTGGGGATATTGGATGAGTAGGCACTGGATAGGGATTTTATGCACAAGCCTTCTGCCATCCATTAATGACTCTGGTTGGCACAGGGTGGCATTACTGTATGGAGAGAGTTTTGCCTTGTTTTAAACACAAAATGTAAAGCTGCTGTCTTGCATTGGTGGTCAAGAGGTCAGCGCGACTGCCTTGCACTTGCAGGCAGTTGCCCGGGTTGCGGGTTCACATCCCGGCCGATGCTATGACACTTAAAAAATAAAAAAATAAAAAATGTAAAGCTGCTAACATTTTGGTTTTCTATTATTAATTTAGTCCTCTTGGGTTGTATTGTAAGTTATGTACTGAACATTTAATTTTTTATAAATTAATTTGTTCAGTGCTTTTTTATCTAAAAGCACCATCAATGCAGTGAAGAAATTATGAAACTTAAGGGAGAACCTTTATTATAAACAGTAACAACTTTGAATATGATTGGCTTTATTTTAAGTACAAAAATAAAAGCATATCTAAAAAAAATATCAATTACAATTTATAATAAGATATGAAAAACTTAGAAAAAAATAATTAAAAAATACTAATGAAATGGTTTATTGCTTAGGCGTTCATTAAACGTTTGAGCATCAAAAATGACATAGCTGGGTTACAACACATTGATCCGTGCCACCGGTTTTACTATTCTACCACTATAATAATCCCTACAGAAAATATGATAGACTCTGTCACTAGATTGGCTGTATGGAGATGTATCAAATAATATTATAATTAGATACTAAATTACTAAAACATAAATTTACTCAGAACATAAGCATCTAAACTCTATCTTACCCAACAGAATAGTAAAGCATAAATGATTTCTCAGAATATTCGCTATGATGAGAATTTCAGCATATTCCTATTCTTGCTAAAAATAGCTACTTACCTACTTAGTAACTAATTTGAATGATTAGCTTGATTAACTAGGAACCATCTATTGGAAAGAAAAATTGGGAGCATATTAGATATCTATATATTTTTAAATTTCTACCAGAACCAGTTGGTTAGGAATGTAACAGGTGGATTCTCTAACCATTATGACATGAAAACCCTTTCAATAAATAAAAACCTGATATTCATAAGATAGATTAAAAAAACAATCATGTATAAATAGAATTAGTAGAATATGCATAGATAACTGCAAAATCACTGTTCAATAAGTATGCATTTCATGGAGTGTTAATTTGAATTTTTTTTTTTTTTGCAAAATCATTTGAAAGCTATCTTAGAGAGGATGGAAAAACAATAAATCTAGAAATGATAAAAATAAATGAAAAAAAACACAGTTATTTTATTGGGGGGGGGGGAATTGTATCAGTAAATGTCATAGAACCAATTCATTGAAGTGTAAAATTGTTACATAATATAAGGATTAATATAACAATATTAATTTAAATATATTAAAAATGCTACATAAAACTGAATCATTTTCATCTTCGTTCAAACATTAGTCATAATGATTATATTTTTATTAGCTATGTGTCACATGTCATGTAAATTTACCTTCTCTTATATATATATATATGTTAATATTTAATAAATAAGCAATTTCTACATGAGTATGTAGATAATAATTACAACAAAATTAAGTACAAATACAATACTTATTAACTGCTAAGCCAGGCTTTCAATATGGAGTATCTTTATCAAAGCACGACTGGTATAGGAAATTAGCAAGAAAGTGTTGGCATTCCCAACTGTATATAAAGATGAGTTAAAGAGGTATTAGATTTGAATAAATTTGCATATTTTCATGTGTAAATCATGCAGTCACATTCAACGACTAGTATTTACTAAGAGTAATCTTATTGGCCTTTATATTAATTGCATTTACAGAATTTATAATATATTCTTTAACTTTTCCTTTACTGTTGTTGCTCTCAGGACAAACAAATTTGTAATTAATAAAGTTTATTTTATAAAAAGAAAATTTAAACACAACTTACCCCATGCTACTTCAAAGTTATCATAGACAGAAACCTAGTTTATTTTTTTAATCCATAGAAGATTAAATCTAAAATAACTTTTAGATAAAACCTTTTTGAAAATATTTTTGGAATTACTTGGAGGGGGGGTGATGTAAATACATTTAAGACAGATTCTCTATTATTAACATATTCTATTGCTGAATATTGTGCACCAGTTTTGAAAGAAATTGCCCATGCAACATTTCTAAAGAAGAAATTCATAATCATCAAAACTATCACCGGGCACACTCAGGCCTAAATACTCTCTTGCCCTTTCCTTTACCATATTCCTTCTCCAGATATTAAAAAAAAAGTTGTCATACAAAATAGGTATCAAAAAGCTATTAAATATTTTAGGTTTACAATTAACCCAAAATATAGTTTTACCACCTCTTACATGCCTTGAAATATTTAATAATTTCTTCATACATATCATGGGTAAGAACTTATTCTTCTGATATTTGAAGATGAAATATTCAACCAAGAATCCCTTTGAACAATCACATAATTATAGTTTAAATAACAGACTTTTTAAATATTTTTTTTCCCGACATAACATTAAGGTCAGATGGTTTTTATCTTCCTATATATTGCTGAGAATCAGACACATCTGTAGCACTCACTTATCTGCTTTAGAAATATAATTTTGCAGCCTCTGAGTTATCTAGTTGTGGTTAAATATACCATAAAATACATATTTAATGACTATTAAGTGTACACATGTAGTGTCAAAATTGAAGGATTTAAAGTGATGTTTCTGATCTTAGTCAAATAAAGTTTGTGACATTAGTCCAAGAAATTTTCAAAATGCAAATGCAAGTGATATTAAAATAAATTTCATGCATAAATGGTTAATACGATTATAGAATTTTTGTAAAAGAAAACATATAATATGAATATTGTTCCTGAAAATTTAAATTTACAGGTATTATGATTTGAGAAATGGAAATGAATAATTAGTTCCCATGAGAGAAAGAAAGAGATAAAGGAAATTATATATGAAATAACCACTTCTCTTGAAGTCAACAGGATCCTAATTCTTGTACTAGTGAAATGTTTTGTTCAAATTATGGAATGCTCATCTTCAAACATATAAGTCATGTTATAAACTTTAACCCTTGTTTTAAACAAGGAATATGACCCATTCATATTAGTGCTAAAAAATTCTAAAATAAATTTTATAAACATTGTTTTACAAATTTTCTGATTAGAATCATGATTAAAAGTTTAATTATCAGTGAAATAAACTGAATGGTTACACGCCAATGTACTCTTTTGCTTTCTATAATTGTTCAAATTGAATAGTCATAATTTATATTGAATTAATATTCAAGATTTTGCCTATCTACAGGTAAATGTAATACCTTTTGCATATGGAAAATGATATAACAATTTGCTGTTTACATTCGATTTAGTAAGTCATGACATAAATATGTGTGGGTTCTAAGAATAGGATTAAGAAACATCCACATCACAACTTAAAAATTATAAATGACTAGGTATATTAATAAAAGACTGTCCACATTGTGAATAACATATGAGCAGGATGTAGCCAAATTTATCGATAAGGTAATTCTTTTATGGCAATTCATTGTGATTCCACAAAATAAAAATAAGAGGGAATAATCTCTTAATGTGAAATGAATTAAGAATCTTAAATAATGAGCAGCTTACAAATATTGCTTTCAGACAACTTTACTTCTTGTTTGTATATAATGTAACCACAAGTTTTTTGGCAACAAGGGCATTGATCACATCATCAGATTTTCAATGATATAGATGGCTGAAGAGTTGGAGAGTATAGAAGATCGAAGCCTGTCCATTAAAGTTTGAAGCTTTGTTATTTTATTGAGCACTGATTATATATGGGTGTGAGAGATGATGATCTGGACCAACTGATGAGTGCTGGTTTAGCATGAAATATATATATATTGAAGATGATTTATCTTTTTTTCATGCATGGGAAGATGTGTATCAATTGTATAAGATGGAGTGGATGACTAAAGTCTGGGTTCAAATCCCATTTAATTAAAGTATGGTTCTAAAAGGTAAAAATCTAGTTAGTAACAAAGTATCATATAGGAAGAGATTTTCTAGCAACTCCAAACTAAAAGAAAACCAAGAAAAATATTTTCATATTAGAACTGATGTTCTATACTTTATTATTATTTATTTATTTTAAAACAGCTGTAATTAAGTACTATTGACTACTTAATGGATATGGGATTTCAAAAAAAGACTTCTCTCTTTAATTTTTGTTTAATTGTCAAAGCATTATTATTTTTTTCCTGGTTCATATTTAGATGTCAAGCATTTGAACCATTTTTATATTACAAGGACAAGCGTGACACAACCTTTCTATTTCTTTTTCTGCTCAGATATTATAGGTGATATTATGTCTTTTTTTGTTCAAAAATAATCAACATAAAATAATTATTTTGATGTAATTGTTTTTCATATGCTATGATTGTAGCAATTTCACTCATGCACATCTTTGTGTTACTTTAAGATTGCAAACATTTAACATTTTGTTTTAATTTTTTAGTCATGTATTACATGGCCATGACTCCATACTTTCATTTAAGCAAATTTTTTTTATTCATTCTTAAATTAATTTAGTCATGTAGTTAATGTTTTATTTGTAAATTGTAAAATTAATTTTAATATTTGTTAAACTCTAAATGTTGTATTCATGTTTTGATATTAATATTTGCGAATTACAACTAATAAATATATTTATTTATTGATAAACAACAAAAAATAATTTTTATTTAAGCACTTTTTTTTTTGTTCATTTTTATGTTAGTTTAGTAATTTGTTATTGTTATTTTGTCAAATCTCATGCAAATGTTTTTTAATTATTTTGTGTGTGAATGTGTATGCCTAACAAAATTTCTGTAATGTTTTAATTTTAATATTTGCTAATTACAGGTAATATATTTATTTACTGATGAACAACATAAAATAAATATTGTTTAACAAAATTAGATATTTTTATGAAATAGCTATTTAAACTTGTATTCTGTCGCCATACTTTCATTTAAGCACGTTCCCCCCTCCACTTATTTTTATGCTAGTTTAGTAATTTTTCTTTTGTCAAAAATATTCATAATGTTTTGATTTTAATATTTGCTAACTATTTAATGATAAACAACAAAAAATAATTACCGTTTAACATAATGTCTATAATAATTTACAAGTATTTTTGAAGAAATACCTAAAATTGTTTTGATTTTAATATTTGCTAGATGTAGCCTTTTTTTAAAAAATTTCTATAAAATTTGAAATTTTTATTTGACCTGGACAAAATATTACAAATACTTTATTGATAATTTCGATGGCTTATCTAAGATTATTTATCACCTGTCTGTGTCAGAAATTGTTTGGTGGTTCCCCCTAATGTTAAAAAAGTGTCATAGAGGGTCTACTAAAAGGTTGCTAAATTATTTATTTTATACGAGTTTATTTAATTTGAATTGAATCTTGGTAAAGGTTTTATATATTGTATACTTTTTAAAACTAAGTAATATTCTATTGTTTTTTTTTTCTACTTCATCGGCATATATTTATATATACATAACACAGCGGGGGAGTTTTTTTCGATAAAGAAAAAAAACTTTTTATAGCAGATGTGGATTCTTTTTTTATTTATATATTTTGATATTAAATTTATTAAAACTACTAATCCACTACTGTTTTTAATTTAAATAAGTATACGCAAAGTAATAGTAAAAAAAAAAAGTAAAAAAAAAAAAAGAATAGTTTTATAAAGCGAAAAAATATATACATAATAATTTTTTAAGATTAATCATAATTTTAGTTGATAAAAATAGATTTTAAGATTTTTTTTTTTCACAGAAATAAAATAAAAAGGTATTAAGATAAAAAGTTTTTTTTTTTTTTACAAAGAAAGAGAAAGATTTTCAGAGAATTTATCTTTTCTGAAAATGATACTTAAATAAAAAGTTAAAAAGCTCTACGAGTTAAAATAAAATAAAATCTATTCGGAAACTTCCTTCTTGACAAAAATAATCAAGATATTTTAGTCCTAAAAAAAGATGAAATTAACGGTATATGCTGAAGATTTTTTTTTTATTAATCATATTATAAACAAACTGTATAAAAGGTTTAAAAAGCAATTTAAATTAACTGTAATGAATAAGAAATAGTTTACAATAAAATAAATACCTAACTCAAAGTAAGACATCATTAAATTAGAATTTTTAAAATAATAGCGCATTCGTCTATTTTGTCTACGATTAAGATTCGAATTCAGATGGGATCAATATAAAATTTTATTCTGATTTTAATCAGTTTTAAATTTTGCTTTTCATCTAGATGGTTCACAGCCAGCCCAGAAAAACATCTAATAAGGTGTCAGCTATTCATAGAGAATGAAACTATTATAGAACGTTGCTTATATAAATCTCACTATCCAAAACAAGCAAGATTGATGAGTAAGATTTCTATTTCATTGTTCCTCGACTAGGGACCATTAGAAAGGACTTCATTCTAAAGTGGGATATTTGAAGAATATTTTACCACACAATGTAAGCTAGTGTAAAAAGCATAATTCTTTAAAAACAATACCATTAGTAAAAGTAAATAGGGAGCCATTGAATAACAAAATAATTACTAAGATTATCAGCATCCAGATTTTGATAATAAACTTCATTTTATCAACTATGTAAAGTCGATGCTCAATAATCAAATAGTAATTTGCAGTTTGTATTATCTGTAATTTTTGAGTTTCATTTATGCATTACATAGGTTAAAAACTTCATCTACAAATGGTAAATGTGCTAACAAATTCAATGCAGTTTAAGATAGGAATATTTAATTCTATTTTATACTCAACATGACATTCGATGAGCTATTATAAGATCAGTACAGTGCATATATTAAAGGTGGAAAATTTTTCTATTTAGTTACATATGATTTCTGCACTTAGTAAATAAATTTGAATATTACATAGAAATCTATAATAGTGCAAAAAGAATATTTTTAAAGTAAGATTATGCGGGATTCGAACTCAGACTTTCACACAACCCACTACTTTCAGTACCATCTCATACTGCTGACCTTGATCACACACATGTTGAAAAGATAAATAATCACCAATATATGTATTTCATGCTAAACCAGCAATCATCAGTTGGTCTAGATTACTATCCCCACACATATATACAATCAATCCAATCTTCATACTTTAATGGACAGGCTTCAAAATATTCCAACTCACAATTCTTCAGCCTTCCATTTCATTGAAAATCTGATGGGGGAATGTTCAAAGCCCTTGTTAGTGCCAAGGTTGTCATCCTACCCATGTTGACATATTAGTCATTCTGACCCCTCATGTACAGGAGAATAATCGTGTGAAAGTCTGAGTTCGAATCCTGCATATATTACATATATAAATACAGGTTTAAGCCTGTACAATGTATTAATGTATGATTATGTAAATTGCCACTTGCACTGCAATAAATCTCTACAGATAATGAACATAAATAGATATTTAGCTGCAAAATAACTATAAGGTTCACATTATGTACATTTCAATGATAATCTTTCTTTCTCTAGTTTTAATTTGAATTACTAAGAGTAGTTATTTTGATTAAAGCTTAGTAGCATCATCTTATAAAGTTAGACTGCTATTCGTTATTATCAGTTGCTCATAAATAAGTATAGCTGAAAGAGTGAGAAAGTTAATTTATAAAATTTTACAAAAAAAACAAAGAAAGGGGGAGGATTAGAGTCAAAATTGTTTATGTACTAAAAAATGAAAATATTCTGCATAAACACACAATTTCATTATTATGACATGAGAGGTTCATAATAAGAAGGCTTCATTCTAACCTAAGTGATTGAAAATAGTAAGATAAAGAAAAGAGAAACAATTAAAAAAAGATAGAAACATTTGTTTGCATCAAAAAGTATATCTATTTAGTCTTTGATGATTTAATTTATTGATTATCTCATACATTTATTTATATGGTACCAAGAGTGATTCTCTTACTCCTACTATAGATTATATAGAGCTATAGAATACCATATGAAATTCATTTATTGCTAAAGATTAAGAGAGATGGTTATAGACTAGGATGAAAAGAACTGCTCTTGGTTGACTCTATAAGACATTTTATGTTTAAAATTAAGAATTTACTATGCTTGTTTAGTATTATTATAAATAAGGAACAATTTCTCTGGCAATGCACTTTAAGAATCTTCTTACATTCGCCCATGAGCATTGCTTTAACAGCAATGCCATTTCTCATGGGCGAGTGCAAGGAGATTCTTAAAACACATGACTGAAGGAAATGTTTCTTCTTTATAATATTACATATGTAGGCTGTGCTAAATAAATAACAGAGTATTTATGTTAATTAGTTAAAATATGAAATAATTTAAACAAATTCTACTTCTTTAACTAAAGTGTAAAACTTACTAATATGCTAAATCTATAAAGTTATTGAATATAATAAAAACTGAAAGAGGAACCTATATTTGATCTTGATTTGCTTAATAAAGCCAAAATATTTTAAAATTTTAAAGGATATTTATAAAATTAAACAGTCATGATTAGGATTAGACTATATAATGACATTGAAAAAAGAATCTAAGATGGACTTAATCTCTTCAATTTCTTTTAAAGAAGTAGTACTTTTATAGGAAGAATTCATAGATTAAATTAGAAAGCAAAGAGAATACAAATAAATGAGGATTTTGTAAATTATGTTTTAGAATGGCACAAAATAACTTTATTGTATTTCAGTTCATCTATTGTAAATGTGAATAACGAATAGTTATTAAATTGCACTGCTGATTAAATGCCTATCAATTAAAAAATATTGTAAGAATCATTAAATGAAAACAAAAAACTAAGACTAAAGAAAATTGAAGTAATGTTAAATGGGATTTCAAAAGAAACAAAATAAAGATAGAAAGTTATAAATTAGAAGAATTTAGCAATTACGTTCAACAGTTGCAAATTTTTCCACACAGTAATGCCATCTAATGCAAATTTAGATCAATGTATGCTAAAAGATTGTGCATTATAATTCATATCCAGTGCCTTCATCCCCAGACTAGCTTCTAGCTTATATTTTTCATTAGTGCGAAGCCTTTAATCTGAGAGCACACCTAGATCTTTGGATTTAATGCATCACTCCAGCAACCACAATTTACTCTTTGGCTTATTACAAAGCTAAACTGAAAACACAATAATGTTTTCACTCCAAACTAATTCATTTACATAGACATACAAATCAAATCAGTTCAGTATGTATATATTTTGATATATTTAGATTTTTAATAATCATAGTCACCATTATTCTTTGATTAGAGATTGATATTAATTCATTAAAATCATCACACAATCATTTTTCTTTGCGTAAAACAAAATATTAAAACAATGTGATGTGATGCACTGTGAATTCTCCTCATACAGAGTCAGAAATCTCTCAGCAACTATGCCCAGAGAAACCTGTTAGCCACTTTACCTTCCCTTTCCATTCCCCACCCTAAGTTTTTCTCATAATCTGCTCCATCCCATTTTTACAACATAATCTTTGTCAACTCCATGGCCTTCATATCTAAATCCCTCTTATCTTTTTCCAAACCCAGCATAAAAACCAATAACCCACTTTCTGTATAATCACTTTGTTCATATTTATTCTTCCATAACTTCATTATTTCTACCCTTTCTGCTTCCAAGCATTTACATTGAATTAACAGATGCCTAATATTTTTTATGCCTTCCTTACACAACTTGCAGACTAAATCATCCATATTTTTCCATTTTCATGTATATTCCCTTGTTGCTAAAGATCCTATTTGAGTCTTAAACAACAAACTACTTGCGTTACTATTATCATAAATTAACTCACACGCAATGTTCCATTTACTTCTATATATATTTAAACTCTTTTTACTTTCCAAACTAGTTCTCCATCTCTCCATTCTTTATTAATGCATCTATTCTTCTATCCCATTCCTTACCACTATAACACTCAAACAATCCTCCAAATACAATCATCCCACTTTTTGTACAAATAACTTGATATAAATTCTTTATCTAAATCTTCTACATACTACATTACCCTTCTCACCCATCTTGTTGCCTGCCCTTTACTTATAACCCAATTAAATACTATTTTGGGTATTCTTTTATTATTCATAAACTGCAATCTACTGAACATTTTCATTTTGCTTTTTGCATCTTTCATATAAAAACTTGACCATCCCATTTTCCGTTGAATTGCCTCTTTTAGTGCCACCTAGTGCTTGTACTAGAAAACAATAGATATTGGGAAGTTGTGCATTATAATTCGTATTCAATGCTTTCCAACCAATATCCCGAGACTAATTTCTAGATTATGACTTTTATCAGTGAGATGCTGCTAATATGGGAGCAGTGCATCTGAATTTTGATCTAATGTACCCCTGCAGCAGCCATTTTAAATATGAAAACACAATAATGTTTTCAATCCAAGCTAATTTACTTGTATAGTAATATACATCTAAATCTGTTCAGTATCTCTATATTTTGGTGTTTTTGATTTTTTTAATAATAGTCACCATTATCTTTTAGTTAGGATCCAAGACTCCTCACTGATGAAAGTCATAAGTTAGAAACTATTCTGGATATATTGAATAGGAATGCATTGAATAGAAATTACGATGTACAACCTTCTAGCATCTATTCATTACTAGAAATGACACTAGATGGTACTATTATATGGAAAAATTTGCTATTGTTTTAACAGCCTGTGTAAGCATAAGAAAAATTTAATCATGTTAAAATTTATGCTGGCTATTAAAACTTAAAAATGAAAATTGTAAGTTGTAAGCAACTTTTAATGGCTTGTGAGGGGGGGTGGGTGATAAAGAGTTAATAAAAAACCCAAAATTTAGACATCTACATTCATTCATTCCTTTCAATGATGAAAACTGTGGGGTAAGGAGCAACCAGCTGCCATTTTCATCTCGGAGAATTGATCCAGGATGGGGACAAAGTTCAAGACCCACAGCCTACCAAGAAGACATCAGATAAGCCAGACTAATGGAAAATGCCAGTGCTAAATGCGATGTGAACACCTCAGCTAGAAGAAAATCAGTAAAATTTCTTCTCACAGAGCTCTATAAAATGTCTTAAACTAAACTATTTTAATAATTCATCATTCTAAAGCTAGTAAATTCTGTAACTTTAAATTTAATAATAATAATCTTCGTAAGAATCTTGCCTGCTTAATAAATATTTGTAATTGGTAATTTTCTTTACATAATAACTATAATCAGTTATTATTATCTATCTGTCTCTTGATAATCTGTGGTCATGCCTATTTTCTATTTTATATATTGTTAATTCATTAATTTATGTTATGCCTTCATTCAGAGTGGAGATCAATAATATTAATAATTTTGGAGAGATGATTAGATGCTCTCATGTAGCTAATTTATGTTGTTTTTAGCACACCTATAAATCTCCAATCTGAAAACCTACTCTTATATATATTAGTTAAGCTACTATGTTTTAGCTTATTGTATAATTCGGGTTTGTATATTAAACATATATTTAGTTAAGTAAAAATGAGAATATTTTAAAGCATATTATAAGTAATTAGTTAATTTCAAGTCCCAAATATGCTTTATTCCTCCTTAGTTTATTCTTATAAACTATATGGATTACTTGATAAGCTAGATCATTTATAATTACTCCCTTTTAGCATAATTTAAGTATGCTAATTTATGAACTGGCGTATAGTAATTTCACAGATCAAAATTATAGATTTAGCGCTTTAATAATTTTAATGTTTATATTTTAGAAAGCATTATGAATGTGTCTTTATAGAGCACACAGATGCAATATATGCCTTGTTATATGTATTTTCTTATTATTATGGGCATTGGTTTTAAGGGCCAACCCATTATTCTTAGTTTGGACAGCTCACTTTTTAGAACTGGAACATGAGGGTCCAGATTGTTTTATAAACTGCTCCGATCATCCAAACTAAATGTTCACGTATTTTAAGATAGAAAGTCATACAGTCCATGGGAAACAAGTACTTGGTACTGAATCCCATGAGTAACTGCACATTTGGGCCACATCTATTTATTTATTTTATGTAGTGCCATAGTCTCAGAAGTTACACTACAAATTGACAGTTCACCCTCCATAATATTATTTGTTCAGCATTGATCTGAACCTCAGATCTAGTTTATATAATGCAATCTGCATAAAGAGCACATTTATTGCTCATTATATAATAATAATAATAGATCAGTTATATCTGTTAGATATCATTCTCATAGAATTTTACTATTAGAAAACCTTGTAGGGATGGCATACCATAATTAAGGCATAAATAGACCATAGATTAAAATTGCAATAAACTCTTTTTAAAGTCTGTAAATGATGAGAACCTGTATTGAAATCCTCTCATCACTATAAGACACCTGTGTGTGCAAATCCTGATGCATTTTTTATATTTTGTATTATTTATCATATTTTAATAATTAAATATTTAAAATTCACAGCTGTTTAGTGTGTTATTTGCAATTCATTACCAAATTCTATACAAATTTATTTCCTTTAGCATTAATTATTAATATATGCATTATCTAGTCAGCCATAGATGTGTGTGTTTAGTTATTATGTAGTAATTTAGTCATTTATTTCCTGAGTCTCTTGCTCCACCCTTTGCTACTGCCAGTATGCAAATTAAGAAACTCTGAGTGTTGGTGAAGGAGCTGAGGTGCAATCTGATTCGAGGTCTCAACCCCTCATCTAGATCAGTCTTGGTATAATTTGCCAGAACTCTGGATTTTAAACAAGGCAAAACTCTCCATACAGTAGTGCCACCCTGTGCCAACCAGAGTGATCAACAGATGCCAGAAGGGTGGCACTACTGTATGGAGAGTTTTGCTTTGCTTAATAACAATTATGTGCTAGTATAAGAGATAGTGATCATGTGATGTTTAGTGGTTTAACTCTGGATTTTGTTGCGTGAATGTACAAATCTGACAGTTATAATATATATCGTACTGATCATTTATTGACTAACTGTTAACACATGGTATACCACCATATCATATTTGTATCATTTGGCTCACAGTATTTGGTTATTACTCATTCCATGTAACACTACACAGTTACAATGACAAAAGATACAACTTATTGGACTAATAATCTCTTTTACAACTATGTACAATTTTTAGTGAGCTATTTTATCAGTGGGTAGTTGATAGATTATGCAGTATGGAAATATTTGTAATTAATGAGCACTAACCATTTTTTTATTCTTATGGCATTCCATTACCATGTGATAACCCTTATTATGATTCTTAATTTCTAGACAGATATTTGCCCATAAATGTTACATTTTAACCTTTCTGTTAGATAATTAATTATATAAATCATGCATGCACACACTTATAATATTTTAGGACTATTTTGACATACTGCCAAAAATAAGAAGGCAGAGATTATAACAAAATTAATAATTTAATAATAATATATACAAAAGTATTTCCAATATCACCCTTTAACTTACAGAAATAAATAACATTTTCTTTATTATAGAAACCAACAATAATTATTTAAAATACATTTGCGCAAACAAAAAACATTTAAAATCACTTTAAATACAAACCACTAAAACATTCATAATTAAAAAAAAAAGTAATACATTTAATATAATAAACAAAATAAATGTATTCTCACCTCTGGTTTGAATGTCATTTTACTTTATAGTTCAAAGTATGTATATTTTTTCTTTCCTCTAGAATTGTGGACATGTTGATAGGTATGAACTATTCAAGGTCATTTTGCATACTTATGATGTTTTAAAGTGCACTTCCATGCTTAATAGTTGGTGATTAATGCTTCTACAATAGGGACTTTTCATCTTCCTAGTTAATATATGGTCTTTCCCACAATACACACATATATTATAATATTTCTATATTTGTTTGCTGGTCTGGTCTTTTAAAAAATATTGGATATCTTGGTTACTTCTTTTTACATGAATTTCATTCTCTCTCCTTCCAACAAACTATTTATATGACACAGTTAGCAAGAAAGGATATTCTAAGTGATTGGTAAGCCATCTCTGGTGAACAAATGTGATCAACACTAATCAAAAGCAATTTATGGCAATGGTTGAATCTTTTTTTCTAGTGATAAATTTGCTTCTTTTACTCCAGGTCAGCTGCCAGCAGAAAGAGAAAATACAATCTTTTTATAGCCAACAATTTCTGAACATGTGACTAGATCCACACAAACCAAATTGACAAATATTTTACTTATCTTCATTTTTGATTTTTAATTTTTTTTTTTTTTTTTTTACAAAAGAGATAAATTATCAGATCTGTTACAGTTCTGCTTATCTGCTAATTACAGAGATAAAGTTACCACAAAAGAAAGAAAATTCCTGTATATTAAATATTTAACTTTTTTTAAAAAAATGTTACAGTTATTTTTTTTTTTTTTTTCAAAATTTAATAAACATGGATACTTTATTTGAATCATAGAGCCACACTAGACTTTACATATATTTTATATCATTGTAACCCATTATTTAAATACAGTAAATACAATTAAAAAAATACAATTTGACATTTTTATTTTTTTTATTAAAGAAAAGATCTTTTATTTTTAGTGAAATAAACAGTTTAAATCCATGCACCAAAATGTTCTGGTACAATATCATGAAGCTATTATATCTGCTATATTTTGTGCAAACCCTCCCCCTCATATACTTTATACATTGCATATAATAACTCACATTGTGTTAAGAAGTTTTGATTACAATGGAATATGTTTTATTTATAGAACTGTAAGCATACAATACTTTTCAATATAAATATATATAGCATGCATATGTAAATTGTGATTATAGTATAAACAAAATTAAATAATAATGTAGTTAATAATAAATTACAAGAGTACATTATATATATATATACTGTGTGTGTTCACTCATTCACATTCATAAAATAAAATTGATGAACTTTCTGTATTTTGTTTTTAAATAAAAATAAATAGAAAAGTATTAGATTTTATTCCAATTAAATACATTCTTAATAATATCCCTTTTTCTGCAACAACATCCCCCTAAGAAAACATTAATTGCATTCTCATTATCAGCAGACAATAGCCTTTTTAATTGTTTTGGTGTTTTTCAGCCTGTCTAGATTTTGTAATTTATACAGCTATCCCTATTTTCTATCACTCATTTCAGATTCTGAATTAAACTCTTCAAACTTTAAATTTTCTTATTCAATAGTAAGAATGTTTTGCAATTCTTATTTTATTTTTATTTAATTAAGAATTATGAGATCGGGTGATTGTTCACTTTGGAGATTACTTCGTAGTTCTGCTTTAAGTTGTTCTTCTACAGCTACCTGTAGTAATATTTCCGTATATTTTTTTAAATGCCAAAAATACATAGATTTATTAATTTTAAAAAAATCTAAAGAAGTCATTACATTTCAATACTCAGTACAGATTAAAATATATTTAGTCCAGTCTCTATGTGTTTTGTCCTGCTTCTATGTCTTTGATGACTATTCTCTATAATCTGACTTCCACAGCATTTATGAGATTACTTCAGGAAACTTTTAGAATAAAAAAATCATGATTTTTGTATAGTTAATTAAATATTTCCAATTATTTTTACACACTAATTGTATAACAATTATTTAAATCAAAAGAATATATTTATACACTTTGATTTTATTTGTAAAGGTTTTATTTTTAGAAATAGAAGTTAATAAGTGAGTACAATAACCACATTAAGTTACTGATTGTGTAACATTATTACCAATACTTTGTTATGATGTTTTAAGATATTCTAAAAATTATATAGCAATTTTAATATTTTAAAGCAGAATTTTATAGATTTATCACAACTTAATATTTGTTTATTCACTTTTAATAATAAATTTTAGTCGAAGAAGATTTAATTGATATTTGGAGTTTCTCACTTTGACTGTTTTCCAGCTTACTGTTAAATGATGAAAATATCTTTTGTTCTCATAATTATTTTTCCAAATACTGGAAAACTCAAATATAATTTTTTAGAATTTTTTTTTGTCTGCAATTTAAATTTCTAAGAAATTAAGTCCAATTTATTGACTTTTAGCATAGAATAATGGTTTTATTACTGAAATAAAAATTTGAACTTTGTGAAATCTGTCACCAGAACTCACAAGAGAAAATGCCAAACTTTTAGAGGGTTAATCTTCTGGAAATCATGGGTGATCTGAGAGATAAAAACAAACCCTTTTCTTAAATATTGTTACATATATGATATGTATAGGTCCAAGGTTATGATTAGCTATGCATTTGTATGTGATTAATATAAAACAATAATGTTTAAGTTACCAGTTTGGTTATAACATGCATTTCATAAGAAACTGTGATATTCAATAAATTGTATTTGAGAGATATCACAACCACTGAAGTCAATACTGATGAAGTTGTAAGAATAATTTCTACATTTTAACTGAAAATAAATAAAAAAACATACACTTTATTATATAACTTTAATAATGGCAAATTTGGATTGTTTTTTAATTTATTTGTGTATTTCAGAGCATATTAGTAATAAATGTATCTCTCAAATTCATGCAAGATTTTTCACTGCAACTTCCACAGGTTTAAATACTAGTAATAATTAGCATTAAAAATATCAATTCTAATATGGCTAACATTTTTATTGTTTTTTTTTCTTTAGTTATCTTTTTGTTGATTTTATTCAAACCTAAATGATATTGGAAACCTTTGTAAGTTTAAAATGACTTAAGTTTTACTGGAGTGTTTTAAGTTATGAATATCAACTGCTGTTATTTTAACACATATTTCAACTCTCACTATTCAATGATCCCTTTCTTTCTTGTATTTATTAAGTATGCTAATACTTAATCAAATCACAATCAAATTACTTTATGCCTTTATTTGGATCATTCTATGAGCATTTTTCTCTTTTTATTTTCATCAAAACAGAAATTTATAATACATTGTTTTCTCTATAAATTCCACAAGTTTATATGCTACCCCCTTCTCCTAATTTGTGCTGCCTCCATGTCTTCACTGCACTTTTATATTTCAATTGTTTTTCAATTTTAGCTTTAAAATCTTCCATTACAATTTTAAAATATTTGATCCAATCAAAAGCATTCTGTATATCTTTATAATAGTTCTCCACTTCATCATATTGACACATTTTATATATTCCTGAATTATTTCTCTTTGAAGCTTTTACTAAACTTAATAACTAGCTTTGTTATTCTAAACACTATATTATCAATGTCTGCAATGTAAGAATTCATTTTACATGTAATAAATCTCATTTCACTTGAATTTTTAGTATATACACTTTCAGAATAAAATCTTTTCGCCAAAACTTTTTTAGATCAAATATTTTTTCATCAATATTTCTAATGTTAGATAGTAATGTAATGTTCATTTAATATATGAAATTTGTGCAATTTTCTTTATTTCAATATAATCTAGAACATATATGACTAAATAAAATCTCTACAAGAATGCCAAAGTTAAATTAAACTCAGAAATTTTTTATATCATTTGTTTTTAGTAATAAATTTGTCTTGTGTGATTTGATGCAGTGGGAGACTATTGCTCAAAGTCCATATATCACAACCCAGCCATAACACTTACAGATTTGAACTTCTTATTAATTCATAAGCAATAAACTCTCTGAGAAATAAGAGCCATAATTTATTTTTATCTTTTATAAGTATGAATTCAAATATAAAGAGGAAAATTTGTATTTAATCCATATTCATTAATTGGACTTCAAAAAATTCAACTTATGTCTACAAACTGTTAAGCTGCTTAGAAAAAAAGACTAATGTTAAAACAGGTGAAACTCACTATACGTATTGCCACACACAGCAAGCTAGAGTAATCAATGGATGCCAGAAGACTTGTGCATAAAATCCCCATCTAGTGCCTACTCATTCAATATCCCCAGACTAGTTTCTGGCTTGTGGCCTTCATCAGTAAGGAGCTTTGGATCTGAGAGCACTGCACCTAGATCCTATGTGCAGTGCTCTCAGATCCAAGACTCCTTACTGACGAAGGCCACAAGCTAGAAACTAGTCTGGGAATATTGGATGAGTAGGAACTAGATGGGGATTCTACGCATAAGTCTTCTGGCATCTATTGATTACTCTAGCTTGCTGTGTGTGGCAATACATATAGTGAGTTTTGCCTGTTTTAACAACAGTTATACACAAGCATAAGGAGTGGTGGTCATGTGATGTTTTTTGGCTTAAAAAGACTAATGTAAGCTTAAAAATGAATTCTATTAATCTGACTAAACTGGTACATGTGTGTTGGTGAGCAGTACAGTGCCACTCTCTGGATCTTGAGGCCTGAGGCACAAATATGAAGTGGGGCTACAAATGAATAAAATAGTAGATAAATAAAATATTTAATTTTTAATACATGAAAGAAACATACAACATTTATTCTTATCTTTCAGATGCTCATTGCTAAGGTTTACAGCCTTGTTAAAACTATTACTAATAGTAATACTTAACTTATAACACCTTAATATTAATATAAAAGAAAAACAAAATTAATATAACTTTATTTTTCTAGCTTTAATTTAAGCAAAATTATCTCACTTAAATTTAAGTCTTCATATAATTTATTTTCTATGAAAAACAATGTTAGGTTGGATAGGCTTTGTTGTCTCATTGTGAATCTTAAATAGCCTTTTATTATTTTAAGCTTTGACAAATTACATTCAGACTCACCAGTGATTATCGGAATTGTTTATCAAATTCTTAAGATTATATTTAACATGGGAAATGCATTTCCTGTTTGGTTAATTTTTTTAAGGCACTAACCCCTGAGACTCCAGACATATACCCAGTTGATTGCTCTTGAGGACACTAATGGAGAAGTTTATTAATACATGTTTGCCATGAAATAATCACATTGTAATAACTGGATGCAAAGACAAAGATTTATGGGGTAAGCATTAGAAATTTTTTCTTCTCACTTTTTTAAAGCCTCAATAAAATAATCTTTTTTCATTTTAAACTTTTTGAAACCTCCATTCCATACAAATGTCAAAGTAAAATTGTCTTTTAACCATCTATTGCTTAACAAAGATCTTCCCAACAGACATTTTCTTTTAGGAGGTAAGTGAAAGATAGTTTCTTCTCTGGCTTGTCAATTGAAGGTTCCAGTCTTAATAATTTTTATTAGTCATTCTTTAAACTAGAGATTATCCAATAATGAATATGTATTTCTGTAGTATAATTTTTAATACACTACTCTTGTGCAAGGTAGGGGCTGGTTTCTATCCACTTTTAACCCCTTGTGGAGGAATGTAATCATAAACATATGGCTAAAGATATGAGAAAAGATCTATGATCCCCAAGATGCACATTTTATGCTAAACAGCACTTATCAGTTGGCAGAGACCACAAACTTTTACAATATCTTTATTACTGTTTAATATATGTATATAGATAGATAGCAAATTATTACAGTTTAATTGAGAAGTGTCAAACATGATACCCTCATAACTTTGACACAAATTATTTAATGAGAGTATATTAATAATTTTTATTAGTCATTCATTAAACTGGAGATTATTAAATAATAAATATATATTTCTGTAGTGTAATTTACACTAAAGCAGATAGAAAACATTCCCTACCTTGTATGAGAGTGAGTGGTGTATTGAAAATTACACTGCAGAAATATATATTTCTTAAACCACTAAACATCACATGATCACCATCTCATACTAGCACATAATTGTTGTAAACAAAGGCACTAGATAGGGATTTTATGCACAAGCCTTCTGGCATCTATTGATTACTCTGGTTAGCACAGGGTGGCACTACTATATGGAGAAAAGAGTTTTGCCTTTGTTTACAACAATTATGTGCTAGTATGAGATGGTGATCATGTGATGTTTAGTGGTTTAACACCAATCCTGCCTAATAGGATAGTGGTGGCTATGGTTGTTTAAGAGCCAAAGACACAAAAATGTATGGGTGCTGAATTGAGTTGACCCATATGACTATATAAGCTATTGAGCTTAGATTGAAAATATTTTTGTGTTTTCAATTTCATTCTCATAGTTTTGTAGTAAAGTAAAGTTAAAAGGTGGCTGCTGGAGGGTTGCATTAGATCCTAAGATCTAGGTGCAGTGCTCTCAGATCCAAGGCTTCTCACTGATGATGGCCACAAGCCAGAAACTAGTCTGGGGATATTGGATGAGTAGGCACTAGATAGGGATTTTATGCACAAGCCTTCTGGCATCTATTGATTACTCTGGTTAGCACAGGGTGGCACTACTGTATGGAGAAAAGAGTTTTGCCTTTGTTTATATATTTCTTATTGGTTAATTTTCCATTCTTGTTTTGCATTCTATTTAAATACAGTGGATTTTTTTTTTTAAATGCTCAATAATGAATGTCTAGTGGGGTTAATAACAGAGAAGCAGGCTAAAAAAAAAAATTCTAAGCTTTTTTGAAATCAAAATTATATAAGGGTTTTGTGGTACATGTAATAAATATCTTAAATGGCTATTTAATAAAGTAATTCCTAAAGAAGATTTGATATATAATTATGGAGAATTGTCGAAAAGGCCTTTGCCTTACAATGGGTATCAGTGATTGAAAATTGTGATGATGATGATGCATTTAGTTTATATTTCCTACTTCAAAATCATTTGAATTATTTATATTATCAGCATGTGCGTTTAAGGGCAGGTATTGTGATTTTACACGTTTTTCTTTTAACAATTAAATTCTAATTAGATTTATATTTTATTTAAATTACATTTATCAAACTTTTCTTATTGCAGGGCATTGGATATCTTGGGAACAATTTTCAATTTTCAAAGCATTGAAATATTGTAAAACGATATATACTTTCATTTTCAAAATTTAATGAAACAATTCGAAAGTAATAAATTTAATTGAAAGTATGATAATGCTCATCTTATTAAGATCATTCTAACTTTATTAGATTTCAGAAAGTCATAATATAATAAATTCAAACAATTAATTTAATCTCTTTCTCTTTTTTTTTATTATTATAAAGATTACGTTCTAATTTTAAAGTTTTAAATAAAACAAAATTACTGAGGAGAATCAGTAGGAAATTATTATGGCTAACGTCCGGTTAGACAATTATTGAATCAAAACAATAAATTTATAAAGACTTCTTTAAATAAGCATTTATTTATTTTATTTAAAGACTTCTTTAAATAAAATAGGATTTAAGACTTAAATAATTTTCAAAAGACGTACAAGTATTTTTATATACTAGATAAGAGTAGGAATAAAGATATACAAAATAATTTAAAATTAATATTTAAAAAAATGCAATAATAAAAATTATACTTACTTAATATTTTATATCCATCCCACTTAACAGAATTTTCTGGAATAATGTTTGAAGTAATATTTCTAAAAATATAAAATAAATGAATTTTAATAATTATATTAAGTAGTACAAAGATGTATACATTTGCAAATAAATATTAAAAGCACATAATATAAATATTATCTAGTATTTCACAAATTTATAGATTTTTACGTTTTTTTTTAAAAAAGATATGTTAATTTTAATAACATTTTCTTTCTTTATCACTTTTACAATGCTTTTTACAATCCGCTATTGACGGTTTCGATTGCCCCAACAATCTTCTTCAGAATTATACCAAACACAATACAAATATATAAATACAAATGATTTATAATCATGTATTTGTATTGTGTTTGTTTATATTCATGTACTTGTATTGGGTTTGTTATAGTTCTGAAAAAGATTACTGGAGCAATCGAAACCATTAATAGTGGGTTATAAAAAACATTGTAAAAGTAATAAGGAAATTAAATTATATTAATATTATATGGAGATGTTAATTATTTCATCTTTATTTTGTAATTTTCAAAACTGGTTAAAACACTAAATTTAAACATTTGAATAAAGATTTCTTAATCTCTAGTATTTTTCTTTTTCCTGAACTGAAGTCAGAAAGTTTTAAAGTCCCAGAAATTTTTAAGATCTAATACAACCCTCCAGCACTAGATAGGGATTTTTGTGCAAAAATCTTCCTGCATCCATTGATTACTATGGCTTGCACTGAGTGGCACTACTGTATGGAGAGTTTTGCCTCTGCGTAAACAGCTTGTCTAAGCATAAAGAATAGTGATCATGTAATGTTTAGTGGTTTAATACCAATCCTTCCCAATGGGATTGTGGTGACTGATTATTAAAGAAACAATGATAACAAAAAGTATGGATGTTGAACTGAGTTCAGATCTATATGACTATACAAGCTGAAGAGCTTGAATTGAAAACATATTTTTGTTTCATTTTGGATTCAAAGATTAGCTCGTAAGGTAAAAGGTGGGCTGGATCTAGGTGCTATGCTCTCAGATCCAAGGCTTTTCATTGATGAAAGTCACAAACTAGAAACTAATCTGGGGTATTGGATAAGTAGGCACTAGATATGGATTTTAAGCACAAACCTTCCTGTATCCATTGATTACTCTGGCTTTCGCTGAATGGCACTACTGTATGGAGAGTTTTGTCTCTATGTAAACAGCTTGTGTAAGCATAAAGAATGATGATCATGTGATGTTTAATTGTTTACAATTTCTTTGTCAAATGTATAAGAATTATCCTTACCTTTAGAATGAAATTATACAACACTCAGCATATACAGATGCACATAAATAAATTTATAATAGCAAATAAAAGCATTATAGAATAATAATATATAATTTGAGTCATGTGTAAGAAGAGAAATAAATTTAAAAAAAGTATTTGCAAACACATTAAAGTGCACTGTTCAGTTCATTCTTTTGTTACACTCAGGATTTAGGGTTTGAATATGAAATACGGGTAGTTCAGATTTTTCAGAAAAGTTAGTATTTTCTCAGATAGTCAATCCAAGCTTACCAATTATTGGACAGGATATCAGCATTTAGTTATTATTAAGTAGAGGGTGACTAAACACCAAAAATATTATCAATGAGCAGTTGATTCTTCTGGTGGATGTTTTCTTCACTGTTACTTTTTGGGAAAACATTGAAACTATCTTTAACTTAGTTGCAATTTAAGGTTTTTTGTTTTTTTTATCTATTTTAACCATTGAATATATATATAATTGTAGAAATAGAAGTAGTATATTTTAATATTCCAATAAAATATTTTCTATTCATGTTCCGGTACAGGCTAATATTAGCAGCAACTTTAAAATTATTGCCACTATTATAAAGTTATAATGTGTGAATGAATCTAAAAAGAAGGCATTTGTTCCATCTATCCTATCATTTATATTCTACTTACATAATTTCTTATGTGAAACTAATGGATGGATTGGATAAGTTAGATAATTTGAATTTTTTTTTAAGGAGAAAATTATTAGATTTTTATTTTTTGGGATGAGATATATGTTTTAAAATAGATGGTTTTAAAGAAAATCAAATATTCCCTTTTTTCCTTTCTTCCCTCTTTTTTTAAAATATAGTTAAGTACATGAACCATAATTTAGAGTTTTAATGTGAGCAAATTTTAAAAGTTTATCAAAAAGCTGATGATTTGCAGAAAAGTTTAAGATATGATTTTAGGTAATCAATCCAAAGCCAACCTACTTAGCCATTTATTTATTGGTTTTATAAATGTCTATGTAGATAGTTTTAGCTAAATAGATAGAAAGAGAGAATACATGTAGCACATAGTAAGATGAGGGTTATGAGGACTCCAGCTTGAGAGCCTGGAATTAGGGAGCGCTTCATGAATCGTCGATAATCTAATTGAAAAGAAATATAAATCAAAAATGGAAAAGAAAGGATTGACATTTTTGACTATCCAATTAAAATTAATAATTTTATAAGATGTATTACGTTCTCTTATCATACTGAGTTTTTGTTTTATCTTTGCGATTTATTACGACTTACTTATACAGTACTCTTATTTATACCAACGGATAATGCATGCTTGTTTTGATTTTTTTTTTAAAAATCAATCACACTTTGATTTAAAGCTCAATTTTTAAACACAATTAAGAACGCTGTATGTGACAGAATCAATTACCAGGCTTTTTGTGTTGCCAAAAAACACTTTATATATATTTTAAATAATTTTTGATATTATTGAAAGTTCTAATTATGTAAATCCATATACTTTTTTTTTATAAATAAAGATTAATATTAGTTTTGCGTCATCATTTAAATTGATGTATTTAATTCTAAATTTTGCAGAGCAACTCTCTGCTCTAATTTTATCAATAGACAAAGGAGGGTATGCAAAAGATGAGATACCAAAATTTTAACCTAGTAGTCCACTTCATGATGTGAGGACCATGATTAAAGTTGTACTACTGAATCCTTAATTAAAGGAATACTGCACTTTATAAATATTTGCAATCAATCAAATCTGCCAGATTTGGCATACCGTCCTCTAAAACTTAGGATTTATAACAAGATTATAAAAGTGAGTTGTATTTTTTTTTTTTTTGGGAGGGAAGGGGGATGTGGAGTTAAGGGGTGGGGGAAGTGTGTATTTGGGAGGAGAGGGAGGAGAGAAAAAAAAGTTAGGGAAAAGAAAGGAGGGAGAAAGATTTTTGGGAGCGGGAGGTTCCCCCCTTTGAGGGGGGGCGTGCCCTCCATGTAAATATCTATGTAAATGTGGGTGTATAAATTTATTATCTGAAATGCAGATAAGTTAAAGTTATAGAACTCTTAAAATATACTGCAATTCAGTAGTTCTCATTTACAAAACAGGGGGTTTCTCGTGTTAATTGACAAGTAGCAGTCTAACATCACAGAAGATGACCGTTTCCTTTTTCTATTATTTGACCATTTCACTTCATGCCAGAAATCTCTTTGCCCATGAAATTTGTTTTTCTATAGATCTCTTCTTCCTCTATAACAAGGCAAAAACACTTGCGTCTAATTAGCAAATTATCTTTTAAATGTATTGACATTTTAAAAAGAAACTTAAATTTGTTAATAATTTAAACTCAAGCAGCGCGAACTATTTTTAATTGTTAAATAAATAAAAAAGTAAAAACTTGGCAAAGTATGTATGTTTATATTTAACTGATGCAATTTACATTAATTTAGACAGAAAATAGTAAAAATTAAAATTCCAAAGTCATTAGTAAAATATTAATTTCACACAGCTTATGAGATTAACATCTGTAAGACGTTTTTTAAAACTAAATATTCCATAACAACAACAACAACAAAAAACTTTTACTTATTTAAATCGTGGTCATTAATTTTAATCTTCTTCAAAAACTACACTTTTAAGGTGAAAAATTATCAACAGTTATCTAAAAGTGTTATAAATAGCATTAAAAATAAATGAAACAATGATTTGTAAACGAACAAAAAAAATATCGTTCCATTTTGAAATTTGTCTCAAATTTAGGCGGTTACAAGTATGTATGCACTTTGAATAATTGCAACATACTGTGTTATATAAATAGCTATTCACTACGAAAGTTCTCAATCACTAGTTACAATATGAAATGTGGCAGTATATTTGAAAAGTATTCAGTGCTGTCTCTGCCAACACAAAATCATCATTTTAAAACGTTATGACTCGTGGTTTTATTATCTATACAGTTTGAATCAATTCAAATGTTTCCAGTATAGTTTCTCCCAATTTAAAACACATAAAATATTAGCACATTGTTCAATCATGGGTTAATTAAGTTATAAAACACATCAAATTTTATGTTCTAATTCATGATTGGGATGTACTACCACTCTTAAAATGTTTTTAGTGATTAGCCAACTTTGGCATGGGTTGATTCAGAGGTAATATTGTAAGAAGCAGTCACCAGTTGCCTTTTCACTGGATCACAATGTATATATATATATGGGTTTTGAAAATGATTGCAACATATTGTGTTAGAATCTTATGATATTTATACCAATTCAAAAATCAATAGCTTTACAACCACTGTAGATTTTTAAATTAACTTTTGTTTGAGTTATTTTTCGAATAAATTTTATTATCTTTTCTTTTACAGACAATCTTAACTCGGTCTACTTATGTCCAATATATTAAAAATTGAATAATTTTCATTAAAAATTGTCTTAGATTCTCATTTTTTGTAATACCACATGAATAGCTCAAGATTCTTCATTTCCTTCCACTTGCATTAAAAGGTTTTATAATGTTCTAAATACAAGTATATTTTAGATACCTGGAGTCTAGACATAATATGGGGGGTTTGAACAGAGACTTTCAAGGTGCCTTCAGCCTCCCACTCTATCTCATACAACTAATACACATGACCACACACATGTGAAAAAAGATAAATGATCTCCAATGTACATATTTCGGACTGAACCAGCACTCATCAGTTTGTCCAGATCACCATCTCCCACACACACATATATAATCAGTGCTCAATTTGTATTAAGGTAGCAAATCACACTTTAATGGACAGACTTCAATCTACTCCACCCTCCAAATTCTTCTGCCATCCATACCATTAAAATAATATTAGCATTAACAAGAGATTTGGCATTCCATCATCAGATTTTCATTGGTATGGGTGGCTGGAATTGGAAGGTGGAATAGATTGAAATTTGACCATTAAAGTGGGAATATTTGTTTTCTCAATATAAACTGAGAACTAACTAATATATATATATATGGGAGATGATGACTTGTACTAACTGATGAGTACTGGCTCAGCACAAAAATATATATTGGAGATAATTTTTCACATGTGTGTGGTCTTGTGTGTCAGTTGTATGAGATAGAGGGATAGTTGAAGGGAGCTTGAAAGTCTGTGTTCAAATCCTGTATGTTAAAAGCTCTTGAAGACTATTTAGAATTAAAATAGATTTGTTAAAAAACTAGTATATTCATGAAAATTATATGTAAATAACAAGAGGAAAAAACAAACAGCAATTTAACCATTAATTTTTCATTAAAATAAGGTTACATATACAAAAAAAAAAAAAAAAGAAAACTAAATTATAAATGGTGCAGTCAGAAAAAATAAATGGAATTCTGTAAAATGGTATAGAAAAGAAAATGACTTTGTAATAAGATACAATTAACTATGCAAGTTACAAAACAGAGTCAAAGAAATAAAATATCATATTAGTTTTAGGAATAAAAATGAACATTGAGAGATGATATAATATGATGTATCTAATAATTGTACAAAAAAGTATATAGTAATAAAGATTAGATAAATAAAGCATATCAAATGAAATACTATTTATTCCAAATGAAGAAATGAGACATGACATGGTCCAGAAAATAATAGAATTATTAAACAGATATAAAAATAAGGGGAAAATGGCAAAGCTGTATATCAAATATATATTAAATAATACAAATAATATAAAAGTTATATTTAAAAAATATAAGAAGACAACAAAATCAATCTTTTCTCAATTATATCAAGATATTCATTAATGACTCAAGAAAATCAAAAGAATAAGCTTTATTGATTTAAAGATAATCTCAGCAGAAAGTTTAAAAAAGGAAATTTCAGTTGCCATTTTTGATCACTTCTGGATTATAAAAATATATATTTGACTTTTTGATCACTTCTGGATTATAAAAATATATATTTGACTTTGTAAACATTTATTCTATGATTAAAGTTTTAAAACATCAGCACCCTCAGTTTAATATAATACACCATATACTCCTTAAATTACACTCTACACTGCAGCTTAACATATGATTTATTTTATTTCCTTCCTTACAGTTTCAACTGTCCAGCAGTCATCATCAGAGCTTTTATCTCAGTACCCTTTCTCCTATAAATGAAACAATTTCAAAAAAATTAAAAATTTCACCCTCAGTATATTGACAATTACTGACAAATGTTTATTGGAACAAAGTAATTAGATTAAATAAAACATTAAGATGAATTAACATTAATAATAATATATAGTAAAATGAATACATCTCCCCAATACTTTTTATAACAAATTTATCAAAACTACATGCATTAAATGGAAAGCAACGAATATATAATAAATAGAGATTATTTAAGCCATCTAAATTTTGCAGATATTTCTTGTTTTATAAGTAATACTCCAGAGTTTCACGAAATATCAGGTTAGAGAAAAAAATGTATAAGTAAAAATGAATATTAAAAATATTGATGTTATGTTTAATTTGTTTGCAAAAGGAGAACATAATGATTACTTAAAAATGAGAAGTTAAAGATTGTAAGTATTTTGCTCAACTTATGAAATAAAATTAGTCATAACATTAAACATGGATACTTAATTACAATCAATAACACGCTGATGCGTTGCGGTGAAACATTTTTATATAATAATTTCTATAGGCTTTCAATATCATAATTTCTGCAGACTACGTACTTTCAGAGTTTTGTCACTCCATAATCATAGACTCTTAGATTATTAACGTCATTATATGCAAATGTATGCAAAATTATCCCCTATATTATTCATTTTCTGGAAATGGCAAAACAAGTGTCTTTTCTATTTATTGAGTTGATATCATTGGTGATAAAACAAGCTTCATTGATTTTTCTCTTAGTTATAGATATGATAATTTGACCTAATTTAAGAAAGAACACACACATTGCAGACTATAAAAGAAGTTATATTTATTTTTGAGACTAATAAGGAGGTATTGGAAATGAAACATGGTATATGGTTGAGAAAACAATCAAGGGCCTTTGCCATCACTGAAATAATTAAAGGAATCAAATGATATAGCTGATCTGCATGCATTGTTTCTAGGAGACAAGATACGAATATTTCCTAAAGCGATTAAAAGATTATGAATCATAGTACTTGAATGATCTCAGAGCGATAATCTTGCACTTAATTGATAATAGTTGAAAATGATGAGGTCATATATATAAATTAATTCAAATATTTTCATATATAAAAAATTGTTGTCTTTGATTATTTGACTTGAAACTCATATATACAGTTTAAAACTATATTTTTTAGATTTAGCAAATGTTTGAAGAAAAAAAAACACCCGCTGCATTCATTCTCTTTCCATGCTGTATTGTCTGGTCCATAGGACATGTATCTCTCCAGACATTGTTGATGCTACATGGAGCTTGGTCTCTCTTCCAATCCCATTATAAGTAGATAGTTCACTTTCTTTCTTTTTTATTTACTTTTGTATACTTTTGCTATAAATTTATAGGATGAGTCTTTTATAATTTATCAACCATTGTATGAGTCCATTCTTTGATGATATCTAGATGAATTTCAAGTCATTTTTCTGAAGTTTTTAAAAAAATGATGCTTACTTAAATTATATATATATTTTAAAAAAAGTAGATGGTAGCCATTGAATGAAATAGTTTTATTAAAAAAAATTATGAGCAATGTTGCCATCAGATCTAAACAATCATATATATATGGTATTTGAACTCAGACTTTCAAACTCGCCACAGCTTCCCAATCCATCTTATACAACTGATACACATGACCACATACATGTGAAAAAGATCAATGATCTCCAACAATAGTATTTTGTGCTGAACTATCATTCATCAGTTGGTCCAGATCACCATCTCCTACACATATATAAACAATCATGGCTCAGTTTATATTAAGATAGCAAATCTTTAAACTTTAATGGGCAAGCTTCAATCTTCTCCACTCTCTAACTCTTCAGCTACCCAATCATTGATACATACGCATCCATGTATATCAGTTGTACAAAATGGATTGGATAGCCGAGGGGAGTTTGAAAGTTTGAGTTGAAGTCTCTTATAATTATACTAAGTTTACCATATACACATATTTAAATATTACATATTCAGCCAGTATTTTGCCATCCCTCTTCTGTATAATTAAATGGACATATTAAGGCCCTATATGTGAAGGGTCAGATTGACTTAAAGTCAATATGAGTATAGTCATAATATTGACATTTGAGCATTTTGTCCCTGTATTTTCAGTAATAGAATGGAGAACATTGAAGCTTGTCCGTTAAAGTTTGAAGATTTTCTACTTAATATAAATTGTGCATTGGTTGTACATATATGGGATATGAGTGCTGGTTCAGCACGAAATATAGTATATTGGAGAACATTGATACTTTTCACATGTATGTGGTCATGTGTATCAGTTGTACAAAATGGATTTGATAGAACCACTAAACATCACCTGATCACCATTTCTTATGTTAACTTAAGCTGTTAAAACAGGAAAAACCCTTCTTACAGTAGTGCCACTCAGTGCAAGCCAGAAAAATCAATGGATGAAGATTTATGCATAAAATTTCTATCTAATGCCTACTCATCCAACATCCCCAGACTAATTTCTAGTTTAAGTCTTCCACCAGTGAGGAGCCTTGGATCTGAGAGCACTGCACCTAGATCTTGGGATCTAATGCAACTCTCCAGCAACCACGTTTTAACTCAATTACAAAACTATGAGTCTAAAATTGAAAGCATAATATTTTCAATCCAAGCTCATTAGCCCATATAGTCATATAGGTCTGAACGCAGTTCAGTACTGATACATTTTGGTGTGTTTGGTTCTTTAATAATCATACCCACCACTATCGTATTAGGCAGGATTGGTATTAAACCACTAAACATCACATGATCACCATTTCTTATGCTTGCTCAAGATGTTAAAACAAGCAAAATCTTCATACAGTAGTGCCACTCAGTGCAATCCAGAGTAATCAATGGATGCAAGAAAGTTTGTGCATAAAATCCCTATCTAGTACCTACTCCTCCAATATCCCCAAACTAGGTTCTAGTTTGTGAGCAGCCTTGGATTTGAGAGCACTGCATCTAGATCTTAGGATATAATGCAGCCATTCAGAAGCCACATTATTATCTCAACTAGAAAACTATGAATCTAAAATTGAAAACAATATTTTCAATCCAAGATCATTAGCTTGTATAGTCGTATAGGTCTGAGCACAGTTAAGTGACTATAACTATATCCATCACTATCCTATTGAGGCAGGATTGCTATTAAATTAATAAATATCACATGATCACCATTTCTTATGCTTGCTCAAGCTGTTAAAACAGGCAAAATCTCAATACAGAAGTGTCACTCAGTACAATCCAGGGTAATAAATGGATGCAAGAATGTTTGTTCATAAAATCCCTATTTTGCATACTCATCCAATATCTCCAGACTAGTTTCTAGCTTGTGGCATTCATCAGTGAAAAGCCTTGGATTTGAGAGGACTGCACCTAAATCTTAGGATCTAATGTAATCCTCCAACAGCCATCTTTTATCTCAACTACAAAACTATGAGTGTAAAATTGAAAACATAATAATAATGTCAATCCAAGCTCATTAGCCTATATAGTCATATAGGTCTGGACTCAGTTCAGTACTCATACATTTTGATGTCTTTGCTTCTTTAATAACCATTAATAACCATAGCCACCATTGTCCTATTAAGCATGATTGGTATTATATCACAAGATCACAATTTCTTGTGCTTGCTTAAGCTCAGCTCCTCACTGATGAAAACCACAAACTAGAAACTAGTCTGGGGATATTGGATAAGTAGACACTAGATAGGGATTTTATACACAAACCTTCTTACATCCATTGATTACTCTAGCTAGCACTAAGTGGCACTACTGTATGGAGGGTTTGCCTGTTTTAACAGCTTGAGAAAGCATAATAAATGGTGATCATGTGATGTTTAGTGGTTTAATAGCAATTCTGCCTAATAGGATAGTGGTGGCTATGGTTATTAAAGAACAAAAAATACCAACGTATATGGGTACTGAACTGAGTTCAGACCTATATGACTATATAGGCTAATGAGCCTGGATTGAAATTATTATGTTTTCAATTTTAGACTTATAGTTTTGTAGTTGAGGTAAGAGGTGACTGCTGGAGGGTTGTATTAGATCCTAAGATCTAGGTGCAGTACTCTCAGATCCAAGGTTCCCCATTGATGATAACCATGAGCTAGAAACTTGTCTGGAGATATTGGATGAGTAGGCACTAAAAAGGGATTTGGTGCACAAACCTTATTGCATCCATTGATTACTCTGGCTTGCACTGAGGGGCACTACTGTATGGAGAGTTTTGTCTATGGATTGGATAGCTGTGGAGAGTTTGAAAATTTGTATTCAAGTTTCTTATATTTAATTAAGTTTAGTATAGACTATATATATATATTTAAATATTATATATATACAAATAAAATATTATATATATATACAAATAAAATGTCCATTAATTAAAAAAACTATTGTAATAATGATAAAAATAATAAGTATAGTGGTAATTAATTATTATATACAGTTTTTCGTTAATGGCAGTTGAGGCAGATTAAGAAATTAACTGAAAATACTTCTGCAGAATGAAAGATTGTATATAATAATTAATTATCATTATATTTATTATTTTTATTGTTATATATATATCCATTATAGCTTAATTATTGTAATAATAATAAAACTTTAAATATTAATGGTGATAACAAATTTTGCAAATAACTATTTTAAGTTGCAGAAGTAGTTTTATTTTCATAATATTTTTCAATTGGAAACCATTTAAATTTAGCAAAAGTAAATGTTATCATAATTTAATAAAATATTTTCTTTTCTTAATTTGAATGTAATAATAGTAATGGAAAACTATTCAGGAAAGTTTAAAATCTAATAAAACTAATATCTAAACCTTGCTTTTGACCAGGTCTGTCATAATCAAAAAACTACAGTAAAATATAAAAATAAATATATATATTGTAAGGATATCTTACAATTCTATTGAGACAGACTTTATTTATCCACATAAACCCATTTAAAAGATAAGCTTAACTAACAGATAGTTGAATATGCAGTCATTTTTTTTTATGCAAACATATATATATATACACACACACGACAAATATTTGCTTTATTAAGTACCAAATTAAACAAATGTCACAATGAACTAATTTCTCTTTTTTAATGAAAAGTAAAAAACCAGTTAAAGAAATTCTTAATATATACTGTACGTATAAAACAACAATGAGTTATTTATCAATGTATTGAACATCACAAATAAAGACTTAGACTTAGTAAACATAGTGATGACCTAAGGTCAAGCCAATCTCTAAGCAACCAAATGTGGAAAATATAAGTAGAATTCTGTTACATAATTTTATTTTTTTAACTCAGCCAATGTAATACGCACAACAATAGACAATCACAGCAATGGAAAAGGAAATGCTAATATACTAAATACTGAAAACTAAGCATGGTATAACCCAGATCATTTCCATCATCTTGTGTTATTTTTTAAATGATGCAATAACTGTATAAAGCCAGCAACTTAAGATTCGAATGTTTGAATACAAGAGAAGATGGACAACTTGTTCGAATATTTCATATTATGTGTATAATTTTCACAGCACAAAAGTATAAAAAAAAATTACAACCGACATTTAAATAGAGAAAAGTTTGATAAATTTGTGTGGTTTAACAAAGGAACTGAACTGATTTTAAATTGCTATTTAAAAAAACAATTGCACCCATTATTTGAACATGGGAGTAAAAAAGAAATAGAACATCACCAGCATTTATATAAACTGTAGTGTTTGGTAAAAATGGCAGACATGTTTGTGCACTCCAGAAAAAACTAGAATTTATTCGAGAAGTTGTTTTTAGATCACGCGCTGATAACTGTGGAATTTAATTAAGGCACTGACGTAATGGCGATCAACTATTCCAAGAGATATTTGCTGATTGCAAATATTTCTGGATAAGAGACGATATCTTATTGGATGGTGTATTAATTGTTACAGTTATCAACAAGCAATAAGAAGACTGGGTAACAACTACGCAGTGTAATATAGAGAGTAGTAGAAAGCAGTCATGCAGTAGCAAGTTGCAGACCATTTGTTTGGAGAGCATCTGCTTGCAGACCATTCATTGGAGAGCAGTTGGTGCAGAACATTCATTGGAGAGCATCCATGGCAGAGCATTCGTTGCAGACCATTCATTTGGAGAGCATCCATTGCAGAGAATGCAGGGTATATTCAGAGCATTCATTGCAGACCATTCATTGGAGAGCATATGCACCAGGGCATTAGTTGCAGAGTAGAGCATTAGTTGCAGAGTAGAGCAGAACATACGCAGCAGAGCATTAGTTGCAAGAGAACATCATGGGAATTGAACATAGTTATTTGCTGACCGCACAGTCTTACTTGCGGATATAACATAAACAATGAAGTATTTTTATCTTATATAAGCCATCAAATGCCAAATAACAAATTAAGAAAAAAATAATCTGTTATGAACTGCTGTGCAATGTATTTTGGCTAAATTAACATTGCTATAGGACTGGAGTGCTGCTGTCCTACCATAAAAGCACAATTATAGGACTGAAGTGCTGCTGTCTTACCATAGAAGCACAATGATATAATCTACTTGCTTGTATAATGCTTAAATAAACATTAAATGTCCTACACTAAAGGTCTAAATGGATCGAGAAGAAACACAACTACAGAAAATGGAAACATCATTTCAAACACATTGCCAAGGAATTCTAGTGAATGACGAATGACTTACCAAAAAAGAATGATCCAAAGAGAGATAGACTGCATCCATTAAAGACATTATTGCCACATTCATGGACATTAACCAAGATGAACTAATGAAAGTTTTGATTTTATCATGTATTTTTTTTAGATAAATGTTTGTAAAGTTCTAGTTTTATTTATCTCCACACTTGGAAGCTTAAACTGCCTATAATGTGGAAGAGTCCATTATGATTGAAAGCAACAAAATGAAGGGGGGAAATTAAAAGAATTTTTTATGTTAAATAAAGTTTAGGTCAGCTTTCCCTCCTTAGTGACCTGGCATTTGATCATCACTATGGTATGGAACAAGATAAGAGTTTTGATATTATTTTCTATTAAGCTCATACACTTACTACAGGACAGAGTTTGTGTTATCTGTTTTTTTTTATTGTTCTGGAAGATCAATAACTGGAATTGGACAATGAACCTATTACATATACACTTGTATAATATAGTAAATAAGTTAGTTAGCTTTGGTCAATATAATAATGATAACTTTATCTGCTTTGTAAATAATTAGTGCCTTGTTATGTATATCTACCATGGGTAAGAGTATGAATGGTGAACACATCTAATCATTAATATGTTAGAAATAAATCCTTGATAAACACAATTATATCCTTGTTATATGTTAAAAAGTTTTGAATTTTTGTTTTGTTGCTAAATAAACATTGTTAACTTGATTTAAATTAAATTGGTCTCTAGTTTAACAAAATCATTTATACTTTCATTCATCATATTATAACCGGATATATATATATTGAACCGGATTGACATCTGATTCAAGGGTTTTAGTGCCCAAAATTAAAACTTTTAATTTCGTTAAGTTTCTAAAGTTAAAAGAAAAAAAAAGATTTTAATTATTAAAAAGAGTACATGTATTAAAACACCTACTCGTTTATAGATCGTTTTAATGTTTATAAAATTGTTTTTAAAATAGTTTTCTTATACCGCTTGTTTTTACCGTTTTTTAAATCAATTTGATTTAAAAAACAAGCTGGCTAGCTAATTACATTCCTGTTGCTTTTATTTTAACCATTGTAAACTCATTCTAAAAAGTGGAGATTTGATTTGTGTTGTTTTTGTTTCAATAAACCCTGGGTAGAATTCTTAGATTAGATTGAGCTGGAGATTAATATTTGCTCTGTCTTAGGCATAGAATTCAACAACAAGGCTAGTTTTCAAGGGAAATTGAGTGGAGGTATAAATAACACCAAAATTTCATGGGTTAGTCTAGTGTATTCTATCCTAGAGAGAGTAAGTCAGCACTTCATCAAAGTGATTCGTTCAGTTCCAATATTCATTCAGATTAACCTCTTCAATGTTTGTACCATTAGCAGTTTGGACATTTAATCTTTAAAAGCAAAATTTGTAGTTACTAAAACAATTTTGCTTTCTCGGTGATGTCAAAACATAGTGCTATATGTTTTATAACCAACAATATGTCGTACTAGTTTAACCCAAAAGGATGGACCCATGCCTGCCAACTCTCCTTCAATACTACCTCTACCTTGCCACTGTCAAAAGGACCTGGAAATGGACTAAAATAAACGTGCACACTCTACGTGAACTGTGCTGGACCGTAAGATAAAATTTTCTTTTATTCTTCTCAGGGTAAATTTCTTTTCATTAAATCTCTACTCAATCTAATTATAAATATGTATTCATAAGTAATATTTAACCTCATATGTAATATTTGTTGTGATTTCTTATATTTTGCCGTGTGTCTTGGAATCTTAGTTTTAAGATTCCAAGTTTGCTTTCAATTTTGTTTATTGGAGAGTGACGAGTGAGTTTTTCTTCCCCTTTTAAATTACAGGTGAGAGGGATTTTCACTGCTAAAGTATTTAAAGCCTTCATATTTTCGTACTCATGTGCACTCTCCGATAGAATTATTTTGTATTTACGTGTGCTTTAAATTTATCAGAGCGTGTACTCAGAACTTATTTCATAAATTTATTTCTTAATTATAATTATTTGTAATTCTTTTTTTTTTAATTGCTGGGGCAGACATAACTGTTTTTCTAATGATTTACTTCTCTCCTATTGAGACCTTTAATTATGATTTTTAAAGTAGTTTTTGCCAACCATTTGGTTGAGGATTCGCCAGTTTTAATTGTTTGTTTTCCTTTCGTTTTCAATCATATTTTTCAGTTGTTCTTGAGGTAAATCAATCATCTTTATTTTAAATGTAATAATAGGTGCAGCTTCTACCAACATATGACATTCGTGGGCCCATTTTTTTTTGGACCTCGAAAAGCTCGACGGCGCTGGTTTCGTTGATTTATTTCAAGAACGTATTGTTTAAATATCTTTGGGTGAATCCTCTGCTGAATGAAATTTGCTTCCTCCCTTTATAATTTGTTATTAGAAAATAAGTAGGTCTGCCAGTGCAATGCGTTTATTTTTTCTGGTACACACCTGAGCTAATCCTATTTGTTAACTTCTTATAAGTTATTCTTCTCTGAATAAAATTTTTGAAATTTGTTTAAACTTAATTTGGCTGACATTTGTCTTGATGTTTTTGTTGCTCAATTGTCTAAACAATTTTAAGATCTCTTGTTTCTCCCTGAGTTTAGTCGGCACAAACCATCATCATCATCCATTCTGATCACAGTAAATAAATTTTCCATGTGATGTGATGTGATGTATTTGGCTTCTCCTTAAACAAAGTCAAGAATATCTCAGCAACTATGCCCAGATAAACCTGTTAGCCACTTTATATTCCATTCCCCACTCTAAGTCTTCCCATATTCTGCCCCATCTCATTTCCACAACATAATCTTTGTCAACTCTATGGCCTTTAAATCTAAATCCCCCTTATCTTTACGCAAACCCAGCATAAAAACTAATAACTCACTTTCTGTATAGTCACTTTGTTCATACCTATTCTCCCATAACTTCATTATCTGTACCCTTTCTTCTTTCAGGCATTTACACTCAATCAACAGATGCCTAATATTTTCTATACCTTCCTTACACAATTTGCACACTAAATCACCCATAGTTTTCCATTTACATGTATATTCTCTTGTTGCTAAAGATCCTGTTCGAGCCTTAAACAATAAACTACTTTCCTTACTATTATCATAAATTAACTCACTTCCAATATTCCGTTTACTTCTATATATATTTAAAATCTTCTTACCCTCCATACTACTTCTCCATCTTTCCAACTCCCTATTTTTTATTAATCCTTCTATTCTTTTATTCCATTCCTTACCACTATAACACTCAACATCCTCCTAACACATCATCCCACCTTTTATACAAGTATACCAATATAAATTCTTTATCCAAATCTTTTGCATACCGCATTACCTTTCTCACCCATCTTGTTACCTGCCCTTTACTCATAACCCAATTAAACACTATTTTGGCTATTCTTTTACTATCCATAAACTGCAACCTACCAAACATATACATAGTGGTCTGGTGGCGCCCTCTGTATCAGAATAGATTTAATGTCCAGTACAATATATATATACATACATATTTCATTCTTATATCAGAATAGATTTAATGTCCAGTACAATATATATATATATACATACATATTTCATTCTTATATAATAATACAGTAATATGTTTGTATGGATCTTTAAATCAATTGGAACCTGTATAGAGGTGTTATAGTTGCTATTCAGTATAAATTCACCCCTGAAAAGAACCGAAGGCAGATATCTCTCAGAGTTCGAATACGAAGGTGTAACGGAACCGAAAAGAGGGGTGAGGTATGGATGAATTAGTCCAAATTGCATCTAAATTTAATGTGTAAACTTAGAGCTATCCCATTGGAGATAGATATGATCATAGGTTATGTACTCCATCATGCCATTCACAGCATCCTACCAGAAGACTCAAGGTCCAACCAGGTCCAACCATAGTGAGATCAATCCCCCCTCTTCTGGTGGAAAACCCAGATCGTTACAATATATTAAATATGCCATTTATGGGATAATGCAGTGCATGAGTCTTTATTGTTTATTGCATTGATATTATTTGCTGGAAATCATGCATCCTTATATATATATTTTTCGATCATTATGTTCAGTACAAACAAAATCAATATTAATAAGATCAAAATTAGGTCCAGATTTAATTTTATGTTCCAAAAATATAGATTTGACATTAGAGTCTGTTTTAGCATGTTTATATAAATATTTACATTGCGATAATCTTGTAACACAATTGGCATGAGATTCTCCATAATAAATTGCATTGCATTTCGGTTCATTACAATGATCGAAAAAGAAAATATAAAGATGCATGCTTTATAGCAAATAATATCAATGCAATAAACAATAAAGACTTATACATTGCATTGTCATATAAATGGCATATTTAATTTTAATGTATATATTTATTTTTATTTACATATTTTATTGTAGCTCTAAGATTATGATCGACCTGGTCAAAAGCAATGCATAGATATTAGTTTTATTAAATTTTAAACTTTCCTGAATAGTTTTCCATTTCTATTATTATTAAATGTTAACATGTTAAATTCCAACATTCATGATTTTTGAAATTTACTTCTTATTTATTAATGAAAGATTTCTTATTTCTATTTATCAAATTCCATCGTTGCTTTTTCTTTTATTATGGTTTGTTTTCTTATGAAGATTTTTATTATTTTCCAGGTCAAAATTGAAAGTAAATTCACATATTTTTTTATGATTTAAAGAAAACGGATGTTGTTATTAAATTATTATTATTCATATTTTTATATAGTCATATGACAATTGATGCTCTTTTAATTATTTCTCAATGTTATATCTTGATTCGCCCATGAATGAAGCCCAAGCATGAAATTCTATATAAAATATTATTTTTTGTTGTCAAACGTTGTTAGCCGAGAGGTCATCGCAGCTGCCTTGCAAGCGAATAGTTGGTTGCAGACGGATGTGGGTTCACGTCCCGGCCTACGCTATGACATATGAAAAAAAAATATTACTTTTTGTTTCAAAGATATATTTTTTGGATTATTCATCATTTTATTAATGTTAGAAGGAACACAAAAATGAAACATAATACAATTCTCTTTAGATATTTTTTAATAAATTTAGCTTGGCATTTGAAGCATATAGAATAGATGTTTGTCTGAAGGTTTATAATAATGGCATTTTAGTACAAATTAAATAAAGTTTGACTTTTTCTAAAGACATTCAATATTTAATATTAGATAATGAAAATATTAACAGTAACAAACTCTCTATACAATAATGCCACCCAGTACAAGTCTTAATATCCATAAGAGTACCAAACTCTCTATACAGTAGTGCCACCAAGTGTAAGTTACCTCCATCCATTGATTATGAAAGCTTGCACTTGGTGGGTGATCATGTGATATTTTTATAGTTTTATACCTATCCTACTTTAGTATTCAATGAATGCAAGAAGATTTTTACATAAAATGCCTATCTAGTGCCTACTCATTTAAAATCGCCAGACTAGTGTCTAGCTTGTGGTTTTTATCAGTGAGGAGCTTTGGATCTGAGAGCATTGCACTTAGATCTAAGGATCTAATATTATGAAAATAGTCTAACATATAATTACTATATGGAATAGATATTCATTTTTTTATCATTAACTTACTGTTTCTTTAAAGTGATATCACAAATTTGTTATTATTATTATACTCAACTTCAATAAGTTATTTTGTAAATTTTTCAACATTTTGTGATTTATCACTTTCATAATAACATAATTTCTCATTGCAAAATAAAAAAGAGCTAAAATTGGCTATCCTAGGTCCAACTGGTACTTTTGTTTTTTAGAGTATATAATCTCTTTTTAAAGGTTTGATTGTTATCATTTTATGACTTTAAAAAACTGCATATCTTGTCATATACAAATTAAGATGTTTAATACGTTTATTCTGTTCATTTTCAATGATTCATTTTAAACCATTTAATTTGCTTAATTCATTCACTAGGTAATTTATATTATCTTCATACCCACAAACAAAAACATCATTAACATATTTTTGTAAAATTTAATACTAAAATTACAATTGTTGAAAATTCCTTCAGCCTTTGAGCATTCCATCATCAGATTTTCAATTGGATGGACGGTTGAATAGTTGGAGTATGGAGTAGATTAAAGCCTGTCCATTAAAGTATGAGGTTTGGCTATCTTAATATATATCTGAGCACACTTATAGCAAATATGTGTAGAGATGGTAATCTGGACCAACTGATGATTGCTGGTTTAGCATGAAATACGTATATTGATGATTATTTATCTTTTCAACATATATGTGTTCGAGTGTATCAGTGTTATGAGATAGTGTGGAGAGTGGTGAGTTGTTTGAACGTCTGTGCTCATATACCCTATATATTATAAGACGACAAAGTAAAATTACCAAATTTATGCAACTATAGGCAAATCTGTAGGCCAACCTTTAGAAATTTTGTAATATTTATCTTCAAAAAAAGCAACAATATTATCTTTAATAAATTTTAAACAGTCAGTTATGAAGTTTATAATACATTGGCTAATATATTTACTTATTAAAGTTTGTTCAATGATCTTTGCAGCATTAATCCATCAACAGAACCATATACTTCTATCACACCCAATAAAGTAATACTATTATTTTTCATCACGTATAATATTCTTAATTTTATCTACAAAATCAAAAGATGAAGCAATAGTGTATTTACCATATCCTAAAATGTCTTGCAGTAGCTTACCAATATATTTAGATATATGATACATAACCATTAACATTTATCATAAGTCTCAAAGGATTTCCATCTCTGTGTAATTTTACAGCTGCAAAAATACAAGGATATAAAGAACACAAAAGATATATATATATATATTATATTACGCATTACATTTTAAAATGTTGTTAAAATTTTTAATTTTTTTGACCAACTATATTATATTGTTCAATTAAAAAGGAACAAAGCTTATCCAGTTGTATTTTAACTTTCTCTGTACACTGATACTTTGACATTAAATACATTTTCAAACATTTATCTTTCTTCAAATACCTAATATTAACAATATTAAGTTTTTGTTTAAATTCTTAATTAGTAAGTTGCCATGCATTTTTATTTAAATTAACTTATGTCTATTAATTTTATTAATAACTCCTTTGACAATACTTTTATCACTACCATACGTTTCAAAAAGTTTTGAACTGAAACAATTAGCTCAAATTTGTTGACCTTTCATGTACTACCTATACATTTAAATCCATAATATAAAACATATTCTTGAACAAACAATGAGGATTGCCAACTTCTCAACAAGCTTTGTGATAAATGCAGATACTAGATCTAGTGTCTTAACCTACTCTAGCACCTCTCTGAGGAGTTCCAGAGCACGAAACCATGGTCAGAGGTTTGGGGGGTGGGGGTCCTGACAGAGATATTTTAAATGCTTTCTCTAGCTAAGGATTTATCACAAAGCTTGTTGAGGAAATGGCAATCTTCATTGTTTATAACTTACAAGCTTAAGAGAATAGGGTCATGTGATCTATGACTCTTATTTTGACTATTTATACTTTTGAACAATTTGTATCCGAGTTGATGACAAATTAACAAAATTCATATTATATAAATTTGTAGTTATGTAAATTAAATTCCAAAAACTTAACCCTATTGTGGATAAAGTATTTAAATTCATACCAATGACACCATTTATTTAAATATATTAAATGTTCAATTGTTCTCAAAAAATATTAATATCAAAGAATCCTTTTCTATATTTCTTGTTAAATCATTTAGCATTGTACTTATTAGGTTACTAATATCCTACATTAATGCTTTATATTTTGATTTTATGAATAAATTTAAGAATATTGTAATTTATGAAAATGACGTTTTTATAAGCACACAAAATATTTACCACTTCCTACGATAATTACAAATAAAATATGTAATATTTAATAATGCAAAGATAAATATAATAACAAAAAATATAATAATTTGTTATCAATAGCAGGGGTGGAGAACCTCCAGACCTTGGTCCAACTTCAGCTCTTAAAAACTCTCACTCTAGCCCCTTAACATTTTTAAAAAACATACATAAAATGGCTCTATAAAAAAAAATTATAATAGAAAATTAATAAAGCAAGTCGTATATAACGTGACATTACTTTTATAAGCTTGTAGTTACAAAAATGCAATACAGAGAGCTACCAATAGCTCAAACAAGCTCTTAATTAACAAGTATGGTATGAGAAAATATTTAAAATCTCTATCTAGAACACACTCATCTCCAGACCAACTGAAACTAGAAAAGAGCTTTATCAAGTAACTGACATGTTTTATAAAAAGTATAAACAAGTTAGAAAATTCTGTGAAAAAAATCATTTAAAAAAAAGCAGTTTCACAAACAGTTTCTGAAGGGGGTTTATAAAAGTCTACATTCTAGTTGCTTTAGAGAACCTAAAAAGAAATTTGAAAACAAATATATCATGAAGGATAGTTAAGCCATTAAACATCATATGATCACCATTTCTTATGCTTATTCATAACTGTTATTAAAACAGACAAAACTGTCCATACAGTAGAGCCACTCAGTGAAGCCAGAGTAAACAATGGATGCCAGAAGTCTTCCATTGATTACTCTGGCTTGCACTGAGTGGCACTACTGTATGGAGAGTTTTGCTTGTTTTAATAAAGGATGGGGTCCAAGGATAGTTACAAGGTGAAATGGAAAAATTGTCATTAAATGTGGAAGAGTCATTAATAATAATAATGTTTGTTTATTTTTAATTCACACACACACACAAATGGTCCTGATTTAAAAAGAAAAGTTGGAATTGGCTTATCAATTGAAAAGATTGCCCATCCCTAATGATTAGGGTAAATTAATTAAAAATCTGATCAAACATAACAGGCTAATTTTTAAGTTGATAATTTTGTAAGACCTGTAAATAATATTATAAATATCTAAATGACCCTTGACAGAAAAAAGATTCCTCATCCATGATCTATAGTCTGTAATTTGAAATTATTAAAATAAATGCATTATGGAAATCAAACTTAATTGTAAAAAAAATGATACGGGTGTTGTTGGATCAGGATTTCAATGGAAATCTCCATCTTATTATTTGGTTAGTTATCAATAAAGTTAGTATAAAAAACAAACAGTATTTCTGCTTTATCTTCCTATATTTATTTATATAACACCTACAAAAAATACCCAAATGGTTTTTTGCTTTAGAGTCATAAGAAGTTTGGATTTGGAAGTAGCAGTTGAGCTATGAAGTATAAATCTTGATTCCAGAGTGGGCTACTTTACTGCTGCACCAAATTACTTGGAACAAAAATTACTTATGTGGTCATTTACAGTTTGATCATCAATCATTATCAATCCACTGCAGGATGAAGGTCTGTCTCTCCAAGTTCAATCCATCTTCTCTGATCTTTAGCTTCTCTTCTCCACATCACCCCTGCACACTTTCTTATTTCATCCATCCATCTCACATATGGGTTCTTTCTGGGTCTTTTACAATCTCTTGGAATCCAGTTTATGATTTCAATTGCCCATCTATTATCATCTCTTTTAGAAATATATCCAGCCCAATTTCACTTCATTATTTTAATTTTTTCAATGAGGTCAGTAACATCTGTTTGTTGTCTTACCCATATATTGCATTTTTGATCTCTTCTTTTTACTTCTAGCATGCATCTCTCCATACTTTTTTGAGTGGTCTGAAGTCTCTGTATTGCTCTTCTATTAAGTGTCCAAGTTTCAGATTCATAAGTAAGAACTGTTTAAAACCCCCTTTTTTTTTCAAACACATAAGCATATTTCATTTTAGTATCAAGTTATTTCTACCAAAAGCACTCCAAACAAGTTTAATTCTATGATTAATTAAATCCATTATGTTTCCATCTATATTAATAATATGACCAACATATTTGTAGCTGTTAACTTCTTCTAACTCATTATAATCAATCTTTATTTTTATATTTTGAGAAAATTCATTAAACATTTCTTTAGTCTTTTTAACATTTATCTTTAGTCCTATTTCCCTACTTTTATCTGATAACTCCTGCAACATTTCCTGCAGCACTAAAGCATTATTTGCAAAAACAACTACATCATCTGCAAAATCTAAATGATGTAAATAATCTCCATTTACTTTTATTCTTTTAGCTTCCTATTTTAATCCACAAAATACTTCTTACTGCACTGCTGTAAAACGTTTTGAAGATATGGAGTCACCCTGTTTTACATCCTTCTCAATGTTGGCTTTCCTAGTATCATTATGTAATCTAATTGTCACTGTTGCATTTTTATAAATAGTTTTTAAAATATGACAGTATCCTGGATCTATACCTTGATGATCCAATGTTTTAATCACTGAAGAAATGTTTATAGAATCAAATGTCTTTTCATAATCTACAAATCCAAAGCATAATGACAACTCATATTCATTTGTCCTTTCTATAACTTCTCTCAATACCTGGACATGATCTACTGTACTAAAACTACTTTTAAATCCAGCTTGTTCTCTTGGTTAATGGAAATCCAATATTCTCTGTAGACAAGTTATAATTATCTTGGTAAAAATTTTGTATAATACTGATAAAAGGCACATAGGTCTGTAATTTCTAATATCTTCTTTATTATCTTTTTTAAATATTAATACTGCATTCTTTCAATCATTTGGTACATCTTTATCATTTAGACATTTAGTATATAACTTTGCTAAAAAAAAAAGTCTATTTCTTCACCTGCTTCTTTTAATACATCAATTATAATTCCATCATTACCTGGAGTCTTTTCTTTCTTTATAAATTTAATTGCATGTCTCACTCCTTCATTTAAAATTCTGGGCAATTCTTTTTTTGAGAAAAATTTTAAAAGGAAATGGACATGGAAGCATCCAAATGAAGGTACAGCAGAATTGGATTATATTTTGACTAACAGAAAATACATATTTCAAGATTGTAATGTTCTTAATGAATTTAACACAGGAATGGATCATCGATTAGTAAGATGTAAGATACGTGTTAATGCAAAACAAGAGAGACAAAAATTATTAAAAAAAAACAATATTTACAATTGATATTCCTAATCTTCAGAAACATTATAATGAATTTCAGTTAAAACTTACAAATTGGTTTCAGGTATTAGTAGATTTTGAACATGATTCAGATTTGAATGAAATTAATATGAAAATATCTGATACACTTTTAAAAACTGCAATAAAGATAGCTGGTAGAAAAAAGCAGCAATCGACCAATAAAATTTCTACTGAGACTAGAGAATTTATGAAGAAAAGAAAGAATATGAAGATATACAAAAATGATGCATTTAAAAGGATTGAATATCTCGAATTTTGCAAAATGGTGTGGAAAAGAGTTGAAAATGATATAAGAAAGTATAACTGTGAACTAGCAAGGAAAACTGTAGAAGAGAATAAAAGTCTCAAGAGTGTAAAACAACATTTTGGAATTGGTAGGAAATTTATATCTGCAATAAGAAAAAAAGATGGAATTATTACTAAAAAGAGAGATGACATCATGAAATGGGTAGAAGACTTCTATCAAGAATTATATAGTAACAAAGAACAAGTACCTCCTATATCTATTATATCTACAGTTTGATGTTTTGTGATAAATGATATTTATAAATGTTATTATTTCAAAGTTAATGCTCTATTGTGAAGGATAATTTCATGTAGCATGTTATAAGTAGCCTATAATTTTATCTTACATTAAAAATTACCTCCAAGCACTTTATTAAATATGTATTATATTCATGCTACTGGCAGGATGGCAGACAGTGGAAAGACCTTTAGATATGAAGGGTAACTATGAATAATTTGTGCTCATGTTGCCTTATAGGATAGGGCACTGGTTCATCAAAATCTAAACAATTTTTTCTGTCTCTTTTCCTTTTTTTGTCACTACAGTTATTGAAGGGATCATCCATTTGGAGATTTTTATGTTATCAGCCATTTGCACATACTAACTGTGGCAATGAGATTACATATTTGTGCATCAACATTTCTATCTTTTAACTACAAACATGGCATTTCTAACTTCAATTCCCCCCCCCCCTTTTAGCTCAAGCACTCAAGAATTAAGAATTAAGTGACAGGCTTAATAGGTCAGCTGTTCTTAATTGTGATCATTACTGAATCAGTTTGTAAGTGGATTTGAGTGATACAGGAGTTAAAGAGTGTGTATTTAGGTAGCCCTATTTGGTATATTCATGATCATGGAAGTAGAAGATTCTAATAAATGTGGTCTAAAAATAATCAATCTTACATGGTATGGCTAGATTGTCATATCTGATAGATTACTTATTACAGTGGTAGAAATAAAAACAATAATAATAATATAAGTAATATTGGTAAAGGTAGAGAAAGTGATAGTTCTATAAGTATTAAATAAGTAGATTTTTTATTAAAAGTAGGTTTAAGTCTGTCGATGTGAAGCTTTTTAAAAAAACCTTTGCAGTACTTTTTTTCACATTCTCTATCCTTCTAATCTTATAATGATATATGTTATTTTTAGAACAAGGTACTTCTTCGACTGTTATATATATGTTCCCTAAGTTTATTTTAAATTTATTTTTGCTTGTGCCAATATAATTTAGTTTTTCTATTATCATATTTTCAATCAACTCATATAATTTCACATATATATTATTTATATTTATTTTTTATTGTTGCAGTTAAGTAAATTACTCATATTACTTTTTTATAGATATGGAATTTACTTTAATATCAAATGTATACATTTTTTATTTATGTATCTTGTTATCTAATTGTATCACTGAGATTTCAGTCATGGATGTATGAAGTCCAATGCTAAAAAACAGTATGTTCTACCACAAGTTATCATTATTATAATAATAGTCTAACAGCCAGATACAATCTGCTATTGAATAAAGTTATTTTAGGTTATATATATAATAGAAAATTATATAATATTACAATACTAGTCAAAAAACAAAATTTTTACTAAAATTCTTCCATGACATGGTTTCATTTATTGACAAATAGACCTTTTCAAGTGAAATTCAACAAGATGCACACAACATATATATAATGAAATAGCATTTCTAACATTCACATCAAAAAGATCTTCCTTTAACATCAAACGATGTCTTCATGAGATTGATAGCTTCAGATTTAAGAAATTTTATCATTCTTTCATAAAAGTTAACTTTTTTTTTCTAAAAAAGAGATTTATTGAGACATTTGAAAAAAATAAAAATTTTACAGAGGTTTCAAATTATTAAAGTTCTGATTTTAAACCGGGATGCGAAACTAACAGGCGTGTGACTGTAGTTGAGGTCACCAGTTACATATATGCAAAATCAACTCTGGACCATGATTCCTTGTGTAGCCAGTCAGGGGTTAGTAAGCGATCTCTGATACAAATACTCTTCAATAGTCCTATGAAAGTTTCAGTAACATTGGAGTTTGCTTGACCAAAAATATATTTACACCTGGTAAGCCAGACTGCAAAGGAGAGAAAAATGGAAATTCTGATAATTGAGTAGAAGCTGGTCTTGATTGGATGGAGAGAGTGTCTCTATAATCAAGAGACACTCTTTCACTAATGAAAGATCTGAGTGGACTGAGGAAAGGACAGATGGGTAATAGGTGAGGGATGATTTCATCCGCTGTTGAACATAATTGACACTGTGGATTGAGGTTAGCAAAGCCTCTCATCCATACCAGAAAGTGGTTCATCGGCAGAGAGGAGAGGTTAAGCTTCAAGAGAAAGTCAATGAATTTGGGTTCAATGAACCAATTTTTTGATTTGTAGATTAACTGTTTGTTATTTAGGCCGAGAGTGTTCTGTAGTGCCATAAGATTGGGATGTCTGAGTTTATAAGTCTCTTAGTACATTTTTTTTATTTCTAAAATGAGTTTTGTCAGGTTTGTCATGCTTTTTACGTAAGTCCATAGGTCTGTCATCCATTTGCTGCCGAAGGGGGGAGGAGTGTCCATGGTAATTACTGGTAAGAATGAATTCTGTTCTGGGTGTTTGAGGTAAGTTGGCCTCATGACCCCTAATGCTTTCTGTAGGTACAGTGTAGAGACTGAATGAAGCCCCAGACCATTTAGGTCTTTGGCATATGAGCTTTAACAATGATTATAGCGACCACTTTTCCCTTCCATAGCAACTTCGAGCATAGTGAGTTCATTGAAGCCTCAAATGATTTGGTCGCCTTTATTATGGGAAGATAATAACTAAGTCTGGGGTACACTAACATATTGAGTAAGGTGGTTTTCCCAGTGAGTGACAGGGAAACTCTAGACAATGAGTTTGTTATCTTTCTAGTCTTCTCAAGTATAGAGCTCTGGATCTCTTTGGATATGTATTTGATAATGCAGCGTTTATCTTTTATGAAAGAAGTAAATGGAAAAAGAAGAGTAAAGGAAGCTCTGGTGATAAAATTTCTTGAATCTGGGACGATTAATCTCATGAAGATATCCTTTTATATTAAATGAAGTTGGTTTTTGAAATGAATGATAGGAAGACCATTTTGTATATATATGTTGAATGTATCTTGTTAACTTTCACTTGATGGTCATGGAAGAATTTTAGTGAAAATTTTTTGGGCTAGGATTGCAATATTATATCATTTTCTATTTTTTTTATCATTACTATTATAGTGTAGGCAGTATTTAATTTTTTATATATAATATTAAATATTATCATATATTAATTATGACGTAAACAAAATATTAAGATTATTTTTATATAATTGACTAGAGAAAGATGTATTACCATTATTATTTAGCTTAAAAACAGCCGATATTAAGTGATAGTCATCTAGCAACGCTAGATGCTATCACATATTTCTCTAATTAATCACATGGAAAAAACTATATAATACTCTATTTATGTATATATATGTGTGTATTTTTCCGTTTGAATGTAAAGAAAGATCGAAAGGTTTAGTTCATACTTTTGATATGGTTTTAATACATTAATATCAAACTTTCAGTGGATATAAAGCAATAACTGTATTGATCATTGCTTACAATCTTTAATTTCTTTGGCTTCTGTATAAATCTTAGCAAAGTAAACAATGGGAAATCTTATAAATGAAGAAATAAGTGGATTAAACATAGAAATTGAATAGAAATTTCGACTATAAAAAAATAACATGAAATTTTAAGTTATAAATAAAACAAAAGCAAATTTGTTTCATTCACGAATAAAGATTTTTTCAATTTTGTTTGAACATCAAAACAGCATTGTATATTTTTGGATATTAAATTACTTATTACATCTATTTTAAAAAATGTTTATAAAATACGTGCATACTTGTATACATGTGTGTCTATATAATGAATTTAAAAAATAAAAGTATTACACTGATAATTAACTGATTATTTTATTTCATTTTTTAAATCTATTATTTGATGTTGTGTGTGTATGTATAAGTCAATATGATGCACATTCTGTACAAATCCTGGTAGTATCAAAATAATTTGATATTACAATTATTCACTTCCGCCTGTCCTATTTTATCTTTATGCATTCCATATACATAGTGTGAGGATAGAGAAATCTGTATTAGCATTTTAAAAAGAATAAAACCAATTGCAATGTAATATGGAGTCATACAGTTAATTTTTTTTCTTTTTGTTATCACATTAATTCCATAAAAGGTTTAAATTGAACTACGTATCTAAATTATAAAAAGGTAAATCTCTTCTGCATTAAATCTCGTTACGTTCACTTAACAGTTCATACAAACTTACATAAATGCCAATTGTCACTGGAGCAGGAATTTTCATATTAAAACATTCCAAATTTATAATTTTAAATAGAAATTTAACAAAAATAAAATTTTTAAAGACTTTTACATTCTTTACTAATTTACTTTTTTTCTGTAGACTTGAATAACTGAAAACTGATTCCTTTTCTAGTGACATGCTTTTTTTTTTTTTTTATCAAGTCAGATCTCATTGAAAATTATTAAATACTGTAAAACTAATTATCAATACCATTCTTATCTTGTCACTTCTTTTATGTTGTTACTATTAAGTGTACATGAAATTATACTTGTAGTTTTTTTGTTGTTGTTAAAAGTAAAGGTCTGTAAAGAAATGTTATAGTACATTTTGAAGTGTAGAAAATTACCAGCTAAAAATTCAAAAAGTGTCTTCTTCAATATTTTTGCTACCACCTGATATTTATCTCCATATACTTTGAAAGTGAAAAGTAGAAAAAAATTCAATTGGAAATTTATGTGGTTAACTTTAACCCTCACTTATTTTATATTTTTTACATTATTTGCTTTTAAATTTAGTTTTAAATTTTTATCGTAGAAAAAAATTTAGTTTTAAATTAAGCTGATCGTTTTGCTTGCTTATTGCTATATTTTAACATTTAATTTATATGCTTCACCACTTAATAATTTCTCCACACTCATCTTCATTTCTACATTGTATTTTAAAAATTTATTATCATAGATTTTAAAGTGAGACATATGCATTGATTATAAACTGTTTATATAAATAACTTTATTAAAATACATATATAAGAATGATACAATTGTAAATAAAATAAAAGTAATCCATGTTGCTCGGGCGACCAGACGGTCTGACGTGCTACTGGTGTTGTTTAATTACTAGCTTAATCAGGCTTCATGTGTTGTCAAATAATCTGGACGAGATTTGTTTTGCTTCATTCTCCACATAATATTTAGGCGATAGATATTTGAGATTGCTGAATTTTCCTTGTCTAATTATTATACCCATTTCCACTTGTTCATGTATATTATGATTCTCGATCTGCCATTTTGTATTTTTTTCTTTTTTATGTTGCATTATAATTATTTTTTCAGAGAAAATTTAGAATTAAAACAGATGTATTATAAAGGATTTGATTACAGACTTTCAATTCCTTTCGACTATCCACTCCATCTCATGCAACCAATGCACACAACCACACATGTAAAAAAAGATGAATGATTTCCAATATATGTATTTTGTGTCGAACCAGCACTCATCAGTTGATCCAGATCATCATGTCCCATACATATATATATATATATAATATAATCAGTGCTTGATTTATATTAAGATAGCAAATCTTCAAACTTTAAAAGACAGGTTTCAATCTACTCATCCTTCCAACTCTTCACACTATCGATTAAAATTTGAAAATTTGCTATCTTAATATAAACTGAGCACTGATTATATATGTGTGGGGGAGATAATGTTCTGAACCAACTGATAAATGCTGGTTCAGCACAAAATATGTATATTAGAGATCATTTTTTATTTCATGTGTGTGGTCATGTGTATCAGTTGTATGAGAAAGAATAGACATCTGAAGGAAGCTTGAAAGTTTATGCTCAAATCCTTTATAATTACATATTAAACTTAAAGTATACTTGTATTTAGAAATTAAAATAGATGTAGAATTAAGGACTTATTCTACTACACTTTATTCACCAGAAAGTTTTTTTTAAGCTAATTATCCATATTTCATTTTGAATTCAATATAAATTCACAAATCGTTGCAACACCATATTTATTTTGTATCATTTTAGTACAGAATTTATATGTACTACAAATAAATTAACCCATCATGTTTATTTCATGTTTGATAATTAAGAGTAATTTTTTGAAGAGAATTCAATATCTGAATTCTTCTTCATATTAGCTTATTATTAAATTTCTATGCATTATAAATTCCATATTTATCTTATTCTCTACAATTTGTTTTAAGAGTCTTTCTTTACCAAATAATGAAATTAAATATGTATTCACCATCTTCTTAATTTTTATTATTAAGTTTATATTTGTTACAAATCATTAGAATTTTCATCTCCATGTTTTTCTCTATATTACAATTTGCTCATTTATGTGTCACATATGAACTGCTTAATTATTAATTATTAAATTGTTCATGTACAATTTATTTTTTAAGTTCTATTTTATAATTGTCTACTTTTAAATTATAATCAAGATATATGTCTTTCTTTATAAACTTTCATTATAAATTTATAATATTCCATTATATAAATTTCCATTGATATTCCATAAATCTTAATAAATATTAAAGTTAATTCATAAGAAATGAATGAGATCACTTCCTCTCATCTAATTATGGTTGCTTATACCAATCATATTTATCGTTCTTTATTTTGTTTAGAAAGATTAATCATTCACTTCCTTACCAATGTTTAAAAATTTCCTGATTTGTTAGGTGGTTTTCATTATTTGCATCAAACAAAAATATATTACATAGCTTTCAATAATTAATAAATTGCTGATATATGGGATAAACTATTTATTCTGTATAAATTATTTCTGAGTGTACCAATATCTATGTATGTGTTGAATGAATTAATGTAAATTATTGTTCGGAACTGTGCTAAAAGTGTACTTTTCCAAATCATTTATCATACTAAAAGTGTTTGTTTATAATTTAATTATGCACAGAAGAATAAATAAATAATATAAAAACTCTGTCAGATAATGAAAATTATTCTACACGAATAAAGCGTGATAAACAGAGCAGCCAAAATTCAAAAAACATTAATTATAAACAACAATTTGCCAAGTGCTTTTGGTACTGTATACCAAAATTATGGCGACATATTGGAACAGAATGGTAACATTCCAGTGCATGCTCAGTGGAACACTAGTGTTACGCTGATTGATAATGTTTTTAGACTTTGCAATAAACCAAGCCTCTTTCAACTTCCTTTTTCTATCATTTGACTCATTGCACATAGTAGTAATATTTTGAGGATAAAACTCGTGACCACAATTACTTTCATGATTTGAAAAAACAGAATTAATCTGCAAATTACTTTTAGATTTTTTATACTGATAAAGAAAAAAGTTTAATGAAGTCTAAGTAATGCATTTTAATATATGTAAATTTTTTGGTTATTATTATCTTAAGTCTCTCTGACAAAGAAAAAAATCATTATTAGTATTTTATGTATCCAAAATAAATAAAGTAAATTTATCATTTTTTTCAATTATCATTCTCATTCTATTAAGATGCCAATGATATAAGATATATTTAAAAAGAGTCTACAGTAACTCTGATATTGTCCAGTATACTCTATCATATATACTTTTAAATTACCACTTTTTTTGAGTATGTTGATTTAAAATATCAGAGGGAAAGGAACAATTACTTATAATTTGTGAATGTTAAAAATAAATAGACAACAATTTATTTTCAATTACTATTTACTTGATGTTTTAACTTGGAAAATGAAATTACAACAAAAGGGGAGTACTTTGAAGTGTATGCAAAAATATATAAATAAAATCTCTATGTAATCTATCTAAATTTCTTTTTTATAAAATCCATTTTCCAAACATTATTATTAGTGAACATTAGTTGTAAAATTTAATTATGAATCTTTGTATATACAAGAGAATTTTGAAAAATGTATGAATATAGTTAAAGGTCATGTAAAGTTGGCTGGAAAATGGGTGTTATTAGATAGCTGAAAAATTTAAGTTAAGTATAATTATAGGGAAATTATATGTATATATTTATATAGATGATTATCATTTTAATTATATTGGGTTTAAATTATTAAATATAGTTATAATATGTAAGAAAGAGAAAATTAGGAAATTTATAAATAACATTAAAGTATAAATATGTGATTGTATAATGTAAATACGTGATTATAATTTATAAGTAAATATTATGTATAATTATTTATGTATGTAATGAGTAGGAAATAGAATATTTATTTTATCTTTAATATTGTAATGTAAAATGAAGCCTGTAGATGGAGTTGCTATAAAATAGAAAGAATTATAATATAACTTTAAGTGTATTTACATCTTGATAAGGCTCCAATATAGGGGCGAAATCCGGGTTGGTGAGATTAATTAAACATAATATTATTATAAAAGTTGTTTTATTAAATAATTTTTTATTGAATTATTTTTAATATATTATTTTGCAAAGACAACATTATTAACAAGTTTTGATTTGAAATTTGATCATTTTTTTGATATATAAAACTTAAATCTTTACAAGAATTTTAATAAAGTATCAGTTGCAAAAACATTTGCATTATAACAGGAGCAACTCTCTTCATTATAATTAGTGCAAGTCATTTTAATCAATGGATGCTAGAAGATTCAAAATCCCTATCTAAATCCCTCATCCAACATTCCCAGACTAGTTTCTAGCTTATGGTTTTCATCAGTGAGGAGTCTTGGATCTGAGAATAATGCATCTAGATCAGGGTCAGCAACCATATAGTGGTGTCATATCGAATCTACGTTATGATGTTATTTTGTGTGCTGATATGATTCTACCAATCATATTAAAGTATAAATTGGTCCGATTATAATGGGCTTCAAAATTATATATTATATACTTTTGAAGCCCATTAAGATCTTATATTATTAGTCATTAAATATTTTAAAATAATAAGATCATATATAAAAAGTACAGTTTTGTTAAATTATATTGCATTCGAAAGACATACTTAAAATTTCCTTTGGCATAGAGAAAATTCATTATGTTGGTGCTATAAAAAATGTATATTATTTAAAAATTGCTGATTAATGTACAGTAGTCAGGAATCTCTCAACCACTATTCCCAGAGAAACCTATTATCCACTTTACCTTCCCTTTCCATTCTCCACCCTAAGTTTTTCCCCACACTCTTCTCTATCCTACTCCATCCAGTTTTCATAAAATTATCTTTGTCCACTCTATGATTATTTCCAAATTCCCCTTATCTTTTTCCACACCCATCATAAAAAACAAGAAACCATTTTCTGTATAATCATTTTGTTTATATTTATTCTCCCACAACTTCATTATTTGCACACTTTTTGCTTGTAAGCATTTACATTCAATTAACAAATGCCTAATATTTTCTATGCCTTCCTTGCATAACTTGCAGACTAAATCACTCACATTTCTCCATTTATGTAAACCTTTCCTTGTTGCTAATAATATTTTTGAGCTTTAAACAGTAAACTATTTTCGCTGCTATTATCATAAATTAACTCACACCCAATATTCTGTATACTTCTATATATATTCAACTCTTTTTACTCTCTATACTAGTTCTCCATCTCTCCAACTCTCTATTTTTTATTAAATGTATCTATTATTCTATCCCATTCCTTGCAACTATTACACTCTATAATTTTCCTCACACAATCATTCCATCTTTTGTAGAAGCATAGTGACATAAAGTCTTTATCCAAGTTAGCCATACATGCAGTACCCTCTACTGTCCAATTAGTGCTTGGAAGGTTTATCATTTTAGTGATTACACATTATTAATGCTGGCTTGATATTTATAAATTTGATATTCATTATTTATTTGAGAAAGAATTACAATGAGTAGAAATTACCTATTTTACAAAATAAAAATAATAGCCATATTTAATACTGTTCTTCTATGTTATCGATTTCTTCCTCTGGATTATCTGCCTCTTCTGAGATTACCTGCCCTACTTCACTCTCACTACATACACGCCCCTTCCAAAAAAGACATGTCCCTTTAGATTCAACAATACATTTGAAGATCATGGGATGAGCTAAAATATTATGTTCCATTACCTCTAAGTCATTGACTATCTGACCTTTTGATTTAGTTCCATCTCATCCCCTGATTCTGTTGAGCTTCTTCCATCTTCCTTTTTCTCTTTCTCCTTGAGACACCCTCACTTTTCTCCTCTTGCTCACTAGACATCTCAATGTTTGAGCCCACAACACTATACTCATCAGTTTGCGAGTTAGAGCCATTCTGATTTTTCCTTTTGAAAATTGCACCTTGTGTCATTTTACCCATTTGAGTTGAATTGTTCTCACTTAGTTCAGTATAACTGAACATGTTAGCTTCTTTTAATTGACCAATTTCTTCTAATGTGCCTTCAGACTCTTCAGATTGTATTGATTCTAAGCTGGTCAGTTCTGCCTGTGCTGATTGTTTCTTTATCTCTTCAGCCATATCTCTAGCTTGACCTGCATTTGTCCCATCATCAAATCTACTGTGCAAGATTTCTTGATTTTCCTTATAATGTAGTTTATTTGGTTTCACTTTATTATCTTTTAAATGAGATTCTTGTAATTCCAATTCTAATTGCTGATTTATTAATGAAGGATTGCTTGATGTTATTGTACATTTGTGGAATCCACTATAGCTTTTCCCACATTCTGTGCATAATCTTTTTGGACAGGCCCTAATTAAATGGGCAGTGTCCCTGCATTCATAACACAGGTTGAATTCCTCAAATTACTATGTATATCAGGCTTTTATTCTGCTCAAGAATAGATAATATATCCAGCAGACTGATACCTTTAGTCAACCTCATTGTAAATATTGCATTGTTGAATGGCAGCTGAATTCCTGCTCTTCTTTCCATTAGGAAAGTGAACCATTGAATAGATCCAAACTGTACTAATAGTCCCTGTGATTCATCTTTTCCAAATGTCACATGACAATTCTGCACCATAGCTGTTATCAATCTTGGTCTTTCCAGGTCAATTTTCACTAAATATTTTCCATTTAGAAACATTTGAGATCTTTTGAATCTTTCTTTGGCCAAATTGTTCTCAAATTCTAGTGTGACATATTTTTTGTTAGGATGATAGTAGACCCTTCTTATTGAATCAATGACATTTAAGTCCTTGATTAAGACAAATAGCTCACTTATTGGAAACATGAAAAGTTCACATTTTTTATTCATTGTGCTCAATGTTAAAGTATACTGATTCTGGAAGCTAAGAAAGGAATTAAATAATTTCTGAGGAATTCTATTATTAAATTCATCATTCACTGATTGAAAGTCTCCTGAGCTATGTTTGGCATAACCAAATGATGGTAAGTAAAGTTGTAGTGAGATGGAACTCTAATGGTACCATTTAGAAAACCAAACACATAAATTTCTAGATGTTTCCAGTCTCTATGATGCTACATCCTCTGATGAGCAGGAAATATTGTTGTAGGTGGTGTGACGTCTGAATTGGGGAATGCCAATTGATAATTCCTTCCTGCAATATGCTCATCAGAAAATAAAACCAACAAAGAGTGGTGTTGGTCAAACATCTGGTTATAATATATATATATAGTAATTGGAATATGTTACTGGCATTCCATATATTTATTTGGTTCTTGTGTTAATGTTCAAAAGGTACAAAAAATAAGCAATGTGAATTTAAAGCTTTATAATTTATCTTCAAATTAACTTGTACAATAACCAAAGTTAATCTTCAAATAACTCGTGTGGAAGCAAAATTTGTGTGATGGTGTAAGCCAATCATTATTAGGATGAATTTACATAATGATATGTGTTTTGGGGGAAAAGTTAATTTATCGATATACTTGGTTACATGATGATATATCAGTAGAAAGCTAATAATAATACATATGTTTTCTACTGATAATGACAATTTTTTTAAAAAAGATCCATTTCTAAGTAATGAATATGAGAGGTTAAAAATGAATTCAGTAAAATTTCTTAATTAAAATATTATAAATAAGAATCTTACAATTTAACTTTTATAATATCCTTTTCACATTATTGACTAAAATTATTTAATTTCTTTTCAGAACAATATAAATCACTCTAGATGGTGCTACAATCTAAACTCTTAGATTAATCTTAGTCTTCAAGTGTGTATTAGGTTCTAACTTAAAAACACATACTCATGCACATATTACATATGTGTATTAAAAAGAAAAGGAATTTCATTGATGCAAAGAATTTTAATAATTATATTCATTTAATGATTAAATAAATGTATAATGAATGTAATAAAATATGGAAGCTGCAATACATATGTTAAAGATAAGAAAAAAATTCCTAATTAATTTCAGTTTATCAATTTATCTAATTAAGTTAATAGGTTATTTTAATAAGCTTATTTAGTGAAGATTGATCAAGCGCACAGTAAAAATTAATTAAGCAAAAAATTAATATTTTTTTATTTATTTGCAATAATAATTTATTTACAAGAGTACATACATTTTACATTTATAGTAATAATACTATTTATTAAAATAAATACATTCATTCATTTAAATACAAGTCAAAATATATTTACACAAATAGAAATGTCCTTCTCCTACTAAGCCCTAGTTGCGCTTTTATGTAGAAGAAAATTTTTATAATGTTTTAAATATTTACATGAAATTTTAAACATAATATAAAATATGCAAATAAAACAATAACAACAAAGTACATTTTAATAATATATTAATTACATAATAAAAATATTTATTATATAGCATTAGGTACTCATATATTTTTGTATACTGTATACTAATTTTTTCCCTTTTCCCTCACTTTAATATATTTTTAATTTGTTTTTCTTTTATTTCCCTATAATATTGCTATCTTTTTAATTGAACAGGTCAATTATTAAATAATTTAGGGACATAATGATTTCTTACTCTAGTTCCATATTTATTACAATATTTTGGAAACTGTATGTATCTTTTCCTTAGATCCATTTCAATTGTTTTATATAAGGTTTATTAAAAGTACTATCAAAAATTTTTTTCTCTGTAATTATATAATCAAGAAGTTGATATAATAATAAAATATTACTTTTTTTTTTTCATATGTCATAGCATCGGCCGGGAGGCGAACCCACAACAACCGTCTGCAACCAACTGCTTGCTTGCAAGGCAGCTGCGCTGACCTCTCAGCTAAGAACGCTTGACAATAAAATATTACTTTCATATACACTTTTTCTTTATTGATATATTTTTCTTCTATTAGATCAATTATTTTTATTTTGCAGTAATGCTAATCTATTAATATTAGAAAAGCTTGCAAAACCACAAAGCATTATTCCATGTCTCAAGAAAGATTCACATAAAGATTTATATATAACAATAAGAATATTTAAAGAATATGCAAATAAATATTAAATCTCTAAATATACAACACAAAATTTTAATTCTTATGGCCATAAATTATTCAAAATCTTGATATTATTAAATAATAAAGCTTTTATAAGCTTATCTTGATTAGAAGCTCATATCAGTTTGTTATAGAACTATAGATAAAAAGTATTTTCACCAGAGTTGCTTTGCTTTCTGCAAAATGATTGCTAGGATCACTTTCATTTTTCAACTAAAAATATTCTGGATTGGCAGTTTCTCTGGATTCTTATAAAACTGTTGAGAAAATATTGATTTACTTTTCTATATGAGTAATTCTAATTAAAACTTCCTATTTCTTTATATTGCAATGATTCGATTTTAATGACAATTTTCTCTCATAGACAAATAGTTTTTTCAGGCTTCTTTGTCCTGCTCTAGATTTTGCATCCTGTTTACTTATTTGCAAGAGAAATGAAGAAATGAATTATCCATAGGGTGATGTTCTAGCCACTCATTCTGGATGAAACATTACAAAACTTTATAATTTTTGTAATATATGGAAAGATGGCAGTACAACTTATAATCTTCCCAACAATTGTAAATTTGAAACAAGCTGATTTTTATTTTAGATTAAATTCTTTTTTTATCAGTAAAGGTCTTTTCTATTTCAAGAGTAAGCTTTATATGTAATCATCTAAGTGGGTATTTTTAAAATACAATAATTACTTTTTCTAAAAATATAAGACTGATTATACAGGTTAGTAACACAACATTTCGAGTAGTATTATTCTCCACTCTTTGACAGAATAGCTCAGTTGGTAGAGTGTTTGCATTAAATTTCAATATTCAAGAATCTAAAGGTGTGAGTTCAACTTCTAAGCGAATGTTGTCACTGTGCATATAGGCCAGCAACACCTGAAAAAGAGTGGAGAATAATACTACTCGAAACGTTGTTTAATTACTAACCTGTATAAGACTGATTACATTGGTCAAACTTTATTATTTATATCTGACCATTTATTTTGTCAAGTTTATATTTTTTTAAATATATATAGTGTTTTATTATTTAAATAAGCAGTTTGATAAGCAACTTTATCAGTCTTTGAGCCTGTTTGCAGACTAATTGGCTCTTAAAAATAATTGCTTATTTCCCAAAATATATTCATTGACTTTTTAAATTAAATGCTTTATTTTTTAATAAAATATTTTAGATTTCATTAAATATTTCATTTAAGAACAAAAAGATTGTCATTTCATTATCATTTATAAATATTAATTCTTATTAAGCGCAATGCCAGCACCTAATACTTAAATAAGGTTATAACCTTAGTACATGTGCCTTGGGTGATAAATTTAGCACTCAAGGCACATGTACTAAGGTTATATATAGCCTTATTTAAATATATCATTTATAATGTAACAGTTCTTATTGATAATTCCCAGACAAGTCTACTAAAATGCAATTTAACTGATACTTTCTGTATCTTAAAATAACTTTATTTTGTAAATTCCATTAAGCAAATACACCGTTTTAAAGAATAACTTGTGTCTGTATAACATAGCAACCAATCTAAAGTGACAATATACAAATAAAAAACAGATATTACAAATAATTTTATATATCTTTTTTAATAGCATCACTTTTAAATGAATATGACCATCTTAACATGGAAACAAAAACAGTTGGAATATAAGTGAATTTTATCATGGCTGCACAAAACAATTCCTAAATATCCAAGAAGATTTTCATATATTACATTAAATTGATCTCAGAACTTGTTCATTGACATTTTGCAATAGTATCTTAAATTTTTGTCTGCTGCAAACTGCAACAACTCGCCTAATTGTAGTTTTCCCTTTATTCTAGATCAGATATATTCTTCCAATGAAAACAATTACTATTATAACTCATCTAAAGATCTTTGAGATAATTTTTATAAGATCAATAAAGTCAGCTTTTCCCATTAATATCACATTCAAGTTTTTTCTAAAATAGTTTTTTATGAAGTCTTTTACTATAAATTCATTTCATATACCAGTTCATTTAAGATGTGTCAATATAATGATAGATTCTACATCATTTCACTCTGAAAACTGAATAATATATTATTTTAGTTTTGCCATTGTATTTTAAGAATTTTTAGCAATCATTCTAAATAGAAATACTGTCTTGATCTTCCAATGCAAGGATGTTTATACCTCATTTCCACACAATAAACTTGGCAGAATGATTTAGTAATAATTATTTCAATGTTGCTGAAATTATGTCTTTAACATTGAATGCTACAATAGCAAATTGGACACACCTAAATTACCAACTTTGTTATTTCATTTAAAAAAACCAGCAAGATATATCAGCTGATTTATATGTTTAAGCTGATAACCATCCAAGCTTAATGTTTCAAAAAAATGTTATTGCTTTTTAGAATTATTAACACAAATCTCTAGGTATATTGAAAACATTAAGAAAATTATGTAGATTACTTTTGGGTTTATCAACAATGAGAATCTAGAAACCAAAAGTGAAGCTCTTGTTTTTCTGTTTATTCAGACCAAATTAAAATATATACTTAGAAACTATATTGCATCTTGATGCTCACTTTATAAAACAAGGCTTTTAACTGTTTCAAAAACTACTGACATAAGAGTATATTTCTATTTAGTTTAATGTCCCAGATTTACTACTACCAGCAATAACTTTTCTTCTCATCCATCATATGGAGGCTGTAAAATATAATTAAATTCTGGTAGACAGCTAATATCAAACACTGCAGCAATCTTTTTTAATCAAATGACTTGCCTAACTAATAAAAGCAATATATAAATTCAAGCATTTGCTTATAACTCTTTTTTTGCAACAAAAACATTATTGATGCAAATCATCTATTCAAAAAGATTTTAAAAGTAATTTTAGTGTAAGCCAATAAACATCACATGATCACCATTTCTTATGCTTGCTCTTAACTGTTATTAAAACAGACAAAACTCTATACATATTGCCACTCAGTGCAAGCCAGAGTAATCAATGGATGCCAGAAGGCTTGTGCATAAAATCTCCATCCAGAGCTTACTCATCCAATATCCCCAGACTAGTTTCGAAGGCCACAAGCCAGAAATTAGTCTGGGGATATTGGATGATTAGGCACTAGATGGGAATTTTATGCACAAGCCTTCTGGCATCCATTGATTATTCTGGCTTGCACTGAGTGGCAATATATATAGAGAGTTTTGCCTGTTTTAATTTTATTGTAGTGAATAGCAATGATATTTATTGAAGTTTTTTCTCTTATATTTTTATAATTTGGAGTCATCAAAGTATCTTAATATCATGGGATGCAACTTAATAGATCCACATAATCCAAAAAAAAAAAATCCAATAGTTTTGAAGTTTACACATCAATAGTGTAATTCTAAAACTCTTTCAAACATTTTATAAGAACCTGTAACCTTTTAATTTTTAAGTCATTTAACTTTATCAAATTGTATATTTGAATATTCTGCTCAAATTCTAAATATAAATACAGTATATCAATAAAAGCAAGCATCTAAATGTTTGTACCATTATTAAAAAATAATTCAAATATTTCTACCAACTGTTTGAGAAATAATTATCGTGTAAAAATGTGTCTTACACTGATTTATTATAATTATTGTATAGTTTTTCAGATTGATATATTACTATCAAAAACGATTTTAAAAAATGACAATAATTTACAAATGACTATAGTTGCAGTTTTAATCCACTAATTATTCTTAAGGGTTTTTTGTTTTTTACCAGCCTTAGAAGTTTTTCTTTTAAATCAATCTCTTATTTATGAAGCTCAAAACTTATTTGGGTGTCAAGCATTGGTGGCCGAGGGATCAGCACAGCTGCCTTACAAGCAGTTGTCACGGGTTCACTTCTCGACCGATGCTTTGACACATGGGAAAAAAAAACTTATTTGGGTGTCAAGCATTGGTGGCCGAGTGGTCAGCACAGTTGCCTTACATGCAGTTGTCCCAGGTTCGCTTTCTGGCTGATACTTTGATACATGGGAAAAAACAACTCATTTGGGTGTACCTTCTTCCATGAAAAGAATGTCATAATTTTTTTAAAATCAAGTTACTATTAATAATATAGCCATTGATAGAGAACCAAAAAATATGTTTATTTTTGGGAAAGTTCAAGAATAAACTTAATTCAACCCAAAAAAACTCTTTTAAGGAAAATTTCACAGCTCAATTATATAACTTAGCTTATCAATATATCTGGGATAGCACTTAGTTTTTAATGTCACTAACAATTTAGCTTTGGAGACCACTAATCTATTATTTATCTAATCATTTTGTACCCATAAATAATCTGGTAGCATAACTCATTTTGAAGTGTGAAATTTTACTATAATATACTCCATAAGATGTCATAGATTTTAACGAGAATGCATTCAAATTTTATAATTTGTTTTGCTTTAACAAAGCTAATAATAATAGTCAATTCATAGATTGATCAAAAACATGGTAACCATAAGTGAATCAAATTTATAAGGCAATACTATTATTTTCATAAAATAACTGTAAATTATTGTACATTTATAAAATGTGACAACCAGAGCAGAAAAATTCAAAAAATATTAAATTCTAATAATATTTTGCTAAGCACTTTTGGTACTGTATGCCAGATTTATGGCAACATATTGGAACTGAATGGTTAATCTTTCAGTGCATGCTCAGTGGAACACTAGCATTATGCTGATTGATAACATTATTTGACTTAGCAATAAACCAAACCTCTTTCAACTTCCTCTTTCTAGTGTCTGATTCATTACAAACAGTACTTGATATTTTGAGGATAAAATTCATGCTCACAAATATTTTCATGATTTGAAAAAACAGAATTAATTTTAGATTTTTTAGATTGATAAACATGCTTTTGCAATCACAATATATTAGCCTTCATTTCACCATAATAAATAGGATTACAACCAATTTCTCTGCAGGCAATTGAATAAACCACTTCACATTTATTCATTTCTTCCACACTATCCTTTGAATTATTTATTAGTCTATTTAAACACAAAGGTGAACAGAATCCTATATTATAATCTTAATCAATTATACTTTTTAACTTCATACTTACAAACATAAGCCAAAGAAATCTACTTTTTGTCTATTTTATTTTTTATATTCACTTTATATTTAAATTTTACTTTATTAATATGACTGTGTATATACACTCATAAACACAAAGATAGTTTATTCATTGATATATATATATATATATATTAAATACTGCCGCTATACTATTAATAATAAATAAAATAAATATTCATATAATAATACAATACTAGCCAAAAAACAAACTAAACTTTATTAAAATTCTTCCACAACCATGATTTTATCTATTCCCAAATAGAACTTTTCAAGTGAAATTCAACTAAACCTATATATACAAACAAAATAATCTTCCCATCAGTTACTTCATAATTCTTGTAGTTGTCATAAAATTTATATAGGCCCAAGTAAATTGAGTCTTAATGAAATATTTAAAGTTCATATAATAACTCAGCTTTGTATATTCATGAACTGAATACAGGTCATCAAATATTTTTTGACAATGCAGAGGTTATCTTTTATGAAAAAGTGAATTGAAAAGAGAAATATTGATGATGAAATATTTTGAATCTGATACCATAAATCTCTTGAAGACATCTTTTGATATGAAAGGAAGTTGGGTTTTGAAGTGAATGATGGAAGGCTAAAGGAAGTTAGTTGTTGAAGTGAATGATGGGAAGAGTATTTTGTTTTGTATATATATTGTATGTTTAGTTGAATTTCACTTGAGAAGGTCTATTTGTTAATAGATGAAACCAAGGTTGTTGAAGAATTTTAGTAAAGTTTAGTTCGTTTTTTTGACTAGCATTATAATGTTATATGAATATTTATTATATATATATATTCAAATGATTATTAATAATACAGTTTTGTCAATCTATATACAAAATTTATATATAAAGACATAACTTTCTGCATCTATTGTTCTAACAAAATGTTTATTTTATGCTCCCATATAATAAGAAAATGTAGTAGATAGATTTATTAGAAGCAGTTGTCCCGGGTTAGTGAGTTTGCTTCCCGGCTGATGCTATGACACATGAGAAAAAAATTTAAATATAAATGTATTGGCTGACACTTTAAATTTTGTCTATTTGTTTCAGTGTTTATCTGTTTGTTTCAGAAATACAAACTTTTCATTAAAACTGCAACAAAGTTTTATATTTACATATATATTACAATGAAGATTTTTTACACTTAAAGAAATTTTTGAAAAATACCATGTATCAGTTCTTCATGTTGAGTAATTCCTATGATCAGCAATAAAAAAAATGTGTGCATTTAAAATCTTTAAAAATATGCCTATTCATAGACACATAATCTTTCTCTGCATAAATAAGCTGACAATGTTTTGATAGAAATCCCACAACTATGATGTCGCATAAATAAGCTGACAATGTTTTGATAGAAATTCCACAACTATGATGTCCTGAAGAAATGTGTTTTAATATTAAAACTAAATGTAAATTAAAGTCTTTTTACTTTATTTTTATCAGGTAATTGTCCAATCATAGAAAACAGGTAATAGTTTTTATATTTTTGTTTTGTGGATAACTGGCATTTTAAACTGTTAATGGCAAGAAAGATAGAATACTGAATTTAAAAAGTGAAAAGTATTGTCTCCTCACATTTGTGTAAACATAGATCCCTTCAAAATTTCAGCATACTTACAGTTTGCAAATCATGTTTTCAATCTACTTAGTTTTTGGTGTTATCAAAATCAGCGATATGGTTAATATCTAAAAAATGTGTAATAAAACTTTATATAATTGACTTTTGACTGAAAACATTTTTGTGCTATCTAATTCTTGCATAAAAATATCTATCCCACTAACACACATAGTTTCTTGAGCATTGAAACATAAAATTTCATAGAAGCCTTGATGTTCTAAAACTAATTGGTCTTAATGTTTTTGGCTTTTTTCAAATAGAAAAGGTCTTAAAATTGAAACTAAACAATCAGCTACCGATCTTATCAATGAATCCTTTAGTTTAAGACAAAATTACTCTCCATTCAGACAAATATTTTTCAATTTCACTATGTTTTTTTTGTCAATAATACTGTATAAAATATATGTTTATTATAACTATTAGGGAGCAGAATCTTCAGTTGCTCTCTCATCAAATGATTTTAACCAAAAAAATATATGATCAAAATGATGGTGAACATTAAACTTTGTGTGGGTAGATCTTCTGAAAACAGAATGTAACTCAGTTACCATTAAGCTTCTAATAATTAAAATATCTAGGAAAAAATAGTTCTTTTTTAAAATTTCCATGATATATATAAATATAAACATTCATAGCAATTAATATTATGTAATATTTCAAGATTAATACTCTAACTACTGGTTTATTAAGTAAACAAAATGCTCTCAATTCAAACCACAAGACAAAATATTCTTTTTATCCAAACAGTTTTGTCTTGGGCTTTGAATTGAGAGTATTTCATTTACTTAATAACCCAGTAGTGGCATCATAAGCAATTACTAGCCAGCTCATTACATAAGAAAAAACAACTAAAAAGAACAAAAATTAAAAATAAGTTTTTAATGCCTATACACTGTATATAAACTAATTTAATAACTACAAAAACTTTTGCATATATATCATATTCTGTTTAATGGATATATTGTGATTCTGTTTGTTTTTAATTTTTTCTCATATGTCATAGCATCGGCCGGGAGGCGAATCCGCAACAACAGTCTGCAACCAACTGCTTGCTTGCAAGGCTGCTGCGCTGACTTCTTGGCTAACAACGCCTGATTTTTTTCCATAGTAAATTCTTCTTTTTGAAAGACTTTAATCCCTTGCACAATTGTATCTCTTATTCTATTTTTTATCAATCTTTAGCATATCTCTTTAGAATGTTGAAATAATCTTTAAAATGTACACCTGATCTCTGACTTCCAGAAAAACAAAAATATTTTTTAAGCAAGACTGTTATTTTTCTTTCATATATTCAATGCAATAAACACAATTATTATAATAGATTATATTAAATCATATACTGGGCTTTAATTGCATTAAATATCTTGATAGCATTTGTATAAGTTATTTTAATATATACTTTTTCTTACAGGATTATTCAAGAAAATTCTAAGAGTGAATATCATTCATAGAATTGATTGCTTTTTGATCAATTTAAAGAAGAGAAGTTATTCTTCATATAAAAATAATCCCCAGGCTCTTTTCGAAAAATGTATTTAGGTATTTTGACAACAAATTTAATATAAGAAAGGATTCTATTTTATTTTGATGCCAAAAGTAGTTGACTCATTGCCACCTCTGTGGAACTGGGCTTGGAGATAAATACAAGTTGGGCTTATTGACAATCATCTGCGTAAACGTTATTCAAGACTATTTACTTAATAAGTGGCAGAAATCTTGGATGTAAATCTTTGGTAATATATTTAATATCTAATTTTATTTTAAAAACATTATAGAATATTTAACATTGTATTAGAAAACAAAAACCTTTGATTTATTTTCAAATAGAATATTCACATAATTATATCAACATTTTCTTTTTTATATACATTTTTTTTTTATCATTTTAAAAATTTCCATTTTAGTTGTTATTGTAAAGAAATTTTATTATACTGTTTTGATTTCTCCTGCAGAGAATACCTACATGGTAAAAGAAAATCTGTTTTCATATAAAAAGAAATATATTTGTTGATGTAATGTCAGTCTGTTATCCAATAGTAAGTGTTGTTTTCATAAATATTTAATAATACATTTTTATCTATTATTTTTTCAAATAAAATAAAATATCAAATATTTTGTGAACTTAAGTAATTCTAGGATGGAATAAATATAGAATTTGATTTGAAAACTCATTTATTTGCAAAATATTTATATTAGCATAGGAAATACTGAGCATTATTATTAACTTAGAAATATTGTATTGTAATATAGGGGATTTGAACACAGACTTTCAAGTTCCCTTCAACTATCCACTCTATCTCATACAAACGATACACACGAACACACACATGTAAAAAAAGATAAATGATCTCCAGTGTTCATATTTCGTGCTCAACCAGCACTCATCAGTTGGTTAAGATCATATCTCTCATGCACATACGTAATCAGTTGCCAGTTTGTATTAAGATAGCAATCGACTTCACCCTCCACCTTTTCAGCCATTCATGCCATTGAAAATCTGGACCAACGGATGAGTGTTGGTGCTGCACAAAATGCATATATTGAAGATCATTTATCTTTTTCACATGTGTATGGTTATGTTTATTGGTTGTACAAGATAGAGTGGATAACCAAAGGGAACTTGAAAGGCTGTATTTAAATCCCCTATATTACATCTAAACCCCAAGCACATAAATTATATTTATATTCAAATATTATATTGCTAAAATAATTTTTTTTAATAAAAAAGCAATTTTGACATACACATAGTGTTTTTTTTTATTAAGCATGTTCTGAAATTAAAGTTATAGGGTGGGAAAGCTAAACCAGTAATAAAAATGATACATAGTTAATCAAATAGTTTGCCATTTGAGAAGTCATATGATGTTTGAACAGCAGATAAAACAGACTTAGTGACTTTTGGCTCTTTAATCCATCATTTATAATTATACTTAACTGTTAACATTAAATAATAATTTTATTTAGGCTAAACAAGGTTACATTATCTCAAAATATAAATAGATCACCATGCATTACAATTGCGTATTAGATAAATCTGGTATTAGTCCATATGGTTTGAAGCTGATTGATGTTGAGATAGTCCTTGTGATATAAAGTTCATAGGTGTAGGGAATAGCTTCCATGTCTCCTCATAAATGAATTTTGATGATAGTAGTTTATCTCTTTGTTTTATCTTTTGGATTGATTGTATAAAGCACAATCTTTCATCAGGGGGAGGCTGCGAATACATTTTCTTGCACCTCGCATACCAGATTGAATATGTGAAAAAAATTGACATTCTAATGAATGGAAATTGTTTTTTTTAATGCAGTCTTGTAATGGTATAATGAAATAATAGTCTACCTTTATGAACCAAATAATAATAGATCTTATTGTTCCAAGTTCATTGCATGAATTGATGATATGATAGTATGTCTGCAGTTTGAGCATACTGGGTCGACTTTGATGACATGCCATTTAAAGTACAGGAACCACAATGTAGGCATGGCATCCAGGTTAATTTTAATGATAAAGTCAAAATATTTGGGTTCTATCATTAAAATTAATCTGCATGCCATGCCTACTTAACTGTTCAAGAATAAAAACAATAATATTGATGACTCAGATGTTGTTTTGACTCACAATTCAATCCGGCAAAATATTTAAAGTAAAATAAAGAACCTTTAAACTTTAAATAAGTGGCTTGGAAGTTTACAAGGTATCCAAGTGCTAGAAGTAGCAAAACTAGAATTCATATAAAGACATTTTGATCCAGATTCTGACACTTCATCTCTGCATTAAACCCTGCAGGGCTAACAAAAGGGGTGGCCTAAATTTTCCTTCTATACATTAAGATTGTTTTTATTATAAAATAGATAAATAGAATAAAACATGCCATCTAAAATTATACAAATTACCTATGTAATATATCAAAATAATAATTTTTCTCACTCAATGAGGACGCGCATCTCGGACTTACAAGCAAAGACTTTTCTTGGCCTGGACTACACACCCTCTCCATATTCCTTTCCCCTTTCATATGTATCCCTTCCCTTTCACCACATTGCTCCTGAATTTCATTTCACTGTGTAATCATTTCATTGTAAACCTTTTTTTTAACTATTGTGTATTTGTTTTTTTGATGAATAAATCTTCGTCACTGAGAAAAAAAAGTATATGGTATTAATGAAAATATTTGTGCTAATTTAATATTTTTTAATTCTGTCCAACAATTTATTTAAATTAACAAATCATATGGATAAACATGTGATTTGAAAATTGCTATAAAAAGAACAAGTTGTAATTCAAACTGAATAATCCTTCAAAACTTTTTCATGTCAAATCTTTCAATTTGAAATTTTATAGAAAACCTTGTCAAATATCCAGTATTATACATTTAGATAGATTATCACTAAAAGATGATGACCTTATATCAATTGATATTTCCATTCATTGATGTAGAAATATTATCTCCATCACTGACAGGGAAAGTTTAGAATTTTGCAGGTGTTGAGCTTATGATCTACCATAAATTTTTTAGAAGAGTTCTATTCACTCTTTTGCAAGTCATTTATTGTAGCTTGATTAATCAATGGGTCTAATTAGATAATATATTATATTCATAACCCAGATAAATGTATGGCTTATGTCTTTTGTCAATTGGATATTGGGATGTAATAAACTTCCAATTCTAGCCAAAAAATGACAGATCTCTTCATTAAAATATTTGTACCCCAACCACATAAATATCAATCTGTTTTACAGGATACCTATTCCCAAAAATTATTTTTAAATATAATTTTAAATAGATGAGAAATATAAGTTAGGAAATAATTCAAGATTATTTTTAATTAGCATAAGAATGAATTGTCTTTAAGTCTATTCTTACAGAAGACTATATTCAAAAAACAAAGTATTTCCCTGTTGTTCAGATTTAAAAAATGAGCATTTTGTCCTCATTGGATTAGAAGTAAGTACTCAATTTTTGGGAAAAAAATTGAAAGTTTTCTTACTTCTATCTTTTTAAAAAGATATATTTTATGAAGTTAAAGCATGTTCTCATCGAGAGGTCAGTGGCAGCTGCTTTACAAGCAGTTGTCCCAGGTTAGCAGGTTCACTTCCCGGCTGATGCTATGACACATGAGAAAAAAAAATCATTTTCTGCATTCTATTTCTGGAAGATCACCAACAAATATATTAAGTAAAGTAAGTGAGAGAACAGAGCCCAGAGGTAGACCATTCTGTAAAATTGTGTCTTTACTATGAGAGTATTACTTGCATTTTTTATTGGAGAGTATTTTAGCAAATAAATTAATGGTTTTCTATTTTTAATGATTCTAAAGATTTAAAAAAAGACTATTATTTCAAACAGAATCAATAAATGAACTTAGGTCAATAGAGGTAGTGCCAGTTTTTAATTTATTTTGAACACTTTTCCATATGAGTTTTATAAATAAAACTTGATCACAACAGTTTTTTTCTATTCTCAACCCAGTTTATTCTGTAGGCTCTCAACTATTAAAAGGTATTTGCTCAAACAATTTTATAGGGAACTTAAAAAATAACATTAGGTGAAGATTTTTGTTTTGATCATTGTTAGATTTATTTAGTTTTAGGACTGCTCTAATTTTGTTTTAAAATCTAACTTTTGGAATACTTTCTGTATTAATGAAATTGCTGAATAGTTTTCTTAACTACACTGACTTTAGATCATAATTTTTTTTAGAAACTGTGAAATAATACTTTCTGGTAGTCAAATGAAGTTTTTAGGTCTATTTTAAGTTTTCATTAAATTTGTAGATTATAAAAAAGTATTCTACATGTATTTATGCAGTGATATGGAACATCAAGAAGTATATTCAGAAGATTGTAAATTTCTGAAGAAAATTAGCAATAGTAATTAAATTACATAGTGGAACTAAGAAAATTAACATTTGTAAAAATATTGCAACAGGATAATCCCATCTCTCCACAACTTTATTTAGCTGTTTTAATGAAAATATTTTGCAAGTATAGGATTTTTCATATCTGCACTCCAATATGCAATACCTAGGGGGTTTGAACTCAGACTTTTACATGTCCCTCCACTATCCACACTATCTCATATTGCTGACGTACATATCACACACACGTTGAACAGATAAATAATCACCAATATATATATATATATTTCATGCTAAACCAGCACTTGTCAATTGGGCTAGATTATCATCTCCACACATATATACAATCAATGCTCAGATTATATTAAAATAGCCAATCTTCATACTTTAATGGACAGGCTTCAATCCACTCCACCCCACAACTCTTCAGCCCTCCATTTCACTGAAAATCTGATAATGGAATGCTCAAAGCCCTTATAATAATAAATTAGAGGTTATTTATTTATTTATTTATTGGATGGATTGCTTTTGGCAGCTTAATTATTAGCAAAATGTTATAAAGGATCTGCAGAGATTCCAGGTGGTAAATAGATTAACCATTGATTTTATTAAAACTTTAAATTCTGTCACAGTAACCATAGATTTGACATTCATTGTCTAAGGTAGTTCATAGTTTGTATTTTCCCACATTTACAAGATCTGTGGCTGATAAATTTCATTTATGAAGCAACTAAGCATAATAACCATGAATTGTTCTGAATTCATTTATTTCCAGTAATAACATTCTCAGAATGCTGATGACACTACTTGAAGTTGTGATGCAAATACTTTATGAGTAATTTCTTAGCACTAACATATTCCTGCAATATTACTGCAGTGACTTCTTACAATTGGCCCAAAAGTGTTCCCATGGCTCAGTATCATTTTAAATTCAACATTCACCAATATCTATGATATCAGATCTTTATATTATACAGCAAAATTATACATTGGTTACTTTTTTTGATGGTTTCACTTCTCTTATCCAACTAAATCTCAAACTAAAATTCAACTCAACTCAATTAAAATAGTCTATCAATAAATCTCTTTATATACACTTCCAAATTATTATCAAAATAACCAGGTTTTGTTTTTTCTATTTAAAAATATATCGCATTAAAATTCATAAGCAACAAAATTAATTAACTTACTACAATTAAAGATGATTAGCTTTCTAATAAAAAAAATATATAAAAACACAAAATTATAAAATCAAAAAACAAAATTTGATATATTAATTATATTTATACCATCTTTTAGATATATCATTTTGTTATTATTATAACCACATCATGATCCTCTATCTCTTGATAGTGGCATTTGTTTAAATAAAGTTGAAAGACAAAATGTAAGTAGATTAAAAATGCCATCTAACATTTCGGCCATTATATTATATAAGAAATAATCTTGAAACTAGATAAAACATAATTATGTATTGTAAGAAATATGTGTTTTAATATCAAAAAATCATGCTTACAAAAGAATGTTATGACCTGCTTACATTAATATAAATATATATTTACACACACACATATATATGGTAATTGATGTTAAGTTTTATGTAACTTGATAATTTGTGAGAAATATTCAGTATACTTATATTTTTACATATACACATTAAACTCATACTTACAATCAAAATTTATTACAAAGAAATAAATCATAATTCATAAAGAGATCAATGACTTACTTAATCACCAAAATTGACAAATTGAGTTTCAGTAGGAACTTTTAGCTCTTCATTTCCTCACATTATCATTGTCCTAATTTTTACTATGATCATTATAATGAAAATTGCTAGCATGAAATTTTGCATATACAGTATATATATATATATCTGTATTCTGAGTGTAAGATCTCATTGAAAAAATTAAAAGACTGAAGTGGAGTTGGGCTGGACATATTGCTAGAAGAAATGATAATAAACTGGATTCCAAGAGATTGTAAAAGACCCAGAAAGAGACCACATGTGAGATGGATGGATGAAATAAGAAAGTGTGCATGGGGTGATGTGGAGAAGAGAAGCTAAAGATCAGAAAAGATGGATTGAACTTGGAGAGACCTTCATCCTGCAGTGGATTGATAATGGTTGATGATGATGATGATGATGATGATTCTGAGTGTGTTACTATGCATATAACATGTACATCTACGTCTAACGGAATTTATTCAGTTCATTATTCTTCAAAATAGCATTTTAATATTGATTAAATTTTATTTGACTTTAGAATATCAGAATAAAAAAAAATCTTAATGACTTCGTTCATTAATAATAAATTCTGCTTTATTAACATTCTTTTATTTTTTAAAGACATAAAACAAAATTTAATTTTAGAAAAATATTTTAAAATTAGTATTTATAAATAGAATAAAATAATATACATATAATAAATTTAATAAAAGTTTTTAAAAAAATAAGTAATTATGACTATATATATATAAGAGTATAATAATGTGTGATAGATATAAATATTTCTATCAATAAATACAATATACAGATTATTTTATAATCAATTTTATGAAGATTATTTGAATTAATTTTATGAGTAATTTAAAAATAGTGTACAGCTAAAGATAAATTAATTAAAGTGGTAAAATATAGGATTAGAATCCAGATAGAAAGGTTATTAAGTTTGTTTTTTAAATATTTGATTAATTCTAATGTGTTACATAAATTATTTATATTATTTTAGAACAAAAAAAAACATTTTAGCTATTTAATTTTTAACTTTGGATTCCAATTTCTCATTGATAAAAGCAAAGTCTAGGAATGGATATTAAATTGCAAACATCCAGTAATAAATAACTCAAGCGTTTAAAATACAAAGAAAAGAATTGACTCAAGATATCACTCTATTTTGTAATCAGTATTTTTTAATGACACTCAACTTTATGAAAAATCTTTAATTGAAATATGAATATAATTTATTTTAATTTTGATTCTCAAAAACTTCTACAATCTACTGAATTAAAACAAGCAAAACTCACTATACATATTGTCACACACAGCAAGCTAGAGTAATCAATGGATGCCAGAAGGCTTGTGCATAAAATCCCCATCTAGTGCTTATTCATCCAATATCCCCAGACTAGTTTCTGGCTTGTGGCCTTCATCAGTGAGGAGCTTTGGATATGAGAGCACTGCACCTAGATCTTAGGATCTACTGAATTAAATATGGACATCTTCAACTGGGGGGTGGGATTAATTATATAATTATATCTGCAGCTATTTTAATATAGTAAGTATTCAAATGAAATTTACTCAGATATTTAAGCGTCATATTTATCCATAAATGTTTCAAAGTAGAATAGAAAAATAAGACTATTTATTACTTTAACTGTACTATTAGCACTTGAAAATAAAATAATTAAAATTAGATTAATATAGACTGCATTTAAAAATTTAATATATTAATAAAAATTCATTCTCAAGAAGAGACAGCAAGGAATCAAGAAAATTCATTAATTATTATAACTTTAATCTTTTGAATATAAAAACATCAGTTCTAAAAACAAAAATAAAAAAAATTAAACAATGCTTTAAATAAACAAAATAATTTTCTTAAGTTTTTTTAAAAATAAAAGCACAGGTCAAAGAATATTAAATTTAAAATATTAAATTGTAATTATTGCTTAATAAGAAACCCATAAAACTGAGAGAAAGTATAATTATTTTTATAAATGTGCACTTCATATTTTTAATTTTGGTTTATAAGACCAAGAATATTGTACATACTTAAAAGCATTTCTGTAAAGGAAAGTGTTTTTTAATATTTTTTTTTATTTTTAGTTTAGTATAATAATAGAAATTATGAATGATAAAAGTTTAAATATAAGTTAGATAGTATAAAGAGAGTTGAATCCCATATAAAATTTAAATTTTTTGCTAAAATTGTTTGAAACGTCTACAAATATATATTAATAAAAGAAATACAAATGTATGCAAAATTTCAACTAGATTGGAAATGGGTGAAAATTGAGTTACAAGACTTCACAGACAGACAGACAAAAAAACAACAGAGTAAATTAAATAAAATTCTCAATGAAGTAAGCATTTAAAAGCTTTACTTTTAAAGTGAAATCATTTTACTTCCATCTAAAATCTTATATATTTTAAAATATTTAAAAGTATATTACTATATACTTACGAATTTAAAATAATACCAAAAGTTTTAATAACAAATTCATTATTTATACATTCTATATATAAACATAGTCCACAAAAGTGAAGAAGAAAGAGGATTCATTTACTAGTAAATATATTGTGATATATTTAATTGTTGTGAATAACAAATTGTTTATTTAAAGAGAACCAAGTTTAAAGTCAGCTTAAACTTTGAGAACTCCATTTGTTATCATATTTTTTCAATACTATTATTTTCATTAAAGAAATAATATTTTATATGAAATCTGTGGTTTTAATTTCTCCTTATTTGTAAAAATGAAAATACTTAATTGTAAATTATTAGAGAAAAAATATAGTTAGTAATAAATTTGGCTGAACGTTTTCGAGGAACCGTGCCTCATACTCATAGCCTTCGTGAAAATGTACTTGATATATGTAAATGAGAATATTCAAATGAGTTACTGTTAAGTAGCCCATTTTTTCGAAATGTCGAAGCACGTGTCTCTTCTGTTGATTGCATGGATGTCTCTGTTAATGTAGAATGCCTCTTTTATCTTTCTCCTGTAGTCGTTTGGTTCTGAGCATAAAATAACGGGATTAGCGGGTATGAAATTGTGCCCTGATTGTTTAGTATGTTCAAAAAATGCAGAAGTTGTACTGCTGTTCGTTTGGGCTCTATTGAAGGTGTACCGATGTTGAGCCAACCTGGTGTTAATTGTGGCTTTCGTTTCCCCCATAATATGTGGCGTGGCATCCGGCCTGGGGGCAGGAAATGGAGTACACCACATGTGGGGTGAGCGCTGGATCAATGTAATCTTTGGAGTTATTGATCAACCTATTAGTGTTGGGTGGAGTTCTGAATATTATGCTGAATTTGTTGCTTAAGGTTTTCGTTAGTTTATTGGATATTTTAGGGATGTAGGGGACCGTTATTCTGGGTAGATTGGTGCGAGGCAATTTATCATCTATTGTGCTGTTAAATTTCATGACTTTCCTCCTAATAGTTTTGTATTTGAATCCTGCTGCTAGTAGGTCTTTAATGTAATTGTTTACATTTTCCTTCCTATGTGCTTCATATTTACACAAATGATGGTTTCTAAACAGAAATGCTTTGAGACCTGCGAATTTGTGCGATGCGGGTGATTTAGAATTAGGATGGATGCAGCTTCGGATTTCAAATGGTTTAACAAGCATTTTGTAATCTATTGCGTGGCGGTCTCTTGACAAGGAAAGATCAAGATATTTGAGTTCGTTATTGTTTTCATATATGATAGAGAAAAATAGTTTAGTTGTGCTTTGTAATTCGCGTTGTATATTTAAAATATTATTTTTAGATGCCATAATGAAAATATCATCTACATATCGTATATATATGAAGTCATAAATATTGAAACAGAATTGAAAATATCATCTACATATCGTATATATATGAAATCATAAATATTGAAACAGAATTAAATTTTAAATATTTATATTTATCAGTTAAGCTTTGTATTATTCATTACTCTGCGTAGCAAAGTAAAAATAAATTAATATGTTAATTAAACATCTTTCCAGATAAAAATTGTAATATTACCATATGTTTGAGACATAGAAAATGCAATATCAAAGGACTGTCATCTTCAAAGAATATAGTAAGAAATATTTGCTATTCATTTCAAAAAGGAATATATTTTCTTTATTATTTTAAATAAAAATAGAGATTTTGTAACATTGTGTGTATTGAATTTTGTAAAATATGCATAGTATGTTCTTTCAATGCAAGTCATTTTTAATTTTGAAATCCATTGTGAAGAGCTAGCATATTGGTATAAATTTTATTATTAAGACACTATGTGTGAAAGAATTTATTAAGTTAACTTTGAAAATATTATTTAAAATATGTTTGTATTATAAACAATGAGGATTGCCAATTCCTCAACAAGCTTTGTGGTAAATGCTTAGCCAGAGAAAGCATTTAAAATATCTCGGTCAGGAACCCCCCCCCCGAAACCCCTGACCATGGTTTCGTGCATTGGCAACCCAACCCAAAGCCAGCATTTATCTAAAAGTTATCTATTGAGTTGAAAATCTGAAATTTCCAGACACCTACATGTTTTCAAACCCAGCTATCCAACTCAAATAGCTATATGGGGCTGATAGATCTTCAGCTATACCATATATTAGTAGCATGAAACCATGGTCAGGGGTTTAAGGGAAGGTTCCTGATAGAGATATTTCAAATTCATTCTCTGGCTAAGCATTTATCACAAAGCTTGTTGAGGAATTGGCAATCCTCATTGTTTATAACTTACAAGCTTAAGAGAATAGGGTCATGTGATCTATGACTCTTATTTTGATTAAGTTTGTATTATATTTTATTGTTTGAGATAAAATATTTTATTGAAAGGATTCAATTTAAATTGTGAAGATAAATAATGGGCCAATTTTTAATGAATATTTATTTTAATATTTATGATTTTACATTTAGTATCAGATAAATGTATTTAATTTCAATATTTAATTCAATTTTTTTCATTTAAACAAACTAGTTTCAAAAAAAGAACACATTTAAAGTAATTAAATAAGCTTAAATACAAATCAGCAATACAGATTTTACATGTGTTTTTCTGAAGGTTTGTGATGATGGTGTTCTATCTGGATTTTTATATTGGACTATTTCCATCATCTAATATGTGTGTTGAATGTCTTTAGAAAAGTTTAATTATAGTTAAATATTCCAAATGCATTCAACTGTTAGTAATATCACAGCAAACAGGTTAATATATGCACCAACTGTAAGTAATATCACAGCAAACAGGTTAGTATATGCACTAACTGTTAATAATATCACAGCAAACAGGTTAGTATATGTACAATGTTTCAAAAGGTATTTTTCTCCCCTCTTCTTCAGGTGTTGCTGGCCTGACCAGTGACAGTACTAGCATGGGATTCGAACCTGGGTTCTTAGATTCTTGATTTATTGAATTTTAAGGTAATGCTCTAACCAACTGAGCCATCCTGCCAAAGGCAACAGTATGTAGTAATTTCATATACTTATCTATGACGTTCCTCCTGATTTCTCCACTTTTTCCTCAGAGCAAAGTTGATTAGTGGTTTCCATACATTATGTATAGTCACACTAGGTTGGCTTATGGGATTTTTTGCCATTGTCATGTGAGCAGCTTCTTTAAATTTTCTTCTTTGTACCTTTTCTTCTTTATCCAATATTTTTGTATTTTCCCAATCGAACGTATGTTCATTGGTCCATATATGGTCTGCTACCTTAGACACATCTGTTTTCTCTCTTGTAATCATCAGTTTATGTTCTTTCAAGAGCTTTTGAATGGGACGGCTGGTCTCACCAATATATGTTTTTTCACATTCACATGGTATTTCATAGATGCAGTTTTTTCTTTGCAGCATTTCATGTTTAGGTTTTGTAGATGTTAGAGTTCCTCATAGTGTGGTATGGCTCTGGACAGCTGTTCTGATGTTATATTGATTGCAGATTTTCCTTAATTTGTCTGCTATTTTTGGAATGTATGGATACACTACAGCGCCAATAATTGTCTTTCTCTTGATGGTTCTTTTTGTTCTTTATTTAATGTTTCCTTAATAACAGCTGATGGATAACCATTTTTCTTAAGAGTTTGTTCTATATAGATCTTTTCTTTTTCTAACTCACCAGTTTCTGAACAAACTTCTTTTGCTCTGTTCCACAGTGATAGTATAACTCCATGTGATTAGATGTATAGGCTAGGTATTTTCCTTTATGTGTAGGTTTTCGGTAAACTGTAGTTTTGATTTTGCCATGAGGGAGTTTTGTCACAAGAACATCTAAGAATGCCAATTTTTGTTCTTGTTCTGGTTCTTTTGTGAATTTAATTGAAGGGGATATGTTGTTGATGTGTGTCCAGAAAGTTTGTAGCAATGCTTCACCATACGACCATACAACAAATGTATCATTCACATAGCGAAGCCAATCTTTAGGGGGATAAGGAGTAGTTTTATGGCTGTGGTTTCAAGTTCTTCCATGTAAATATTGCTAATCAGGGGAGACAATGGTGAGCCCATAGCCATTCCTTGATTTTGTTGGAAGAATTCTGTGTTATATTGAAAGTACGTTGTTTTTATACAGAATGTTAATAGTTCCATTATGCTATCAATAGGAAGAGCTGTTCTGGTTTGTAAACTATTATCATCATTTAATCTTTTCCTTACAATAGACAATGCTTCTTCACATGGTACATTTGTGAATAAACTTTCCACATCAAAGCTTACCAGTAAGTCAGTTCTTTCAATTTTCATGTTCTTGATTAATTCTACAAATTGTCTAGAATCCCTGACAAATGATTGGGTCTTGCGTGCCAAAGGACTTAGAACTTTGAGAAAAAATCTTTCCAAATTCTGGCAAGGTGAATCTCTAGAACTAACAATAGGTCATAATGGAACATGATCCTTATGGATTTTAGGTAGACCATAAAGATGAGGAATTTTTCTGAAATATGATGTTGTTTTAATCTTTTCTGAATCCGATGCTTTCTGAGTAATGCTTGTAATTTTGTTTCCATACTTGGTATCAGATCTTTTGCCACTTTTCTATATTGGCCTGCTGTGACTAGAAACACAAAACATGGAGTTATACTATCACTGTGGAACAGAGCAAAAAAAGTTTGATCAGAAACTGGAGATTTGGAAAAAAAAATCTATATAGAACAAACTCTTAAGAAAAATGGTTATCCATCGGCTGTTATTAAGGAAACATTAAATAGAGAACAAAAAGAACCATCAAGAGAAAAGACAATTATTGGTACTGTAGTGTATCCATACATTCCAAAAATAGCATACAAATTAAGGAAAATCTGCAATCAATATAACATCAGAACAGCTTTCCAGAGCCATACCACACTACGAGGAATTCTAACATCTACAAAGCCTAAACTTGAAATGCTGCAAAGAAAAAACTGCATCTATGAAATACCATGTGAATGTGGAAGAACATATATTGGTGAGACCAGTCATCCAATTCAAAAGCTCTTGCAAGAACATAAACTGATGAATACAAGAGAGAAAACAGATGTGTCTAAGGTAGCAGACCATGTATGGACTAATGAACATACGTTCGATTGAGAAAATACAAAAATATTGGCTAAAGAAGAAAAGGTACAAAGAAGAAAATTTAAAGAAGCTGCTCACATGACAATGGCAAAAAATCCCATAACCAACCTAGTGTGACTATACATAATGTATGGAAACCACTAATCAAATTTGTTCTGAGGTAAAGGTGGAGAAATCAGGAGGAACCTTATAGATAAGTATATGAAATTACTACATACTGTTGCCTTTGGCAGGATGGCTCAGTTGGTTAGAGCATTACCTTAAAATTCAATAAATCAAGAATCTAAGGACCCAGGTTCGAATCCCATGCTAATACTGTCACTGGTAAGGACAGCAACACTTGAAGAAGAGGGGAGAAAAATACCTCTTGAAATGTTGTGCATATACTAACCTGTTTGCTGTGATATTATTAACAGTTAGTGCATATACTAACCTGATTGCTGTGATATTACTAACATTTGTTTGCTGTGATATTACTATCAGTTGGTGCATATACTAACCTGTTTGCTGTGATATTACTAACATTTGTTTGCTGTGATATTACTAACATTTGTTTGCTGTGATATTACTAACAGTTGGTGCATATACTAACCTGTTTGCTGTGATATTACTAACAGTTGAATGCATTTGGAATATTTAACTAAAATTAAACTTTTCTAAAGACATTCAACACATATTAGATGATGGAAATAGTCCAATATAAAAATACAGATTTTATATGTGTTTAAATGCAACTAAATCAACAACAATATTTTGCATTCTAGTAAATAGATGACTATATATAATATGAAAATAGTGTGTGATTATTTCTCCATGATTACATTTAGAACTTCAAAGTAATTTGCATTCTGATGTGATTGAACAACATGTTTATTAGCATGAACTTCTTTTGAAGTGAAGGGTTGCCTAATCTGTCTCAATATTTTGAATATTCATTATATTGATGTTAATGTAGTATTATTTAAGGAAGAGCTCATTTACCTTTTCTCTTTTGAAAGACAGTTATATTGCTGCCATGTTTGCTATTTCTTAGCTCTATAATCCCTGATTAAGAATAACAAATTATTTTGGAAATTATTTTTTTTTTAGAACATAAAGAAAATAAAACCCAGAGTGATACAATTTCTTCATGCACTTTAATACAAGTTACATATATAAGAATAATAGAATATATAAATATACCAAGGTATTAATATTTATATGAATTCACTCTCTTCTCAATTACATAAGTCCCACTCCACTGCTTTGGAATATAAGCCCCTTTCACTTAATACATACATAGTAATTAAACAACAAACAGAAGTCAATACATTACCTTTGCAGTGATTAAAATCTTTTAATCCTGCAAGCCTTTTAGGTGTTTTTAAATAATAATAAGATTGGTGTGATCTGTTTTAACCCTAGTCAGCTTCAGGAAACAAGATCCTGGGTAATAACGTGTTCCTCGCTGGTTTCTTCCGCTGCTTCTCCTGAACAATAAAGACAGAAAAAAATGCACTTCTTTTTCTGTTCCAGTCTTTTTATATTTTTTTGCTCTTTTATTTTTTTGGAGTAATAATATAGTTTATAAGGATCCGGGTGGATAATTTTATCAGTTCAATCTTTACTAAAACTTCCATTAGTAGTTAGCTGCTACAAATTGAATTTTCTCCATTTTCTGGTTTTATTTTTTTTTCTTTCTATAATTAGTTCCTGTTACAATATTTCAATTAAATATTTTATTTAATTAACATTACTTTCTTTCTTTTTAATATTAGTTTTATCTCTTCACATAATTTTAAACTACATACATTTTCAATTACTATAAGATATAAATCAGAAAACAAAAACTATCATCCAATTTTTTTTGGTATTCTAGTTTATTATCACAAAATATAGAGCAGCAAATGGAGACACCAACAGATTAGACAATTCAAGTTCATATTATATAATTACATTGTCGAATATTTCTTAAGAAACTGTACAATTGAGATGTAGTAAAATATAAATCTTCCCACCATTAAATACTAAACTCTGAATTCATCGAGTTTTAAACATATGCATCTCAATGTCCTAATATATCTTAGGTTTTATAATCAACCAATATATTCTGAACAATTGTTTTGCATAAAAAAACCTGTTAGTTAAAGAATGATATTTTCTCTATGATCATATTTAGAAAAGTTTAGTATATAAATGGTACTATTTTAATTAATTGAATGTCTCCATGTTATACTTATGTTAACATTCCCAAATATTGTTTTATTCTATATTTTCAACAATTTAGTTGCTATTACATATGAAAATATTACATCTACATTAATATCAGTAATTGTTTAACATATATACATAAAATTCAGTACATTAGCAAAAATGCACATTATATAATTCTAAAATTTTTGTGATTATATTTCAATGCTGTTAGTAAGCTACATTATGCAGAAAATAGACTATTACAATAATGTAAGAAAAATGAAAATAACATAATTTGTAAATAGTGTTATTATTTTCTAGTTGTTATATTAAAAATAGTGTTATTTTTATGTCTGGTTCAAGTATCATTTTAGATTTAGTTTTAAATTAATCTAAACACATCTTTGGTCTGATCTCTGGCCGAAAATTACTTTATTGTATCATTCTGATGCATGAAGATGGAGATCAAGCCAAGATTAACTTAGAATAAGACATACTCTTCCATTTATGATCAATAGGTGATAAGTTAATTACAGATACCTTGCATTTCTTTCTATTCAGTATAGATGTGTAGCTAGTAGAATTTAAATATTACATAAATGGTAATGTTAGGTGTAGTCAATGAATTGACCTCCCTATCCTAGATCATTGATAACCTGGAGATGGTCAATGTGATAAATATATAATATCAAAATAATTTAAATCTTTCCAAATAACTATCTTAATATCTCACAACAATAATCTGTTGTATGCATCTATATTTTTCATTCAATTTTAAATTACCATTTCCACCATAATATTTTCAGTCTATCTTCATCATTATCTTCTAGTATAAAATAAATTTTCCTTTTGTTTTTACAGTTTTTTATCTTCTTCATCCATTTTCATATTAATTGTATTTATTAACTTCATCTTTTTATCTTTTTTTAGCACTGTTTTTCAAAGCTTTCCTTGTGACTGCTTTTTTATAATTTTAATTTGTTTACAATTGTAAGTTAATGATATGTCATTTAATTAATAATTCATATGATGAAAATAATAAAAAATATAATTATTTTCAACACATACATTATTTGTTTACACATATGACATTTAATTTATGAATAACACTGTAATAATATACTTATAGTTTTACTTTACATAACAAGAATTGCTTGTTTGCAGGTTTATTTTTATGATTCTTGACATTCACATTAATATTTATTATCCTCAGCTGTTATTATTTTATCTGTGTTTATTTTATTTTAAAATCATTAAAATACTAAAATGAAAAACTGATGAATTAAAATTATTTTTATTATTCATAAAATAATATAATTTTTTTTTCTCATATGTCATAGTATCGGCCGGGAGGCGAACCCACAACCGTCTGCAACCAACTACTTGCTTGCAAGGCGGCTGCGATGACCTCTCGGCTAACAACGCTTGACAATATAAATTTAATCTTAAGTTAAAATAGGCAAAACTCACTATATGTATTGCCGACACAGCAAGCTAGAGTAATCAATGGATGCCAGAAGGCTTGTGCATAAAATCCCCATCTAGTGCCTACTCATCCAATATCCCCAGACTAGTACTATACATTTTTTTAGTAAAAGCATTTGAACAGTATTCATAAAAGTTTAAAACATATATATATTAGTATTCATAATAAAATTCTGATCACATAGTCTAAACAAATTTATATACTAAAATATAGTGCCTAGATATTAAATTACCTGTTCCAGGTGTTGTTAGTAGAAAGACGCCATTATTAATCTTCTCTTTCTATATTAAAAATGACATTTGCATTCACCATTTTAAATTTAGATAATAAACAAAAAAAATGTTTAAAAATTAACTTTAGGCTACATATTTTTTCACTACCTTATTTATAATGAATAATTAGATTGTAATAATATATTGAAACAATCTTTTAAAATTACTTGTTACATCAATTAAGATCCAACCTTCAAACTGATGTAGTGTGAAATTCTCTCTTACTTAATCACGAATTTACTAAAGTGTCAGTTTGTATCCTCATACAGTTAAATTATCATTTGGCAAGATCTCTTTTCGAAGAATTTATAACAAATTGCAAAACAAACAGATATATAATTTTTAATGTTTTGCAAATTTTATTTGTAAAATTAATTAAAAATAGTTTTAATTAACATTGAAGAAATAGAATAAGTAAAGATTTATTACAATTTGATTTAATGTCTTAAATTTCCTGCACTCATAACTTTGACATAATTCATTTAGATAAATACACAGTGTATCTCAGGGAGCTGCCTGACGTGAAAATCTTTGAATCAAAACGTGTAATATATAATAAATGTCTGGATCATGAGTTATGACATGAAATGTAATAGGGGTTCATACTTTAAACCATGATGGAACTATGATCTAACATTAAATTTTGTTTTCTATTGAGAAAAACTACTACTGAAATGATTCAAACTGCATATGGCAGAGAAGCCATGAGTTACAAATAGTTTTTAATTAAATTCTAAGTGCTCAGAACACCAAAATAAGAAAAGTGTAGATGTAAATTAAATTGAACTAAATGCTTTTGATATCTTGGTTATGATATCATATTCAATTGTTACATTTTCATTTACCATTGTCAAACTCCCTCCACTCACAACGTTGATGCCGTCCATTTCAGATAAATACACTAATGATTATTACTAATCATTTTCGAAACTAGAGATTATCTCTAGCACAGATATAAACTTTAAATCTCAGTTAAAGATTAATATATCTGATTTTTAAAATTTACACACACGGAGTTATTCACCTTTCTCTGACCCATATGTAATATCTTTATAGATATAATAAAAGACAAATTACCCCCAAGATGCATTTTGTGCTGACCAGCACTCATCAGTTGGCCCAGGTCACTATCTCTCATATATATATATATATATTATATATGCAAAGTATTTATCTAATATATATGAGAGATAGTGACCTGGGCCAACTGATGAGTGCTGGTTCAGCATGAAATACATCTTGGGGATAATTTGTCTTTTATTATATCTTTATTAATATGAATTTGAAAAGAATTGGGGAAGTGTGGAGGTGTTTATTATATCTATAAAGATATCATATTCATTGCAATGAGTAGACATCTACACTAAAGCTTTTCTTATTTTAGTATTCCAAGTGCTTAGAATTTAATTACAATTCATTTAGAAAATTTTTATCAATTTATAAAATGTTTTCAAGTGGTTTGCAAGATTTTGTGATGACAGGAAGAGCACTAATCTATAAAGATATGAATCATGCTATCTGTTTTCATGTTATAACTTGTTATGCAGGCATACTAGCTAGCGCCTTAAATATTTGTGGAGAATAGCTAAAGCTGCATAAACATGCTTTGTTTTAAAGACTGCATTGAAAATTGCTTGGAGAAAGAATGAGTCACCTTTTCGCTGACACACACTGAATATTAACAATTATTAATAATCTCTTATTAAGCTAGATATTACCATTTATGAAATAGATTATATCATTACTTATGTTAATATTAGGCAATGTAAAAAATTAAATAATACTGCATTATCTAATGCAAATGCACAATTCTTGCTCAACAACAAAAAACTTCTAAACTTGAACCTTACACTAAAAAACTATAGTAAAAATATAAGATTATCACGAAAGATTTGTGGCAAAAATGGAATCTGCTTTTTTAATTAAAAAAATTGTTTGATTTTTCAACAAGCCTTAAAAAATCCAAGGAGCCATAATTCTGAATAAAATTATTTTAATTGCAATTATTGTCCTTTGTGATTGAATGCAGTGGTAGAATGTTGGATTCTGAAATGTAACATCCTCGGGTTATTTCTAGGACAGGTACATTCAGTGCTCAAACTATTTATGAACTTAGTATAACCTTCTATTCTCACCACCATTATGCCATCTAGTGTAAGCTTTAGTAATCAATGGATGCCAAATGGTAATGCTTAATAAATCCCTATCTAGTGGTGTCCTACCAAAATATTCTGAGATTAGTGTTTAACTTGTGACTTTCATCAGTGAGGAGTTTTCAGATATTTTTGAAAAATATACTTGGCCCTTTGAATATAGTGCACCTTTCCTCTAGAAGCCATTGTTAACCTCTTTCATTATACTATCATGGTACTAACCCAAATTGAAAAACATTAATATTTTCAATCCAGGTCTATTTGCTTGCACAGTTGTATAAATCTAAAAGAAATTCAGTGTCTATATAATGGTGTTAGTTTTTTTATGAATTTAGGAACCTTTATTCTTTGGCCAGAAATGGTAAAGATCATTGAATTGTCACATTATATTTGCTTACATTTTGCTATTCTCACCACTTTAATGCAAGCAAATAAACTCAGATTGAATTCTTGTTTTTTCATTAGGACTAATAATTAGATGCATAGCACAAAGCAAAACCTGGTTGCAGGAGGAAGGGTGCACTAAATCCAAAGACTCAAATTCACTGTTCAAAAAAATTCAAAAAGTTCCTCATTGATGAATGTGATAGCTGGAAACTAGTATGGGGTATTTAGATAGGACAGTTCTCTATCATCTGGAAACTATCAATTTCTAAAGCTGTCAAAAAGTTGTAAGAATAGAAAATGTATACAAATGAGTAGAAAGGTGTTAAAAACCTAATGTTATGACTAATTTGTCATGTGATATTCTTATGAACTTTGGAGCAATAAAATCATTCATTTAATATTCTTATTGTAACCATTAAAACAGGCAAAACTCTATATACGTATTGTCACTCAGTGCAAGCCAGAGTAATCAATGGATGCCAGAAAGTTTGTGCATAAAATTCCCATCTAGTGCCTACTCATCTAATATCCCCAGACTGAGCCAGAAAGTAGTCTGGGGATATTGGATGAGTAGGGACTAGATGGGGATTTTATACACAAGCTTTCTGGCATCCACTGATTACTCTGGCTTGCATTGAGTGGCAATACGTAAATAGAGAGTTTTGCCTATTTTAATAACAATTAAGAGCAAGCATAAGAAATGGTGATCAAGAGATGCTTATTGTAACCAATATTATAACGTTCTATAGAAAAATAATGAGTGAGGTGATCTATAAGCTTTTATCTCCAAGTTTTTGAAGCAGAATTATATATTTAACAATATGTGTTTGGATGAATATTTGTATTTTATTGTAGCATAAAGAAATAAAATTACCAGAGATCACAAAATCATCATCCAAAAAGTGATTAGTATTGAAAGTATTAACTCTGGATTCTAGGCTATCATTTAATAAAAAAATCATATTTTTAAAATGTCTATAAATGCAAATTATCTTTAAATAAATTTATAATTGAAATATTGCACTGATTAATGAGTAATTCTTAAAATGGCTGAACTTACGTGTAAAAAATGAAACACTTGATTAAAAAAATAAACATTATTTTACAGTGTTAATACAAACAGAGAAAGATTCATTAAATATAAAAAATAGGGGAAAAACAACTTAATGAAAATTGATATTATGTCATTCAACTTGCTGAAAGATACTAAATGCAGATAATTCAAATTTATACATCAACATGTTATATTTTGAGAAAGTAGTTTATTTGTCTAAAGATACATAAAAGGCATAAAATCCCTATAAATAGGAATTTTATGGACAAGCCTTCTGGGATCCATTGATTATTCTGGTTGGCACAGGGTGGCACTACTGTACAGAGAGTTTTGCCTTGTTTAATACCAATTATGTGCTAGTATAAGAGATAGTGATCATGTGATGTTTAGTGGTTAAATATTTTAAAATTGTCATGGAAGATTTTAATATAATAAATGGCAAATAATTGAAAAAGAGTGATGCAGAAAATAAATTTGGATATCAGACAGAAATGATAATGAATAAATACTGCTGGAATCTGAAGAGAATTAAAAATTGTTAATTCAAAAAGAAATATTACATGCATGAAGGGATGATAAAGTTGTATTATATTTTTGATTAATATAAATTGATAGAAATAATGATTTTATTAGATTCAATTCAGTAAGTGATTATTGATTAGTGAATTTATGATGTGTATTAATTATAAATAAGAGCTATTAAAAAAAATAGAAAGATCTTTCAGAAAAATTTTGATAACTTTAAGATAGAAATTCATAATTTTTAAAAAATATTATTAGATTTTGATGATAAAACATATAAAAATGACATTAATAAGAAATTAACAAGCTATCATCATAAGTATATAAAAAAGCTGATGATCTTGTAATCTTCTCCAAATTTTTTTGTCAAATTCTCTATCTTACACTATTCATAATCATTTCCTTCTTTAGATCAACAATTATTTTTTACCTTCTTTTTATTTCTTCTTGCTTTTATTTCTCACAAAATCTGCTAAGATATCATTTAAATTTTCTATACCTATGTATATACCAGTCCAAAATCTCTTCCACTTCATAATTTTTTCAATAAAAAACTATTTTATCTTGTTTATGCTTTTAATATTTTAATGATTTCAACATTGCAAATTCTATTACTTCATCTTTTCCAGTCTTCTCCAAAATTAAAAAAAGAAAAACATCAACCTTTAGTATCTTTTATTTCAATCAACCAAGTCTTTGCTTTACATAAATATACCTTAATAAACTTTCAAGATCTTTTTTGTTTTTTAATTTTAATACTATAGAAAACAAAATTGTATTTTTATTTAAAACTTTCCATTACTTCCATCTTCATAAATTCCTGTTTTAAAATCTTTTTTTGATGAGTCACTCTTAATCTTTCCATTTATAGTAATTGTTTTAGAACTTAGATTTATTAATTTTCACCTCAAATATTCTACAAACTAATTAGCATTTTTGTTATGCTAATTCTTTGTATCTGCAACCATAGACGTATCAAAGTCTCACACAGTAAAAGTTGGTTTAAATAAATATTTAAAAAAACAGAAAACAGCCAACACTACATTTTCAGCTTTATAAAAAAAAGTATAATTTTACAAAAACTTTTGGATTCATATACAAATTTTCTAATAATCATTTCTTCAAGTTACCATTATCTATCTCATAGGCTCAAATTATTCCACAAAATAATCTAACTTCAATTATCAATGAAACAAACATTAATTTATATTTTTTAAAATATCTCTCATTAATAATTTCCAAAATACTCATATTGCATGCTTTAGTTCTATTATTTTTTCTAAATGGTTTCTCCAGCAATATATATATATATAAATTTTCTTATATGATATTTTTTTATTTTTTTTGTTTTTATATATATATATTGTAACTTTATGGTTGGGCTCAATGTTTCTCAAGACCACTGCCAAATTGTATATGAGACTTTTTTATATGCAGGCTGTCAGATGGACTAATTTCAATAGTATCAGAATAATAATTTATTAATATTATAATTAAGTTAAAAGTATAGAAATATTTGGTATTTTGTTATTATTAAATAATAGTCAAAAATGCTTAAAATTATAGTAATTCTAAATTAGTCATTATAATTAACTCTCAAGCATATTTTATTGCAATCTAAAATAGTTTTGAACAGCTGGATTAGTTATCACTTATGCTTCTAGATGGAGAATTATTAATTGTATGTTAATGTATGCACATACAATAATTCAATTGGTTTATCCATTTTGTACAATGATCCTCTCTGATAAAAGTTCATAAATAGGCTAACATAGATTTTTTAACAGGGGTAGAACAACAAGGAAGAATGGGAGTACTTAAGAACAAAATGGAAGAACTAAATTAACAAAGAACTGGAAAGCTGAAAACTATTAAAAAGTAAAATTGAATTAAAAATGGAATTGAATTGTATTTTAACTTGCAATTAATGGAGTAGGAACTCCATTTGTTCTAAATACATGAAACCCATTACTGCTGTGATTGACAATCATCAGAAGTTCATATTTAACTGTGGTAGACATATTGGTAGAAGGAAAATTCCTGCCAAAGTGGACTTCAAATTTCAAACAAAACAGAAGTTCGTAAGCATGACATTTTACTCTTTATTTTATAACTGTTTTAATTATTATATTTACTGTGTGCATTATAAAATTACTTATGATTTATTTGGGATGGCTGGAAAAAAGAAAAGGAAATTATTTTGTTCTTTCATTCAAGGAATACATTTAAAAATAAGCAGAACTATAATATGAGATATTTAATGTCTTTTATTGCTGTTTTGAATTGATAAGGCACTCCTGACATGAATAAACTAATGTGAAATATTATATTAAAGTTAACTATAACTATTGCAATTTTATTATGCTATATTAATTTCATTATGTGGAGAAAGTAAATTTAAAAACAAGAAAAATGTTATATTGCAATTAAATAAAAGATACAGTGATAACTTATAACTACAGGATAAAATAATATAAATGAAGATACTAATTTATAAAAAATTATAAAAATTTTATTAAGACTTTTGCTATGAAGTATTCCCAACGTTGTCTTAAAATTCACATTAGGGCAAAGCTGAATATGCTATTTTATAACTTAATGACCCAAGTTGTAGAATCTCATTAAAAGTGAATCAAATGTCAACTTAAATTTTGATAAATTAATTATTACGTTGATTATATTGTAGATTAGATTTATAATGCATTAATTATTAAATAGTGCCATTAGTCTATAAAATATATAAAATCATATATATTGATTATAACACTTCTTTCATATACACTTTAATGTGATAAAGACTGCTGGACAGTTGAAACTGTAAGGAAAATAAAGAAGTTTTTAAGAAAATTTGTTACATTAAAGTGTATATGAAAGAAGAATTATAAGCAATATATATATATATGATTATATGAAGATATGCAAAGAAAGTGAAAGAGAACAATATATAAAATCCATGTATGGCAATGAAGATAATTTATCTTCAATTTCTTTCTTAATTCCCAAGATAAAAAAAGTACTGAAGTTAATGGATGAAACTACAATTATTCTTAGATTAAGCGATGCACTAGGGTTATAATTTAAGCTAATGAATAAATATATTCCATGTGTGAAAGAACATTTTTCAGTCACATAATACTGCAGATTTTAGAAAGGATTGCAATCAAGGTTTCATTCTCTTCATTTCACAAGAAGGAATGTGAAACAAGAAATTTATGTAGTGATCTTTATTTTCACTTAATAGTACATGTTCCATCTTGTAATATTATATACTCTGTTATTACAGATATAAAGACCAGTTTGTGTAAAAAATTAAAACTTATGGTAAATATAAATTTGATGAAATATAAAAAAAAAGATAAAGGAAATCTTATTTGTTGTAAATTTTGTTCATATTTAACATATGAACACAGGTAAGAAATTATTACAATTTATTCTTAATATTTTTCTTTCTAGGATAAAAGCTACAATTGTTGAATAATAATAATAAATGGATAGTATATAACTTTGGTTAATTTAAATGCATTAAAATATAGAACTTAACTAATTAATGGCTAATGACAGCTGTAGCTATGAGTCATCCTCAAATTGATAATATGGTAGTTATAAATTTTACGTGTCAAATAGTAATATATTCCATTTTGCTAATGTCTTTGTATATTCATGGTAAGTAATATTAGTATTAGATTTATCTGTTGTCATGTTAAATGGTTATAATGATATGTGTATAATATTTTGGAAATATGTGGTTGGTTCATGTTGCATCACATCAGATAAACTTGTTCTCTTTCCCTGAGTGATGACATAAATGACCATCATGGGTGAATCATGAATAATGACTATCAAATTTTGAGCAAATAAAGGCCATACTTTTGTGGTGTATTGATCTAGTTATTAAATAAGGGATTGACCATCCCTACCTTTTTATCACATCCCTAAAGGTAATTCAAAAGTGACAGGATTTCAAACCATGTGTTGGTATAGTTGTTTAAACAAGGGATTGATTGCCCCTTTTATATCGCCAAACGTGCTCTAAAAATGATACCAGGATTACAGACTATATGCAGTCACAAAATTAACTGTGGTCTAGGTTGTTAGTGTGTCTTCTTACCTTAGCTCTACCCTATTATATCTTTGGATATATCATATATTTTATTATATTTCATATTCTTAAGTTCTAATGGTTTGGTATTGACAACAGCAGAATTGTTTCTGAAATATAGTATTTGAAAATGTAGATTATACTTAACACTGAGCAAAATGATGATAAAAGATAATATTAGTTAAAAGTTATTTTATAGTAGATTGTTATTTAATGCCTATCCATTCAAGATGATCCTACCTATACCATTAAGCTATGGTATTTATCATTTACAGTCAATTTTATGATATTTTTCTTTAACCTTAAACGAGTCCTACAAGGTAAAATTAATAATTAAAGGATAGAAAAATGGTAGTCTTGACTTTTAAACAGTGTTAGCTGTTTAATAACCTAAATGAATGGATTAAAACAAGAAGTCAATAGTTTCTGGCAACATATAGTATCATAAATTGTTAGATCTTAAGTATATTTATTGTGTTATCCTGTGAAATAATATTGGTGGCTTATTAACCATTAAATAGAGATTTTGAATTATACTGCATGTGCCTATTTGAAGTAAGTTCTCAAAATCATGCCATTAATAAATAGGTATTAGTAAGTCAAATAAATTCAATGTGAGTAATAAATTTGAGTAATAATAAACTAAAAGGTAATAATTTAGTCAAGCGTTAATGGCTGAGTGGTCAGCACAGCAACCTTACTAGCAGTTGTCCTGGGTTCGTAGGTTTGCTTCCCGTCCGATGCTTTGACACATGAAAAAAAAGGTAATAATTTAAAATACAAAATGCATAGTAAGCCAAATAAACTCAATGTAATAGATTTGAGTAATAATAAACAAAAAGGTAATGATTTAGTAAACAAGTAAATGGATCTTAAGAGATCTTCCCTAGTCATAAAATGATGCAATTAAATTTTGTTACATGTAAATTTCTGTCATAATTGTTCAAGATTATGTATGCTTTCTTTTTTGTTGTTAGTATATTAACAAAACTTGTAAATAATGTAAATAAATTTTGTTTTGAAAATATATTTAGTAGTCTGTAGCGTTATTGCTAATCACCATCCATACTATTATTGCTTTTGCTATCAACATATTTTTATTATTGTCATAAAAATCATCATGTCAATATAGTATATTTTATTGTGCGTTAGTGTATCAAAATAAGTTTTGCCAAGCTTTCATATTTAAAGTACATATAGTTTTATTGCTTTTTGATCAAAACACTCTTGATCTTAAGTGCATGTATTATTTCTAAATGATGCTTTAAAAATTAAATATTCAGTTTTGGAATAACCTGTTTATCTAAATTGCTAGATACATCATTCACTGATCTTAATCATATTGTCCATGGTTATTAAATAAAAGGTAATTTGTAAATTTTTATATTCACTTTATTAAAAATTTAATAATACTTCATAAAATTTAAAGTCCATTTTATTGCTAATATTGGAATTGCCAAATGTTCTTTATTGATTCCATTTCTGTTTTATGAGCTGTCTTTGCTTGTTATGTTTGGGTAGTGAGAAAATCCCCCCCTCTCTCTCTGATCCAAATATATTTTTTATAATAGTAATATTTAAGTTATCTGAACCCCGAGAAAAGTAAATTATTAATTAATAATCTCAATTTTGAATCTATTGTAATTTTTCATTTCTTAAGTTATTTATTATGCTTTGCCTTGATCTCTTATGTTTATTCTTTTTGTTTAATTGATTCTGTGTAATTTTAAGATGTTTCTTCTGTAGTTTAAAACTTATAATCTATTTTAATTTAGTGGTTAAATATTTTGTTTTAGTCAAACTTGGGATCCTTGCTTTATTTCATTATTGTCTTGCTGTTGTCTGGCACAATATTAATTTTATAGTTCATGATCTCATTCTTCATTATCAACATTGTTATCATAACTCTTCCATATTTTTCTTTCTATTATTTTTCATCCTCATTTCATTTTAAGTCATTATCATAATTGATTTATTCTTTATTAACCCATATTCTATTACATCTTAATTATTCATCACCCTAAAACATTTCCTTTTTCTTTTCTTCTTAAGTTAATTCATTTTTCATTAATTAATTATTATTTGTTTTTCATCATCCATTTAATCATCTACATCTTAATTCATTTATCACCTAACTCATAATACTAACTCCATATTCATTTCATAAATGGATACCTTCCTGATAATTAACTACCTATTGGTATTGCAAACTAAATTTATCTTGTAATATTTTTTCTTTACATCTTGAAGTTAATTTAATTGCAGTTTAATATTGGAGGTTTATTATTTTCATGTACATTTTAGATTTTCTTTATGCACATCTAGGGCAAATTTAGGGTAGTATAAGAATTGGTAACGCCTTGTGGCCTCTACTTATGTTACTTATGCTCATGCTAGCCAAGTCAGTTTGTTCCAATATTTAATATTTTATTTATTATTCTATTTATTGCTAGCGAAGTCTGTTTTGATATTCTATAATGTATTTATTATTGCTATTTGTTGATGGTTAAGGTTGATATAATGTAGTATGAAGATGAGATTGGTGGGGTACTTTGTGATCTTCCTTAGATTTATGGATTCATGCTAGCCAAGTCTTACTTCTTTGGATTGTTTCAGGGTGAACCATGTTTGTTTTGAGATAGTAATATTATTATTTTTGTTATTGGAAGTTACAAAGACCATTGTTATTTTTATTTGGCGGTTACAATATATATATATATATATATATATATATATTAGGATTGTATGAAAGGGAGTGGCAATAGCAGGGTTAACTTACAGTAATGATATGTTATGTATTAGTAAAGGGGTGTTAGATTACTTAGAAAAAGTACAAAGAGAAATAGAAGACATGCATTAGATGCAGATATGTCAATAGCAAAGGAGGCAATTCAAGGAGAAATGAGATGGTCAAGCTTTTATATGAGAAATGCAAAAAGCAAAATGAAAATGTTTGGTAGATTGCAATTTATGAATAGTAAGAGAATAACCAAAATAGTATTTAATTGGATTATGATTAAATGACAGTTAACACGATGGGTGAGAAAGGTAGTACAATATGTAGAAGATTTGGATAAAGACTTTATGTTAATATGCTTGCCAAAAGGTAGGATGATTGTGTTAGATGGATTGTTGAGTGTTATAATGACAAACAATGGGATAAAAGAATAGATATATTAATAAAAAATATGGAGTTGGAGAGATAGAAAACTAATATGGAGAGTAAAAAAGAGTTTTAAGTATATATATATATAAAAGTAAATTGAATAATGGGTGTGAGTTAATTTATGATAATAGCAAGGGAAATAGTTTACTGTTTAAATCTTGAACAGAATCATTAGCAACAAGGGAATATACACATAAATGGAGAAATGAGGGTGATTTAGTCTGCAAGTTATGTAAGGAAAGCATAGAAAATATCAGCATCTGTTAATTAAATGTAAATGCTTACAAGCACAAAGGGTACAAATATTGAAGTTATGGGAGAATAAACATAAACAAAGTACTTATCTAAAAGGTGGATTTTTGGTTGCTGGGTTTGGAAAAAAATAAAGTGGATCTAGATATAAAAGTCGTAGAATGGATAAAGATAACGTTGTGGAAATGGAATGGAGCAGGATAGATGAAAATATGGAGAAAACTTAGGGTGGGGAATGGAAAGGAAAGATAAGGTAGCTAATAGATTTCCCTGGGCATAGTGGCTGAGAGATTCGTGACTTCGTTAAAGGAGAAGCCATGTCGCTTCATATCATATTCTCAATTACCGGAAATTGGTACTCCGGCTTTTTTTAATAATGGGGTTGAATGAAACGCATTTATATGCAGTGAAATATTTAAAGAAAGGCTGTTTTATTTTACTTTCATCAACACTAAATCCCATAGAGCAATTTTTAAATATATCAGACAATTATTTAATAAATAATATCCGCAAAATATTTCTAACTTTATTTTTATACTTAACTTAATAACAAACAGTTATTTTTGTTCAACCTTAGTATGAAGATTAATTCTTTTGCGCAGAATATATTTATTCATTTTTCAGGTAAACGTTATAAGTCAAATTGCAGTGTTGGATTTTAAAGCTTTTTGAGAGATTAAATTGACTGACCTTCGAAAACCAAAGAGAATTTATACTTGAGAGACGACTGAGTGGACTTTAGTAAATCTCCAATGTGAATTCAACAATGACAGAAGCTAATAAAATACATTTTCACAGCTTTATATCAGGAAAGAATAACGTCAATTCCACATTTGAAAACTAAAAAATAAATTAATTAGTATTGCTTGGCTATAATTAAACACAGAACGCTAAGAGTCGGTATGAATGCTGATTTAAAAGAAGTCCACCTTTTAAAATTTTTTCTAGAAATTATACTTACGTATTAAAAACAAAAGACACCTGCGGCATTTTCTAATTAGATGTAAAATATAAAAATGAAATTTCTTATATTTTGCATAATATTGTTTAAATATCTAATAAATTTGATACTATAATTTAATACATTGTACAGGCTTAAACCTGCATTTATATATGTAATATATGCGGGATTCGAACTCAGACTTTCACACGACCCACTACTCTCACTGCCATCTAATATTGCTGACCCACCTGATCACACACATGTTGAAAAGATAAATAATCACCAATAAACGCATTTCATGCTAAACCAGCAATCATCAGTTGGTCCAGATTACTATCCTCACACATATATACAATCAGTGCTCAGCTTTATATTAAGATAGCCAATCTTCATACCTTTAAAACCAAGCAAAAAAATTAAGTAAAATTAATATTTGTAAAAATAAATTAAAAGACAGTTGACGAAGTACTGAAAATAAAAATTGGATGAATTGCTTTTGATAGAAATAATTTAATACTGAAAGTAAGTATGCTATGTATCTGAAAGAGGTTTTAATAAACATGTTTTTCCATAAAGATCTAGGATTTGGATACTTAACAAAAGAACAATGCAGAGATTTCAGACCTCTCAACAAAGTATGGATGCGTAATAGGAATAACAAGAAGAAATAAAAAAAACGAACAGATACGATATGGATGAGGGAACAAGCAGGCATTACTAACATCATTGAAAAAATAAAAAGTCTGAAATGGAGCTGGGTTGGGCATATTGCTAGAAGAAATAATAGTAGGTAGATAATTGGAAGTTTCGAGTGCAAAAGACCAAGAAAGAGATTACGTATTTAATGAATGGATGAAATAAGGAAATGTGTTGATTGTGAGATTGTAAAGAGAGAATATAGATCAGAGAAAATGGATTAAACTAGGAGAGACTTTAATCTTGCAGTGGATTAATAATGATTGAAAATAATGAAAATAAATTTTAAAATGTGAGAGAAAGAGAGAAGAAATATGTTAAATATTATACAATTTATGATTTCATAATAATTTTTTATTTTTAAATTTATTCTATATTTAAATGATATTTTTAATATATTCACGAAAATATAACAAATGTGCATATATATATGATTTCCAGAATTATGCTCAGAAAATCTCAAACTATCTTTAAGATCAACTTTTGGCTAGTCCATTAATGTTTTCCTAGAAACCCATGCAGCATCAGGTATGGCAAGAAAAACCTGTCTACTGAATTTATAGCATTATTGTCAGAATTTGAATGCATTTAATAATGTCACCCTGAGAATGTTGCCTACAAATTTATTAAGATATTTTTAACAAACTCCCCTTAATATGAATCAATCAATTATTGTAAAGATTATTATACATTTGTTAAACAATTCCTAGATTTACTTAATCTCTATATTAAATAAGCATTTATTTTATATGATTCTATGCGTACAATTGTATTACATTCAAAGATCAGCCTTTCAAGTTAACTGTGCATGTGTCTTCTGCGAGTGTTGCATAAATACTATATCTTGTATTGTGGAGTGAAGTATTCATTTATTATTTAACACTTGCAGAAGACGCATGCACAATTAGCTTGAAAGGCTGATCTTTGAATGTTAATCTCTATATTATAAAAGAATTAATGTAAAAGCTTTCTATGTGAATCCATTGCTCCATTTATTGATGAAATATATTTCAATTTTTATATATTTTCACCATTAAACATTTAAACGTTCAAGTCATTCAAACTTTGGTTAATCAAAAAGTAAAGTGCATAGAGTTATCAATTGTTAATTTTCTACTAAGTATACAGTTCAGCAACAAATTTTTTTAAATATTTCAATTGGTGCATCATTTACAAAAATCACAATTATATACACTAATCATGAAATATCAATCTTGAGTTGTTTTAACAGTCAATAGTATAATTTTTATATGAAAATTAAAATAATAATATAGTTCAAGATATTCCCATGTTTTAATTTTTATGATGTATGATTAAGAACTTTCTATTACTAAAATTGAGTAAACTTTCCAATGACATCTGGGATACCTGATTTTTTTTATAATGCCTAGAATTTTAAATATGTGAATGGTTTTAGAGTTCAGTAATTGATTCTACCCATTTGTAAGGATGATATATGGTATATTTAATTCAGACATAGTGTGTATATATTTCCTCTTCAGATGGAACCTGATCTATGCTGTTGCAATTAACTTTCTCATACAATTCTTAGAAATTTAAAAACTTCCTATAGGTATCATAATGAAAATAATGTTAACTAAAATATAGAGCATAATGTTAGTTCTCCATTAATAAACGTGACATTCAGGTTTATACTTGACTGTTTTCCAAAAGTGATGTATGTTAAAGATTATTTCACAGAACATGTAATTGTTATATATTTCAAAAGAATGGGTTATTGATCAGAAAATTCATAAAAAGGTAGGAGTAGTTTTATGCCACTTTCATTTGTTCTTCTGAACCAGCTATAGTTATAACTAAGGTATAAGATAATTTTTGGATAAAATGAAAAATACTTTTAAATCTATGATTAAAATGTAAGAATGTTTCATTTTATGGTGTTGTATTGCATCAGAAAGTCTTAAGTCTCTGTGAAGAATTTAGCCAAGAATCTGGATCATCCAATTTCAAGATATTCACTGAAAATATGTAATGAATATATAGATCTTGGTAACTATTACAGTCTTAAAAATATTAAAATAATTTATGAAACTGAATCTGCCAATAACAAAGTTTCTACTACATTTTTATTAAAATTTTAACAAATTATTGAAGAAAAAATGTCTAGAATAGGAATTTAATTGTGATGGTGCAAACTTTTGACTGATTAAAAACACAAACACAATATTTCAAATATATATGTAAGTGTTCTTACTCAAATTTTTATTAATAACATTATTATTTTTTTAAAAAATTGTTTATATTATAATCTTAATTTATATATGCATAGTATATATATTGAGATAGATAGTCTGCTATCTCAATTTATAATTTAGATTTAAAAATATATAGTAGTTGGCAATTGAAATTTAAAATTCAGGTTTCACAAATTAGATTAGATTTTTTTCATTGAATTTATATTTCTATTCACATATTGATAAAGGACTTACAATTATCAGGAATACATTTAATTTAAAATAGAATTAGTCAATCAGATGAGAAGAAAAAGTAAATTGATAGCATAAACATGGCAATTAAAGACCTCTGTCAGTAAATCCATTCATTTCCAGTAAGGCTAAAGATCTTTGATATGTAGAGAGAACCATTTGAGAGTGAAAGCAAATAACAGCCAGACAGCTGTCAGACCTTGAATGATAGTGCATATATTGTTCACAATATTATAGACTACAATGAAGTAAGCTTAAGTTGGAGCTAAAAACTGCTATCTAAAGATCATCACTATATCCACACAAAACAGCCACCCATAAGCTGTAAGTGTCAGATCTTAATAGGAATGTCACTGTACTACTTCTCAAACATTAAATGTGCTCCTAATAGCTAAACTTTTATAATTCACCAGTTAATCTTGTAATCAAACATATATATTTGTATTATAATTACATATAATATATATATATTATAGGTGTGTGCTTCTTAATGATCAGGAATATTATTACTCCTGAGCATATTGCAATATAAAGGCAACATATTGGTGTAGTCATGACAGGACATCATCCTCTTGGGTTGTTTAGATTTTTGTCATTAATTAAAAGAAAAATTGACAGCTAACATTATTATTGCGTCAGTAAAAAAAAAAAACCAGATGCTAATGGTTACTAGATTTCTGTAAAGAAAATCTGAAAAAAAAATTTTTTTTCTCTTATGGCAGAAAAAGAAAAATCAAAATGGTGAAAATTGGTTGCCTAAAAAAATTAAATCCTGGCAATCATGAAGTTTGCCCAGCACATGACAAACCAAAGCAAAAAATAATAAATTTTTTTTCGTTGGTGGCCGAGTGGTTAGCACGGCTGCCTTGCTTCCCGGTTGATGCTTTGATACATTAAAAAAAAAAAAAGAATTAAAGTTAACAGCTTTTATAAGCATTTATAGTTCTTCAACATATGAACTTTTAGACTCTCGGTCAGCCTTTACACATTCTTTTGAGTTGGATTTCAATACAGCAATAACTTTCCAGACTAGTTATTTTTATTTAAAACTCCTCATAATTTTGGAGAGACACAATTTTAACAATCATGGTAAGGGGGAGAAGAAAAAAGTCTTAAACTATAACTTTAAAGATTTTTTAAGTGAGGCTTTAAGAAATTATTTTATTTGTAGAATGAGAAACCCAACCTTAGGATCAAATGAATTCCCAGATGACAATATTAAAAGCTATCATAATGAGAAATTGGCAAAAATAAATACAAAAGTTTTCTATAGATGTGACAAAGCAAAAACAATGCACATACTGAGTGTACACATTGAATACAAGGTGTAGATAATATAACCATATCAGTCACATAGAAACTGCATGTTTAAAAAGGACAAAGTAAGTCATTCAGAAAAGAATAGAAGAATCCATACTAAAAAACTGAAAGGGCAGTGTAAAATAAAATCAATACCTGAATAAATAATGTGATAACCATCAAGTCAGCCTTCAAAACATGAGTTATAAGCAATGATACACCAATATCTATAGAACTGAATACTAAGTCAGCAGCATCCATTGTATCAAAAAGTAGTGGGATATCATTAATAAAAAAATCAGCTGCAATTTAACTATAGGATTATTATTGATTATCAAAGCAACCAATTACCACTCTTATGTCACACAAAAGTAACTTCTGAATAAAACTAATCATTTGCTTCTTGTTATCACAGCTGATAAGCATAGCAATCTATTAGGCTATGACTAGTTCAATCATTTATGCTATACGGTGATTAAAGTAAACAAGCTCACAAATTTAAAAAAATTAAAAAGGAACTAGCCAGAGATGATTGATAATAAACTGGGTCTGAAACTTAGGACAACCCTGCCAGTTCTTATGCCTAAGCAGGGTCATGAAAACAAAAATGAAATGATTAAAATGCAGATAGATATTCAAGTCTTGTGCTGTATATTCAAACAGACCAACAAATGGGATTCAATAACAATAGTTAACACAAAAGTCTTACATGCAGTGATTAGTTATACCATTGATAGATAACACCATCACAGGCATAGATATCAATTACAGCTTAACCAGATCTAATGACAACCAAACCCATGAAGAATCTTAGAGTAAATAAAGAATCCAGACCATGTAAAAATCCAGATCCGAGATTGAAAATCAGATCCAATAAAGAATTCACTGTACCTGATGGAGTAACCAGATGAAGAAATCAAAGAAGCAAGAAGATGAACTATATATCCACAAGTTATCTTATGTAATACATACTTCAAGGCTAATTTTTGCCAGAGTAAGGAAATATACAGAAGTTTACTATCAAATAATGAACATATCCTTATCTGGTATGGATTCATCTTCAAATAAGACTGAACAATGCCATAAATAGATCAATTGATAAACTGTCAGTGACTTCATTCATCTTCATTAGGATGGGATTATTGCTATATCAAAGATCCATGTTTGAGAGAAAGAGGATAACAACCATAAAATTATCAGACATTAGTTGAACAACAATACATATGTTCACAACACTATTGCTATATTGAGATAAGCTCAAACCTGAATCTGGAAACTGCTAGTTAGAGTCACCATATTTGTACATGAGGCAACCTACCCTAAACCTGAAAGTGCTGAATCTCAATAGAAAAGTAATTGCACTTCTTCTTAAGCATTAGTGGGATCTCTAATAACTAAATTAACTGGGGAATTTTACAAAATTTTAAAAGTATACAGATAGAAAGATATGATAATAACATGAAAGACTAAAACCTTCAACAGATGCACCTTAAAAATGCTTATGTGACAGCCAATCAGATGTAATAATGACTGCATGTGAAATTAATAAATGGATGCCTGATAAGATTGATTTGAGCTATCAACAGATTAAAATTATCTTATTTTTAAAAGATGACTTGATGTTAAGAAAAGCTGAAACTAAAATAAAAAAAATATTTAGTAAAAAAAAAAAATCAAACATTACAGCAATGAATATCGTTAATGAAAACTATTGATAGATTATACTGAAGAATACTATTTATATATTTCATATATTGTCTTGATAACATCTGATCTAATTCTTTTGATTCTATTTAATTAAAAAATACTTTACCTGTTCTGTGTGGTTTAGAATAGTAGTAAAAATTGAAGATTTAAGAAGTAAAGTTTTCTGGATTGATTCCTATTCAATTGGATTAATTGAATGAAACTGTTGATCTCATCTAGATGTTTTGGTGTTTGGATGTTATATGATCTACCAGACAAGTGATCCTTTAATTATTTTATTTTAGCTCATTTCTAAACCAAAATACTTAATCATATATATATATTTATAAACATTAAAGCACTAACCTATATTCTGTTTTATAAGAGTTTCTTCATAAACTCTAGGCATATGCTCTAAAATAAGTATGATGTTTAAAACCAAACTTATTCAAGAAGTAATTAGCTTTGACTTTATAAGTTATTATCTCTTTTTAATTTACAGGGTGTACACCATAAAAATAACTTGAAGTAGAAAAACTATGTCAGTATTAATTCAAAAAGTTGATTTAGTTAGTAAAAAACATTAATTGTTGCACTGACTATAATGTTGATGCTATTGCAGATGTCATTCTGATATCAGTGTTGAATTTAAGTTCATGAAAAATTATATAAAAATGGTTTGGTTGGAAACAGAAAAACATTTTTGTATTAATTCAGCAGCCATTTTGTAGCCCATGTCTTTACAAAACAAGTCTGTTTGGGCAATTTTACACAAAATGTTCCAGTTATTACTTCAATTATTAAAAGAAATTGAAGTGCAAAATAGAAACACAGAGGATAGTACTTAATAAAAAAGAAACTGTGATAGACAATACCATATCTATAGTACTATATAAATGTAAAAGTTTGTTTGTTTGTGACTTGATAACTCAATAAATATTGCACCAATCTTGAAGAACCTTGTATGATTTTCTTTCACTTTTTATATGGAATTTTACTAGCATATAATTTTTTGCTTTGTTTTTTAAAAATTTGTAATTTGCAGTATAAAAAATGTGTGAAAAATCTATATTTTAATTGTTTTCAAATGATATAAAAAAAACCAAAAGAGAGTAAGTAGCATTGATTGAAAAATTACAGAGTTGGCAAATTTTTTAAACAAAAAGTATAGTTTTTGGTAAGGCAAGATAAAATTTGACTTTGTAAATATATTTTAAATTAATTAAATTGCATTTGTAACCATATATTTCATTTCTCATTTAAATAATGATAATCAGATTCATCTACATAATTAAAAAGTAGGTTTGAAGATAAGAGTGGCCACTCTTGTCTTTTAAAGTCATTAATGTTGTGTTATAGATTTGTAGAGGTCCCTACTGTCATATTTAGGTGCATAGTCTTAAGGTTATATATAGTCTTAATATATATATATTGCTTAGGTATATACACTTAACAAATTATTAGTTACAACTTTAAATTGTCTTAAAATATTTCTAATCATAAAAACTTTACACTAACTTGCGGTAAATGGAAAGATTTCACAAATGTTAGTTTGTAATAGAAATTGTGGACTTAATCAGGGAAGTAGTCAATAGCTTCACGCTTGCAAATCAAAATGCTTTAGATTCGTTTATATAATTAAAAAGTAGGTTGAAGATAAGAGGAGCCACCCTTGTCTTTTAAAGTCATTAATCTTGTGTTATATATTTGTAGAGGTCCCTATTGTTGTATTTAGGTGCATAGTCTTAAGATTATAGCCTTGATATACATTGCTTAGGTAAAGAGTATGCACTTAACAAATTATTAGTTACAATAATAAATTTGATAAACTTTTAGAATTTCAATTTAAATATATATTTAATTTAATACATGTTAAAATAAAATTTAAAATACAACAAGAAAAATACTACTGAATTTGACAAACTTTTAATATAAAAATGATAAACATTTAGGATGTCAGTTAAAATATATTTAACATTTGAAAAGTAAATTTTAAAATGTTGTGGGTACAGAAGAGAAATACTGAATTTGATAAACTTTCATTTTCCTTTAAGTATATTCTTATGTGATAAGGTAATTATATGGTCGACTGAATATTAAAATATATATTTCTATTAACACGAGAGATAGTGGAGAGAATTAGCAAGGGATATTTTTACTTGATATGCAATACATCAAAAATTAAAAATGGAATTTAGGTAATAAAATATTAAAAAATTTCAACTACCCAGAATATATCCTTTTTATATATGTAAATTAGAAACATTTTAATAATCAAGTGCATCACATTCTTTTATTATTATTCTACTAATGCATACAAAGCCTTGTGTTGGCTTTGTTCAGATTAGAAAAATATAACAATGTAATGGAGTTGAGAATTAAAATATATTTAAAGAATATTTATATGAAATAATAATACATGAATTAACAATAGTAGTTAAAAATGGCCTACAACTTACTTTATAAAATTATTTCTTGTAAATATTATTTAAACATATTTTAATTATCAACTACATTACATTCTTTTTTTTCCATATGTCATAACATTGGCTGGGAGGCGAACCCGCAACAACCATCTGCAACCAACTGCTTGCTTGCAAGGCGGCTGCGCTGATCTCTTGGCTAACAATGCTTTACCCAATCAAAGTTGGAAGTACAACTAATATACCATAATTTTTTTTATGAATTCCACATTGGAAAATTTTTATAATTTTTTGTCTTTACAAATATCAGACATTTAAAAGATTAAATAATCTTAGCTATTTGGAAGCCTACAATAATTAAAAATACAGCACATGGAACCCAAGTTTTTATCTAATTTTATTAATGCTGAAATCAATTGTTTTTATTATAGAGTATTTAGTCTTATGTAAAAAAAAAAAAAGCAACAGCATCAAAGCATATTGTCTAATTGTTTATTTTTGTATATACAAAACCCAGTATTTTTTGCAATCTTCATTAATTTAATATATTGTACAGGCTTAAACCTGCATTTATTAATGAGATTTTTTCTTTCTTTGTTCAGTCATCAAGTGTATTCTTACCATTTTTAACTGAAAGTTTATTTTCTTCTTGAAATATTGAAAATTATCGGTTTTTTATTGTTTAAATAACTTTTCTAAGCCAATTATTGTTCAACGAATAATAAAGAGAAAACCCCCACCCCTAATAAAATATTAAAACTTAAAAAAAAAAAAAAAAATTATCAAACGATGTTGGAAATCAGCTATTTATTTAATGTAAGACTTTTATTTTTTAATAATTATCTTGTTTAGTATATATTTATTGGGAAGAATCATTTATTTGAAGTAAGTATTATGTTCATTGTTACAATAAATCGAAGTGTGGAGGTGTTTATTATATCTATAAATTTGTTAGCTGTATTACTCTTTTGACTACTTACTTACGTCATTAGCCAGAGAAGGCTTTAAAAAAACAGCAGAGATTTTATGAAAGTGTTAAATATTGATTAAAAATTGCACACTATTAATATATAAAAATAATAAAGTTGCATGAATGTGTGGATAAATTTAGTCAAAAATAAAAGACATTAAAAATTCACTCTAGAAAAAAATTAGTAGGCATAATAATTAAAATTATGCAAAATTGAAAATAATATAAATATGCTAATTTGCAAAGATGTAACAAAGAAAGTAATTAGATAAAGCAAAACAAAACTGCCAATTTGGATGTCTGTATGAGCAGTACTATACATAGAGTGCTATGAGTAGTATCGTGCTTACAGCATAGCAATATGTGAACAATTTATTATGCTGAAGAATGCATATAGTGCAGAAACAGTTAACAGTGCAGAATAAAGAGTGAAACAAAATGTAGCATTATAATTCAGCAGTATAAAGAAATGTGCATGCATAGACTATAAATTAGTACAATTGTAGTGACTCCCTATTTGTATATGCAAATTAATTTAATGCAAAATAACCAACACGCTTCTAGTTGAAACACTAACATTTATTAATATTATATATTCAGATTAATAATCCTCTTTGTTAAGCTTAAGTTTCAGTGTGTATTTGTTTTCCAAAATGTATGAATGAGTGTACAGCTGGGTTAGATCAATCTGGCTCCTGTACCCATTGGTTGATGCAGTCCCTTAAACCTGTGTAAAGAATTTATATAAAGCATCTGTTAAGATTACATGAACATACAACATGGCAATACAGAACAGCACAATGATATTGTTTGATGTAAACAATCCAATGCAATGGCAAATATATATATATATATAGTTCATGTTGAAAGGTACATAATAATAAACACATTGCAGACAATAAACTAAAAGTTTCTACTCTATAGATGTCAGGAAAACACGTTTCAAATAGTTAAATATCTATGACCCAGAAATGTTCGAAGATACCTCCTACAAAGAGTTGCTATGGAAGTTAAATCTACATTTCATACTAACAACAATTCTGAAGTAGAATATAGTCACCAAATGAAAACATACGAGAGTCTGATATTGTATCACAAAAGTTAACAAAAGAATGCAAGTTGATGCTATCTTATATCACCTTTATAGAAAAAGAAGTTCTGCAACCTTTAACAGAATCTAAAAATATGGCAGATGTTATTAGAGCAACTGCATTGCTGACCAAGGTGGAGTCATAGACAAACTAAAGAGGATGTCTATATTTGTTACTGTTATGAAAAGAAATGACACATAAAGAAACTAATGTCATAATTGCTGGCTGGCAGATTATTTATCAAAAGTTTGTAAAAGCAAACAGAAAATAACTAAAATGGATTCACCTACCAATAATAAATCAAGGAAAAGAGTACTCAAGAGTTCAGAAAATGTGAAAAAAATAATTAAAAATGGTAATGTGAATAACGTATTAAATATAAAAATCTGTGAACAAATTATCAAAATGGAAATTGATAGTAGTTGAGGTATATTACTTATCAGTCTAGAAAGGTTGGATAACTATTAAAAGAAAATGGAATAAAAACAAACCGATCATAAAATGAACTAGGTGTTACAGATACAAAGGAAAATCCTATTGACATCAAAGAAATAATGTCAGTACTGGTATATGTTAATATATGGATAAAAAAATATATGCTGTAGCTGAAGATTTGAACTCTATATTTAGGATGAAACTGTTTCAAGAATTTGGAATTCAAATTAGTATTATTAGAAGTGCAAATAGAATCAGAAATAAGGAATAAATTCCCTCAGCTTTTCAAATCCAGCCTAATAGAGTTAAAGACAAAATTAATAAAGATAAAACTAATTTCAAATGCAAAACAAGTCATCTATAGATCCAGGAATGTTCTGTTTGTGTTTATAGTAAAAGTTGAAGAAACCCTAAATAACCTAGTAAATAAAAGCATTATCACACTGATAAAAGAATCGACCTGGGCAATGCCAATAGTTATTGTTTTAAAACTGGATAGTAATATAAAACTATGCAAGAATTGTCAGTAAATAAGAACATAAACAAAGGAACTTATACAGAAAGAAAAAGAATTAAAAATGAATTTTCCAATGACTAGACAAAATGATTCATGAAGCAGAAATATGTTCATATTTCAGGCATTTTGTAATGCTATCTTTTAACATTCACAGCAAACTTTTTTCATTCCAATGACTTCACAATCATGCATAATTCTAATTCTCTATTGTATTCTAATAATTGATAATATGTATTAAATAAAAGTAATCAACATTGCATTTCTTCCAAATAAGCTGCATAATGGAACTTGAGTTTTCCTTGCTGACAAAACAGTATTCACATCTTTTATGAAATTTATTAGTTTACTTATTCCAGATGCTCAATTCAATAAAGGCATGCTTTTACAATAGTAAATTAATTTATAAACCAATTAAGCGTATGTCACGCTTGAATGTGAAGCTATAATAAAATACAGGAATTAATATACGCTAAGCGCTTTCGAGGTCCTTTACCTCATATTCATAGCGGTGCTGTGAGCTGCGAGAGTAAAAATGGAGCGGGAGAAGTGGTATGCAAAGCATATGCAAATGGACTAAATAGTCCAGCGTTTAGAGATGTCGAAGCATGTGTCGCGTCTATTGATTGAGTTGTTATTGTTATTGATGTAGTACGCTTCTCTGATCTTCCGCTTAATAGAAAAGTATCCAGAAAACTGATCTTGCCACCAGACTTTTTAACTTATAAAGAATTTTAGATAAAACATTTACATTTACAATGCCATTAATTTACAATAATAGACAATTTGAGAGAAAAATTTGCTCTATATACAACTAATTTAGGGTATATGAGCACAGACTTTTACATGACCCACCACTCTCCACTCTATCTAATAACACTGATACACTTAAGCACATATATGCTGAAAAGATGGGTGTGACAAGAATCTCAGCCTCAGGGTGGCCCTCTAGCATTCCATCATCAGATTTTAATTGGATGGACGGTTGAAGAGTTGGAGTGTGTAAGTATATTGGAGCCTGTCCATTAAAGTATGAAGATTGTCTATCTTAATATATATCTGAGCACTTATAGTATATATATATATGTGTGGGAGATGATAATCTGGACCAACTAATGATTGCTGGTTTAGCATGAAATACGTATATTGATGATTATTTATCTTTTCAGCATATATGTGCTTGAGTGTATCAGTGTTATTAGATAGAGTGGAGAGTGGTGGGTCATGTAAAAGTCTGTGCCATTATACCCTATATTACATATATAGACACAGGTATGTAATAAGCCTGTGTTTCAGTTATTACAACTAATTTAGTAAATATCTCACTATGATAAAAATACTCTATACTGTAACTTATTACATGTGTTAACTGTAGATTGGAGATTTTTAAAGCATTTCAACATTCAAAATACAACACTATAAAGATATTTAAGTCGATTTACATTCTAAAACTTATAGTCATCAAATGAAAACCATGGATTTATCTTCTATTACTGGTTGATAAAACACTAAGTTTTTGAATATTAATTAGTAAGCAAAAAGATTTTATACATGGCACTGAAAACAAGTCATCTTCAAAAAAGTAAAAATAGCACGATATTATAAATCTATAATCCCAAAAAAATATTTTTTTTGTTATTGTTTTTAATCAGTTCGAATTAAAAACATCATCATCAAATTCATATTGTATCTTGATATCTGTTTTGTGAAGCTGTTTATAATCCATTTCTGCTGCAGCATTGAAATAGAGCTCTTGAAAAAAATTTAAATCTTTCTTACTCTGTAATAATAACAACAACAACACTACTACTACAACTAGACTTTTATATAATATCTTGTAAAACTGTCTTTAAACTTCTCCGTCATTTAAGAAATAAAGACCCTTTGTTCTATTTTTTTATGCAAGTCATATATAATGTACATCGTCAATTATTGTATTACATCTGAGTATTCAGTCTTTTTAATAATAGTAAATATTGCTTGCGTAATCAATGTGCATTTAAATAAATTTATAATTACAACTTTAAATTATTGTAATAGATTTCTAACTATAAAATCTTTCCATTGAATCTTAAATCAAAAGATTTCGCGAGTACTAATGTGTAATAGGAATTGTGGACTTAATCAGTGAAGTATTGAATAGTTTTAGCTCTTAGATCTAACCACTTCAGCTTCACCTATTTATATAGAAAGTAGATTAAAGTAAAGAAGATTTCCCTCTTTTCTTCCAAAGCGTAAGCTTGTGGTTAAGATCTGTAGAGGTCCCTACCTTCGCATTTTCCACACATATTCTTGAGGTTTACAACTTTAGTAAATATTACTAGAAACAGTAAAAGAGAAGTTAGTACCTAACAAATATGATTCTGCTTAATTCGCTATTTTAAAAATTGACAATTTCCTATCTTTAGCAAAGACTTATTGCAATTGATCTTTAAAAAAAATTATGAAATTTCTAAATGAATGGTATGAGTGCTGAAGATTTTTGATAAATCATAAACATTGTTTATGAAAATGAAATTTAATTAATCCAAGGTAGCCCCAAGCAATTTAACAAAATAAATAACTAAATACAGAAAAAAGAAAAATTTACAGTTATGTTTTAACTGTTTTTTTATATTGGACTATTTCCATCATCTAATATGTGTGTTGAATGTAATGTCTTTAGAAAAGTTTAATTTTATTTAAATATTCCAAATGCATTCAACTGTTAGTAATATCACAGCAAACAAATGTTAGTAATATCACAGCAAACAGGTTAGTATATGCACTAACTGTTAGTAATATCACAGCAAACAGCACAACATTTCGAGAGGTATTTTTCTTCCCACTTCTTCAGGTGTTGCTGGCCTGACCAGTGACAGTACTAGCATAGGATTTGAACCTGGGTCCTTAGATTCTTGATTATTGAATTTTAAGGTAACACTCTAACCAACTGAGCCATCCTGCCAAAGGCAACAGTATGTAATAATTTCATATACTTATCTATGAGGTTCCTCCTGATTTCTCCACTTTTTCCTCAGAGCAAAGTTGATTAGTGGTTTCCATACATTATGTATAGTCACACTAGGTTGGCTTATGGGATTTTTGTCATTGTCATGTGAGCAGCTTCTTTAAATTTTCTTCTTTGTATCTTTTCTTCTTTCTCCAATATGTTTGTATTTTCCCAATCAAACATATGTCCATTGGTACATATATGGTTTGCTACCTTAGACACATCTGTTTTCTCTCTTCTAATCATCAGTTTATGTTCTTGCAAGCGCTTTTGAATGGGATGGCTGGTCTCACCAATATATGTTCTTCCACATTCACATGGTATTTCATAGATGCAGTTTTTTCTTTTCAGGAATTTCAACTTTAGGCTTTGTAGATGTTAGTAATTCCTCATAGTGTACCACTTCTTTTAAGTGTCACAATCACAGATCCATAAGTAAAAGGTCTTTCAAAATATTAATAAATATTACTCTAACCCAGAAGTATTATTGCAAATTTATCACCTTCATTTATGTCATTGAGTCAAGCAATGAAATAAACCATTGGGACTTTTTCAGAATTTTAAGACTATATTTTTGAAAGCTTTTTGTTTGGAATGTTATTTTCCAGACATGGTAAGAACACATTTTTATATAAATGTTTTTTAAAAATATATATATAAAAAAATTTTTTAATGATAAAGAAATAAAAAAAATTAAAAATAGTAGTACATTTGAAATAAAATAAACACTATATTCCCTTCTTTCTTTTCATTTCTAACACACTATTGTTTTTAAAAACTCAATTTAATTAAAAATAAAGTTAAACTTTTAAAAAAATAGGATAACCATGTATGTACATTTCCGTTATTATTTCAATAAAATTCCAATTTAAATATGTTAATTAAGTGTTCATACACACATTCTCTCATTTACTTATGTGGATATGCAATATGAAATGTGTATTTATAATAAAGTTAAAACATAAATGTTAATACTATATTAACATTCCAAGATTTTTATTTTTTTAGCATGACATAACTTTGATACTTTTTTAAAAATTATTTTGACACAATAGTGCCACCTAGTGCAAGATATCATAACCAATAGATATTAGAAAGTTGTGCATTTAAATTCCTATATAGTGCCTAGAACTCTCAGATCAAAAGCTTCTCACTTGTAAAAGCCATAAGCTAGAAATTAGTCTGAGAATATTGGATGAGTAGGCACTAAATGGGGATTAAAATGCACAAACTTCTAGCATCTGTTAATTACTATAGATTGTACTAGGTGGCACTATTGTATGGAAAAAGTTGCCACTGTTTTAACAGTTTGTGTAAACACCAGTAAAGGCTCATATGATGTCTTTAAAAATTTTATAAAAATTATAAACAAAAGAAAATCAACTCCAGTGGATATAAAGTATAGCTTATAATGCATTCAAAAATATGTTGTTTCTAAAGTAAGAATTTAAATATAATAATCCTTAATTTTTAAGCTAAACAATTTTCTTTATTTACATAAATATATACACGTTACCTAATGTATATATTGTTACCTTCCAGATTGGCACCATGAAGAAATGTGGGAAGTTCACATTGTGCCAACAGTGATCAGGGCTAGCTAATAATAAAAAAAATGAATTGTAGTATAACTTAATGTTTTAAATTTGGTTGAAAAGTTATCAGAATCTTAATTATGGTGTATCAATCAATAAAATTCCTTTTCCTTTATGTATATCTAATAGTGGGAATGAGTATTGTTTGTCTATAAGGCCATAATAAATGTTTATTCATTAAGTTTCTAATCTACTGTATATTGCCATTCCAAGATCTAACTTGTATGTGTGGGTGCATATCCATTCACATCATCTCACACTTCACGCTTCATTCATATTTTTTGATCATCACTCAAAATATCCATCTTATAATAGCCTTATTTATTTGTCATAGAAATTGTTAATAACTCAGTCATTAATAGACCTCTGGATTAATGGAAAAACAGATGTACACACACCCACACCATAAGTTAGTATGATTTTTTATTTATTTATTGTATAAAATCTTTCAGTTAAAAATGTAAAGGTTATTTTATTTTTTATTAATCACTGTTTGTAACTTAATTTTTTTTTTATTGTTTCAAAACTCTATTCTTAACATTTTCACAAGCAATAAATTCTTGCATATTGTTAGCTCATTATTATAAAAAAAAAAAAAGAGACGTGGCTAAGTTTTACAGAAGACTTCAGAAAAAGTTTTATAGAAGACTTCAGAAAACAATTTTAGAGAAAGTGGAATAATTTTCTAAAGGGAAATATAATAAAACAAGTGAATTTAACAGCTTCATTGGAATCCCTACTATTTCTTTTAATAAGGAAACTTCTCTATACTACTCAAGAATAAATGCCAACATATAATCCTGAAGGACACCAGATAATATTCTTTAACATGGAAGGCTAAACATTCAGAGGTACACCAGTTTCTAATTTTTATCAAGTAACAATTTGAACTTATTTTAGCCATAATGCTTAGATATTATTTAGAAAAATCACTAATGCAAATTTATTATAACGTATTTTTAATAAATAGTTTGCCATTGGAATTATGTAAAGTATTAATAATAATAAGAACTAGAAATTTTATGCTGGACTATGTAATGGGATACTTGAGTGACTTTTAATTACTAAATTTCTTATTTTATTGTATAAGAAAAAGGGCTGGCACAGTAAAATTATTCATGCTAATACTCTACATTATCATAATAATTATATACATGAAATTATCTAACCATTCACATCCATATAGGAGTGAAAGAATGCATGACAATAATACTTGATAATTAGTTACCAGAAGGATATAAGAAAGGTGGATGATTAATGACCTTGATCTTCTTCACTATTAAAAATATATTAAATGTTGGAAATTTAGACAAAAACAAAGTTTATAAAAAAAATAATAAATGGATCCAAATATTTGCAAAAGTTGCTTTATAACGTCCATTAGGAAATCCTAAGAACTTTGGAAGTTATTTCTGTTTTTGCCAAATTTATGTTTAACCTGCAGGAATAATATTTGTATGTTTTAATGTTTGTTATTCGTCTTATCGTCGTTGTGAGCTACACATGCGTTTTCATTTACTTAAAAGTTTCAAGTATGAACCAAAAATAAAATAAAATAAAAAGAATAGGAACTTTAATTTTAATGGCAGAAGGTTTGATATATGATAGATGTATTTATTTATTTTCCTTTATGTTTAATTTGACATTAATTTGGTTTATTATTATTATTATTATTATTATTATTATTATTATTATTATTATTATTATTATTATTATTATTATTATTATTATTATGACATTAATTTGTTTTATTATTATTATGTACTTATATGCAAATCTCCTCTAGAACGTCTCGGAGATTTTGGTATAAATTATACCAAATGGGTAATATTTCTTGTGTTATATTATGTAAATATTATATATTCCAGTGCTCATATTACTAGTACAAAATTAGATGCTTTATCATTATTCATTAATTAGTATTAGTAAACAGATACGTGAAAACATTTAAGCCAGTATTGCTGAATGGTTAAGCTTATTTCATAGTATTTACACTAATTTGAATTTCGATATTCATAATTTTCCAAAGATATTAAACTCGTTCGTAATTTAGTTAATGCTAATATTGTCTGATGTGATTTAAAAAGAATATTGCATACATGATGCTTATGTGTTTTTTATCGGTTGAGACTGGTACTATGACTAAAGATTGTAAAAATTGAAGAGTTTGTCTGTTATGGATCTGTTCTATATGAAATGCGTTAGATGCCCTTTGAGTGGAGAGGTGATTGAGATGATGATCGTGATATTCGGATTGAGTAATGTTCATTTTATTTGTTTATCTATTGAGCCATGGATGATAGTCTTTCTTTATTTATTAGTATGCGATATGATAATTAAGTTTCTTAAAGGGAAGTGATAAATGCCCCATTTATTCAGTATAAGTCGGCTAAGTTCCGCACCACATGTGTTAGAGGAGTTGATAGTTGCTATATTGATGAATTAAATCGATGTTTGGAGTTGTTGTTAATCCCCACGTGCACGTATATAACTTTTTATTTGACACTATTTTGCTCTACCTTTCCATTTCACGTATTTATCATCATGCAATATATGTTAGTTATTTCAGATAAATATTTTAGTGATTTCTGTAACATACTTGAAGTTGGATTTATAACTTAGTGATTAGCTCATTGTGCCATTCGTATTGTGAAGTTTGATTATTCCGCAAGTCAACCGATGGAAATATAACCAATAAAATGCTTCGTGATTGTGAATTTATAAATGCACACATATTCGGAGATATGATAAACCTAGAGATATAGAAAGAAACCATCGCTGGAATTGTAAGTTCTGAGTAATTTGTCAGATCATATCACATATTATCATTATTTTATTCATTATTATTGTTGGTAATTCATCCTCCCGGTATAAATGTAATATTGTATTACAAAATTGTATTTTATCCAAGGCTAGTTTTAATAAAGTTCTTACTTAATTTCGTATAACAGATATAGATTTGTAGGCATACGGAAATAATCTAAATGACATTAATTGATTGTTTGACCTCGTTTTCTTAGTTTATTAAGAGCACAGAGTGAGAATACATGATATGAATATTAGTATATGAATATAGAATTATATATTTTTTTGTTGCTAATAATTTAACTGATAAAATTGTAAATGTTATTGAAACAGCATATAAGAGGAAAAGCCTCTGAATATTAGGTGTTATTTTGTGTAATTTAAATGTTATTTTATTTTATCCAAGTGCTATTTAGTCAAGTTTGTAATCAACGTAAATTACTGTTGAATCATCATCAATATGTCGTAAAAAATGTGTCTTATAATAAATGTTTTGTTGAAATAGGATTCCCTCTTAATTATTTTATCATATATGTTCAATTGATCATTTCCACATGCACATATGTTCAATATAATGTAATTATAATATTTATCAATTTGCTAGTATATGCAATCTATCTCGATAACACTGAGTTAATAGAGCCAAACATTGTAATTCCAAGAGGTAGATTTTGCCTTATTTAGAATAGATAGTGATGTGAGATAAAATGTATCTGATCCTTATCATTGTCTATCCTTTATTTTATTGTAATAGACGTCAATTTCACAATAGTCCTCATTACGTAATAGTCATATTCTATTAGGATTGACTTGTTATTCATATAGCAGAGCCCTGAGATTAGTTCATCATTTAATAAACTTTGATATAGCTGTTCAATCTAAATTAAATGCCAATAGATTGATTATTGTTGCAGTGATCCCCAAACATACTAGATGAGTGGCATGATTGGTCTAGCATGTATTTGAATGGTAAGAGAATTGAATATATCATGATTTAAGTTAATCCACAAATTGCTTTTTTTTTGATAACTTGGTAAATGCTTATAATACAATTAAATAAACACTATATAATTGTTGCTTATAAATGCTTTCTCTCATCCCTATTTGCATTCTAGATGACCATGATACCCTATAACCCCCAACTGAGCTAAGCTGTAAATTAATAGTACAATAAGAGTCTTATCAATAAATATAAATGCAATCTAGATTATAAATTTATTCTATCTTGTATAGAATTGGCGCCTGGGCATTTATTTGTGCATAAAGCGATATAGGTGAAGAATGAAGAGGTTACAATATGCAAGTACTAACACCAATGCTTCTTTTAAAGTGAAAATTTGTTTGAACATATTTTGAGATCTGGCAATTTAATGGAAAAAGTGTCAATGATTGGCTAATTTGAAGAAACAATAAAACAAGAACATTCTTACGTAATATGGATGAATGGAGCAATAAAAGCATACAGTTTAGCTTGCAAAAACTTCCCTTGTAATAAGGAACAGAAAAAATGTAGAGCAACATAATCATGCATTATATATTGTTTTATTGATATTTACATTTTTTTTAATGTAGTTGTTGTTATTTACAAAAAAAACCCCATTATAATCAATATATTTAATTTATTTTTTAACAAAAAAAAAACTGAGTTTAATTCATTTAAAATCAATGTGTGAATTAATAATTCAAAATATATTCTATTTGCTTTCTATATTTAAAAAAAAAAAAGTAATCTAAAAATAACTTACTTAAAACTTTTTTAAATGATTTTATTTAATAATAAGTTGCTGTAATTAATTTATCAATCTGCTTTTCTCTGGATAACATTTATGCCTTAAAAGTATAAATAAATTACATTAAATGGATTATTAATTCAATAACTTTTCAATAAACAAAACTGAACAAAGATTTAGTCATTTCCATAATTTGCTTTAAAAAATTATTTAAATATTTTCAAGACACATTTTAATGTTATGTAATCACAAGCTTACGATCAATTTAAAAGAATAATAACTAATTTTTGATCAACTATAGTGATAAACTAATATCTTAATTATAAAAAAAATACATTTTTTATTTATCTCTTTTAATTAATATGGAATGAAATTAACTGAAGACATACAAATGTTAAAATCAACTACTATCAAATTTTATTTATTCGGCAGGAATTGATCTGATTAAAATATAATTAAGAATGATTTGTAACGACAATTACGCATCATAAAAATAACAATAAGAGAAGAATTGTTGGTTTATTGTTATAAGGCAGACGTCTTCATATCACATTAATGTTGGAAACACAGATTTAAGTTAACAGAGTCGATTATGAACAGAATCGTCAACAGAAAGATGAGTTTAGTAAAAAAAATAAAAAAAACATTAGAGAAATAAAGTTCAGAATAAAATCGATTTCAAAAAATTTTAAACATATAAATTTTCTAACTCTATGCCAATAGGAATCATAAATATTTATACATCAGTCAAGCGTTGTTAGCCGAGAGGTCAGCGTAGCCGCCTTGCAAGCAAGCAGTTGGTTGAAGCTGATTGTTGCAGGTTCGCCTCCCGGCCGATGCTATGACATATGGAATATATATATATATCAAAATATTTATTCTCAAAAAATAATCCATAGTATATTGACCTTGTTCTCCACAGAGACCAGAAGGTTGATCAAAAAAACTTAAAGGCAGTTGTAGATATTTGTGTAGATATAAATAATAATAATTTAAATGAAGGCAGAGATAATCAAATTAAATTAAAAGGATGAATAGGGGGAAGGAGTAATGACAAGGTAAGAATTTTTTTAGTAATCTTAAGAAATGTTATATCCTGTGTGTTTTCATAAAATGATGGCTGGTTCTATCTTTAAGCTGCCTGCAATGCATTTCTAAATCAATCTGTGTATTATATAGTAACAGACATGTCTGAATCATAAGCTATGCCATGAAATGTGACAATGTATTTAATACCTTCATAGATTATCTTCAATGTTCTTTCTGCACTATAAAAGGTTGAAAACCACTTGAAAATATTTTCGCTATTTAAAGCTTCACATCACAGTTTCAAACACTTCAAACATTTCAGTAGCAATTTTGTTTAATTAAAAACAGAAATTAATATTAAGGTATTGTTTCATCATGAGTTAAGCTATAAAATGTAACACTTCATGTCACAACTCATGATACAGACATGCAAACATCTTAAAATTTTTGTGATGAATCGCTAAACTCTTTTGCTACACAATACATACATTGATTTAAAGATGGACTGCAGACAGCTGGTAGAGAGATCCCAATTTACCAGTCACCTTGTATTTAATTATTACAATTTAATTAAATAAGAATCATTATATTGAATATATTAGAAGATAAAAAATGTTATTCAATAATTTGGGAAACCATTAAATAATATTAACATGTACAAATGAGAATATGATAATTTGTTTGGTTGTTTCTATCTCCTGTACATTTCAGTGTTTTAGAAAACATTTTAACAGGGATAAAATTAATAAAATAATGAATTAAATTTATTACAATTAAGTTATTGCTAAAGCACAAAGATATTTAATAAAATCAAGTTCAAAAGTAAATAACGAAATTTAATAGCAAAATATTTAAATTATTCATTTAAAAAAACACATATAAAATAATTTGTTTCAAAGAAATGGTCAAAGGGTTTGAATAAAATAGCATCTGCTTATTTAAAAAAAAACTTTCTAAAAAAGGCAGTATTGATGCTTTTTTTTATAAAAAGGACGAGAAAAACGGCCGATGCTATGACATATGAAAAAAAAAAAAAAAAAAAAACATTTCTGAAAAAAAAAAATGCTTCCATACAATTGTGTGGAAATTTTCTTTGAATATTTCTATTATTTTGCCATTGGCATGTCATTAGAAATGTAAAAAAAATATGTAAATCAAGGTGATGTTTAAATTTCTAATGATTTAGTAACTCTATCTATGGAATGACTTTGAATTATATAATTATAAGCCCCAAAACCTAGTGGATTAAAGTAAATATCTACAATGGGTTATTTTATGATAACAAATTATATAATATGGAAAAAAAATTTGCTTTAAAATCAGTATTATTTATAAAAATTTGGGGCAGTTAAAAATTGAAGTATGGTTTTCATTTAATGTGAAATGTTGGTGTCCAATAAATTTTGAAATGGTTATCTACTCCTGATTATATAATCAGATGTTAGTAGAGTGTTAACTCTACCTAAAGAATGGAGCCATCATTAGCATATCAATAAAAAAAAACTAATAAATTATATATTTTTAATAACATGACAATAATGTAATATATTTATGTCAAAAATAAATAAAGCACAAAGATAATATATTTAGAAAATAAATCTGGAAATAATGTATTTAGTGAGCAAATCATTCCATAATGATTAAGAAACAAATATATAATCAATATAAGCATTGTGGAAGAAAGTAAATAGCAATGAGGGCAAATGCAAATTTAAAAGAAATTAAAATGCAAAACTAACCTCTGGAATGAATATAAGTAAGGATTTCAAAACCACAATAACACAAAAAAGTATGTCTTAATTTATAAGAAAGTAACTGATGACAATTAATCGACAAATTATTAAAATTCAAAACCATATTCATGTGTGAAAAAAATGAAAGATATATGTGACCATAAAATAATACAGATGAAATTTTATATTTACGACAAGCACAACAATGCAAAAAGTAAATCAAGTAAAATTAAGTACCAAAAAAGTGGTCTTTATACAAAGAAAAAAAATGGATGCCATAAAAAATATAATTATTGTTATTTACTTCCATGATTATACCTCATGCAGTTTTTATCATATATATATATGTTCATTCATGCATTTTTATAACAACTTCGTATTTTATTTTTCCCACATTATTTATGATATTACGTGTATGAAGTATAATTCGCGGACATAAATAATAAGTAAAAACAGATTTATATAATAACTGTACTTTTTATGTTGTCCCGTTTTTATTCTCCTCACATACTGGTATTTTTTTTCTTGGAATTTAATTTCGTATTGATTTATCGCTATCAATTATTTTTTTTATGGATTACATGGTTTACTTTCGGTATTGTTGTCTTGTTAAACATTTACTTGTCATTAGTATACATTTTTACCTGTTACTTTTAAATTTCATTTTTTTTTTTTTTTTCCATATGTCATAGCATCGGCCGGGACCCCACCCAACTTACTAGTACCTGTCGGCTAACAATGCAAGACTTAAATTAGTAGATGAATGCATTTTTGGAATTTAATTTCTTATCGATATATTACTATCAATTACTTTGTTGTGGATTATTGTTGTGCTTCTAAATTCTACTTAATTTCAATTCACGGATTGTTTTTATAATAAATTTTTTTATAAATGAAGTAAAAAAATATTGGCAAAACTATATATTAAATATTTAAATAATAAAAATTTACCAGTTGATAGGAAGGATGTGGTAATAATATTGACATTTTGTAAAAGTGATAAAAATATACTACAAATCTATCAGTCTTCTATAAGTTTTATAAAAAATCTTTACTCAAATAATTACAATTTATCTAAAACAAACATTGGATTTTAACCAACCAAAAGAATGCATTGGATTTAAAAGTGTTTTAACAAAGTGGATCATATCCAAGTATTGGAAGAAAAATAGATTATGAAAAGATATTTCATAAGCAACATTGGATCATAAAGATACAGAACAAAAGTACTGTTAAATTCTCAATGATATTTATAAAAATGCAACAGTTGTAAATATATTACATAATGGCAGTAAAAAAAAAAAAAACATTGATAAGGATTTGTAACAGGGTGATCCCATATTTCTAAAATTTAGGGAATTAAAATAAAAAAACTAAGGAAGTTAAAGTAACAGAAGATTATTTAAATCATCCAGATTTTACAAATAATATGGTTATTTTTGAAAATAATGCTTCAGACCTTCAGGGAATGTTGCAGGAGTTATAAGATAAAAGTTTTTAGAAGAAGCTAATAAAAACTGATATTCATGAATTAGAAGAAATTAACAAATACAAATACTTTGATCATATTATTGATAAATGAAAATGTAATGGATTAAATTAATCATAAAATTAAACTTGGGTTGATTGTTTTAGTAAAATAATTTAATATTAATAGGAAATATTCCTATATAATTGAAAATGAAGATTTCTTTTGTGGTTCTGAGACTTATTCAGAAACTTCAGAGCACTCTTTAAAGTATGGTGAGATTGATGTTGAATGTAACAAGTTAGAATTGAAAGTGAAATATTTGAATAAGAGAATAACTTAAATGACTGAAATGGATTTAGGCTAGACATATTGCTAGAGAGATGATAATAGATGGAAAGTTCAATTCTTAAATAAGATCCTAAGAAATTTTAAAAGGCTTAGCAACTTATCACATGAGATTGATAGATTAAATAAGAATATGTGATGGCATAATGTGGAGAAGAGAGACTATGAATTAGAAAAACTGGATTAAACTTCAACAAATCACGTTGAAGTGAATTGATAATGGATGATGAAGCAAATTTTCCCACAGTGCATTCATCTTTCAATAATTTTTCAATTCTGGTATTAAAATATTTTATAACAATTTTAAAATATTGTTTGAAATGATCAAAAGCATTTTGTACATCACTATAAAATTCTCTACTACTTCATCAGAATAAACCAGAATTATCTGCATTTTGGTATCCTTCATTAAAATGAGGGCTTAATATCTCACTCTATCACATATACAATGTGCTTTACCATTTTTTATTTACAATAAAACCCATTCCACTTGTTATGCCAATGTTTGTGCCTTTGTAATTAAATCAATAGTCATTTCACCAATTCTTATTATTTCACAAAATCGGATAGCATCCCATTTAATATTATACAGTTCTTTTTCCAATCCACGCAACCTTTCTTCACTTGAGATTGATATTGCTATTATAAATATCTAAATAAATAGTAATCATTCAGTATTAACCATTTCCAATTTGAGAATACTTCTTCTAAATTTATATACTTTTTTTTATCTACATAAAGAGGAAGAGAGAATATTAATACATTTTTTTACTTAAGAAAAAGATTAATCACATGCTGCATTCATATTATTATTAATATATACGTAAAATTAATTAAACACCACATAATTATGCAAAATATTAGCAAAAATACTTACACCTCTATAAAAATTTATAAAACTTTACAATCTTTCATGCAGAAATATTTGATGATAAATCAATTAACCTCTTGCAGGATTTGTTTTTATCAATTAAAATTAATATTATCAGCTACTCAGGACACCATTTGAGATCAAATCAGACACAGTCACTCAAGAGTACTTAAACAAACATTGAATTACTATATTTGATGTGATCACAACTAGTTTCCTGCACAACTGAAATTATCAGATTTAATTGATAGAAACATATGACCTGCAAGAAATTATGGTAATTGATTTTCATCAAACACTGTCATGTAAAATACTATAAATTTCTATAGGGTGTAGAAAGAATAACATTATAAATATAAAATATCCAATATCCCTCCCCATTACTACATTATTTCAGCAAAACTGCTTTACAAACACAGATAAAATCCAAATTTAATGGCACAACAAGAAATAACTCTCTAGTCTATTGCTGCAAAGTTGTTATATAAATTAAAATCCACACTTATTTAAACAAGGAATGTGAATTAAATCAGAATTATCTTAATTTACTCATAAACAAACATATTAAATTTACATATACAGATAAAAACTAATACAGCAGTCGTTTTCATGCTTCTTGTTTAAATAAGCGTGGATTTCATTTTATATAACAACTTTGTGATATACAAACAAAAAAGTTATCTCTTGTTTGCACAGTTAAATTCAGAATTATCTTTGTCTACAAGGAAGCACTACTGAAAGAATGCAGCAGTGGGGGAATGATAGATATTTTATATTTGAATTTTCAGCTAGTGATATGCACTGACTCTATTTCATATATGTATATATATTGGAATTGTGTGTGAACAAATTATTACTCAAATAAGTGTATTTAAAATTTTGTTTAGCTTAGAAGATAATATATTGATAGGAATTCTTATCTTAAATATATATGTAGTTTATTGTAAAAGCTTCATTATAAGTATTAAACATATCCATTATGAGTGTTTTATTGTAAAGATATTGTAACAATACCTATTTGGTACTTAGAGATAATTTTGGAGACCAAGATTAATTATGGATAATCCTGAATACCAAGGTTGACAGCTATGTTTTTTTTAATGATACATTTTCAGCAGCATATACCCATAATTCTAATGAATGTTTTACTTGTTAATATTAAAAATCATCAATAATTTGATAATAAATTACTGTTAACTTTAAAACATAACAATAAATGTATTATAAATTCCATTCACAGAAATAATACAAAACTATGACAATAAATTTAAAAAAAAATAAATAAATTTAATAATTCAAGCTATAGGAATTTTTTTAAAAACAAAAAATAATTAACATGAGTTATTCATATAAATTGCTAGTGTTTATATATATAATCTTTCAATCATATCAACAAACTACACATAAGTTTTAAAAAGAGAGAGAGAAGCGTTTGCTATATTATAATGTGTATTTTATTATGTACAAAGTTTTTTTTTATATATATTTTGATTCAAAATATTATTATTCAAATCAATATATTTGTGATTTAACTAATGATCATTTTATATCATTGGTATAGTCTCCAAAATTCAATTAATGTGCTGAGATTATGTCAGTTAAACCTTTAAATTCACAAAAATAGAAGTATCTCAACTCATTAAGGGAATTTCAGAGAATATACCAATGATATATAATGATCATTGGTTAAATTACAAATATATTGAATTAAATAATAATAATATTTTGAATCAAAATATATAAAAATAAAAGCTTTATACATAATAAAATACACATTATAATACAGCAAATGTTTAAAAAAAAATTAAAACTTGTGTGTGGTTTGTTGATAGGTTTGAGAAAAAGACTATACTTATCTAAACACTAGTCACTGCCATGAATAACCTACATCAATCACTTTTAGTTTTTAACTAAAATCTCTTTAGCTTGAATTAATAAATTTATTTTATTTAAAATTTATGTCATAGTTTTATATTATGTGAATTGAATATATAATGCATTTATTGTTATTTTTTAAAGTTAGCAGGATTTATAATTGATTCATTGATATTTTTTAATATTAATAAGTAAAACATTCATTAGCTTTAAGGATATCTGCTGAAAATGTATAATTAAAAAAAAACATTCTGCCAATCTTAGTGTCTAGTGTTATTTGTAAATTAACCTTGATGTCCAGGATTATCTGTAAAGTACTCAATATTTATTTTCTTCTGACTAAAATTGATAAATATTGATATATTTTTCTTAATAAGTACATTTTATTTATTTGAATACATTCTACAACATATATATATATATATATATGTGTGTGTGTGTGTGTGAAAGAATATTGTATGTACATAATTAGGCTTAAATTAACAAATGCTTATATTTTAAAATGGGATTTAAAAGATTTACACTAATGATAATAAATTAGTTATAGTGAAATAGTAATAAAAGGAGTTTGTGTGGATGTTGGTTTTGCTTTACTTTACTAATATTTTTAACTTTTTATTTTAAAATAGATTTTATTTTATTTAAATAATAATAGTAGTACAATAGTAATATTATTTAGTGGAAGAAAAAAAAGGGAATATATTATTTAAAAATATACTTTGTAAATTTTATTTTATTTCTGGAGATGCCTCAGGACATTTGATAGTTGCTGTGGTTATTTCTAGCAGTTAGCATAGCTGCCTTCCAAGCAGCTGGTTCCATTTGTTTCCCGATCAACGCTTTGACATATAAAAATAACAAAGAGTTATATAAGTATCCTAAAATTCTTGAAAATGTCTTTCTATTCATTTTGTTATTTTTTATTCAGTAGGGTAAACAAATAACCTACCATGAAACCATATACCTACCCTGAAACCACATGGCTTCACAGGCTATCTAATGTCAATGTCATCAGGCAGAAGATTACTAAAGGGAAATCCACAGGCTTCGAAGAATCTGCAACATCCAGTCTTTATTTTAAATTTTTTTTAGATTTTCAAATAACAAAACAAATTTATAGGTCAATGTTAAAATAATTAAAAGGAAAACTTCTCAAGTAATTTTTTACGAACATTTTACAAATTTATAGAACTCTATTGAATAATTATAATGACTATAGCAAAAATAACATTTCAATCATCTTAAAAAACTTTTTATCAATAGATCAATAATGGATCACTATTTGATAAAAATCTACAATTCCAAATCGATATAACCAGAGCTCAACATGAATAAGAAAAACACTTTATGTCTCATTCTTGTTTTTTTTTTTAATGTGTTTATTATTTAACTTGTAAGAAAAAAAATTTTTAATATTTAAATATTTGTTCTAAAAAAAATAATTTTTTTTTTAGCTTTCTCTCTCCCAGACGTTTAAACAAAGGAAGTTATAAATGTGCATTAGTTATTGTTGTTGGTATTATTATTATCATCGACACATTTAAATTTTCCATAAAGACTTACATTTGGTGCATATTTATATGCATGAATGTTATTTATTAAATTTGATTGCTTGAATTTTATATTTAGATAGTAATTATATTTATTAATTTTAAAAATATTATAGTGTGTTTTAATGCTTTATGCAATTCAATTAGTTTATAAGTTAATAAACAAGGCAAAACTGTACATACAATAGTGCCACCTCAATGGATGCCAGAAGGCACTACTGTATGGAGAGTTTTGCCTTGTTTATTAACAATTATGTGCTAGTATAAGAGATGGTGATCATGTGATGTTTAGTAGTTTATAAGTTATAAGTAATATGCAGTCTTTATATGTGTGGTATTTTATTTTAGAAGTATAGCATAATTATAAAAAAAATCTTTTTTCGTATTTATGGAGTAGTATATAAATATACATTTAGAATTTAAACCACTAATAAATAATGGACTAAAACAAAGAATTGTTACTATTATCTGAAGTGTTTTGTTGACATAGCATAGTTGTTAAACTAATTTTTTATTTAGTTATCTACTTTGATATTACTTAGTGAAATAACAACCAATGTTTAAATATTCTAATAAACCTGAAAAAAATACAGCACCATAAGTAGTATAGTTGAGTTATATGTTTAAATCACTGAGTGCTTATAATAAAAAAGACAATCTTATTTTTTAGATTTATAAAGCAAATCCATACATCATATTATTGCATACAATTACATATACATAAAATATATACTTTATTTATGACAACTTATTTTCTTAGAAAAACAGAAGCTGAGAAACTTTATTTAATTAAATCAATTTATTACTTGTAAATAAACAATGAATTATATATGTTTTGTATAACTGTAAACAAAATTAATTTGAAATTGTATACATTAAACATGACTTGTATTTTTACTTAATTAAGATTATAACTTATTTACTAAATACATATTTGGTTATGCACACAGGCATATTTTGAACTCTGAGATGTATTCTATGTAGATATTGTTTTTTTTAATTTAGTCATGACATCCAAATAAAATTCATAATATACATTAAGCATGCACATGCAATAAACTGTATGGACATGAGATATGAGATATATTAATACTTACTTCATATTATTATTATTTGGCTAAATTTGAATTCATTCATCACAAGCATAAATTAATATTTAATTAAATGTAGATTGTATGCAATAAAATGTACCCTTCTATACTGTATAAATAACTGAATTTGATGAATATACATGTACTCCACTATCCTATAGTCTCATTATGCTCATATTTGTATGGTTACAATATATATTGTAGTAGTTAGCCCTCACTATGAATTTAAAAAAAAAGATATACACAATCTTTAAAATATTTTTTTTATTTTATATTTTTATTATTTTTTGTTAATATTAAAGTTAATTTTATAAATAGTTCAACATAAGGCATTCAAAAACAAATGTTCAATGTGTGTGTGTGGGGGGGGGTATGCAAAGCAGACAATAGAAATTTTTAGCATTGCATGGTTTCTGTGAGATAATAATAATTTCAGATGACATTAATTTTGCAGTAAAGAGGGTTGTTTACCATTAACAAAAAAATCTTGGTACTTGATAAGAAACTTTTGATCCAACTAGATCATCTTCTTTTAATAGTTTTAAAAATGCAATATTAAAGTTATTAGCCATGGTAGTTGTTTAGATAAAGATAGTTTGACAAGGCTTGTGAAGTCTCTAGTCCAGTTGCCTACATTACTGCTGAGTCTGTGGAATAATGTTAAAATAAAACAAAAGCCTAAAATAAAACAAGCCTATCTAACAAAAAGGAAATCTATCTTTTCTAAACCCAGCATTGAAGAAGTTACATTTTAAAGATATCCAGTTGGAGAATGTTACTGCATGGACTAATTAATAGTTTATCAACATTTCCAAGAATTCTTAAATTTTTACATCCAACCTGTAATCATCCCCTAAATAAGTTTTAGGAACAATAGGCTTTTATCTAGAATTTTTGAAAATTTACCAAGATGAACTTTCTTTAGACGTCTTCGCTTCTTATTTTGTCAACAAGTATCACTCAGGAAACCCTGCTGAAAATCAGATTTAAAATGAACTTGAAGTTAGGACTTTTTTTAAAAAGAAATAAAGACATTATTTCCATTAATAATAATTTTATTATGAATTGTTGTTATACATTTTTTTCTCTTAGATCTCTGAAGGAAATGTTGCAAAAGTAATATTTAAAAATATTTTTTTTGCTTTATATGTAATACATATTTGTAAACATCCCATATAATAATTTTAGTGTCAATGGTTATGCTTATTAAGGGCTATATAATTGTTATTAAATTTATTATCATTATAAACTAAATCTTATAAATACATCGTTCAAGGGTAAAATGAATTGTGTTGATTTAGAAGTGAGTCCTTAAGGATACAAGTGCTAGAATCAAGGCATTGGTAAATTAGTTTGTTATTCAAATAATTTGAATAGTGGCCTTTGTATACTTGGCATTGTCATATGCAGAAATATATATAAATTTTATTTGCATAACAGATGGTAAATTCCTCTTATTATAAATTGTTTTATCTGAGAGATGCAAATTTCTTGCATTGTGTAGCTATTTCATCTTTATGTAAAAGATGATAAAAGTCCTCTTTTTATATGTTAAAAGAGAACATGCATGAATATATGTAGTAATATATTTACTTTGCTTTTATCACTTATTTAAAAAGCCATTACTTGTGAACCTATGTTAGTTTGTTTAGAGGCTTCCTATGTTATATTTTGTATCAATAGATAAGATCAATCATTAAAAAAAACTTTAATCTGAGAAATATATATAGAAACTATATTCTAAATTAATTACTTATTTTATTAGCAAATAATTATAATATTCTTTTATATAACCTTGCTTAAGATATTATTTTTTCAGGTTATAGAAAACAGCATTAAATACCAATAGCGCCATTTCACTTTTCTAATTTTTCTTTAATACTTTGAAAGGCTGTAATAACTTCATAAATACATTTGTTATTAATGATAATATGAATTCATTTAAATGTCAATAATATATATATATATTAAATTTGGTTTTCGTGTATTTTCTTTATAAAGTCAACACTTATCTTTAATTTATGGTCACACGTATTAGATTGACTATGGCATTTTGATTTTTACCCTGAGATATTATATACATGCTAACATTTTCTTTTGCCTAACCATACCAAATTGCTATTAGATATTATAACATTGTAATATAAAAAGGAAAAGGATGATGTTTACATTAAAAGAAACTTTAGGATGATTTATTTATTTATTTTGAAGATATTTCGAGAACAATAAAATGCCCCTTTGATTTCGATGTATACTTATATAAAACATGCATATAAGTAATAGAAGACTCTTATATAAAATTATGTTTTACCTGTTATAAGTTTAGCTAGCCAGAAGTGAGAGATTTATTATTTATAGTTACAGTTTTGCCTTATTCAGTTCGTAGGAAATAAATAAGAAAAATAAATAAGAAAAGCCAATCTCACTCTCCATTACAATTTTGCTACTCAAATATGTGGAATATTTGAGGATCCAGTTCCCCAAATTATTTACCATTACAATATATATATATTAATTATACAGAAAGCTTCACATCTAAGTATTTGTCTTTATTTGTTCTTCTTTAAGATTTTATTCAAAACGGCTTTCTGATTTGTTTATAGCTTTTGGGTAAAATATCTATTTTATTTCTAGAATAGCTAATAAGCATTAAAGTTCCAATTAATGCTTTTGCATAATTGGTTGTTGAAACATTTTAATTTTTAAATATCAATTACTAAATAAATGCTTTAATATTTAAATACAAGTATAGTATATACTTAAGCTACATGTAATTTGAGGGATTTGAACCCAGACTTTCAAGCTTCCTTCGGTCATCCATTTTATTTTATACAACTGATACACATGTTAACATACATGTGAAAAACGTAAATGATCTCCAATATACATATATCATGCTGAACCAGCACCCATCAGTTGGCCCAGATCATCATCTCCCATACACATATATAATCAGTGCTCAGTTTATATTAAGATAGCAAATCTTCAAACTTTAATGGACAGGCCTCAATCTACTCCACCCTCCAACTCTTCAGCCATCCATATCACTGCAAATCTGAGATAGCAAATTCAAAACCATTGTTTGCCAATTTTGTTGTTACTCATGTTGACCTTAAATCAGTCTCTCCCTTATGAAGAACATTAAGACCATTTAAATACAAAGATGAGGGTTGGGCAAAATGCATGCTGAATCTATAATATTTAAATACAAGTATAATACATATATTTAAGCTACATGTAATAAGAGAAGATTGGAACTTCCCATCAACAGATTTTCAATGGTATGGATTGTTGAAGATTTGAAAAGATTGAAGCCTGTCCAATAAAGTCTCAAGATTTGCTATCTTAATATAAATGGAGCACAATTATATATATATGGGAAATGATGATCCGGACCAACTTATGAGTGAGTGGTGGTTCAGCATGAAATAAGTACAGTGGACTTTATTTATCTTTTTCACATGTATGTGTTTATGTGTAGAAATTGCATAAAATGGAGTGGGTGATTGAAGGGAGCATGAAAGTCTGGATTCAAATCCTTTCTAATTAAATAAATGCTTTAGAACTTGCATTCAAAATAAGAATATTTTATAAATCATATTTTGAATTGTCTAGAACAGCACAAAAATGTTTTTAATAGGGTTGAATTAAATATATTGGGATCATTCATATACTACATCATTATGACCATTCCATGAAAATGGAAAACAAGGTTGAAACTTTATTAAGTTTATTTTATTAGATTTTCTAACATTGGTAATAATATTTCATCTTATTATCATCATATATCATCTGCTTAATATGAATACACTTTCATGAATAAACTTTGCTGCAAAATTCTCATTATCTGAGCCAAATATATATCTTTGCTTTTGACAGTTTTTTCATATTCATCTGGCAACAAATATATATATATTAGCCTTTCAAGCTAACGTACATTCGCTTTTTACGAATGTTAATAATAATAAATGAATACTTTCATTTCCAACACAAAGCGCATGTACGTTAGCTGGAAAGGCTAATCTTTAATCTATTACAATTTATAAACATAGCGCTATATAAACAAATGCCTTGTTTATATATATATATTGTAACAATCCTGCTATTTGGCATAAGAGATAATCAAAATTAAAGTTAAGCACAAATTAGAATAATTCTATAGATATAAAAATTTAATACTTAATAATAGAAGATAATCTTGACATTTATGCTTAAATCCAAATAACAATGATGAAACAAGATAGGAATAAAAATATAATTTAATTTATTCATAAATCATATGAATGGTCAGATATAGCTATAATAATAAAAAGACTATGCCACCTTTTCAGACTAATAATTACTCCTAAGTAACTGAAGGGAAACCAGATTTTCCATGGATTACAAATTTATATTATGTTTAACCACAGTGCCATGCCAAAATTGGGAAATCCATAGGAGAATATTCTACACCACCAGTATTATTAAACAACACCACAACTAATTCAATAGAATCTGAACCCCTATTTCTCTACCTATTATAAAGTTTAATTTATTATTTAAATGGTGAACATTTATAAGAAGAGAAACAGGAGGCTAGATTAATAAATAAAATATTTATTATACATTACGACATATAAAATATTTAAACATTACTACTGTACCGGGTCGAACCGCTGAAACCACCCACTTATACGTATATATAAGTTTTGGCTGGTTTCAAACTCCTTCATAATACATTTATAATCTTATAAAGGTTATGTGAACGAACCAGCATGTTCAAGCAAAATGGGAGATCTTATTGATAGCTTTAACAATCAACAATGGCCCATCTTGGCTGCTAGATTCAAACCCCTACTATCCAAACACTTTATTTGTTTCGGAGTAAACTCCAGGTGCCACTTATCTATTCAAAAGAATAAACAACATCTTTGGTCAGTAGGCTCATAATCCAGCGCTCAAAACCATCCCATAAACTAGCCCAGTCTAATTTTAATCAGTAATAAATTATACAAAATTGGTGGTGGAAAGAATTAATAAAAGGTTGGTAAAAAGAATTGACCGACAAATAAAGTTTAAGTTTTAAAGACAATTTATTAACTAACATTAAATCATTTTAAACATTCTATAAATTTAATATAATACACACACATTTTAAATTAACATTTCTAGACTAGTTTAAATATTCTTGTAGATTTTAATAATAGAACACTGGTATTTATCTGATTTAACTAATAACACTGATATAATGATCACACACATATTAACTCACAATAATAAAGCATTAATAGCATTTGACACTTAAACACACATATCAATAGTTCATTTTATGTATGATAGAGTTCATATAATTTGAATCTTGAATATTTACGAATTACAGCGGTGGCTACTATGAATAAAGGATAATAAATAAAGGTTTACCTAGGATTTTTAGGAATGTGGATATTGCTTGTTGTTGGCTGCTTCTGCTGCTTCTGATGGATTATATCTAACCGGTTAGATTTGGATGTTTCTTGAAGAGATTTTATGCGAAACTATTTGCTTTATTCTTGAAGACAGTTGAACGTTTGACGGAGGATTTCTGTGTTGTTATGCAGACATTATTTCTCAGGCAGGTTTTGATGATCTTGGACTAAAAAAGCTGGAGCACAAGCATATATTTCCAAAAGCTGCTCAACAATGCATGTTTGTTTCTGGATTCATAATAGAAATGCACTGTTATCTCAAACTGAAATAAGACTGTCACTGCAAACTAGACTGAATAAAACTCTTAACTGATTGTCCGATAAAATATTCCGTATTTATATCGACGAAGTGTTTTCCTTTTGATATCCTCCGGCAAATATCTGTTGTTGAAATTCTTTAGCAATTAATTCTAAGACGTGTTTTTTAATTGATTGTTTAATTAGTAGTAGCTATTTCAAAATGTGTTGTTTTCATATCTTTAATTAGTAGCGCACCATTGTGTTTTTTTTAAATACATTTTTCATTTATTTATAATATTTAATACTGATACATTTTTTTTTTACATTCGCACGCACATATATAATTTTACTCTACACCTCAAAACTAGTTTTAAGATTATTTTTCTTCTTTAATTTAAATGAAGAAATTTATATATTTTTTTAAAGCTTTTAAATTGTATTTCACTAATAATAATAAACTCTTGACTTCCTTTTTATAAAACCTTCAGTTTAACTTTAAGAAAAACCCCTTCCCACTTTAAATCAATGATTTTTCAACTTTTATTTCAAACTCTTTTGCGAAAGATTTTTTTGTTTTAATAATTTTTTTACGACAAAATTATTTTATATACATGTGCCAATTTAGCCTTGGCACATTACACCCCCCTCTATTTTAGAGTAAAATGCGTCATTTGTGACCATTTTATCTCTTGCAATTTTAATTATTGACTCTAAAGATTTATTAATTTATTATTTTAGATAATTCCTACACATATGTATACATGCAGCATAATTCTACACCTACTAATATTCTAGATATCGAGTTATTACTGGACTTGCTTACAGGGAATCTATAATAAATAAATCCTTTTTTGCACTCATCATAAGGTGCAGCAGTACCAAGAAAATAACCTAAAAGGATATCTGGATAAATACATTTAAGATACTCATCATAAGGTATCGAATTTACCGAATATTACCAGTGTATGTGCGCATATTTACGCATGTATACATACACACTCTTAATACACCTTAGATTGACTTTATATTTTTATTACTAATCTTCCAACATTATTTTTAAATTCATATGAACATTTTAAATATTAGTTTTACGATACTATTTTTAAACCATCACAGACATCACTTTACATATTTATTTATATTACGGAATCATATTTTAAATCATTTACTTAACTTTTTTATTAACGTGCGTGCATTCAGAAAACTATTTTATTTTATTGCTCTTCATTATTATACAGACATTTGATTTGACTTAATTACTTTAAACCATTTATTTATTTCCTTTGATTAACTTACGTATATTCAAAACTATTTTATTTTAACGTGCGTGTACTCAGAAAGAGAAAAAAACTGTTTTTCTTGAGTGCATTTTTAGTTTTATTTTCATCATTAGGTAATAAATGTAATGTTAAGAGAAGTAGGCAGCAAAGTATAAGGCAATTCAAACACACAGATAGATTTTGTGCAGATTTAAACCAACTTTTAATTTCTTGTGTAAGTCGTGACTACAGCATGGGCATTTTTGTGCACAACGGATCATGAACAGGGACTTTAAGATTGCGAATGGCAGGATTATCTCTACTGCACATTTGACTTACTAAAATATTTATTTTATTTTGTTACTAGGAATTTTTCCTCCAGGTTTATTAACTTTTATATGCCAGGACTTTTTTACTGGCGCATCATCATCAGTATTATTTATTTTTCGCACTACCCATCTGTAGAACAAAGTCATCACAAGAAGAGGCTTAATACAACAAAAGTCAGCCTGGAATTTATCTCTTTGCCCAAATACTCGCACACACCTCAATCCTAATTTAATACACTTTTTTATTTATTTTATTTGTTAATGTTTTATTTTCATTAATACTTTCATTATACACTTATTTATTTCATTTTTATTTTTAAAGCGTTATTTTTACTCTCCCCCTTTTTTTTTTTTTAAAAAAAAACATTTTCATTTTGTTTGTCTATTTTGATTTTACACATTTATTTTGTTTGTGTCATGCTCTGCTATGTTCTAGACATGATCTGGGATATCAATATAATCGATAAGACATAATCGAGGGTTTTGACATAAATCATTTTATCGTTGCTTTGACATTTTAAAAACTCTAAGATTGCTATTTATTTACTAAGACTACCTTTAATCATTTTTAATTATTCAAACTAACTTGATACTCATTTTTTCATTTATTTCATTAAACTTTGTTAAACATTTTCCATTATTCCATTTCCATGATCGTTATAAACTAGGTCAAGCCGGCGAATCCGTCAGATTACATATTTTTAATTTTTGTCTGGCGGTTCTTTATTATATTTTTGTTTCTGCATATAGCCACTCATGCTGGGGGATTGAAATCACCCCTGGGAATTTCCTTAAATCTAGTATGAGAGATGTTAGGATCACTGTTGGGTCTTCGAAAGATTTTTGTTCTCTCGGGACTATTAGAATAACGTCTCCTCTGGGAACTCCCCAAATTCGACCTATGTCTATATCTTATGGTGTTTACAGCTGGCTCTCTAAGTTGGGGTCTGAATCCCCTATCTCTCGTATCAAAAGTTGCTCTGTCGAAAGCGCTCAACAATTCCGCCATTTGTTTCACTGTTTTCCTTTCAGTTCCTATGAGCATTTGCTTGACATTATGAGGAAAACTTGGCGGACTATCCTGACAATTTGTTGTTCAGATAAAGGGTCTGCTGTCAAAGAGCGTAATTTCACCACTTGCCTTCTAAAAAAAAGAAATGAACGGTTCACCAGGTCACCATTTATTTTGTGAGATCTGGTGACGAAGATTTTCCTGATAATCTTCACTCCAATAACTAGCTAAAATAGCAATTTTATATTCGGCAAAAGTGACGGGTTTTTTATATAAAGAGTCCCACCAAGATTGAGACCCCCCTTGTAAATGGCTACAAGCTATTGTGATCATAATTGATTCAGAGTGAAATAGCACTTCAAACTATTTAAATACTTCATAAGAGCTTCACCTTGATGGCCAGAAAATATTCATATTTTCAAAAACTGGTTCACGATTGCCGGAATGTTTATAATGTGCGTGTTTGCACTCAAGTGGTCACACTGTTTTATTTCTGTTTGCAAACTATTTTTACTATTCTTTTGATTTAGTTTCCAAGCTAAATCTGTCATTCCGACTTTTATCTCTTCAATTACTTTTCTATCTTCTATCTTATTTTTTTCAATTACTTGGTAAGCGGTCTCTATTTGATTTTCTACTTGTGTTTTAATCTCTCCTATTTCTTCCCTAATTTCTTCTTTTATTTTATTCTGGCCCCATTTCGATCTGGTCCTTTAACTTTTCAAGCATTTCAGCTTGCCCTTCCAATTTACTCTTCATTTCATTATTTTGGTTTTTAAGCTCTTCAGCTATTTTTTTATATTCTTCGGCTGTTTCTTTTTGTTTTTCAAACATGCAAGTTAATAGAGCTATGACTTCCCTATTCTCTTCTTTTTGCTCAACCTCTTTTTTGTTTTTATCTTTTTGTTCCTCACTAGAAGCATTCTCTACTTCTTTCACTTGAGTTTCTATCGTTTCTTCACTGGGGACCTTTTCTATTTCACTAGTTTCGGTTTTATTTTGTTCCTTGTTGGGAACATTGTCTGCTTTTTTTCCTTGAGTCTCCATTTTAGGTTTATTTCTTGTCATATTTATAATTTTAACTTTACTTTTTTATATTATTTTTCTTTAATATTATATTTCATTCATGCTCATAAGTTTACTAATTTCTATTTTATTTATTTTTTTCTAAACTGGAAATACACACTGACTCCGCCCCTCCTTTGTCCATTTTTCTCCACGCGATCTTAATGCTTTAACTCCGCCCAAATACCCAACTGTCTCTGATTTAACATAATGATTTATTTCAACCAACGTAAATAGCATAAATCTCTCTTCATTTAAAGAAAACAAAGTTTTGGGTCAATTCTTTTTTTTCTTTTTAAAAAAAATTAAAACGCTTTAACATATGTAATTTAGGTTTTGTATAGAAAAACCTTTTTTTAAACAAGAAACAAAGCATTTGTTTACTATTGTTTCTTAGGTCCAGCCCCAAGTTGGGTATTGCCATTTATGTATTGGGTCGAACCGCTGAAACCACCCACTTATACGTATATATAAGTTTTGGCCGGTTTCAAACTCCTTCATAATACATTTATAATCCTATAAAGGTTACGTGAATGAACCAGCACGTTCGAGCAAAATGGGAGATCTTATTGATAGCTTTAACTATCAACAATGGCCCATCTCAGCTGCTAGATTCAAACCCCTACTATCCAAACACTTTATTTGTTTTGGAGTAAACTCCAAGTGCCAGATATCTATTCAAAAGAATAAACAACATCTTTGGTCAGTAGGCTCATAATCCAGCGCTCAAAACCATCCCATAAACTAGCCCAGTCTAATTTTAATCAGTAATAAATTATACAAAATTGGTGGTGGAAAGAATTAATAAAAGGTTGGTAAAAAGAATTGACCGACAAATAAAGTTTAAGTTTTAAAGACAATTTATTAACTAACATTAAATCATTTTAAACATTCTATAAATTTAATATAATACACACACATTTTAAATTAACATTTCTAGACTAGTTTAAATATTCTTGTAGATTTTAATAATAGAACACTGGTATTTATCTGATTTAACTAATAACACTGATATAATGATCACGCACATATTAACTCACAATAATAAAGCATTAATAGCATTTGACACTTAAACACACATATCAATAGTTCATTTTATGTATGATAGAGTTCATATAATTTGAATCTTGAATATTTACGAATTACAGCGGTGGCTACTATGTATAAAGGATAATAAATAAATGTTTACCTAGGATTTTTGGGAACGTGGATATTGCTTGTTGTTGGCTGCTTCTGCTGCTTCTGATGGATTATATCTAAACGGTTAGATTTGGATGTTTCTTGAAGAGATTTTATGTGAAACCATTTGCTTTATTCTTGAAGACAGTTGAATGTTTGACGGAGGATTTCTGTGGTATTATGCAGACATTATTTCTCAGGTAGATTTCGATGATCTTGTTGGACTAAAAAGGCTGGAGCACAAGCGTATATTTCCAAAAGCTGCTCAACAATGCATGTTTGTTTCTGGATTCATAATAGAAATGCACTGTTATCTCAAACTGGAATAAGACTGTCACTGCAAACTAGACTGAATAAAACTCTTAACTGATTGTCCGATAAAATATTCCATATTTATACCGACGAAGTGTTTTCCTTTTGATATCCTCCGGCAAATATCTGTTGTCGAAATTCTTTAGCAATTAATCCTAAGACAACGTGTTTTTTGATTGATTGTTTAATTAGTAGTAGCTATTTCAAAACGTGTTGTTTTCATATCTTTAATTAGTAGCGCACCGCTGTGTTTTTTTTTTAAATACATTTTTCATTTATTTATAATATTTAATACTGATACTTTTTTTTTTACATTTGCACGCACATATATAATTTTACTCTACACCTCAAAATTAGTTTTAAGATTATTTTTCTTCTTTAATTTAAATGAAGAGATTTATATATTTTTTTAAAGCTTTTAAATTGTATTTCACTAATAATAATAAACTCTTTACTTCCTTTTTATAAAACCTTCAGTTTAACTTTAAGAAAACCCCCTTCCCACTTTAAATCAATGATTTTTCAACTTTTATTTCAAACTCTTTTGCGAAAGATTTTTTTGTTTTAATAATTTTTTTACGACAAAATTATTTTATATGCATGTGCCAATTTGGCCTTGGCACACTACATTAAGTTATAAAATAATATTAAATACTTAAATATTACCATCCTTCAGGTGATCACACATTTTAAACACTAAAATTTTTATCAAACTCTCCAGTTTAAACTTCTTCTTTTTTGTTATTCTTAACATTTTAAATTCATTTGTTTGTTTTATATTATGGAATCTATTACAGTACTTAAGATGCTCAAAATCCGTTCATGAGAATGTAGAAACATTAATGTTTTAGCTCTTTAACTGCTTCAAGTTTTAATTTATTCAGATCATATTTCCTCACTTCTCCAAAAGCAACTGACTTTCAATTAACAATTATTTGTAAGTATTCTTTTAAAACATAGATTAAGCACAACTCAGAAATGGTAATTTAAGTTTGATGACATATCAGGCTAAAATTAATTAATCTAGACTACATTGATCCAAGGTAAATGATACACATTCAATGAAATTAGCCTCCTTGAGTCATAATAATCATTTTTACAATATTTATTTTTGTTCATAACTTGGCTACAAATAAAAAAAAAACTTAAAGGTTTTTACTAACAGCTAATGACAATTGTAAAACAAAAGACAACTAGGAAGAACAGGAGCTTTCAATAAAATGTTAAATACATTTTAATTTAGAAAGTCATTGACTAAAAATAAATAAATCATATTAATTACTTTTCTAATTATTTTCCTTTAGTTAATTTTGTTACTTAGAATAACAAAAAAAATATTTGTTATAACATAAATATTTTATAATGATATTCTAACAAAATAAAACATTAAAAAAAAATCAGACTTCAATTATTTAAACTTTGAATAACTGACCTTTGACCATTGAACTTTAATCTTAGAGTTGATACAAGCAAATTTAAAATTGTAAACAAAAATAAATCTTTTTCTTTCTTTTTAACTTGTCTATTCTTTTTTTAATATCGTTATTATTAAAATTGTTATCCCTAAAGATAACCAACATTTAAAAACGGCATTTAAGCACTCTTGTGATCAATTATATATTTTGCTTTGCAACTTATACCATACATAAACAAAAAGAGAAAATCATTCTCTCCCAGGCTAAGAATTAAAACCACTCGCTTTGTTTACATATACATTGTGTAATGTTGAATTTAAAGTTTATATATATAATATTTATTTCAGATAGCACTATGCATTGAAAATATTTTCATATATATAAACTTTACATTAAACATGGTTCAATGTATATGTAAACAATGGGAGGAAATTTAAAGTGCTCCAAATGATGAACTAAGGATCAAGAATAGAATGGATCCACCTATTCTTTGGAATTCTGATGTTTATAAGCATACCTTTGCCAATATTATTCATAATTAAGAGTGAAAATATTTATTAACCAGATGAAATACAGCAATAAAAAATTATTAAACTCATAATCAACGTTTCAACATTTAGAGTGCTTTTAATTTATAGCTTGAGGGAAGAGTAATTTATCACTTTGTTTATATATACTGTAACGAGGACAGATGACATTACATTATTTTTTTTTATCATTAAACATTAAAATAAAAAGTTCACATTAAAAAAATTTTTTTAAGACAGAAAAATTGAAAATAAATTCTACCTTAAACTCGTATATATATAAATCGCACAGAGGAGAAAAATTATTAAAATAAAACTTTATTAAAGAAAAAGTATTTTAAAACTAAATTTTAAAAATATTTGGAGATAAAATTATATCTTTAAATTTATCTTTGGATTTGGAAAACAGGTTAATTAATGTTATGGAAATTATTATTTTAATTAGTCCAAGTGAATAAGCCCTTGGGCAATTAAATGTATAAACAACGGTCAGATAGAAAAACAATAGAAACTTTTAGCAAATAAGAAGAAATCCCTATGGAATCGGACCTCAGCGAAAAGACCACCATCATCGATGACGTAATGTTGAGTCAATCCTTAAGATTAATATAAAAGGAAAAGTTGGAAATTATTAAAGATTATTAAGAGAGGACTGAGATGTGTTAAGTCGGAGAGTTGGAGGTGAAGAGATTGAAAGACGCACTTTCAATTCCTTCAGTTGTTATAAAAATGGAAAAATGAAACATCGCTTTTCTTATACTGAGGACAACAGGATCATCGGGGGATTTAATGTGGATTCCAAATGGCATGCAATGAATAAAGAGGAATGTTGAAAAAAAATCGTAAGAACTTTAAAAACATTTTGAAACACTAAGAACTTTAAAATATAAAATTTCTCAGTCTTTAATTTATTAAGAAATAGAATCCTATCTGACCAACATTATTTATTAATTAGTTATAATTTTATTTAATGTATTTCTTTTGTAAAATCATTTCCATTTATTTATTTATTTGTTCTTTAAGTTTTATTATGATTTCTGTTTTTCATTAAACTAGTTATATAAATATTAAACTTAAGTCGGGCGTGAATGGCTATATAGATTTGTAAAGTTATATTAGGGGAGGGTAATCTTAGGTTATTTGTTTCATAGTTAAATTGGGTCAATGGATTGGATATATTGGTGTAGTTAGTAGATGTAATGCAAGATTTGCTATGGGCAGAATCGTTTGTATACGCCACACTCACTCGTTTGCCTATGGAAGGAATTATAAGTCGGAGACCGCAGTTCCTTTCTATGGAGTTTTTTTATTGCTCTTCTTGTCAGATAGATGTATGTATTCCTATCTGATGAGAGGCAATTTCTTCTCTTAACTTTTTGTGCTGCCATATTTCGTATTACATTGAATACATCAATATATCAGATGAATTGGCGTTAGTTCAACTGCGAACTTTTGGCCTAAGGTTAAATAAGGATAGAATATTTTCTTTCAAATGCAAATCTATGTAGTCTATTCATACTCGACACTAAATAAAAATGCATTAAATTTAAGTTGTTTATAGACACTTGCATGGATTGGTTATCAGTTAATTATGTTTTGGGTTTTCATGGGTGATCAAAATATATAGACATTCGGTGAATACTGATACCTTACGGTGAGTATCTAAGATGTATTTATTCAGATGTCTTTTAAGTTATTGGTGTTAATGCGGTGTCTTATGATGAACACCATTGGGTTTCTTGTATTCCCTATGCAATTGACGGATCAATGATTTTGTATTTTGATCGTTTATGTTTACTTTGAAATGTTTTTAACCATGTAATCTATGTAACCGATCTATACTCAACATTATAAAACAAACTTTCATAAATCCATCTGTGCGAACTTAATTAAAATGTAAACTTATAATATTATAAAAATTAAAATGTAAATTTAAATTATAAAATCAAATTAAAATCTAAAATAAACATACTAAAATACTAATGTTAAATTTTATATATATATGTGCGTAAATAAATTTTTGTATGTTAATTACTGGCAGTGGCTTATTTTATTTATTTTTTAATATTGAAATATAATTAGATAAGATATTATATTACTAATTCTCTGCTACTCCCTGAACGACCGGAATCAAAATTTAAAAAAAAAATTTTTTTTTTTTGACTTAAGTATCTGCCTACTTTATAAATTTTTCTAGGTTCAAATGCCTAGATGACGCCCTTTAGTGCAGATCATGTTAAGTGTTATTCTCCGGATCGTTACAATACATTGAGCTATGTTTAAAGTTTACATATTAAATCTTGTTGAATTATTACACTCAAGATGTTAAAAAGTGAGATTTTGGCTCTAATCTTGTATAATTATAAGTTTAATAAATCTTTAGTGCCATATTCCATCTAGATGATAAATTAATTTCACTCTGAATTATCAACAATATTGATAAAGGTATGTTCCATAAAATAGATGGATTCATTCTATTCTTGAGAAATATATTAAATAACTTCAATACTATCACATATTCTACTTTTGATCCTTTGTTCAACATTTATAGCAATGGTCTTCAACCTTTTCACACCTGTGGACCGGTAAAAATAAGGATAAGGTTTTGCGGACCGACAGAAGTCTATAGACAAATTTTCTTAAAGATGTAAACTGCTTAGCCTTAGATGAGCATAATTGTTATAACTGATCAAAATAACAATGTTAAATATACAAGATGAAGTTATATATATATATGGAGTTTGTATAATAAAAAACTTTTTTTTTTTTAATTTTGAATTTTTTTAGAAAAGTAATAAGAAATTTAATTCTATCCCCTCCCCTCCATAAACATCTGTGATAACTAGAAAAACAAATTAATTTATGTATGATTGATTAGATTTTGTTTTCGTTCTGTTTCTTATTTTTTAATTGGGTAAAAATGAGATAAAAAAATAAATAAAAATTGTTTATATTAATTAAAAATTTAAACTCTTATTATTTTATTATTACAAACTTTCCATCCAGCCTAGCGTGGACTGGAAAAAAACTTCTGTGGCCCAGTGCCAGTCTACGGACCAAGAGTTGAAGACCATTGATTTAGAGTGCATTTAATTCATAGCCTAGGAGGAGCAGATTTATGCCTTTTGTTTTTTGACTTACATAATTGGAACTTTCTAGACAATGAACTCTGAAATTTCTTGTAATGGAATAGATAATAATAATATTCAATGATAAGAATTTTTTCATGGTTTTTTTTAAAATATTGTAAATTGGAATCATAAAATGAGTTGGGATGCTCATATATCTTAAATTTTTCTATTAGCTTTACAGTTAATATACTAACATATCTTAAGATTTTTTATAGGTATCACCAGAAACCACAATATTTCCATTTTTAAAAATACTAAGAGCTGAATTGATTTCATCAAGGTATTTTATTATACAATCTTTCAGCAGCCAGCTGATATTCTTCAGATTTTATTGTTTTCATATTATTAAAATTTATACTATGTGTTTTTCAGCAGATTTTTTTCAAAGTAATTTATGAAAACTGAAATCAAATATATAAAATATATATCTGTATTTTTATATTGGACTATTTCCATCATCTAGTATGTGTGTTGAATGTCTTTAGAATGTCTTTGACAGGATGGCTCAGTTGGTTAGAGTGTTACCTTAAAATTCAATAATCAAGAATCTAAGGACCCAGGTTCGAATCCCATACTAGTACTGTCATTGGTCAGGCCAGCAACACCTGAAGAAGAGGGTAGAGAAATACCTCTTGAAAAGTTGTGCATATACTAACCTATTTGCTGTGATATTACTAACAGTTGGTGCATATACTAACCTGTTTGCTGTGATATTACTAACAGTTGAATGCATTTGGAATATTTAAATAAAATTAAACTTTTCTAAAGACATTCAACACACATATTAGATGATGGAAATAGTCCAATATAAAAATACAGCTAGAACACCATCATCACAAATCTTCAGAAAAACAATAAAATGTATATGTATTTATTTTAGTAGAAGTTATATTTATATATTTGATTTAGTTTCCACAACTTAGAGTTTTATTATGATGTAAGGTTTTCTGAAATATTTCTCACATTTAATATGACACCTTTTATCACAGTAAAAATATTGCTTTATATTTTACAATTTATATTCTATTAGTTTTTTGATATGATCTTATTGTCCCATTTTTATGATTTCATTCTTATTATATTAGTTTGAGTGTTCAATAATTATTACTTTGAAAATATTTTATTTTTTTCGTTTTGCTATTTATTAACTAAAGGGAACATATATATAATGTATCAATCTTACAGAGTTAAATTATTAGGTTTTTAAGTTAATTTTTCTTCTTTAAAATTACAATTAAAAAAAATTTTTTTAATTTTGAAAAGGAAATGATTTACCATGAAAACGTTCAAAGATTGAATTTGAATTTATAGTTTCATCTTTTTTTTATATAAAAAAATACAAAAATAAATTTAAAATTATATTTTTCTGGTATTTTTATTTATTTATGTATTATGAAAGAAATACATTTTTAAAAATAATAAGGGAATTCTTTTAATATATCAATTTTTTAAGTTATTATTTTTGGCAATAATTTATTCATTATCTGTTTCTCTTACATTTGCTGAGTTTAATTTCAATAATATTGATGTATTTTTGCATTGTTGTTGTTAGTATTTTTTTTTTGCTTCTGTTATCGGAACAAAAACTGTAATTTTTTAGTGTTTATTTATTAACATCCAATGTTTCAATCTGTTTATATATGTATCATCGTCAATATTTAACATAATGAATATACACATCCTTTATTCAAATGTACAACCAACTCTTTAACTTATATTCTTAAACCATTGACAAATAAGCGTAAAAAATGTTGTTATTAATAATATAAAGCACATCATCAGAAAGTAATTTACAAAAAAAAAAAATGTTTGTTTTAAATTTAAGTTTCCTATATTGTTTCTGATGAATTATACAAACAATTTCAAACCGTTTTATGCTTTCGTGAACAATTTTCATCAAATTTGCTTTTTAAAACTATTTTCCTTATTCAGATTTACTTATAATTGAATAAATACGGTTGTTTAACAAGTTTTTATTTTGGAAACAACTTTTCTGCTACTTTCTTGAGATTTAAATAAATAACTCAAAAATGTTCTGCAAGCATTTGAAAACAAAAATAAATTAAGAATTAAAAAAAAAAAGTTTTCCATTTCAATTGAATTCCCTCCCTGTCACCATCTCCCTCCCCTTTTGTAACCAATAATCATTATGACTGAATGATACGAATATATATATATTGTATTTAATTTTCTTTTCTTTTTGCAGTCAGATAAAACAAGCATTTTAAAAAAATTGCTAAATTTTCATACACACGCAAATTATAGAAAGAAAAAAAAGTGAACCAAAAGCTTTTTAAACAGAATTTACTTAATGTGTCTAATACGTTTATTATTATAATATAACCTTCAATAACTTCTCTTCCTCTTTCCTTCTTTATTTTTGCTTTTGTAATATATAACATATAATAACCCATTCCACTCTTTTGACACTTTGAAGCAAAATATATTTCTTTATTAATATTACAGTTTCGACTGTTCCTAGCCGTCTTAGTCAGATCTTATTATCTACTAAACTATTTTACTCCACCATTTTGGTGGAGTAACATAGTTTAGTAGATAATAAGATCTGACGAAGACTGCTAGGAACATTGGTGGAGTAACATAGTTTAGTAGATAATAAGATCTGACGAAAACTGCTAGGAACAGCCGAAACTGTAATATTAATAAATAAATATATTTTGCTTCAAAGTGTCAAAAGAGTGGAATGTGGTTATTATATGTTATGTTTATTATTATTATTCCAAGAAAACCATGAGTAATGTTGCTTATTGTTATATTAATGGTAGTAGAATATCTAGGAATAATATGGAGAAAAAATTGGGCATTACATTTACCAATAATTTATCTTCCAAAAATCACATTCCGTCAAGCATTGGTGGTTGAGAGGTCAAAGATAAACTGCTTTACAACCAGTTGTCCTGGGTTAGTGGGTTTGCTCTCTGGCTGATGCTATGACACATGAGAAAAAAAAATCACATTCAGATAGCCATAAATAAATGCTACAAAAGTATCGGTCTAGTCTTGAGTTTAGAAACTTAGAAGCTACTTTTTAATACTCTAATAGTAGTTACTCTAAACTATGAATCTATTATATGGAATAATTACAATCATTCAACCATAAACAAGTAGGTACAATAAAATACTAATAGCAGGTATGATATTCTATATTACGAAATATCAACAGAATATATAACTAAGATTTCTCTCATCAGCTTTTAACTCTAGAAGTCAAGATTTATTATATATGTTAAGAAGGGTGGTTTATTCATTTATAGACTTCAAATGAAATGTAACAATAGATTCAATGAGGTGGAAATTTCTCAATTAAATCAAGTACAATTTAAAAATAAATTGAAACACCAATATATAAGCATATTTATAGTATTATATTAATACTATAATTGTGACTACTAACCTGTTATTTACAAATAAATGAATTTAATTGAATTATTATTATTCTTGTCATTATATAAATTAATTAGAATCGATTTATTATTTATTTCAATAAGCATTCTGTAACTGATAACTTTCTACAGCATTTTAAAATAAAATTGAATTGAATATTATTATTATTATTATTACCTAGTCACAATTAAAAGCATGTTCATAATAATAAATGTGATTTTGATGATGAAATAGAAAATTTATATCATTATAATAATGATGGAAATGATCTATTTCATCATTGGTTATTCATGTCTTAGTTCATCAACAATCTTTCCAAGGATTCCATGCTTTCTAATTAAATTAGATAAAACCATATCAATATGATTGTTATGGTTTCAAATAAGAATTACAGGTCTAACCTGATCAATTATCCACTCATTTTAATTGTTTTTTATGCAAATCTCAAAAGTATTTATTAACAACACAGTTTGAAAGCATCAATATTTTTCTTTTTTAGTCCTCAACTTTCATAATCTTAATGAATCATAGGAAATCCATAACTTGAAAATTTGTATCTAAAAATCTATTACAGGTTTTTTTTGTGTGTGTGTTTTTTCTCTGTTGCCAAGAGAGGGTAAAACTGTCATCCACTTTTATGTTTTATATACAAATATATACGTTTTATCCATTCTACCAACATATTTATTATGTATGGATCCTACTTTATTGAACTTTGAAATAAGTCTATTTCTATAACTCTGTATTATGGATTGTGATATTTCACTGCAGCTTTTTCCAATTTCAATTATTTGATTTCATTTTATTTTGTTTAAATATATCATAGTCTGTAAAATTAAAAATATATGGATCAACTCTATATACACATATATCACATGACCACCACCTCTTATGCTTGTGTATAACTGTTGTTAAAACAGGCAAAACTCACTATATGTATTGCCACATGCAGTAATTTAGAGTAATCAATGGATGCCAGAAGGCTAGTGCATAAAGTCCCCATCTAGTGCCTACTCATCCAATATCCCCAGACTAGTTTATGGCTTGTGGTCTTCGTCAGTGACTATATAAGCTAATGGGCTTGGATTGCAAACATTAAGGTGTTTTCAGTTTAAGACTCGTAGTTTTGTTGTTAAGTGGAGATAAAAGGTGGCCGCTGGAGGGTTGCATTAGATCCTAAGATCTAGGTGCAGTGCTCTCAGATCCAAGGCTCCTCACTGATGAAGGACACAAGCCAAAAACTAGTCTGGGGATATTGGATGAGTAGGCACTAGATGGGCATTTACTGCATTACCCTTCTGGCATCCATTGATTATTCTAACTTGCTGTGTGTGGCAATACGTATAGTGAGTTTTGCCTGTTTTATGCACATATATGTGTGTGTATGCATGAGTGTTCAAATACTAACTTTTAATACTACTCATTTATCATGCATTCAATCATATATTTCCTCCTATAGTTATCAACTTGTATCATATAATAATATCAATTAAAAGGCCTTTACTGCTTGGAAGTTACAAAAATGTTTAAGCATCAGAAATACCAGAATTAGAATCAATGGCAAGAACCCTCTACCACTGCATTAAAGAATGCAGGACCTAAAACCATACAAGATTTCTATCAGACTATTTTGACTAAATGTCTACTCTATGACATGAAGACATTAGAGCATTAACTTACTTTATTGATAGTGATAGTGTCTAATGCTTCCATTAATCATGCATAAAATAAGACCATTACTATTTTTAACACTTCTACCGTTTTTTTAAATAATTATTTTAATAATTTGAATATTTTCTATATGTATGCAGTTAATATTGTGTTAACTTCATTAAAATGATAAATGCGGGTGAAGTTTATTTTGTTTTTCTTATAAAATTAAGAAAGTATATAGGTAATGCTTTTCTATTCAATTCTCATATGATAGAAAAATAACAATTTTAGTCTGGCCCTATAAGAAAAAGATGCAGAGCTTTATCACTTCAAATTTCATACTTTACTTGATGTTAGCAATAATGGTTTGTGTAAAAAAATGTTAATTATAAGTTTTAGGATTGGCATTGAGAATACTTACTAGTAATGAAACTTTAGTGCTGATATAGTACGTGCTCAGTGGCCATTTTGAATTTTAAAACACCCAAAAAAACACTGCTGGCACATGCAAGCAATAAATGACATTGACTAGAAGCACTCAGTTTTAAAAGCCAATTTTTTGCAATTTTTAAGTTAGCAATCAAACCATAAGCGCATACCATATCAGCACCGAAAATTTATGGTTTGATTGCTAACTTAGATAATTGCAAAAAATTGGCTTAGATAATTGAAGTAAAAGTATTAATCAATCACATTGATATTGAATATTATTACTTGGCTTCATAACTCATTGCTATAATTATAAAAACTTTGTTTGTTATTTGTTATAAAATCATTTGTTTGCTTCTATGTTTAAACATCATGAGATAATACTGATGAATTCATTTTCTAGAACATTTCATTAGGTCTCTTTAAATTAACAACATCATTATACCAATTCATATTAGCTTATAATCTTAACTTAAGATTGGATTTACATATTTTTAATGATTTAGTATTTCGATTCTTCCTAATTTTTATAATAAAAATTGAAAAAAAAAAAGTGAAACAATTCTAAGAAAATATTAACAAAATCATGTTTTTAATATTTGATTATACAGATATACTTTATATACCTGGAGTTGTGTAATTACATAAGGGATTTGAACACAGACTTTTAAGTTCCCTTCAGCTATCCACTCTATCTCATATAATTGATACATATGATCATGCACATGTGTAAATGATAAATGATCTCCAATATATGTATTTTATGCTGAACCAACACTCATCAATTGATCTTAGTCTGAGCACTGATTTATATATGTGTGGGAGATGGTGATCTGAACCAATTGATGAGTATTGGTTCAGCACAAAATACCTATATTGAAGATCATTTACCTTTTACACATGTATATGGTTATGTGTATTGAGTGTATGAGATAGAACAGATAACTAAAGGAAGCTTGAAAGTCTGTGTTCAAATCTCTTATATAAAATCATGTTTTATGTATTTTAACTTATAAGTAAATTAATTCCACATTCCAAGTCATTAAAAATTATATTAATAACAGATATATTGTAATAAAATTTTAGTCATATGGCTTAATGTTATCCATCTTAATCTTAAGATCTAATTTACTATCATCAAAAAATTGCAGCTGCCGGGCCAACTTAATAGCGTGACTTTTATAAATACTCTTTTTTCAAAATTTTATCTCATTTTAAAAAATAAATTAACTTCCTATCTCTTAATCACTTTCAAAAAGTAAAAGATCCAAAACATTTTCAATATATTCATAAAAATTTAATAGATTTTCTTAAAATTTAGCTATATTATTGTCTTACTTTTACACAAAAATATAAGTAATCTTGCTTACCTAAAAAAGATTTATCGACCTCCTAAATATCTGTAGGTTTGTTTAATCTAATATTACATTCATATGCTTTTTTTTCAATAGCATTCTGCAGCAATTATCTCTAAAGTTATAAATCTTACACTCTTTATTTGCATCACATGATCACAATCTCTTATACTAGCACATAATTGTTATTAAACAAGGCAAAACTCTCCATACAGTAGTGCCACCCTGTGCCAACCAGAGTAAAAGAGTAGGCACTAGATAGGGATTTTATGCACAAGCCTTCTGATATCCATTGATTACTCTGGTTGGCCCAAGGTGGCACTACTGTATGGAGAGTTTTGCCTTGTTTACTCTTTATTTTCTAGTTTATATACTCCAGCTATGGCAGTTATTTTTCAATGTGTTGATTCCTCTGGGTCGTGCTACTCTACTCTAAAATTTACCTCACGTGACTTCATATCTACACCAAATCTATTATTTCAAAGAACATGATAATTAGAAATATTAAAGTTTAAAAAAAAAACAGCTAACTATGATTAAATGTAAAGTCTTACTACATTTTTATAATCAAAAACCTATTACTGTAAGAACATTTATAATATTAAACTATTATAAGAAAGTCAGCATCACCCCAAATTAAATTTCAAATCCATCATAACTGATATACTTTTCAATGAAAGTGTATCAAGATATAGTGATTTCTATATGTTTGTTTTGACTTGTCCATGTACAATATCATAAGAAACAGAGCATTTAATTGTGATTCAACATTTAACACAAAGATGCAGTAAGATATAAAATTTTAATACTGTAGAACTTTGTAGGAAGTAAAGAAAATATCTTCCAGAAAGTTAGATATTGTAAGGGAATTTTAATGTTGTCTTTTGCATCAACAATGTGTTTACAACCACAGTACGATAAGAAAACACAACATCAAAGATGTCTTATTAACTATTGTTGTCTTATCAACAAGTAAGATTTAATTAAATTCTTCTTTATTTTGATGTGTGTTGGATTTTCTTAAAGAGCCTAAAGGAAGCCATTCCACAAGTTATAGTCATCATTAGTTAAGTCGTGAGAGCATTACTTTTTTTACTGTTTTAATATATATATATATATCTAAATTTACCCATCCCTCACTCACTTTTGATGAACACATTTATGTTAATCAAACCTGATATTAAAACAGGCAAAACTCACTATACATACTGCCACACACAGCAAGCTAGAGTAATCAATGGATGCCAGAAGGCTTGTGTCTAAAATTCCCATCTAGTGACTACTCATCCAATATCCCTAGACTAGTTTCTGGCTTGTGGCCTTCATCAGTGAGGAGTTTTGGATCTGAGAGCACTGCACCTAGATCTTAAGATCTAATGCAACCCTCCAGCAGCCACCTTTTATCTCCACAACTACAAAACTATGAGACTTAAACTAAAAACACCTTAATGTTTTCAATCCAAGCCCATTAGCTTATGTAGTCATATGGTTCTGAACTCAGTTTAGTACTCATACATTTTGGTGTCTTTGGTTCTTTGATAACCATAGCCACCACTAACCTATTAGTCAGGATTGGTTTTAAGCCAATAAACATCACATGACCACCACTTCTTATGCTTGTGTATAACTGTTGTTAATACAGGCAAAACTCACTATACGTATTGCCATACACAGCAAGATAGAGTAATCAATGGATGCCAGTAGGCTTGTGCATAAATTTTTCCCCATCTAGTGCCTACACATCCAATATCCCCACTCCAGCTTGCTGTGTGTGGTGATACGTATAGTGAGTTTTGCCTGTTTTAACAACAGTTATACACAAGCATAAGAAGTGGTGGTCATGTGATGTTTATTGGCAAACCTGATATTATTAGCTGTTCAAAAGGCCACTTGAAATCACATCTAATTCAAGATCTTAGTTTCTATTTAATTAAATTTGCAGTAATTCTTTGTCACTACAACTCAAACGCGAATTTCAGCAGTAATTTAACTAAAAGTTATTTTGTGTTGGCTTAATAAAAATTGACAAGACATAGACGACAATACAACCTAATTTTAAATACTCTTGCTCTCAAAAGAACATTATAAATGTGTAAATATAACTAATTAAATATTACATACATATGTAATCTATTACTATTATCTGTGGCCTCTATAGAAATTTATAGAAACTTATAATTTGATTAAGAATCAACTAATCACAACGAGGTCGCATTTTTCTGTTAATCAAATCAGATGTCAGTAGATTTTCAGAAAACTAATTCAGACCACCCTAACACAGCAACGTTTTTTTTATATAGACTCACAACACTTAATTTGACACTATATAACAATATGTGTATAATTTTTTAAAAAAATATTATAGCAAGATAATTTTAATTTTTTTATGTAGGGATTTAATAATCTTTTCAGAACATATTTTAGGTGTTGTTTTTTTTTTTTGCAAGAGATGTAAGTTCTGTATCTGCAGCAGGTTGCATAACTCGATAATGTATAAGGTATATGAGCACAGACTTTCACACGACCCACCACTCTCCACTCTATCTCATAACACTGATACACATGAACACATATATCTCGAAAAGATAAATAATCACCAATATACGTATTTCATGCTAACCCAGCAATCATCAGTTGGTCCAGATTACCATCTCTACACATATATGCTATAAGTGCTCAGATATATATATATATATTAAGATAGCCAATCTTCATACTTTAATGGATAGGCTTCAATCTACTCCACATTCCAACTCTTCAACCGTCCATTTAATTGAAAATCTGATGATGGAATGCTCAAAGGCCACCCTGAGGCTGAGATTCTTGTCACACCCATGTTGACCTAAGAGCAATCTTATCCTTCATGTACAGGACATAATCCATTTAATACATATACAACGGATGGGCAGACATCTCCACAATGTAATAACTGAAACATAGGCTTATTATATACCTGTGACTATATATAACTCGATAATAGAAAACTGTAGTCCAATAATCGACAATCTTTATTCTCATTGATTGTAGGATGTCATTATTTACAAGGATATGTGCAATTTATAATTGCAAGACATTTTTCTTTGAAAATTAAAATAAATATTAATTATATTTTCAACATTAAAAACATGTAATCTAATATAAAAACCTATTTTAATACCAGGGTAATATTTGATTGAGTATAAGTATAACTTATATACATGGAGATTAGTTGCAACCATAAGGAACTTGAACCCAGACTTTCAAACTCCCTTCGGTTATCTGCTCTTTACTATAGTAAATAAGGTTTTTAAAGTAATGAGGGTCATATGTAGACAAGATAAAATATTTAATCAATTAACTCAATATAAGCTTTTTCTCTCTTGACTCTCCCCTCTCTTAGAATTTGGTTCAGTTATCTGGAATCCACATATTAATAGAAATATAAAAAAAAAACAATCTGTATTTGCTAGATACACTAAATATAATCATTTTAATGATAGTTTTAACATTTCCTTGATGCAAAAAAAAAAAAAGAAAAATCAGAGACATTACATATTTATACAATAACATCTCCAAAATTATTATTACTTCAGATTTATTTTCAATTATATCTTGCTATCTCTCTTAATACTATAATAGGTCACACAACTTTCTAAATCTAATTCCTTATCATTTAGATGGCCCTATTTTTTCTTATATTTTGTATAATCATCTATAATAAGGATTTTATGAATAACAATATTTTTTATCTTGATTTTAATCAATTCAGCAAAGTCTTATAACTAAAATATAGTTTGTAATCTCATTATCCACATATTTATTATGGCTTCTTACTAATTTTCTCCCCCCCCCCGCTGTTTTAAAATATTTTTTTGTCATCATGTGAATTATAAATCTTTTTCCCCTTTATTTTAATGTGCATTCTGTAATTAACCATTGTTTCTTGTTTTGCATTTTAAATAAAAGTGAAATTGAAGCTGAATTATTACTATTAAATTCTTCTTTTTTGAGTAAAAGGTATAATAGATCTTTTCCTGGTCCAAAACCATTTAAAAATATATATAAATATCCAGCTGCTATTCCAAATTCTTTTTTTAAAATTCCACTTCAGAACTCACATTGTTTTCAATGCACAAAACTTAAAAATAGCATCCATACTAACATTAACCATAGGAAAAAATATACGGATATTCTTTTTTATTCTTCTAGTATATGAGAGATAGCATAATCCATACTTCAATGCCAAAAATGTAAACACTTCCTCTAGCCTTCACAACTCTAAATTTAACAGATTTTTTGCTGACTTTTATTCTCATATAAATACAAAAGAAAATATACCTTTTCTATCCAATATGCCAGTGTATCTTACTTTGTATGATATAAAATGTTATCTGAAAACAGATTAAGAACTATTGTTGTTTGTCATCAAGTGATTTCTGCATATACACAAAAATGTAATGATATAATTTTTCAAAATTTCTGGTCTCACTCCAAGTTGCTTTCAGTGCCATCTATAAATTTGTTATATAGTGACAGGTTTTATATATTTACCATAAAAATGTGCTAGCACATCTGAATTGTGACATCAAATGGGACAATATATTTTGAACTTTTGTAGATTTATCGTCTCTTCCTGCTATCACAAGTTGCTAAAAACCACTTGAAGATATGCTTGTGATTAATGGCTTCACTGTCATATATAATTTTAATTGTTTCAAACATTTTAATAGCAATTGTATTAAATTTAGACTAAAATTTTCTATTAACGAGTTGTTCATTGTGGCGATAATATGAAACATAATTGCCACATTTTGTGTCATAATTCATGATCTATACATATTAATAATTAAAAATATTTAATATCATTTGCTTTCTTTATTACTTTTACAATGCTTCATGTAATTATAACCCAAGATTGTTAGTTTTGATTACCCCAGAAATTTTCTTCTGAACTTCTTATTTTAAAACCTTAACTGCTAATTATTCAAACTTAAAATCTTGTGGTAAATAGCTGAACTATGTCAATACATAACACTTATGTTGAGTCAGAGATTGCATTTTAGAAAGGGTAGAGAGAAATAATCTCAAGTTACTTGTTTACTGGAACACACTGTGCATACTAGATAATATATGTAACATATATTTTACAGTACAGATGTACCTAATAAAAATTTTATTGTAAAGTAAGACTATTATTTTAACCATTACTAATTCATTGCAAGACGAAAGTCTTTCCAAGTTTAATTCAATTTGTCCAATTTATCACCTTTTCACACCACTTTAATAAATCTTTCTTATCCCAATGAATTTCACACATGGACTCATTCAAGATCTTTTACAATCTTTTAGATGCAATCTAGACTTTTATAATTTTACTATTTTCTAACAAGATGTATAGCCAAATTTTTAGTTTTCTAATTCTTTCAATATCACCATAATTATTTCCCTTTTCTCACCAAAACATTTTAACTTTTGATTTCCTCTAAGTTAATTCTAATGTACATCTATACATATTTTACTGATTGCTTTAGTAAATAGTCAAGTTTTAAACACTTAAGACTAATTATAAAGTCTTTTCAAATGTCTATAATATTTTTTCAAAGAAAGCATTGAATGGCAACCCAAATCTGTAACTTAGTAATTTATAGAACTCTCTGAATTTCTTTATCAATTAGTAGCAATTTTTCAGAAACTGTCAGGTATCATTGATCAAAATTATAAACTATGTTGTCTTTATGTTTGTCTTTATTCATATTTTTTGTGAACCACATAATAGTAGCACCTGCAATATCAAAAATGCATTGGACAAGATATTAGGAGCTCAAAAAGGTTTTCTAAAATCAATAATAAACATTTAAAATATTAATATATAGGGTATATGAGCACAGACTTTCACACAACTCACCACTCTCCAGTCTATCTAATAACACTGATACACTCAAGCACATATATGCTGAAAAGATAAATAATCACCAATATACATATTTCATGCTAAACCAGCAATCATCAGTTGGTCCAGATTATCATCTCCCACACATATATACTGTAAGTGCTCAGATATATATTCAGATAGACAATCTTCATATTTTAATGGACAGGCTCCAATCTACTACACACTCCAAGTGTTCAACCATCCATCAATTGAAAATCTGATGATGGAATGCTCGAAGGCCACCCTGAGGCCGAGATTCTTGCCACACTCACGTTGACACAAGGTCAATCTGAATGCCACATTTACAGGACATAATCCATTAAATACATATACAAGGATGGGCAGACATCTCTACAGTGTAATAACTGAAACACAGCCTTATTATATATACACCTGGGTCTAGACCCAGGTGTATATATAATAAGCCTGTGTTTCAGTTATTACATTGTAGAGATGTCTGCCCATCCTTGTAGACCCAGGTGTATATATAATAAGCCTGTGATTCAGTTATTACATTGTAGAGATGTCTGCCCATCCTTGTATATGTATTTAATGGATTATGTCCTGTACATGTGGCATTCAGATTGACTTTGGGTCATCATGGGTGTGACAAGAATCTCGGCCTCAGGGTGGCCTTCGAGCATTCCATCATCAGATTTTCAATTGGATGGATGGTTGAACAGTTGGAGTGTGTAGTAGATTGGAGCCTGTCCATTAAAGTATGAAGATTGTCTATCTTAATATATATCTGAGCACTTATAGTATATATGTGTGGGAGATGATAATCTGGACCAACTAATAACTGCTGGTTTAGCATGAAATACGTATATTGGTGATTATTTATCTTTTTAGCATATATGTGCTTGAGTGTATCAGTGTTATTAGATAGACTGGAGAGTGGTGGGTTGTGTGAAAGTCTGTGCTCATATACCCTATATATTACATATAGACCCAGGTGTATATATAATAAGCCTGTTTTTCAGTTATTAAAATATTAAATAATTTTCTAATAACTGACTTTTAAATTGTAAATCATGACAGTACCAGTTTTAAAAAAGCTTCATTTATCAACTGTTCCCAGCTTTTAATGTAAGTAAATACTGAATAATGTGATCTTAAATCTTACTTTATAAAAAATAGAAAGACACTGTGCACATATTCTGTTGAATTTTTATAGATAACACATATAATTATATTTTGGTGGGAAAAAAATCCCATTTTTATAAACCTTACAATAAATATAAAGGAATGTGAAGCAATTAACTTATCTAAAAATTCTTTTAATATTAAGGATGTATGGGAGGTAAGTGGAATTGTGAGTAATGTTTAATATAAATATGGTGTTGTTTTGTAGTTCTTTACATTTAAGAAATCTGCCTGTAGCAATGAAATCATTGGTAATGTTTTAGAGTTTATTTTCTTAGCTAATCTGGTTGAGTTGTAAATTTGGGGTAATTTTGATTACATATGTGAATGTATACATAAAAGTTTTATTTAATTTTAATTTTGGTATTTGATGTTATATATATAATTACAAAGATCATTTCTATTTTATTTAAAAGATATTTGAAATCCAGATTTATATAGGCTAATGATTTATTTGTCAAAAAACATTTTTTTAATATGCTTGAAATTATAACAATCTTTTGCTATAACAATGTTATATATATATTTTCAATTAATGAAATTAAAATATTTTGCATTGAAGATATAATCTTTCTTACTTTTTGATGAAATTTTTAGTAAAATAAAAACAGTAAAATTAATTTACCAAAAGAGAATAACTAAATTGAGAAAAAAAAAAATTAGAGTAAAAAATCGAAATTAATCTGTTTGAAAGTAGATAAAAATCTTAAACTTAATGAACTATATGAAATTGAGATTAAATGAAATTAAAGTTAACAGAACAAAATAGTTTTTTAATTAACTTGTAAAATTAAGATTCTTAAATTACAATTCATAAATAATATTATATTAATATAAATTAAAAACAGAAATCCAATATTTTTATTCAGTTTTAGATTTTAAATTTTTATTCAGAAATAATTGTATTTTGATGAAATGAGAAATAATCTGTCTCATTGTAAAATATGTTTAACATGAAATTTACAAACTAATATTTTAAATTTTGAATTAATTTTGGTACTTGTGCAATTTACTGTCTACCAAGCTTGGCAGGCATTTTTTAAAATAAATATACAGTTTCAGGGGCTTCAAAAATGTTTACAAAAAATGGCTGATAAGAAACAAATGCTATATTTAATATTTACCATTTTTATTATTGTTATTTTAAAATAAACATTTTTGCAAAATTAATTATAATATTTCCATTAATTTATTAATACTAAAAATAAAAATATAAATTGTCATATCATGTCCATTAATACAGACTTCAATTTATTAATTTAAAAGTAAAAAATACATGAAACATCTTTATATGCATTATTTCTAAAGAAGGATGAGTGTGAATATTTGATTACTGTTTTAATATATATATAAACATTAGCATTTACACATTATAATATTTACTTTTTATTTATTATTGTTAATTATAATGAATTAAAATATTTCCAATTTATTTATTATTATTTTTGTATTAATATAAAAAACAAATAAAAAATAGAAATGTAATGTTATAATTTAAATATAAAAAATAATGAAGTAAACCTACTGAATGGAATTTACAATTGATTTGTTAATTTTTTTATTTAACAACTAACACATATTTGATAATAGAAAATTAGGGAAAATAGACTTCTTTGCCCCAATTTCCCCCCTATTATTTATGTTCTGAATTAAATATATTTTATTGTATTATTTAGTTAAAATAATTTTAATAAATGAAAAAATGCAACAAAATCGGATTCAAATCATTTAACACTAGTCACATAACTCAAAAGAAAATAGATTATTGATATTTACTGTGTGGCTTTATCATTCTGAAATATACATAAAACATTGTTAATTGTAAAATATATAAATAATTGAGTTTTTAAAACTTTAGAAAAATTACATTTATAATTTTTCTTTCCAGCATCATTTATCAAAAATATTTTTAATTAAATAAAAATGTCAAATTCTGTTTTGTAATAATTAAATAAAGTAAAATTCCTGAATTACACAAACAGAATGTTCTAGTAATAGTGAACATGAGAAAAAATACATCATATTAATACTTATGTAGACATTTTGAAATACAATACTAAATAAATACTAGTTGTAAAACTGAAATTAGTTGCATGAATAAAGCTGAAAAATAATTCATCTGTGAAAACAAGAATTACATATTACAGTAACTCATAGATTCACAAATGTAGCTTATAATTTAAACAATTGCTTCAGTGGATAGAGAAGATTGATTTTTTGTTTTGATATAGGTTTATGGATTGAATTCAAGCATAAAAAAAGGTAAAAATCTTACACTTTTTTTTAGATGAAACTATTTTTGAAATCTTTCAGGAAATCCTGCTTTTAAAGTAATAAAGAATACCAGGCATTAGAGACATGGAATTAATGAATGTGTTTAGATAAAATAGTTCATTTGTTTCTTATGATAAATTATTATTAGAGATCATTATAATAATGTTCAATACTCTATCATGTGATATATAATCTATAGTTGTAAATTTAATCTTCACTGCAATGGATGGAAAGATTGTCAATAGAACCCAAATTGTTGGATTTATAATTTTAAGATTAATACTTGGGTCTTGCTTTAGTTTATTTTACAAAATATGTAAAAGGTCTCTTAATAATGATGATGCCTTATGTTGGCTTTGCCATAGAAAAGATATAACACAATTTCATCTATTCTATACCCATCAGATTTTTACTAATATATATATGTTCGCTAGATGGAGCTTTACCAATAAATTTGATATATTTACAATAGCTCCTAACAAGTTTTGTTTACATAAATGCCAAAAGAGATAGAATTCAAAATCTCTACCACCCACATCCAGACCAGCTGGTTTCGAGCTTATTGGCTCACATCAGTGAAGGGTTGGGAGACTAGAAACTAGATAGAGATTTTGAATTCTATCTCTTTCAGCATTTATGTAAACAAAGCTTATTAGGAGCTATTGGTAAAGCTCCATCTAGTGATCATAAAATGCAAGCTTAAAGCAAGTTATGAAATTTATAACTTGTTTTGATTATTATATATATAAATATATTAAAATAAACACTACATAAAAATACAAAACATTTCAGTTTAAGCTCTAGTCCAAACCACTAAGGATCTTTCCCCCAATATTTATGTCATTACATTTGAATTTTATTCTTTATGGTGTATTTCATGCACATATATGGATATTAATTTTCCAAAAAGGCATCCAAGTATTTTTCACAATAAAACAATGGATTAAACTGGGGCTACTTTTATGAGAAATAAAACAAAAATCAAACATTTAGGTTTGTAAAATCATTTGGACAAAAGACAGTTCAGGTTATAAATATAGCCATAGATGAGTCAGTGTGGAGACTTAAGCAAAGATGGATTATATCAAGAACTTAAAATAGATATTATTGTTTAAGATCAACACAATACAAATAATTTAACGCAATTTAATATTAAATTTTATTTTATAAAAGGCATTTCAAACTTTATATATTTTAAATTTCTCCTCCTCCCCCATCCTATCTTTCCACATGATGCAAAATAATTTATAAAACTATATATTAAACAATGAAATTTTTTGTAACATAAATAATATTATTAAAAACAATGCAATTAAATAAATTCTGGAGAATTTCAAGATGGCTTAGTGTAGTGGATAGCTAAAAATGCCAGAATAGATTCCCAATTGAGAAAAGTAAAGTCTCAGTTGCTCAAATTAAATAAAAGTATTACAATCAGCCCTTCATCACATGACTTCCTAAGCAAGTACTGTGGTATTAGAGCTGCGACATAAAAAATTATAATCGTTTAATCATTAAATTAATTAGGTTATTAAATCAAAAACATATTTTAAAATCTACATTAAAAACAACAACAACAATTTAACAAAAAAAAAATACGAAAAGTATTAATGTGAAGAATAGTTAAAATGCATCTTTAAATCAAATTTGTGTGTGTGTTTGCACATGCATATTCTGCATAATCTATTTTAATACATTGTACAGGCTTACACCTGCATTTATATATGTAACATATGCGGGATTCGAACTCAGACTTTCACACGACCTACAACTCTTAGTGACATCTTATATTGCTGACTCACCTGATCACACACATGTTGAAAAGATAAATAATCACCAATATATGTATTTCGTGCCAAATCAGCACTCATCAGCTGGTTCAGATTACCATCTCCACACTTATATACAATTAGTACTCAGCTTTATATTAAGATAGCCAATCTTCACACTTTAATGAGTGCTGGTTTAGCACGAAAAATGCATATTGGTGATTATTTATCTTTTCAACATGTGTGTGATCAGGTGAGTCAGCAATATAAGATGGCACTGAGAATTGTAGGTCGTGTGAAAGTCTGAGTTCGAATCCCACATATATTACATAGATAAATGCAGGTGGAAGCCTGTACAATGTATTAAAATAGATTATGCAGAATAAGCATGTGCAAACACACACTAAATTTGATTTAAACATGCATTTTAACTATTCTTCACATTAATGCTTTTCATATTTTTTTTTGTTAAATTGTTGGTTTTTTTTAATGTAGATTTTAAAATATGTTTTTGATTTAATAACCTAATTAATTTAATGATTAATTGATTATAATTCTTCATGTTCAGCTCTAATATCACAATACCCCTAAACATTTGACCAAATAATTAGAAACTAATCAAATGTCTTTATTGCTCAGGAATTAATAAGAAGTTAGAGTACCCAAAGTGACAAAATTGGAATTAATCAGAGAGACTTACATTCCAATATTTGACACTGTAAAACCAAACCGGAAAACCAAATTATTATTATTATTGACAAATTATTAACTATGCAATTAAATTATTTAAATAAAACTGTGTCTAAATAAAAATAATAAAGATAGCAAATGTCAGAAGGTGAGCTTTTGTGATGCTGCGTCTCATTTTTATGAATGCACCCTATAGAGTTTTCACAAAACAAAATAAAAACATTGAATTTTAATTCTTGGCTTTGTTTTTAATGTCAATACAAATGTCATTTCTTTTTATTTGAATTTTTTTCTTTCCTTTTTTTAAAAAAAATATATTCAATTCAAAACTAATTTATTATTAATATCAAAATAAAGGCAGGTAAATTATAAAATTGTTCGCAAAATTTTTCTTAGATTTTTTTTTTTTTTAATCCAAGATAAAAATGCTATTGTTGAAAAAAATTAACCTATGGATCCCACTTTATGCTAGTTTTCTATTTATATTTTTTATTACTTAAAAAAAAATTATATACATTTTTTATTAATTTTGTAATAAATTTAACATTTCTGTTTAAGTTAATTTTTAATTTTTGTTTATATTTAAATGTAGAATTATCTTACTTATTGACAATAAATTTTATTATGAATCTATATATATGTGGTTCTGCTTACATATTTAAAAATCAGATTTATTGACTCGTATATTATAACGCAACAAATGTACAATCACTTTTTCTTTTAAAATATATATGTTCAGTATTGATATAGAAAATAAAGTTTTTGAAAAGAAAAAAGAGACGACATTTTTTTAAAAATTTGTTGATATTATTTATTGACTCTTAAGTGTTTCTTAGTAATGATAATTGTGAGTAAATAAAAAATAATAAATGGGATCTTTAATGATAGATTACTAATCTTTTCAATTAATTTTATCAAAGCATTGATGTGCATGTGCGTGTGTAGACATACATATGTCCAAGTCTGTTAATTAAATTTAATAATTACATTTTTATTAATAATTGTAAAATTATAATTAAATATTTCTAAGCGTTGGTGGCCGAATGGTCAGCACAGCTGCCTTACAAGAAGTATTCCGGGTTCGCTTCCCGGCCGATGCTTTGACACATGAAAAAAAAATACAGTTATTATTCATTTTATGTATTTTATTTTTTTTAATGTTAAACAAAAATTAATTCAACATTTTATTATTATATGATTAAAAAAGAATATTTAGTAAAAATAAATATAAGTTAAAAGTAAAAACATTATCATTATTGAGTTATTTATTACTTGTAAAAAAAATTTTAAAAATTTGTATAATTTTATTCTATAAATTTGTTAAAAGTTACAGAAGTTTAAAAAAATTCTATGTCATTTCTAAAAGAAGACATCTGACATTTTTGTCAAACAATAGATAATGATAAAGTCACAAAATATTTGCAGTGACTCTTTTTGACGCCAGTTTTCTTCCAACAATTTCTATTTTACATTCTTATCAAGTAAAGCATATGCTAGAATAACTTCAAATTTAATCTATTTTAAAAACAATTTAAAACTTTTAATATTTTTTCAGTTATAGGCGCATTATGTTTATATAGTAAATAAAAATATAATATATACGTATAATTAAAAGAATCAAGTACATACATATGTACACACACAATAAAATATTATCTGTAAAAATAAAATATTTTGTATTTTGCAGATAAAGTCATTTTTTAAAAATGCGTTTATTTTCTAATGACTTCAAACAGTGATCATCCATTCCCCATATCTTTTGAATCACATATAATTTTAAAATAAATTTATATTTATTATGTATTTTATACTATTTTTCCAGTCGTAGGAAAAATTTCCCTTTTGTCTGATTGAGCCAAATCTGTTGTGTTTGGGCTGAATTGCAGGTTTCAGGCTCAAACCAACAGTGATGCTGGTAGTGCCAGTTGTATATATTAGCTTGCCTCGTGAGTTCTAGTCAAGACTCTTCTGGCTATACTGGACAGCTTACCTCAAGTCAGTCATAGTCGTAGGAGCTTCCAGCCCTATCGTGGATTTGCCTCACTGTGTAGACATATCAGCAATGACTACAGTAAAAACACCGTTGCTGTTGGAAGTAGTTTCAATTGAGAGCACATTCAGACATTCAGGTTAAACAGACATTCTCTCTCACTCCCTTCCTTTTCTGGCTTGCCTCCAAACAGGCTGATTATTTATTGCCAGATCCCCTACCTTACTGGCAGCACCAGATTCAGATATCATCATTGCCTATCGTCCAATACTAACCAATGGTAAGTTTAGCCACATGTTTTTATCCTTTGGCCATGTTTATACATTGGTTATACACATGTTTAGAAATTGGTGATTCATATGTTTACACATTGGTTAGTGGAAGTGAGTGCTAAATCTGATCAGATAAGAAAGGAATCTGGACTAGTCCACTTCTGAAGGCAAGGTCAGATATGAAAATTTAATAATAATGCAAATACAATAATTTAAAAATTATAAAGTACTTCTACAATTATTAGATATATTAATAGTTGATATTTATACACTTTGAATTCTTCATGAATTGTTTTTCTGCATATCACCAAAACATTCATTGTTTACTAGAATGAGTTTTTCCAATCTTTTTTGCTTATAGTAAGTTATTTTATTATTGAATCATCTATGATAATAATTTTATTTATGACATATGTTTAATTATATTAAATACTTCATCGTTAAATTTATAAATAATTTCTTATATAATCTAATTATTTTACATAAATAATTTACTTTTATGAATATTTTTTCTTAGTCTAAAATCAAACCACTTTACTAGCCACTTTCTGCTAAATATTTATTATATTAATAATTTATTTATAAAAATTATCTTCTATTTTCCATATTATTTTACAATAATTTATTTATTTTATATATAAAAAAAAACATTTTACAAGGTTAAATTTTTATTTAAATATTTTGTTTACTTTTTTTTATATAGTTTCTTTGATTGCATAAATAACAATATAATGTATTCACACTTCTAAAATTTTTAGATTTTGTTTTGTGTTTTTATGGTTAAAAGAATGTCACCCAATGTCTTATATCATCGTTTTTTACTAAGACAAATCATTCTAGGATATTTTCCCAAAGATTCTTTTTCTTACATATTTTTATTTCTACCACATTTTTTATTATTCTTTAACCCTGAAAAAATGTCTAATTGAATTTTTTTTTTTCAAAACAATTTTGTTTCCAATCTTTAAGACCAATTTTAACACTTTGTATAAAAATACTCACCTGTTTATTTATTAATACCTATATATTTCTCACATTGTTTTATTATTTCATATATCAAAACTACTTTTTACATAAAAGTATAATTTTTTACATAAATTTTATAGTATTGTTTACCTGTGTTTAAAAAAATATCTGACTAAAAATGAAAAAATTTGTCATTTAGCAAATGGCTGTAAAGCAGGAAATTATGATACTAATATAAATTGCTATAGAAACAAGAGATTGATTAATGTTAATGATGTATCTTTGTTTCAAAAAGGTCAATTTTATAAAGATTATTTGAGTGTTGGTTGCTCTGATAAATTTGTTAAAAGTATTTTATTTAATAGTAATAATATTTGTAGTAATGTAAAGAATAAAGACAAAAATATTTTATTTATTTGCCATTTAAATTGTCTTTTTATAGAATTGTATGTAAAAATAGTAATTTGCTTTGAAATAAGAAAATTGTTTGGAAAGGAGTATTACTTTGAATAATTTATTAAATAATACAAAGGAAATTCTTGATAGAAAGACTATTCCTAGGATAGTGTATAATATCCCTTGTTTTGTAAGGATATATATATAGGACAGAGTGATTTCAGTTTAAGTGAAAGTTACATAAAATAGGATTAGAAATAAATATCTTAGTTCTGTTTTATATATGCTTGAAAAAGATACAGTCCACACTATTAATTTTAATATTTACTAAGGCAATAAACCTTTAAGCATGTGCACTTGAAAATACGAAGGTAGGGACCTCTATATGCTTAAAGGTTTACTGCCTTAGTAAATATTACTTACATAATCAATGTACATTAACTAAATGTATACTTACTATTAATTTTAATGAGACTAAGTTTGTCTTTTTTGAGAAAAATGATATAAAAGGTAGAATTAAAGAATCTTTATTCTTAAAAATTTATGATTCTGAAATAATTAACTTATTTAAAAGTTCTTCTAATATTAAGGATGTATGGTATGTAAGTGGAATTGTGAGTAATGTTTAGTTTCAATATGTTGTTCTTTTGTAATTTTTTTACACTTGAGAAGTCTGATAGTAGCAGTGAAATAATTGGTTATGTTTTAGAATTTATATTTTTTGGCTAGTCTGGTTGAATTGTGAATTTTGGGATCATTTTAATTAATATAGATGAGTATTCCAATTTTTTTCTGAATGTAGCTACGTAGAATATGCAAATTTGCTCAATGTTATCATTTCAAGATCATAGTGCATGATACTATTTGCACCTAAAAAGCTATTAAGATTTATGAACAATATAGTTTTAAAACTATTTGCAGAAAAAAATAAACTTTAATTGAATAGATAGATTGTCCAATTATTTGAAAAGGCAGTTATTTGAGAAAAAAATAAATAAATAGTGTTGGATTGACTATGGGATCCAATTTAATATTTTCTATTTTTATAACCATCCAAAACTATATTTAAAAACCCTCTAGTTATTTTTATTTTATTTTAATAGTGCATGTTTGTGTTTTATATGGAGATGCCACTTCACAATTAACGTTTAATATACTTTTTATCTAATTTCAAATTCAGTTGTTCATTTATCATGTATTTCTATCTTAAAAATATAGTTATCAATCATGGTTTTTTTTTTCTGATTTATTTACAAAAATAACCAGATCATTCTATGGTTTGTGTGCATATTGTAGTATATATTTTTGCTGCTACATATTTCTTGCAGAAACTTATCTGCATCAATCTGCCAAATAACATCATTGTGTGAAATTGTGGGATCACATAACCCATTTTTTTTGTAAAGTGCATTTCACATATTTATCTTTTCTTTATAATAGTTGAAATGTTTGAAGAATGTGAAATTCTGTTTTTGTTTACAGAAAATGACAAGAAAAAAATTTGTAATGTTTGACATAGATTGCAAAAAATCTGATCCCATACAAACACAAGTTTATGAGTGGTTTAATTGAAATGTTAAATTTACCACATCCCTAAAAAGTTAAAACAGGCAAAACTCACTATACGTATTGCCACACATAGCAAGCTAGAGTAATCAATAAATGCCAATACATATAGTGAGTTTTTGCCTGTTCTAATGACAGTTATACACAAGCATAAGAAGTGGTGGTCATGTGATGTTTATTGGTTTAATCCCTAAAAAGTATCGCAAGAGAATTTCAAAGTCAAAACAACCCTGAATTTTTTTTTTTATGAAAACAGCATTTTTTCCTCAAATTTAGTTCGTAATGGTCAGACATTTTTTCTGAAAATTCTGAAACATTTATGTGATGTAGTAAAATGTAAACATCACATTTTGTGGCAAAACAAACAGTACAAGCTCTATCATAAAAAAGCATCATTTCAAAGCCTTGAGAGTGAAACCCTTTAATTAAATTCAGCATGTCACAGCTTATCTATCAGCCATTTTTACTTGATCTCACTTCATTAAATGTTTTTTAATCTTTCAAATGAAAAAATGTTTCAATTTTTTTTTTGTAATTTAGAACTGGGTGGGGATGATGAGAGTGTTAAAACACGTCACTTTGCAAGTGTTTCTGAATTACTTCAAAAGGGGGCAAACAGGTTTAGACTGGATCATCACATTAAATAGACTATACTTTTTAAATCGATTCAATTTGAAAAACCTAAAAACAAATAAATATAAACAGAGCAAAACTCTCCATACAGTATTGCCACCTGTGCTAAACAGAGTAATCAATGGATGCCAGAAGGCTTGTGCATAAGATCCCTATCTAATGCCTACTCATCCAATATCCCCAAACTAGTTTCTGGCTTGTGGCCTTCGTCAGTGAGGAGCTTTGGATCTGAGAGCACTGCATTTAGATATATACTAGCACAATTAATGTGCTAGTATAGGAAATGTGATCATGTGATGTTAAATAAATATACAGTACTTTATTACAAATTCAGGTTATTTTTGGATCCCCTTGCATACATGAAAGCAGTTTACATCTAAAAAAAATACTAAACAATACAGTATAACAAAACTCAAATAAAATCTAGATCTTATTATATCTAATGTTCTTATTTATTAAGATGTTGAAATACTGTATATTTACACTACAAACAATAATGAAATGATTTTAAAAGAAGATTTTAGGCATTAAAATATTAATATACTTATTAAGTAATCTATTCAGATATTATTTATTTATTGATGATTGGCCTATATAAGTGGGAATATATATTAAAGATAAGATGTTCATTCTTATCTTTATAAAATTGCTATCTTGTATTGAGGTTTGAAAGGTCCCTCTATAATCAAAACACAACATCGTTTGACTATTATAAACATTCAAGGCACTATGATAAAGGTTAAAGCCATTCTCTAAAGTACTTACATACTTCCTATGCACTTAATAAATAATCATAGCTTTACATTAGTTTATACATTTCCATTATAAAAATCGTAATGTTGATTCCCTGTAAATTGCAAGATTTCATGCAAGTTAATGTGTGATGAAAATAGTGGTCTTAAAAGGTGAAGATAGTAATGGCTTCACAATCTTAAGTCAAGAAGCTTCCGATTGGCCTATATAAGTGGGAATTTAGGTTAAAGATAAGATGGCCCCTGTTACCTTTATAAAGTTGTTATTTTGTGTTGAGGTTTGAGAGGTCACTCTAGCTAAGTGCTTAGCTTTGGGTTGGTATTTTTAGATCTAGTGTCTGAACCTACCCTGACACTTCTCTAAGGAATGCCAAAGCACAAAACCATGGCCAGGGGTTTGGGGAGGGGTTCCTGACAGAGATATTTTAAGTGCTGGCTCTGGCTAAGCATTTATCATAAAGCTTGTAGAGGAATTGGCAATCCTCACTGTTTGTAACTTACAAGCTTAAGAGATAGGGTACATTGTTTGATTATTGTAAATGTTCAAGATACATATCATAAAGATTGAAGCCTTTCTCTAAAGTATTTAAATACTTTCTATGCGCTTAATAAATAATCATGTAGATGTCATTTTGCAATGATGTATAGATGCAATATAAGCATTTTATAGCATATACATTTATAAATATAACATATTAATCTGTTATCTAAAGCTAAATAAAAGGTTTATGACATGAATAAAGAATTATATTTATTATTTGTTTAATGGTTATAATTCTTTTATAAAATTTAAACAAAATTATTAGTAGTGTAGAAGAAACCTCAATTTTTTCACCTTAAAGCATATATCAGTATGACCCAATGAAAAGATGGTTCTTTCTCCAAGATGCCTATAGCGCCATCTCTGAATCAATGCATATTTTATAACTATGTAGTTTAGCTATTCATTACAGAAAATTTTAAGTCACTAGCATGTTTGGAAAATGACATAAAATGTAACAGTGTTGCTTACCTAGGTGGATTAAGCTTCAATATTCTCTTTGCCATTACAAAATTTTACAACCCACTTGAAAACATTATAATTCATGCCTTCACTGCTGTATATAGTTTAAATAATTTCAAATGGTTTAATGATAGTTTTACCCAATTTAAAACAAAATTTAGTATTTGCATGTTCTTTCATCGTGGGCTCGGATAAAAAAAAAAGTATCACATTTTATGTAATAACTCATGATTCAGATATGTTAACATCTTAAAATTTCTATGGTGAATAGCTATGTTACATCATACATAACATGAGGCAACTTAGAGATGACAGTGTAAATAGCTTGGCAAGAAAATGGGTCATTCTTTTATTGGAACATACTGTAAATAAATAATTATATATTCCGTTTTTTGGGAAGTCATGTTACAATCAAGCACAAATATTGATAAGCTAAGCATAAGTTCCGTTCAATAGATACAATTGAGAGGTTGGTTGTTTTTAAACTGAGAAAAGATCCAGGGATCATTAGCTATTGTGTCCCAAACTCTAATACTTCTGGTTATAAAATTAATAATTTATACGCTCATGTTCAACTCAGTTTTTATCTATACAGTAGTGGCATCTATATGCATGACAGTTTTGTAGTATATTGGTAGTGCAAATAAAATATTGTGTTTCAATTGCTTTCATTTAGATAGTTGCTAAACAATTATATGCAACAGACATGCTGTATTTATTGTGTTATTCAATGCACTGGCGTATAAATTACAAACTAATCTTGAATTTAAGCTTTGGTATGCTAGAAAAACAAGCAAGATTTCATTTATTTAAATAATCCTTAATGTGCCTAAAATCATTTATATTTTTGAATGTTTTTTGTGCATCTTAGTTATATGAAAAATGAATATTGTTAGATTACTTATAAAGTAACTAGAAGTATTATTAGTAATCATATATCATATCCTATTGGCGATTTGACATTAACATAAAAAACTAATAAAACAATGTCATTTGTCTTTTATCTCTTTATTTAAATGAATTTAAAAAGAATGGGGAAATATAGCGGTGTTTATTATATGTATAAAAACGTGTGTGAGTTTCTAAAAAAAAAATTGATGGTTTTAAATTATGGTATCATTTTTTAATTTTAGCTTAATATTTAATTATAAATATTTAACATTCCCCCTCCCCTTGGTTTAATACGAAATCATTCCAAATACTTTTTTCTCCTAATGTATAATAGTTTTTTATTAGTTATTATGATCATCCTTACAATTCAAGTACTGCATTAGAAAATCAATCAACGACCTCAGTTAAGATTCGTATTTATGTTTTAAGATATTAAGTTCCAGTCATCAAATGGTTTTAGATTGTCAATAAAATGTTTCTAAAATTACATTTAGTAGTAATAAAGTCCAACAATAATAAAAGTAAACCGCATGAAAACGTAAACCAATAAATATCTTCAGCACAAATATTTTCAATAAAAGTAGATATAAACACTTATTCATTTTTAGAAATAACTAGTTTTATTATTTAATTCAGATTTATGAATTAAAAATCAGTTCTGTATTTGCGTTAATTTTAATCACCAGAAATTATTGCATTTATGTCAAGAAATAGTCTAATGTATATAGCGCGTGTGTATGTAGTATTGTTGTTATTCTTTAACTCCATTTCACACATCTTGATCTTTTGTTATCCGTTTAAACATTTCTTCATCTACTATAGTTGACTTATCATATACTGTAATAGTTTTCCATGTGTTAATATTTGAAAATGAATAGAAAATGTTCTCCAATAAAGAATACTCATCATTATCATCAACCATTATCAATCCACTGCAGGATGAAGGTCTCTCCAAGTTCAATCCATCTTCTCCGATCTTTAGCTTCTCTTCTCCACATCACTCCTGCACTTTCTTATTTCATCCATCCATCTCACATTTGGTCTCTTTCTGGGTCTTTTACAATCTTTTGTAATCCAGTTTAAGATCTCAATTGTCCATCTATTATCATCTCTTCTAGCAATATGTCCAGCCCAACTCCACTTCAGTCTTTTAATTTTTTCAATGATGTCAGTAACACCTGTTTGTTCTCTTACCCATACATTGCGTTTTTCGATCTCTTCTTGTTACTCCCAAAATGCATTTCTCCATACTTCTTTGGATGGTCTGAAGTCTCTGTATTGCTCTTCTATTAAGTGTCCAAGTCTCAGATCCATAAGTAAGAACTGGTAAATATATTTATTAAAAACCTTCCTTTTCAAACACATAGGCATATTTCCCTTTAGTATCAGGTTATTTCTACCAAAAGCACTCCAACCAAGTATAATTCTATGATCAATTTCATCCATTATGTTTCCATCTGTATTGATAATCTGACCAAGGCATTTGTAACTGTTAACTTCTTCTAACTCATCATAATCAATCTTTATTTTCATATTTTGAGAAAATCCATTAAACATTACTTTAGTATTTTTAACATTTATCTTTAGAATACTATAAATATATTAATGATTTATTGCAGATATAAATTACATTTGATAATAGAATAATAATAAATATATTTTTTTTATAATAATTGTAATTGGAAGTTTAGAAAGATTAAAAATTTTAACTCTACTCATTTGCGTATACAAAAGACTTTCAAGTTCCCTTCAGCAATCCATATTGGGAATCATTTATCTTTTTCACATGTATGTGATCATGTGTATCGGTTGTATGAGATAGATTGGATAGCTTGAAGAAAGCTTGAAAGTCTGGGTTCAAATTCTTATAATTACATCTAAACTCCAGGGAATTAAAGTATACTAAATATTACATATACAAAAGACATAAAATTCAAAGGGTAAATCAATAAATTATATCTAATATTTTAAGTATTAGAAAAAAATGATTGAAAAAATGTTCCCTTTATAGAAAAAGAAAAAGTATCAGATTGGCAAAGCGGAAATAGTGCTCAAGAAAAGAGATAATTATTTTATCTAGATAACACACGAATATTAAATTGAATGATGAAAAATATTGAATAAAAATGTGAAAATATGTTTATGAAAATAATAGTTTAATAAGTTCAAATAACAGAAATACTTTTTTTTCATATGTCATAGCATCGACCGGCAGGCGAACCCGCAACAACCGTCTGCTTGCTTGCAAGGCAGCTGCGCTGACCTCTCGGCTAACAATGCTTGACAATAACAGAAATACTTAAGTCGCAAATAAAACTAATTTACAATATGAATATGTTTGTTTCTCTTCCCTCCCCCCCCTCCAAAAAATAAATAAATAAACAGATGATGCTTAAAATCTGTTTTATTAATTTTATCAAAATAATATGACCTTATCATTCAAACATTAATTACCTTTTATTAAAAAAAACTATCAAATAAATGCCAGACCAATTAAAAGAACTGCTAATAGTGATCTAAAGCAAGTATACAAAATGAAAAAAAATATTGCGTGTGAAATTTTTATCTAAACATTATTAAGAATAAGAAAGATCCTATTTAAATTTTTACTAATATAATATCTTCACAAGCTATTCAATTTTTTTTATCCTTTTTGTGAATCTGAAAACTTAAATTAATTTGTGATCATCTTAAACTCTATTATTTCCATTGATTAAATATCATGTGACTTTTTAGTGATGGATTATTCAGCTATTTTATCAATGGTAATGAAGAGTAATAAAATTATCATAAAGGGATTTAAATAACATCCAATACAAACATTATTAATATCAAAAACAATATTCATAAAATATTAAATCATTTTACTAAAGGTATGCAGCTAACAAAACTTGAAATTAATAAAAATTGAAAAACAATCTAGGAGTCCCTGTACAATATTTTCAATTATTGTATAATTACAAATAACTAAATTTCTTTACTCCGTTTTAAAAAATAATTACTTAATATATGCAGTGAGTTTTGGCCTTATCTACAGTGAAATCTGTCTTTAGGATTTACTTACAAAAATTCTGTATTGGCCATAAAAGAATCACACTGACTTGTGCTGTATGAATTTATAGTGCTGAGGATACTCTCACTTTCTAAGCACAAAATAGAGTCTTTGAAATGATAAAATAAATCCACTTTATTTTTTTACCTAAACAGACACACACACACACACACATATATATATATATGTAAGCCAATTATAAGCATTAAGAAATGGGAGTATATAAGTCTTAATCAATCAATTTTGACCTATATATATTATAACCTTTAGCTTTGGCAGAAGCTAAATCTTCAGTTAAATTTTGTGCCAAGATGTCTAAAAAAAATTGTATATAGTTTAATTTTGCTTTAAGTAAATTATTGTGAATATTTTATAATGCTATAATTGTTTCATGTTACAGCTGTTATATTAGTATTTATCTAATATCCAACTATTTAAAATACAGGCATTCTTCATATCATCATCATCAACCATTATTAATCCACTGCAGGATGAAGGTCTCTCCAAGTTTAATCCATCTTCTCCGATCTTTAGCTTCTCTTTTCCACAACACCCCTGCACATTTTCTTATTTCATCCATCCATCTCACATGTGGTCTCTTTCTGGGTCTTTTACAATCTCTTGGAATCCAGTTTAAAATTTCAATTGTCCATCTATTATCATTTCTTCTAGCAATATGTCCAGCTCAACTCCATTTCAATCTTTTAATTTTTTCAATAAGGTCAGTAACACCTGTTTGTTGTCTTACCCATACATTGCGTTTTCGATCTCTTCTTGTTACTTCCAACATACATCTCTCCATACTCCTTTGAGCTCTTCTATTAAGTGTCCAAGTCTCAGATCCATAAGTAAGAACTGGTAAAATACATTTGTTAAAAACCATTCTTTTCAAACACATAGGCATATTTCCTTTTAGTATCAAGTTATTTCTACCAAAAGCACTCCAACCAAGTTTAATTCTATGATTAATTTCCTCCATTATGTTTCCATCTGTATTAATAATCTGACCTAGGTATTTGTAACTGTTAACTTCTTCTAATTCTTTATAATCAATCTTTATTTTCATATTTTGAGCAAATCGATTAAACATTACTTTAGTCTTTTTAACATTTATCTTTAGTCCTACTTTTCTACTTTCATCTGCTAACTCCTGCAACATTTCCTGCAGCTCTGAAGCATTATTTGCAAAAACAACTACATCATCTGCAAAATCAAAATGACTTAAATACTCTCCATTTACTTTCATTCCTTTAGTTTTCCATTTTAATCCACAAAATACTTCTTGCAGCACTGCTGTAAAAAGTTTTGGAGATATGGAGTCACCTTGCCTTACACCTTTCTCAATGTTGATTTTTCCAGTATCATTATGTAATCTAATTGTTGCTGTTGCATTTTTATAAATATTCTTTAAAATATGACAATATCCTGGATCTATACCTTGATGATCCAATGCATTAATCACTGAAGAAATGTGTATAGAATCAAATGCCTTTTCATAATCTACAAATCCAAAACATAATGATAACTCATATTCATTTGTCCTTTCTATGACTTCTCTCAATACCTGGATATGATCTATTGTACTAAAACCACTTTTAAATCCAGCTTGTTCCCTTGGTTGGTGGAAATCTAAAGTTCTCTGTAGACGAGTTGTAATTATCTTGGTAAAAATTTTATATAAAACTGATAAAAGGCTGATAGGTCTGTAATTTCTAATATCTTCTTTATCACCTTTTTTAAATATTAATATTATTACTGCATTCTTCCAATCTTCCAGTACATCTTTATCATTTAGACATTTGGTATATAACTTTGCTAAAATTGTTTCTATTTCTTCACCTCCTTCTTTAAATATATCAATTATAATTCCATCATTTCCTGGAGCCTTTCCTTTCTTCATACATTTAATTGCATGTCTCACTTCTTCATTTAAAATTCTGGGCAATTTGGAAGATGTAATAGATATAGGAGGTACTTGTTCTTTATTACTATATAATTCTTGATAAAAATCTTCTACAAATTTCATGATGTCATCTCTCTTTTTAGTAATAATTCCATCTTTTTTTCTTATTGCAGATATAAATTTCCTACCAATACCAAAATGTTGACATTCTTGAGACTTTTATTTTCTTCTACAGCTTTCCTTGCTATTTCACAGTTATACTTTCTTATATCATTTTCAACTCTTTTCCGTACCATTTTACAAAATTTGAGATATTCAATTCTTTTTAATACATCATTTTTGTAAATATAGAGGATTTGAACTCAGACTTTCAAGCATCCTTTAACTATCCACACTATCTCATACCACTGATACATGTGGCCACACCCATGTAGAAAAGATAAATAATCACCAATATACCAGCACTCATCAGTTGGTCCAGATTATCATCTTCCACACTCATATATAATCAGTGTTCACTTCATATTAAGATAGCAAATCTTCATACTTTAATAGATAGGCATCAATCTACTCTAAACTCTAACTTTTCATCCATCCATACCAATGAAAATCTGATGATGGAAAGTCCAAATCCCATGCTTATGCCAATATTATTACCATGCCTATGCTGACCTCATATCACTCTGACCCCACATCTATAGGACTTTATCCATTTAAATATATAGAAGAGGGATGGGCAGAATGCAGGCTTAATGTGTAAATATTTGAAGTCCAGCCATTCTTTATATACTTGGAGCTTAATTGTAAATATAGGGGATTTGAATTCAGACTTTCAATCACTATTCAACTATCTACACTATCTCATACCACTGATATTTACACATTTAGCCTGCATCCTGCCCATCCTTCTATGTATTTAAATGAATACGGTCCTATACATGTGGTGTCAGAGTGACTTGAGATCAATATGGAGTGGCAATAATATTGGAATCAGCATGGGATTTGAACTTTCTATCATCAGATTTTCAATAGGATAAATAACTGAAGAATTGAAGGTTGGAGTAGACTGAAGCCTGTCCATTAAAGCATGAAGATTTGATATCTTAATATAAACTGAGCACTGATTATATACATGTGTGGAGATGATAATCTGGACCAACCGATGAGTGCTGGTTTAGCATGAAATATATACATTAGTGATTATTTATCTTTTCTACATGTTCATTGTCATGTGTACCAGTGATAGGATAGTTGAAGGGTGCTTAACAGTCTGAATTCAAACCCTTTATATTTACTAATATCTAACAAAATAATTTTGACACGGTTTAAATAGTAATGAATTTTAATTTAAATAAATGTTTCAGATGTTAAACAACTTAAAATTTTTAAAAGCTAGTAACATCAATAATAAAAAATATAATTTAGATTTTAAATGCTAATTTAGTTTTAGTTTAGCTGTAAAATTGTTTTAAAAAGATTAATTTTTAAATTTGAGACACCAAGATCAAACCCTATATTTTGGTTTACCAGTTTGAAAACTAAACTTATAATATTTAATTAAATTTAGATGTAAACCAAAATATTTTAGTTAAATATTTTAAACTAATTTAATTAGAAAATTTGGTTTAAATATTTTTAAAAATAATTATGATTTAAAACCTATTTTGAGATTTATCTAAATTTAAAATTGTAATTAAAAAAATGTTAAATTTGATTAGTTAAAAATGCAATGAATGTTATATTATGTAATATTTTATTTTTATTCTGGTTATTCTGTAGTTTTTATTAATTATTTTTATTCAAACCAGAAAATGTTTTATATTAATTTCAAATGTCTAGACAAAATTGATTTATTGTAAAGTTAAAATTTTAATTAAATAACTTTTGATTAATAACCTTCATTTGTGATATATAGGTCAAGGATTCAAACTAATTAGAGGAGAGGTTGTAAGTTCAAAGATAAAAAAAAAACAGTCTGGTAAAATGATAATATGACAAACACCTGACACCAGTCTCTCATTTTCTTTTCATTTTCTCAAGGCTCTCAATCAATTTAATTTTGTTTATAATATTTGAATTTTAAACTCTACTAAATTTTTAAAAAAATATAATTTTCTTTAAAACTTTTGGTTATTAAATTCAGTATGTTAGGCTAAAATTATATCTTGACACAATTGTCTCAACAGAAACACCAAAAGAACTAAAGTCTCTGTAACTACCAATGAAATGGAAATATAATTCATTATTACAATATTTTAGAATATTTGTTTTAATTTGCTAGGATGGAAAACTTCAAATATTATTATTTATGTTGCTTTGACTGGAGAACAATTGTCAATTTTAAGAATAAATTAAACTTCTATATTATAATTAAATTGGCAAGGAATATCTAATTCTCATATTCGCAAAAACATTACCAAAAATGCTAATAATTTCATAAGAACTTCTCCATAATATTTGTAAGTCAATATTATTTGGAATTAACTTACATGGAATAAAAACTGTAATTCAAGTAAGAACTATAAATTGACATTTGACATTGTGAATATTTTTAGATGTTCAATAATAATTAATTCTGTAAATGAAAAAGAATTGATTAAAATAATTTATAATTCAATAATAAGTAATAACCTGTAGATTTATACTTTGCATTTGTCTACTTGTGCTGAATTATTATTTAATAAAATGTTATTTATTATTATTTGAAAAATAGCATGAAGATATTTTTTAGTATTATAATGATTTTTATTTACTCTCCCATTGAAAAAGGAAAAAAATAATTTCTTTTAGGATGGAATGATAAAATTTAACTTACTGCAAACTGTTTAATTGACAAAATATGTGAATTTTAAAATGTTTACTTCATAAAATGAAAATACTAAACTTTTCCTATATTAAAGATCATTTCATTTAATGAATTAAATTTTTTTTTTACTTTAATAAATTTAGGAAACCTTCACAAATGTTTAAACCTCATAAATGATTTCTTTTCTCTGTGTGTTGTTATGGAAACTGCTGAGGTCTTGAAGATAATAATTAAAGTAAAACATTCTCTCCTGCAAGTGTTCAGCATTATTAATAAAGAATAATAATTAAAGTGCATTATTGTCCTATATGATATTGCTAATATTAATCTATAATACTTTGCACAATGGATACATTTAATTTAACAAACCTATATTTAAGGATTTGTGATATATAAGGCAGTATTTAAACATTTATTAGTCTCTAAATCTATGAATATATTGAATGAATGGCTATGAACTTATCATGTGTTTTTAGCAGAATAAATTAAATTTACTTGGGATATCTAAAGAAATGTGTTTTACATTTTCTAATTATGTTATAGATTATAATATTTTAATATTATATTATATAATGAATATGTGCTGTTCACAAGATGCTACTGCCAACAGTCTTCTTTATATTCAATTAAAGGGGAATTTGTCAAGAATAAAACAGAAGGATATTATTATTTAATATAATTTATTTATGTAAAAAAAGTTGAATTTATTTATAGTATGATTTTATACTATTTTATGATGTGCATAAATTATTGTCATGTTATACACTATACATTTTAAAATATTAAAGGTTAACATTCTCAGAATAGTACTTTATCACATGAACATATTTTGAAATAGTGTTTTCTTTTTAAAATGTGAATAATTTACCTATGAAGGTATATTATATTGTGTAAGCTAAATAAACTGATGTACATTTCTATGATTTATTTATTATTATTGCCTAATGTTAATAGGACCATATTTGGTATTAATTAATTGTTGTGTTTATCATATTTCACATTAGCTAGTTGTTATAATATTTTATTATAATAGTAGAATTATTTTTTCTATATTTAGGAGTGCTTTTATATGCCAGTATATTTTGTGGATGGTAGTTAGTCTCCATCATTATTTTGCTATCTTATTTTGCCAAAAGGGTTGGCAGCATTTAGACTCTCATTATTTGTTGATCTCCTAACTTTTGTATGCTCATAGCATATACTTTAGAAATTGTAACTAAGGCTCTTTCTATTCTAAGACAATTTCTATTTTGTATTTTGTCCATGATGCTCATTCTCTTTACTTTCCCAGACTAGTAACCAAGTTCTAGATCCTTTATTAGCCCTCAAAAGTAGGTGCATTCTATGAGCACTGCCATTGTACTTTTACTTTGCCTTAATTTATGATTATTGAAGATTGATTTTGTGTGTAGTATTAGCATGCTAATAAAATATGTGTAATATCTACCAATGGCTTTATCTGGCATTTTCAATAGTAATATCAAGGTATTGAGGAATTCTACTTTATCTCTAAGAGCATTCTTGGTCGGCTTAAATGTGAACAACACATTGTAAATATGTCAGTCCTATATTTGAGTTTTGCTAGTTTTCAGGACTAAATATGATAATCAAGTCAAGCATTGTTAGCCGAGAGGTCATCGCAGCCGCCTTGCAGGCAAGTAGTTGGTTGCAGATGGTTGTGGGTTCGCAACCTGGCTGATGCTATGACATATGAAAAGAAAAAAATATGATGATCAATTGTTTTTTTTAATTTTTAAACTTTATTTTGGGCATGAATAGATAATACTCATCTACCTTATAACTCCTTCACTGATGTATTGGTAAGCTATTATTATTAATAATGTTATTGAGTATGCAAAATATTTATATGAGACACAACCATATGATGATTATCATAGTATAAATGAGATAATAAATGAGAATTTTTTGTAATCAAATAATAAAAAAGTTACTTTAATATTATGAATTATTTTGCAAGGCAAAACTCTCCATACAGTAGTGCCATCCTGTGCCAACCAGAGTAATCAATGGATGCCAGAAGGCTTGTGCATAAAATCCCTATCTAGTGCCTACTCATCTTCTGGTTGGCACAGGGGGCACTACTGTATGGAGAGTTTTGCCTTGTTTAACAATGAGTATGTGCTAGTATAAGAGATAATGATCATGTGATTAATTATTTTGCTAACATGATGGATTTTTTTAATATGATGGAGTTTTTTTTCTATTCCAATGGAGTATATTTTAATAAAACAATATATCAATTTTAATTTTTGATCCTTCTGATAAATTTTGAAGAATCAACTCTGTGAAAAATTTTTGGTCTATGTGCACTTAAAGATGAACTAATTGTAAATTTTGTTGTTATTTTTCTGCAAATACATCTTTGTTATTGTAATTTAAGTAATTTTTTCATAGTCATTTATTCACATTATCCCACCTGTTAATCAGAAATCATCCCAATTATCAAACAAATCATTTTAAACATTAATTAAAATTTTAAATGCTTATAAAAATTACACAATTATTTTAGTACATTTACTATGAATTTATAAAAGTCACTATTTAATAAATTATTTAAGCATTAATGGAACATCTAAGAAAGGTGTATTTGTTTAATAAAATATTGCTATTTATTTTGTCAATTTGGATCACTTTAACTAATTCAAATTGCCTATGTCAAATCACTGTGCATTTTTATTTTAAATCATTTTCATATTAGAAGATCATAGCTGTTATTATTTTGATATGATTCAACTTGTACAACTACCTAATTTATATTTAGAAGGTGTTTAGTAGATTTATTCTAAGATGTCTAGGATGATTACCAAATCCTATATTCATTCTTAATATCAGAGAGTAATCCTAGCTTATTTTTTATTTTATTCTAAATTTAAGAGACCACATTGTATTTTATTAAGTTAGTAATTATAGATTTATTTAAACGCACATTGATTATGTAAGTAATATTTACTAAGACTGTAACCTCAAGAATGTGCATGTAAAAATGCGATAGTAAGGACCTCTACAGGTCTTAACCACAAGCTTATGTTTTTGAAGAAAAGAGTTAGTAATATTATGATTATTGTTATAATTATGATAAGCCATTAGCTTAAGGGAAGTATAAGTCTTATTTATTGTATTTTAACTAGGATAGGAAGTCAAAAAGATATATAAAAACATATTACTCTGAGATATCTTTATATGATTTTAAGAACAGTATTAATTAATGTTGAAATCTCATTTTCAAAAGATAAATTCTGAGTGGCATAAATTTTAAAAGAACATTTCAAATATTTTAAGAATTAAATAGTATTTGAACTGATTAAAACAATGAGATGCTTAAAAGATGCTTGTAAGAGGATTAGAAGATCTTTATAAGTTCGCCAAAAAATTGACAGTTGCATTAGATCGTAAAAAAGGAAACTTTAAATGTAACCTTAATGACATGTGTTTATAATACTAGTATTCTTTTATCTATGATAGAATGAGTTGAGATTTCTTCTCCACTTAATTCTTAATAGTGTTACTTTGTATTTCATTATATTTTATTATAATAGTTTCTCTGTATGTATATCTTGGTATTGTGACATGGTTTATTATTGGAATCTGCTAAGTGTAACTGTAGCTAATATCATTTACCATTTATAGTTTTACATTTATGATTTTAGCTTGTACAGCATGCAGTGTTGCTGTTACAAATTATTCACTTTTCTATTTTATTTATAAGTTATAAAATGCTGTATGTTGTGCAGTAGCATTGTTATCACTTTCTTTAGGTTACAATATACATTTAGGTAAAAAGATAATGTAAATTCATTCTTATCTTCTCAAAGACTATCTTGTGTTTAGAAAGTGAGAGTATTTCTCACTGTTATAAATTCATACACTACATATGTCAGGATATTTTTATTATGATTATTACACACAAAATGATTATGCTAGATAAAAACTTTATAGTGCAAATAAATATTACATCCGACATTCATTTTCTTTATTACATAATGAATATTGAATAAATAAAGGGTAAAACCCCTATGAATTAAAAGGACATGCTATTCTAAATTAAGTACTATTTAACAATTAACAAAAACATAATAGCCAAAATATTTAAATTAAAAGGCAATCAAATTCTTAAATTTGTACATTTACGTAAACTTATATCATATACATACACACAGTTTATTTTCAATTTAAATGAATATATTAACTATATTCTAAAAATGTAGTCAGTTTATTTTATAATTAAATTAATTATATAATGAGATAGATATCTTTGGTTGATCTGGATGACTTCATTTCAAACTTTGAGAATCTTTTATCCTTTTTTTAAAAAATAACAAAATATTAAGCATATAAATAGAATGTTTTTTGAAAAAAAAAAACCAATAAAAAACAGTTCTTATTTCATTTTTTAAAGTTGATCTTCACGATAATGATTCCCTTCCAATATCTTGTGTATGTACATTAATATGATGATAATGTAAATAATTGATATGGCATGAAGTGCTTTTGGAAAGTATTAAAGTTCATCTTAAATGGTTTAACAAAATATTATTAAGTAAAACATTTAATTTATGCATGACAAATTACTAGGCTTTTTTTTCCTCATGTGTCATAGCATCAGCCGGGAAGCGAACCCGCTAACCCAGGACAACTGCTTGTAAAGCAGCGGTCGCTGACCTCTCGAACACCAATGGTTGACAATTACTAGGCTTTAAGTTGAAAGATCAAAACAAAATTAAATGTTCATTTTAATTAAATTTCAGTTACAAATCTTTGCTAATTAACTGAGATTCTATTTAATTGTTGAGGGTTAATTGTTATTAACATCTATGAAGCACGGTTATTCTCAGATAATAGTTAGCCATGTGTTACCAGTAAAACAAATAGTGATCCCTGTCCTAAGATATTGTATATTCACATATTTTTGTTTACTAACAATGACTAAAAAAGAGACTATTTCCAAAAAAAATTAAATAAATTTATATACTTCTGTCTGTACCAGCATATCCAGACCACAAAATAAACAAACCATAAAGATTTTTGAATAATTTTAAAATAACTTTTGGTGCATGTTTTTCTGTTCTAAAATGTGTTTAAAAACTTTTTACATGCTTTGAAAACATTTATTTAAAATAAATAAATAACTCTTAAATAATAATGATTTATGTGTAAATTTTTTTTTAAAGAAAATGATAAATTACACTATCTTACAACTAGACAACACTTAATGCATTTAAAATAAAACATTTTTCTCTCTCTTCATTTTCCTTTTTATTTATAAAATACGATTGTCCTTTCTTTTTAAAAATAAATATCAGCCAAAAATAAAGTTAAACTTCAAGAATAATAAAATAACCTTGCATACACTTTTATGACATGTAAGTTTTATTCTATTTGTTTCTATAATTAAATGTTTTCTTACATATACTTTTTCATTTATACACGTGTATAGATAAAATGTGTAAGTAAAATATTTATAATAAATAATATTTATAATAAAATCAAAACAAAATATAATTTATCGCCCTAGGAACAAAGAAGTTATTGAATATGTCCAGTAGTTTGTTTACTCTTACAGAATCAAATTCGGCAGTGATATCCAATTGTCACAATGGATTTAGATTGACCGTGAAGTCTGAAATGGTATATTAGAATTCTAACTTCTCCTATGGTTGTCATTGGTGAAACCCCCCCCCCCTTTTTTTTTTTTTGCAAATTGGGATGGCATAATTGTTTTACAAGATTTTTGCCTGAATTTGATCTTTTATCACCGATTCCATGATTTTTATTAATAGTGGTGTCATGAATATTGGCCTTATGCTTGTGAGTTTGGAGGCATCTTGGTGTTTCTTGTTGAATGGCACCAGTGTGGACAACCTTTTGGGAAACAGACAAATTTTCATAACACTAAATGATAGCGTTGCACAAGAATTCAAACCTGAAATTTCAATTCCTCGAGGTTCTCCCCTCAGGGCCTTACTTTTCATCTCTTGCTTAAAGAAATAGAAGATCAATTGCCAGGAATATACATTCCAAAATTACTCAAACAAATCAAAGCATTTTCTTACATGGATGACATGCTAGTGATTCTACCATTCACCAAATACCTTAGCAAACTGTACAATATCATAGAATAATTTACCAAAGAAACCAGCCTAAGCATCAATCCTCAAAAATCAGCAGTTTGGAGAATCCAGTTATGGCAAGAAAATTAACACCAAATTCACTGCCCAATCACAAAAATTCCTTGGTTTCTCAATACACAAATCACTTAGTGATATGTCCAAAGAAATTAAAGACTATTATACTATCCATGGAAAGAATCATCAGTACACTTGCCAATGTATATCTCTCTTTACAAGGCAAAGTAGCACTCATGAATATAAAAATAATGAGCAAAATTAATTATCTCCCAATCATCAAAATAACAAATACCTTTATTAAAAAAATAAACTCCCTAAGTGCCAGACTATTTTGGGGTGGGAAAGTAGCTGCCATCACCATCCAGAAGATGCAGCAACCTAGAAGATTTAATGGCATGTCATTTCACTTCATCCAAGCCTTCTACCTCCAAAAATCTTACACCTTAATCACTAATCTTATCAAAAGACATGGACATAAATAAATCACAAAAATTGTTCCCCTAACAGATTGGCCACTTTCTACAAAAAAATCTGGATTGACACCATCATTGAATTACTCGACACGCACATGTCTCTCACAAAGGAACTATTCGATAAGAAACTTAAAATCTGGGATGCATATGAGCTCCTTAACCCAAATGTTAAAACTGGTGATTCAAAACTTGGCATTACCAATAAAAGAATCACATCACTTTTTAAATTCTGGAATATGGAACTTAAGTATCTTGACCTTATAATAAAAATCAATCTGGAGACAATGCCTACTAATGCTTTTCTATTCTAATAAAAGACAAATTGCAAAAATAGATCCAATCTGCATCAACTGCAAGAGACAAGAATAAACATTTCACCATGTTATGTTCAACTGTATAGGACTGGGAAATATCAGGAAAATTATCTATGACCACTCAAAAATCGATTACTACAAAATTCATTACAAGACTGTCTAAAAACCAGAACAGTAGCAGTGATTAGCCTCTTAATATTTTTAACATACACTATTTGGACAGTTAGGTGCATGAAAATTTTCACAATGCTGCACCTGAATGAGGACACTTATTTCATACAAAAACTAATCAAAATGAAGAAAAGAGATGAAATCCTCACTTCAAAAGCCTGGTTCAAAGACACATGGAACCTTTTCATTAGACTACAACTGCCTAGGACCTAATGCTTCAAATTTAACTTATCACATAAAACACTCTAGGAAAATATCAATGCAACAAGCAACAAAACATACTCAGGGTCTTCAATACAGATACACAACCATTGAAACAAAGAATTAACCCCCCACGCTAACACACTACTAATCAACATGTAACAATAGTAGCAATAATAAATTTATATTTTGGAAAAATATATATATGTATAATTTAATAGCCTGAAACTTTGTTGAGCACCATAGTAAAAATATTGGTATGTTAAAATAAAATAAAGTTACCAATAAGACAAAAATCAATTCTTCAAATAAATATAAAGTGAACAATCTTAATTGTTATAATGTAGTGGCTGCAGAGATGTATATACTTAGTTGATTGTAAATTAAAATATGTTATAATTACAGTTACACAACATATAAATAAATGTATCCCTCATTAAATACACTCTAGTAAATTTACATATCAAAAGCAAGCATTAGGCAATAAAATTGATGTATGCTAAAATATTCAAATTGGACTGTTATAAAAACTGCAGCTTATCTATTAAAGTGTGGGTATGCATAAAAGATGTTATCTCAAAATAAATAAATGAAACAATGTTTGCCAAGTGTTATGTAAATAATTTATACACACACTGATAGAAAATAAGGCTACTATTAGAGTTTTTATTTTCTAAGAAGATTTATTGCTTTAATTTTCATCTACATATATATATTATTATTTTTACAAATGAATAAATAATTTAATTTTATTTGCATTAATGTTTATTCCAAATATATTGGTGTGACCCAGCTGGTATTGTAAATAATATACCAGTACAACAGATTGGCAGAGTGTGACAGTAGAAAACCCTGTCAAGAAATAGACAACTGCATCAAGTTAAATAATGGGAAAAAAATCTTATTCATTATTGTTGTCTATAAAAGAATACTGTGGCTGAACTTCTATATGAAAAATAGTATTAAAGAATAATTCTATAAGTGAGTTTGCTGTAAACAATGCAGCAATTTGGTCCCTTTATGTGAAACATACAGAGGGTATTTGTTGATAAATAACATAGATGATGATAAATTAAGATAGCAACATTTAGGTGGCTAACAGGGAAAGAGCTCCTGCAAGAGGCAAAGTGACTCTGTGAACCACCTCCTGAAGAAAAGTACCATATTTGGAATAAAAAGATAAATTGAGCACATATTTTAAACTTTGACATCAAAACTAATGACAATTAAAGATTTAGAAATAGGAGTCAAGCAACACATGAGAAATACCAAGAATATGATATGGCATTATGAACATTGGCTAAAGAATGTAGTTTTAATGCTGATCTAGATGGCATACTCCTCGATCAACTATTATGGGAAATGACCCACAATAAACTAAGGCAAATCCTTCTGAGTGAGAAATATATAAATCATAAATTATTTTTGGAAAATACTGCAGAATTCCAAATGCTAAAGGTGCATCAAAATTTTCCATGGTGGCAAACAAAATGGAAGCTGAAATTTCAAACCATCAAACTCAAAGTAAGCTTGCATATGTTATCATTGTGAAGATATTGATTCTTTGAAAAAAATCTGTAGTTTTTAAAATAAATAATGTCATGCTTATACAAAAATGGTAAAATGGATTTATGTTCAGATTCTAAATCATTGGAAGTTGAAAGAAAAAAAATTGACATTAAAAAAATAAATGAAGTGGACAAGAATCATACTTTGCAAGATCTACATACATACAAAAAAAATTATTATGGATATATATAGCAGTACATAATTATTATATATATCACAGAGAGATTGGACATAAATAGTTTGAAAATGTTAAATGAAATTACATTTGAGAAAACTGATGTGGTAGCCACTGATATAAATAATAACAGAACTGAGAGATGTGGAAAAGTAACAGCATTTGTTAAAGTAAAGTCCAAAATAGGATTTCTATTTCTTTACATTTTTGAAGCATGATATCATTCCTATTTTGGGAAGAAACTGGTTTAAACTACTGGAATTTCTGATTGACATAATTAATAAGTACAGTTAGAGTCTGAGGTTCAGGTTAAAGACCCACTGTTATTTAAATCAGAACCAACAGAGCTAAAAACATGGTAGTCAACATATAACTAGTAAAAGAGTTGCAACCAATTGATTTGTATAAAGTATTTTAAGTGTAATAATCTCTGATGAATAAATTATTTTCATGGGGTAGAAAGTGTACTGTATGGGTTGTTAAATTTTTTAACAAGACATTTTACAAACACACAAAAAGTTTCCCAAGCTAAAGAAACAACAGCTTCTTAATATCAATTGTATATTGTTTTGGAAAAAAGAGAAATATGTTCTGCCTATTAGTAAAATTCTGACAACAGTGGTATATAAATTTATATCTGCACAGCATCTTGTAAAAAATATATATCTTATATTTATTTTAAATATGTTTTTTAAACAGATGATTAACTTTTTAAAATATTTTTGAAACAGTTTTTAAATTACTTTCTTCCAAGACATTTAAAAATTTTTCTTGAAATTTAAACTCTCAGACCTCAAGAATAGAAATCTTAAGTTTTCCAATTATTGCCTTCTTTTGAGATTATTTTTGGATTATAGAGAAAAGCTGCCCAGTGTTGAGTTACTTAGAAAGTAATTTAGGACTTTTTTGTTTTCACAAGTAAAAGTTTCCAAAGTATTATTCTCTATGATAAATATAATAGAATTATAATTGCATAATTGTTTTATTTGTTAACTATAACTGTTGTTAATCCGTTTATAAATCACTGAAATCAAAATATAATCACAGTATTGGAAGTAAATATCAATTTTTCAATATATATCTCATTTGTTAAAACAGGCAAAACTCACTATACGTATTGCCACACACAGCAAGTTAGAGTAATCAATGGATGCCAGTAGGCTTGTGCATAAAATCCCCATCTAGTGCCTACTCATTCAATATCCCCAGATTAGTTTCTGGCTTGTGACCTTCATCAGTGAGGAATCTTGGATCTGAGAGCAGATCTAGATGCAGTGCTCTCAGATCCAAGGTTCCTCACTGATGAAGGTCACAAGCCAGAAATTAGTCTGGGGATATTGGATGAGTAGGCACTAGATGGGGATTTTATGCACAAGCCTACTGGCATCTATTGATTACTCTAGCTTGCTGTGTGTGGTAATACGTATAGTGAGTTTTACAACAGTTATACACAAGCATAAGAAGTGGTGGTCATGTGATGTTTATATCTCATTTGAATAAATAAATTAAAAATACCAAGAATGCTATCATTTTTTTCTGACTAAAGTAAAAAGATTTTATAAATCTTCTTATCACACTTCAAAGGTATATTAATAGCATTGACTCAGATATATAATGTATTTCAATGAAATTATATAGTTATCTGGGTCAGCTATGAGATAAAAAAAAGTCTAAATTATCAAGCTTCCTTAAGCTAAGGTTCAAATTAATATCATACCCATGATGGACACATGTAATAATGTTACACTTTGAGGCCCTTTCCCATAAGAAATACCACACTTCTGATACGCTATCCAATACTATGGCAAGTGCGTTTTCAGCATATTCTGATTGTATGAAGAATATATCACTCAATGTAGTTAAGTTATATATTTTTATATAATTATTGAAAATGCTACTAAATTACTTTATATTTTCAATTCATAATTTTCATAAAAAAATACCTTCCAGTAATCTAATAGAATTGTGAGAATGTTTTTAAACACTATTTTGTTTTAATCCACCAATAATTAAGTCTTTTTGTCAATCATAGTTTGTTGACATTAACAAAATAAATAACATTTTTTATCATATTTTAATAGATTAAAATTGACTCATTTTTCTAAACAATAAAAAAGAATAAATAATAGGAAAGATTTACCATGTAATTAATATCTAGAAGTTTAATATTTTAATTATTATATATTATCTGTGTATGTTTATATTACATGCTGTTAATTTGAATTGTTATATAATTTTATCTATGACAATGCAAAGGTGTTCTTTTGATATCAAATCAATAATGATTAGGATATGTAACTATGATACTCAAGATAAATGAATGCTAGAAAACAAACATCAATCACACTTTATACTATTAAGCATCACATGATCACCATCTCTTATACTAGCACATAATTGTTTATAAACGAGGCAAAACTCTCCATACAATTGTGCCACCCTGTGCCAACCAGAGTAATCAATGGCTGACAGAAGGCTTGGGCATAAAATCCCTATCTAATGCCTACTCATTCAATATCCCCATACTAGTTTCTGGCTTGTGGCCTTCATCAGTGAGGAGCTTTGGATCTGAGAGCACTGCACCTAGATCTCTAGGATCCAAAGCTCCTCACTGATGAAGGCCACAAGCCAGAAACTAGTCTGGGAATATTGGATGAGTAGGCATTAGATAGGAATTTTATGCACAAGCTTTCTGGCATCCATTGATTACTCTGGTTGGCACAGGATGGCACTACGGTATGGAGAGTTTTGCCTTTTTTAATCACACTTTATTCTAAAAAAACATTTGCACTGAAAAAATATTCCAATAAATAGTTACTTCTAGTTTATTAAAGATTAATTAGAAAATATCTTTTAATTGTACATGTGTTACATTTTCTGTTTCATATTAGAAGCATTTACATATATGTGTGAATGTCTAATGCAAGTGATGCTACCTTATTGATCTAAAAATGGGTTGAATTATAATGACTTTGAGTTGTATTCTTCATGAAATAAAGTGATATTTAAATATATATGTTTCATGTCATTTATTAACTAAAGATGCTACATATTTTATCATAAAATAAATATTTAAAAAAAAGAAAAAATTTACTTGTGATTTATATAATTGATATGCAAACTTTGTCAAATGAGGTTCAAAACAAATTTATTTTAAAATTTATTATACTAATTAAAAAAAGTATGTTAGTTAAATAAAACTGTGATTTTAAGAATATAGTATTTTATTAAGTGCAGTGCTCTCAGATTCAAGCTCCTCACTGATGAAGGCCACAAGCCAGACACTAGTCTGGTGATATTGGATGAGTAGGCACTAGATGGGGATTTTATTCACAAGCCTTCTAGCATCCATTGATTACTCTAACTTGCACTGACTTTTTCCTGTTTAATATAGTATTTTCCTTTGTAAAAAGTATGAACAGTGTGATATTATAATATGATAGCATTAAGAACACCATTATCAGGTGAATCTCTTTCATCTCATTGAAAGGTGATGTTGTTTCATCACCCTAATGTATATGTAAATACATTTGCTGAATGAAGATGAAAATATTCCACTATGATTTTAATCAAAATCTTATTCTACAAAACTAAGGAGAGATTTTAAATCTTTATTTCTTATAGTTTATAATGCATTATTGAGGATTAGAATCATCACCAATCTTGACACATTCTTTCACATGAACTAAAATGGAATTATGGCTTTCTCATAAATCTTAGGAATCAAATATCACACCTGGATATATTAAATATTTTATCAATAAATAAAATATAGAAACATATATTGTTTATAAAAATCTTCTTCATTTAAAATACTAAAGATGTATTACTCCCTAACATATGTGAGGGGTACACTTAAAATGTAATTTTTTAATATCAATCACTTTCTGTATACTTATTTAATCAAAACCTACTTTTTCATAACTCCATTATTTGTTTATTTTCTACTTTCCAGGGTGTTTATATTCTATTAAATGTTTTTGCATTTTCATAACAAAGTTTACAAATTGAATCACACAAATTCTTCTATTTATATTTTATACAATATATGTTTGTTGCTAAAAATACTATTCCAGCTTTAAAAAATAAATTATTTTTCTTACCTTTAGCAATAAATGATTCTACATTTTCTGTATACCATCTTTTCATCTTTATAACTCACTACCTTTTATCTGTAAAACTATCCTATTCCAGCCTCTGCCACTTTAATAATCAACAATCTTCATAGTACATTAATCCCATCTTTAATACAAACAACTCATATGTCATAGCATCAGCTGGGATGTGAACTTACACCCGTCTGCAACCAACTACCTACTTGCAAGGTGGGTGCGATGACCTCTCGGCTAACAATGCTTGACTTAATACAAATAACTTGTTATAAAATCTTATCCAATTCGTTAGTACTCTTTCATCCACCTTGTTTTTTTTCCTTTACTTAAAACTCAATTTTTAAAATCATTTTGGCTAATCTTACTATCCATAAATTACAATCTACAATCCTTTTCATTTTTTTAAGTTTCTTATAAAAAGATGTGAACATCCTGTCTATCTTTGGATCCTTCACTTGCTCTCCACATATTTGCATCCAACCCACGTCTTTCTATTTCTCTTTGAATCTTTCCTATAATACCCAACATATATAAAGTTTTACTAACATTTAATAAATCATTTTGACATCTGGACATTATACCTATAGTGATATCATTAAAAACCAGTCAATACTTAGACAATTCTAATATCAATAACAATCAACAATTTAAAACTGTTGTCAAGGCAACCTCCTTTTAACAATAAAGGTGGAATCCCATCTTTGTTAGTGGTCTAGTAGTCCAATATATTTATATAGATATTAAAGATTGCAACTTGATCACAGAGATTAAAATTATTGATATAAAGAAGTTTAAAGAAACCTTTTTAACAGGTAAATATAATCTGTCGCGAATGCAGACTAATAAATAGTCCATTATAACATTACAAACTGCAACTATAAATTTCAAATTGCACCCAAAGTATTACTTAAATAATAAGTGTAATAATGTTCAAGGCTAAATGGGTTTGTAAATAATCATTCAAAACCAGTCAACACTTAGACAATCCTAATATAGATAACAATCAACAATTTCAAACTATTGTCAAGGCAATCTTTTAACAATAAAGGTGGGATCACACCTTTATTAATGGTCCAATATATTTATATAGACACTAAAGATTGCAACTTGACCACAGAGAGTGAAATTATTTATATAGTGTTATATTCATTTTGTTAATTTTTGTAATTATAAATATATCTATAGTATACAATAACAAAAACATGTTATTATTATTATTCATTTATATAATTTAATTGTCAGCAAAAAATAAACATTTTTTAAAATTTAAATACACTATAGTTTATTTTAATATTTACTATTAATATACTCATAGATTTAAATAAAAATGCATATGTATCTTTTCTTTATATCCAAATGTATATATACACACCCATGCATATCATTTATAAACCACAGACATATATATATATATATTGTGACAGTCAGATTATGTATGCTGGTTTAACCTCCGTTGGACGCCAGAATTGCGGGAAAAAAAAAATTACTGTGACAGTCAGATTATGTATGCTGGTTTAACCTAGTTCGAATCCTAAGCGAAAGTACCTCGAAGCCACCCATACGCGAGATATTAAATCAAGAATACTATAACCTCTGCCCTATTTCGCCTATTCTCGAGGCTAATTTACGAACCAACAACACCATCTGAGCCACACATAAATTATTTTTCAACCGGCCACAAAGCTTAGCAACAGCGGTAGAGACATGGACGGGAAATCCTAAGGAGCTAAATAGTTAAATGTGTGTAAAAGTACTAAGAAATGTGTTTTGCGTTATGCGTGCCTGGATCATTGAAAAGTAAAATAAAGCATTTATAACAAATTTAGAAAAAGTCAAGCTTGTTAGTTAAATAATAGATCTTTAATTAATGACTTTAAAATAGGAATAATGATTTAATGGCCTCCGCTATTCCCCTAAATTAATGAAACAAACTAATTAGACAATAAAAACAGATTAATAGGTTTGCGGTCTAACTCTTTTCTTCCCAATTTTATTAAAAATTGTCAACTCGATCTTCTCAATAACGTACGATAAAAAAAAAATCTTTCGCAAGCATTTCTAATTGCTTTGCGCTACAAACAGGGTTTAAAAATTATTTAAAACGTATATAGTTAAATCAGATATACGTAAAGCTAATGGCGGATAAAAGAGGCGTTATCAAAGAGATCAAGTTGGCACACAAGAGAAACTGACTCGTATTTAATTAACAAACATGAATAAAACTGGAAAGAGATTTTAAATGAACAAAAATTAACTATTAACTCAACCGCAATGGAATACTAAATATTTACACAGGTTAGTAAGGAAGAATAGCGAAGGGGAAAAGGTTAAATATAGATAGATGATCATACAATATATATATAATTAAGACTCGTCTAATAAAAATGGTTACATAACAAATACATATAATTCAATGAAGCAATTAAAAAATATATGAACAAAAGGTAGCATAAGAAATAGTTCAATAGAGGAGATACGATTACCATCCTTTTTCCTTGGTCATGTTCCCTACGGCGTTCATGGCTTAATCCAACCGTCGACAGGTATTTGTCCGGACAATAAAAAAATGTAGTATGGTTTCACGAAAAGTTCTCCAGACACGGCACAGAGTTCAGATGACTATTGAGTGGATACTATGGCATTTTGGATGGTATTCAGGAACCTCAGCGATAGGCAAAGCTATTTATTTGCCTAGCCGAGCATATTCATTTCCTTCAAAATACTATGGCTTTTAACTGGAGCATGTTCAAACTTCTCCATTATTTGAAAACGACAGCTGTATAACTTTTTTTTTGAGCACAAGCTAAATGTGAAGCAAATCGGAGAGAGTTCTCCAAAAAGAAATATGAATGCACTCTCAAGAAAACTTGGAATAACCAGCAAGAAAACTCTGAATGAATCCTTCAAAAGCAAAATCTGAATCAACGGAATCCTTCGAAAGGAAAATCTGAATAATCTGAATCCTTCAAAAGGAAAATCTGAATACTGAATCCTTCCAAAGGAAAAATCTGAATAAACTAGTCTTTTGTTCTCACTTCTATTTATACCCTCTCTGTCAGCTACCTTCTATTGTTTGTATGATCTGAGATCTTGATAAGCCTCCCCCTGCTCCTTTGTTTCAAAATAACATTTTCTAAAAATAACTTTTACTTTTTTTACTCTAGATTTCTTTCTTTAAAGTTTGAATTCTATTAATTAAAAAGAAAGAAAGAGAAGGCCATCTTTAATTAGACTTGAATGGCTCACTAATCAAAACTATACATTCTTTTAGAAAATGTTGGCGGGCTTATCTCAAAATCAAATCATACTAAATATTTTAACAAAATTTTAACAACAATATATTATTATTTTTTTTATAGTAGAATAAGCATTTTATTTCAGCAGAATCTTGCATTAACTCATATATATACGCTAGATGTATATATATGTTTGACTAATAGGTTAAGCAATTTTTATTAATAGAATGAAATTTATTTAAAACAAAATATTTAAATGTAATACACATTTAATAAGCATAATTATTTTTAACTCTAATGCAAAACCCTGCTGATATTGGACTATAAACTTAATTCAGGTCTACAATACTAATTAAGTTTATAGGAAGATGTGAAGCATGGATTGGACTTCAGATCCATTGCTTCAATATATATATATATATATATGAGCATTATGCAATTTTACTTTCATTTTAATGATCAATAATTAGTTAAATGCATAAATATTTTATATATATTTATGCTTCTTTCTTTACTATATTTAATGTAAATGGCTAATATATATTATATTATTAGAATGTTTAAAAATTTACTAAACCCAATTCCTTTATTTTGCATAATATCTTATATAAATGCAATTTATCCACCTTACTTTGAACATTTTTAGCAACTATAAAAAAATGTTTTTTTTTTTTTTAATGTTTTAGGAAATTAAAATAAAGAGAGATCTGAAGAAGACTGCAGGACAGTCGAAATATAGGTTTGTGCGTACATATATGCAATAAAAAAAATTGTTAAAAAGTGTTCAAGGTAACGTAAATTGTATTTATATAATGTTTAAAATAATTTAAAGTTTTTATATTTTTTTGATAATCTATTTTTTGGCCACAAGTAAAAATATAATAATATTCCATTAGAGGTCAGTTTTGTGATGACTGTATAAACTAAGCAATTAACTATAAATACATGTACATAGAGAACATGCTGATTCATTGTGTTTGCTATTTTTTAACTTTTTTCTGCGGTAACCTTTTTCTGAAAGACTTCAATATCTTGGATAATGATCACTCTTTATCATATTCTATTTTCACTCATACTTTTCCAATGAAAACAATCAATATTATGCTTTTTTATAATATAAATAAAGTCTACCTTTCCTACAAAAAATTATGCTCAAGTTCATTATAAAATATTTTATCAGAGAGACTTATTATCATTCATTCTTTTCATATGCCTAATCTTTTGCAATACCTCAACATCTAAACTCACTTTTCCATTCAAAAAGTTATTAAGATATTTAAATAGGCTCATATTATCAAGCTGATAACCATTCGAACTAAAAAACGTTACTGAAGATTTCTTCCTATCACTAGCAGATAAAAGATTCAAGCTTTTTGAATGTTTATTACTTAAAGTCTTTATACGGTTGGTTCAAAACTTGACTCTGTTAATTGCCTCTTTCATCTGGAAAGAATTGCATCATCATCAACATATTATAAATTATGAAATCAAAAAAAGAGCCCTTGTTTTTGTCTTTAATTAATTCAAATTAAAAATGTCAAAAGTATAAATTTATCCAATTTTCTAGATATATTAATCACATTTCTTTTCATTGTATCATGTGAAAGCTGTAAATTACAGATAACCTTTGATGAACAATCAACTAAATAGTGTCATAGATCTGTTTTATTAATTGAGTTCAGTGCCTTGACTAAATCAATAAAAGCAATATATAAATCTTTTCTTTATTCCTGACGCTACTATTGCATTTTTTTACAAAGAAAAAACCCATATTTATAGTGTTTGTTGATTCTCTAAAACCACTTTGAATCTCTGATATTAATTTATAATTGGAAAAAAAATCATAGAATCCTTAAAAGTATCTTTGTACTGAATAACAATTATAATCCATAATAATTATTGAAATCTTTTCTACCAACTTAAAAAAAAAACATGGAAATAGAAGCCTCCTTAACATCAAAAGGCATACCATCTTGAAACAGTTCTTTAAAAAACTCCAATATTTTTAAGCTAACATATCACTACTATATTCTAGTCTTTTGATTTTTGAAGATCTGTTTGAACTTCATTATGGTAGATCATTTTTATACAAATGTAAATGACTGACTATATCATTTTAAAAAGTTATCTCAATTCTTGTACTATTATTCAAAAGATAATCAAAATACTCTTTCCACAAATAGATTTAAAAGGATTATGATATCATTTTTAAGAATCTTATATTAGTTTCAATGAGTCAAAAAACATTTAAAGTGACCATTATTAGTAAATGTGTATAAGGATTTGTATAAAAACATGTGCGTAACTTTTTATTTTTAACCAGTATCAAATGTCAAAATCTAAAGTATTCTATGTAATAAATTAAATAGACCAACCATAATCAAATCACTAACCAAAATTAAATTATATATTCACTATCATGATTTCCCTGCCATGGCAGACTTCTCACATGCAAAGTAACAGAACACAAAAATAAATATATATACTGTGCTACCTTTTCATAATTCCAACTCACATTTCAAATACTTTTACAATCAACTATCTATTAAATAAACTAATGGTGTCAAAATTATAAATCTTTATTAAAACAGATTGTAAATTTATTTAAATGCACATTGATTACGTGCGTAATATTTACTAAGGCTGTAAAACTCAGGAAAATGCGCATGAAAATGTGAAGGTAGGGACCTCTACAGGTCTTAACCTCAAGCTTACACCTTTCTTCCAAGGCATAAGCTTGTGGTTAAGACCTATAGAGGTCCCTACCTTCGCATTTTCATGTGAATATTCCTGAGGTTTACAGCCTTAGTAAATATTATTAAAACAGATTATTTAATTTTTCTCTTTTTTTTCTTTCTTTTCAAAGAAAACGTGTTCTTTAACCTACTGAAATATAATTTTATTTCCTGCATATCTTTTAAAAATTTATGTTACTGAAATAAGATATTTCTTTTTTTAATCTATTTATATGAGCTTTCACTTTTTCCTTTAAGCTCAGACTACTTTGATTTATATATAATTTCTTACAAAAACAAGGAAGAAATATCATTCCTGAAATTGTTTATATTATTCTTTGTTTTTATAAGAAGTTATATATAAGTCAAAGTAATCTGAGTTTAAAGAAAAAAGCCAAAGTTCATAAAAATAAAGAATAAATATCTTAATTCTACATTATATATTCATGAAAGACACATAAGCCATAAAATTAAGTTTGAATAGACTAAGGTTGTCTTCTTTAAAAATAATGTAAAGAAAAGATAAAAAAAATGTAGTTTATGATTCTTTTAACTTAATAGTTCTTTTAATATTAAAAGTATTGGAATATGAACTGGGAATTATGGGAAGGTAGGATAGACTATATTTGTTTTGTGTTGCATTACTTTGAATTTGAGAAATCTGCCTTAGCATAAAAACTATAAAACATCACATGATCACTATTTCTTATGCTAGCACATTACTGTTATTAAAACAGGCAAAACTCCTCACTGATTACGGCCACAAGCCAGAAACTAGTCTGGGGATATTGGATGAGTAGGCACTAGATAGGGATTTTATGCACAAGCCTTCTGGCATCCATTGATTACTCTGGTTGGCACTGAGTGGCACTACTATATGGAGAGTTTGGTGTACCTAGTTTAATATGTATAGATGTATGTGTATGAAGGGGAGAAATATGTACATACACATCTACCCTAATTAACCATATCTTCTGTTAGTATCTCTATTTTCCCCATTTTTTTCAATTCTTGTCTTGGAAATCACAATTATTATGAATAATTTCATAAATTACCATCCAATATTTCGATCATTATTTGTGTGATATTTATTTTTGATTAACGTTTTATGGAGAAAATGAAATATTCTCTATTTATTATTTTTAAAATTCTAATTTTTGTTAGAATCATTATTATTTAAGTCATGGTGTCATATTCTATATTTTTATGGAGTGCAATAAATTATTTTTTAAAATAATTTTCCTTTATTTATATCAGTATTGTATTTATTATTTTTATATTTAAGAATTTTATTAGCTGCAGTTTTTTAGATCCATAAATATTGTGGTTGTATAGAAAATATTTTTCTTAATATGTCTTCTTTGATAAAATGTTTTAATTAAATTTTGTCATTATTATTGTCTTTATTCATGGCTTTTTTTACATAACTTACTGCAAGTAGCAATCGGAGAATTTGACATCAGTGAGGCAAATAGTTGGGCCTTATACCTTCAACACATGGAGAAATACTTATTTATCTATAAAGTTAAAGATAAGAAGTATAACATTGCTTCATTATGGAGTTATTGAAATAGCCAACAGGCTCACTGAACTGCTAACTCTGGAAAAATGTACATACGATCACATTATAGAGTGTTTGGCAAACTATTTTAACCCCCAAAAACTCGAGGCATATAGCTCGATTAAAATTTCAAGCCAGGAACCAAGTTTGGGAGAAAAGTATAAAATATTATGACAGTGCTCTATATAATTTAGCAAAGAATTTCATCTATGGGTCTTTCCTAGACAAAGCCCTCCTGGAACAATTGCTTACTGTTATATACAATGATAACTTATGGCAACAACTGTTGACTGTAAGTGATTTCGATTGCACTAAAGCTATAAAATGTGGAATAGCTTATGAACTCATGATTGAACAATCTCAAAAATTTGCTGAGCTTAAAAGTAACAGCAAATCACAAACAGACATTTGTAGAACCATAAGCAAAGATTTGTTGAAAAATAATGAAAAGAGTGCCAACAGTGAAACCAAGTTTTATGTTTCTGCTATGGAGAAAAGGGCCACAAAATCAGAAATTGCTATTATAAAAGAGAGCACTGTAATAAGTGTAAGGAAAGAGGGCATTTGGAAAAAATGTGCAAAAAAACTTCAGTGTAGATAGAAATGATACTAATAATAATAATCATACAACAAAGAATCAAGAAAAGCACTTGACTAATATTAAAAAGATGGCAACAACCGAGAAGGATATGGTCAAAATTAAAATATGTGATCAACCTATCTCTATAGAGGTCAGCAGTGGTAGCAGGATATCATTGATGTCAGTCCATGATTGGTATACCATGACTTCCAAGATTAAGAAAAGACCCATTATACAAAAGACTGGTCTAAATGCACATGATATAAAGGGTAAAGCTATTAGAATAAAGGGAGTTGTTCAAGTGCTGATATGTGATTAGTCAGGGCAAAATTATTGTACTACCACTATATGTAGTACATGTCCCCATAAAACCTATACTAGGTCAAGACTGGTTCACCAAAATGGGAGTTAAAATATCATTTTCTAAAAAAATCAAGATACCCAAAGACAAAAATCTTTCCAGCAGTCAATATGTATCAAAAAAAGGTCTGAGAAGATCCAGAATGATCAGGAGAAGAAACACATGAACTACAAAGATGTAATAAAAGCAAGAGTAAAAACAAAGTGGTAGCTTATTGGACAGCTGAAGACAGTGGTTATAAATAAATTACGAAACAGATTTATAAAGGCTGGCTGAATCAACATCCCACTTTCTTTCACAAAGAGCTGTGGAATGCCTGGGAATAACTGTCTGTAGTCAAAGGCTGCATTATGAAAGGTAATTGTACACTGATTCCAGTCAAGGGTATGCAACACATAGTAAAGTGGCTGCATAATTGTCAATGAGACATCAACAGAAGAAATGCACTAGAACTTACTCATATCTGGTGGCCAGATATTAGAGAAGGCTTGAGGAACATAGAAATAATTATGGTGATATTCAAACAACCACATCTCCAGAGTTTGCACCTAGTCAGTTAAAACATAACACCCATCAGCATTCTACAAAAGTTAAAGAATTCCACATTATCTAATAACTTGTATTAAGTTCAGAAATTAAAACCTTATCTCTGAACTTGGGAGAAGTAATGATATGTACGTGTATGTTTAAATGCACATACAGATATATAAATATATAATTGTAAAAACTTAATCCTTGGAGCTTCATCTGTGCACATGTACACATGTTGGAGCAGATCATCCCCATGGAACTGTAACTTCAAGTGTGAAGAGCTGACCTCTGAATGTGAGAACAGTCATCTAGGACACTTTAAGGTCGTATTGATCTTACTTATTATTTGTATATACCTTCAGGCTTTATAATGTAAATGATTATATATATGTTATTAATTAAATGCTATTGAGGATCGATCATAAGGAAAGAATTACTTAAATATTAACTGTTAGTATTGATTTGTACTCGAGGGAAGTACACTTGAATATACTGATCATTTACTGGTTTTGCAGGTTATAATATATACAGTAGAGATGCAAACTAGCTGTATTTAACTATGTGACTTCCAAAATAAAATGTAAACAAACAAAAATGTAAATAAATCGACAAAAAAAAAGCCCATTAAAATTCACAAATTTTGATATTCGGCAGCCATTTTTATTTCTCTGAGTCGACTGTGTACAAATTTCATATATTAGAAAAATATATTCAGTTTGCATTGAAAGTACAATATTTTAATCTTCCTTTATTATTTTTCTGAATTTGATGTCCAGTATTTTTGTTTAATAAAATAATTTCTAAAAGTAAAAGTTTTTCAAAATGTTAGAATGTTTATTTAATCTTAACATAATTGGTAAGATAGTATTGTTTTGAAAAAGAGATGAGTCCCTTGTTCTATAAGAGAATACAAGTTATTGGGGAAAAAAAGATTATTGGCTGCAGTTATTTTACTATTTATTTTAAAGATAAAAATATATTAGGGGTTAGTTTTTTTCTTACTTTTATTGCATACAAACTGTAAAATTCCCCTTCCATTTATTATTATTTAATTTTGCTTATACTATAGTTTTGATTTATATATAGCAGTTCAATAAATAATACATATTCTATTCTAATCATTGTTTATCAACAAAAGGTGAGCTAGATTATATGAGATTTCCTTTGAATGGGGGGGGGGGGCAATTCGTGGCTCCATTATATATACCCATATTGCTTATTTTTATAGTTAAATAGTTTTGTTAATTCCAGTGTAATTTACACTTAACATTAATTCTATGTAAATATAATATTTATTTATTAATTTGACTTGTAATGAGTTATTAAGACAAAAGTTGTTTAAAATGGAACACTTTACTTAATTAATTATTATTTCATAATTAATATTTCCGAATTTAAATGCAGTTTAAATATCAGTTCCACTTCTAAATTTCAATATCGCTAGTAAATTAAATTTAATGTCACCCCAAAACCAACCAACAGAAAGCTACTTCATTTTTTGTATATTTGCTGGCATAAAGATGATGGGTTTTATTTATTTCTACTACTAGAAGGACCTTAATTAAATCCAGTTGTTTTGTAATATACATTTATGCTATTTTAAATTAATATTCATACATATATGTATATCATTAAAATCATTCAACACTTAAACAATTCCAATAACAATCAGCAATCTCAATCTGTTGTCAAGGCATTTAACTATAAAGGTGGAATCCCACATTTAGACCCTAAAGATTGCAACTGACTGAAATTATTGATACAAAGAAGTTTAAATAAACCTCATTAAATGGATAAATATAACCTGTTCTGAATGCAGATTAATAAATAATCAATTATAACATTAGAAACTGCAATTATAATTTTCAAATTTCATCCAAAGTATTACTTAAATAATGTATAAAATGCTCAATGGGTTTATAAGTAACCATAAGAAACCAGTCAACAATTAGCAATTCTAATATCAATAACAATCAATAATTTCAAACTGTTGTCAAGGCAACCTCCTTTTAACAATAAAGGTAGAATTCCACCTTTATTTATAGTCCAAAATATTTATATAGGCACTAAAGATTGCAACTTGACCTCAGAGACTGAAATTATTAATACAAAGAAGTTTAAATAAATCTCTTTAAGTGGGTAAATATAACTTGTTCTGAATGGTTTACTACTGTATATATATATATGACTATATTTAGGTACCAAAACCAACTATTCACATTATTTGTACAGAAAGTAAGATTGTCATATCTTAGAGCCAAGATTAGATATTTATATTTTTAGTTCACCTGAATACTAGATGTATTTTTATTATATATATGCAAACAGTCTGATATATTTCACTGGTTCAAAATTTAGGAGATTTAATTCTAGTTTATTATAAAGAAATTTATTTCCTTTATCTTTTTTTTTATTGACAAATACAAAATTCACCATATCCCACATGTTGAAGATAATTTAATAAATTATTGCATTCAACCATTTTATATAAATGCTTCATATCCCACATGTTGAAGATAATTTAATAAATTATTGCATTCAACCATTTTATATAAATGCTTCATTTTATAATTTATTAATTTATTTAAATTAGATAGAAGTGAGCAAAAAAGCATTTTGTATCCAAAAATGTAATGACATGGTATTCTATCTTACTATTGAGTGTTAATTCCTAGGAATGGTTCCAATAATGGAACTTTCAGTCTTTGCACTTTTTAAGAACTTTTGAATGATGAAGTCATTTGGTTATGTTTTTGTTTTTAATAGAATTAACACAAAAATATAAACAAATACATTTCAACCTAATCATTATATCATTTTGAACTATTATTGTTGCATTTTTTGGATGATGATCTCTCCAAGTTTAATTCTTTTTTCCAATCCTAGCCTCTCTTTTTCACAATACGCCAACAAACTTCCTTATTTCATTGATCCATTTGACATATGGTCTGTTTCTATATCTTTTACAATCTCCTTGGTTCCCATTTAAGACTTCATTCAATCATGTACTATCACCTTTTCTAAAAATATGTCCAGTCCAGCTATATTTTAGTCTCTTAATTCTTGCAATGATGTCACAGATATATGTATATTCTCTCCCCTATGTATTTCATTTTTGATCTCTTATTAATATTCCTGACATAGATCTTTCATATTTGATTGAGTGATCTGAAGTTTCTGAATTTCTCTTCTGTTAATCATATTTATCCTTTTCAAATACATAGGCATATTTTCTTTTATTATTAAGCTTTTACTATCAAAAGGACTCCATTCAAATTTGATTCTTTGATTAATTTCATTCATTATATTTTAATCTGTATTATTATCTCTCAAAAAATTTTATTAGGCTGAAAAAAAGACAACAGTTTCTATTTGAATCACCTATAGCATTACAAAATTGGGTGACAGTCGAAACATAAAATTGCTACATGCTGTTGCCTTTGGCAGGATGGCTCAGTTGGTTAGAGTGTTACTTTAAACTTCAATAATCAAGAATCTAAGGACCCAGGTTTGAATCCCATGCTAGTACTGTCACTGGTCAGGCCAGCAACACCTGAAGAAGAGGGGAGAAAAATACCTCTTGAAACATTGTGCATATACTAACCTGTTTGCTGTGATATTACTAACAGTTGTTTGCTGTGATATTACTAACAGTTGAATGCATTTGGAATATTTAAATAAAATTAAACTTTTCTAAAGACATTCAACACACATATTAGATGATGGAAATAGTCCAATATAAAAATACAGTACAGTTCAGATTACAGGTATTGAAATAACCTACAGGTGATCTACAGAGATCATTCTTTACATCTGCTATTATGAGTAACAGTTTTGCATTTTTATGCATTAATATAAACAAATGTTTTTTTTTTGTTGTTTTTTTTTTTTAGAAGTTTGTATCATGTTACAGTATAAATTTACATCTAATAATCTGACCAAGTTATATTTAATTATCAAATTCTTCTAATTTATTATTATCAATTTTTATTTTCTTCTTCTCAAAATCTATTGAACATTACTTTAATCCTTTTAACATTTATTTTTAATCCTACTTTCTTATCTTCATATTATAATTCTTACAACCTTCCTGAAGCTTTGGAGCACTATTTAAAAAAAAAAACAACCCCCAGATCATTTGCAAAGTCTACATAACATAAATAATCTCCATGACTTAAATAATCTCCATTTATTTTTACTGCCTTAACTTCTTATTTTAATCAACAAAATACTTTTGGTAAACCTGCTATAAAAATTTTGGAGATATAGAATCACCCTACTGTACACCCTTCTCAATATTAATATTCATAATATCACTATGCAATCTAATTATGGCTGTTGCACTTTGGTAAATATTTTTCAGAATGATAATATTCCAGATCTATATTTTGATGATCCAATACTTTACTCATCATAAAAATGCTTACAGAATCTAATGTCTTTTCATAATTAACAAATCCAAAGCATTATGACAACTCATATTTACTAATTTTCTCTACAACTTCTCTCAGTACTTGGATATGATCCACTATATTAAAACTACATTTAAATTCAGCCTATTCATGAGATTGGTTAAATTTTTTCACCTGCTTCTTATAAGATATCTCTTATAATTCCTTCACTACCTGGAGTTTTCCCCTTCTTCATAGATTTAAATGCATTTCTCACTTCTTCATTTAAAATCATGGGCAATTCAGAAGATATAATAACATTAGGGATACTTTGTTTTCTAGTTCTTTTTACTGTATAATTTGTAGAGATTTCCTCTACACATTTCATGATATTATTTCTTCTTTTAGTAATATTTTCATCTTTTCTACCTCATTGAAGAAATAACTTTCCTTCCAAAACCAAGATGTCATTCAGACTTTTATTCTCTTTCACAGCTTTCCTTGTCATTCATGATTATATTTTCTAAAACAAGATATTCAATTTTCAGAAATGGATCATTTTTATATATTTTCATATTCCTTCTTCTCATCATACATTGTCTTGTCTCAGCAAAATATTTACAGGTAAATTGCTTTTTTCTTGTATCACCGATCTTTGTTGCCATTCTTAATTGTGTATTCATTACTTTCTTATTGATTTTATTTAAATATGAACCATCTTCAAAATCAGATAATGTTTTAATAGAGATTGAAAATTGTTTTAAAACATTGTTTCTGAAAGTTAAGAATATCAGCTGTTAATAATGTTTTTCTTACTAATTTTTGTTTCTCTAGTTTTGCATTAACATGTATCTTACATCTCACCACTTAGTGATCACTTCCTGTGTTAAATCTATTTAAGAAGATTGCAATATTAAATATATACTTTATGTTAGTCAAAATATAATATAATTTGCCTAAACCTTCATCTGGGTGTTTTCATGTTTATTCCCATTGAGCATCTTTCTCAAAGAAAGAATTCATAATATACTGTTGTTGTTTTTTTTTTACAAACTCCACAAATCTGTGACTTCTTTCATTTTTATCACCATAGCCAACTTTATCAAAGTATTTTTATCTCATAACAATTTTAAAATATTGTTCATTTCTGAACCAAAGCCTTTTATACATTTATATAGAAATCCTTTACTTCTTCAACATAGTGAGAACTTATTGTGGCATAAACATCAATTATCTGCATTTGGTATCTTCTATTAAGCTAATAACTAATCTTGTTACTCTGTTTAGTATATCATCAACTCTACAGCGTTTCCCTTCCCTTTTTAATGAAGCCTAATTTATTTGTACGACCAATATTTGTGTCTTTAAAGTAGATGATCATTTTTATATCAATTATTTTTTTTAATCTTTTTTTCTAATTTCACAAAGTCCAACAATGTTCCATTTAATGGTAAACAGTTCTTTTTCCAATTCATGTAATCTTTCTTTACTTGAAAGATATCTGCAGTTATATGCCCCTAAATTAAAGATCAGTATTGAATGGCAACCTGGATTTGTAATCAGGAGTGTTTTAATACCCTTCACCTTTAGCCAATAACAATTATCTTAGGTGGTGGTTTTATAGTCTTTTGGCAATATGGAGGTATTATTTAGTTTTGTCTGTCATAATTGTAAACGTTTATTGAAAAAATTTCATTCACATTTACATTCATCCTATCTTCAAGAAAACTTAACTGATGTTTCAATTAAAAATTTTAGAAGTTAAAAAGCCAATAAACTTTGGCATATTGACTGATGTGTAATGGCAAGCATCCCATCTTATTTATTTATTACATGAATAATCAATCATATAATAAAAACAATTGTAACGACAAGAACGTATGGAATGGACATAAAGAATCTGTTTTGCTGGATTATTTAAAGACCAAATAAAATCAAAAGATTTTCTTTCTCATGTGTCATAGCATCAGCCGGGATGCGAACCCGCTAACCCGGGACAACTGCTTCTAAATCAGCTGTCGCTAACCTCTCGACCACCAATGCTTGACATTTAACAGTAAACTGCTTTCTGCAGCCTTCAAGCGAATATTTTCATGTAAAAAATTATCAAACTTTTTTTTTTAAATCTTCTTGAAAGTATGAGATTATTTAATTGATGTTTATTTTTTAAAAATGCAGTGAAGATGAATTTTATTTACGCATTTATTTTTTTCAAGTTAGCCCTTTTAAAGTTTAAAGCAAATTTAATCCATTTAATAACAAACAACAAAAGCTGTTTACAGTAGTTAACAATGTTTCGCTAAAGCTTAATATAAGCATTGGGAGGGGGGGGGGTGTTTTCTTTTTTTAAAAAAAAAAACAAACAAAACAAACAAAAACAAACATTAAATAACTTACTTATAATAGGGAAGAAGGCGAGGGGGTGGCAAATATTAAATGTAATTTAAAAAGAAATGAGATTTAAAAATATTTTTCTAATTTTCTGTGCTTATTGAATATTTATTATTAACAACCTCAGTTGATAAAAAGGTTTTCTTATTTTGATCTCAAAAAAAAATTCCAATAATATTAAATGATTTATTTTATTTAAAATATGAATTTTCTTCCAAATATAAATCTTAAAATCTAAAAATTCAATAATTAATCTCTAGTTATTTTCAACTCTTTGAGTGAACATAACATAATTAGTCATGCGAAAAGCTATTACAGTTTATTAAAACTTCAACTGTAAACACGTTATTAAAATTTACATTTACAGGTAAACATCTTTATATATATATAAAATTCATTTATAAGTCTCCTAAATATAAACAGTAGTTATTTTTTTCTCTATACTTAAACAATTCCAAACTGTAAGTATATATGTATATATTTGTTTCGTCCATAAGGCTCCCATTACAATATTTGGATGATTGTTTGAAGCAAAAACATTGGATATGATAGTTGATTAGTTTTGAGAAATCAATGTTAGAAATTGTAGATTGTGTATAAATATAATAAACACCTCCACACTTCCCCAATTCTTTTCAAATTCATATAAATAAAGATATAATAAAGGACAAATGACTCCCAAGATGCATTTCGTGCTGAACCAGCACTCATCAGTTGGCCCAGGTCACTATCTCTCATATATATCTCTATTATATGCAAAGTATTTATCTAGAGTAAATTGTTACATTTTCATTTACCATTGTCAAACTTCCTCCACTCACAACTTTGACGCCATCCATTTCAGATAAATACACTAATGATTATTACTAATCATTTTCGAAACTAGAGATTATCTCTAGCACAGATATAAACTTTAAACCTCAATTAAAGATTAATATATATGATTTTTTTTTTTAAAATTTACACACACGGAGTTATTCACCTTTCTCTGTCCCGTATGTAATATCTTTATAGATATAATAAACATCTCCATACTTCCCCATTCTTTTTAAATACATATAAATAATAAAGATATAATAAAAGACAAATGACCCCCAAGATCCATTTCGTGCTGAATCAGCACTCATCAGTTGGCCCAGGTCATTATCTCTCATATATATCTCTATTATATGCAAAGTATTTATCTAGAGTAAATTGTTACATTTTCATTTACCATTGTCAAACTTCTTACGTCAAAAGTAACTTAATGTTTATGAATCTTAAATAGTCAAATAAAAATATTCATTTATTCGTTGCACTGAGAAAAAAAAAAACAATCTGAAAATTTTAGTTCTTCTTTCAATTATTGTGCAACTGACTTTTTGTGCAAATCACCTGCACTCAACAAGGTTGCTTTTGTAAGGTGATAATATCATATGGTTATCATTTAGTATGCTTACACAAACTGTTAAAACAGATGCAAAACTCTTCATACAGTAGTGCCATCCAGTAGAAGCCAAAATAATCAAAGGATGCCAGAAAGTTTTTGCATAAAATCCCTATCTAGTGACTACTCATCAAATATCCCCAGACTAGATGCAGTGCTCTCAGATCCATGGCTCCTAGTTGTTCAAAGCCAATCTATAAATAAGTTTGGTAATACTGAATAAGTAAGCACTAGATAGGGATTTTATGCATAAATCTTTCTGCCTCAATTTATTACTCTGGCTTGCATTGGGTGGCACTACTGTATGAAAAGTTTTACCTCTGTTTTAGTGTGATAATACAAGATCTTAGACCTAATTATTATTATCAAGCATATCTTACTAAAAAGATTAAAAGTATAATCTTTATATCTTGATACTTCAGAAATGTATGTGGCTTTACGTTTTTCTCTAAAAAAATTTAACTACATTATTAAAATGTATATTTTAGTATTCTTTAATGTTGTGGACAAATAAGACATTTTGACAAAAACATTTTTTTATCTTATTTGTTTTTTTAATCTCTTGTCAGAATATAACTGACCAAAAAAATAGATTCAAAAAATACAGCAACTAGCATGAATTTGACTTATAATAAATTTTTGCGTTTTCAAATAAAAATCAAATTGAGTTCTGCAGTTTATATCTGTGCTAGAGACAATCTTTAGTTTAGTAAATGATTAGTAATAATCGTTACTGTATTTATTTAAAGTGGGTGGTGACAACGATGTGGAATGAGTTAGTTTAACACTTGTAATTCAAAATGTAATTATCATTCAAATAATCCTATAAAACTATCTGGATATCAACACACATGCAGGTATTGCCAATATATTACTGACTGAATCAGCTTCTGAAATTGCAACGTCCCTAAATTATGTGACTGTAAACAGGAGAAAATGCACACAATTTCTTCTATGACAAAATAATTTCACTGGGAAACTACAAATTCTTTAATTTTATGATGAAATCGGTGGCGCACACACACACACACAGTGGTAATTCACAGAGCAAATGGCTAGAAAAATAAAGTCATAAAAAATAATTTTAAGAAATTATTATCTTTAAACAATAATAAAGTTATCTACTAAACAAAAAAAAATAAAAATTTAGAAATTGATATGACAATAATGATTTCAAATAGCACATAGAATTATTATTTCCTTCTTATTCTTCTTTAACATTTAATGATAGATATTCCCTTACAATAATCATACTCTAAAAAATATTTAGTGTTTTATTTGATAATGTTAGGAAATTCCTAAATTCCTATAATTACATAATTTTAAAATATGATTTGGTTTTTAGCTTTGACTGAGGCTTTAACATGTTTTATTTCTTCAAAATGCTCTGGTTGTTCTTTTCTAAATCAATTAATTTTATAATATTCTTTGTTTTAAAATAATTGTGCTTTATTTTGTAGAAACATGAGTATGTTTGATCATGTGACCTAATTGATTCTCTGAACTATCTTTTGGTTCTAAATAATTTTGGAAATCATATGCTAAATCAGGGGTGGACAAATAGCAGCCTGCTAAGAGTTTTTATGTGGCCCATCAAGACAATCATAAAAATCTGCCTTGAACTGATATTTCCTTCCCATGCATGACCGAAGATTTGTCTCTTATTTTCCACTAGGATGGCCACATCAATACACATGTGCAATGTAGATATCATGTGCAATGCTTTGTCAGTTGATCTGGTTAATTTCAATTTTGTTTTTGCATTAGCAAATATATATATTTACAACTTTAGTGAAACTATGAATCCTCTGAAAAAATGTAAAATCAGTGATGAATGTCATGTGTTTAATGAAAAATGGACAAACAAATATTTCTTTGATAATACTGGGAATGAAGCAGTGTGTTTATTGTAACATGAAAGAAAGGTGCAGCCCTCTGCTAACCTTCGCTTCCACAAAGTGGCCCCTGATGTGACCCTCTGCCAACCTCTGTGGTCCCTGAGTCAAAACAATTGCCCACTCCTGTGCTAAGTAATTTGTAGATTATAACAATGATGCTTTAAATTCAACTAAGCATTAACACTGCTGACATTTATTTGAAGACTTATTGTTAAGAGATGAGTGTAATTATATAATAATATTCATTGATTATATTATGCTTCAATTTAGTAAAATCTGTGTATTCTCTCAGTCAAATTAAAAATAGAAAAAAATTGTGTTGACATATGAATGCAAGAGAATTATTTATAAAAGATTACTATTATTGTTACTGTGAATTCTTATTTAATTGTTCAATAAAAAGTAGGAGCTTCCCCATAACTTTGAAAATGCCAAAGGTTTCTCTTATTTATAAAAATTGATCTAAAAACTTAGCTAACAATTGGAAGCCTATTTCTGCATTGCATAGCATTGCAAAAATCTTTGAGCAATGTATTTATGATCAAATTATTTTAGATATTAGCAAACTTCTAGCCCCCACTAAATGTATTTTTTTACCCAATAAATCAATTGAAAGTAACTTATTATTTCTGATCATATTGCTAATGCTATAGACGATCAGTTATTTTGACATGTCTTTGACAAATTAATCATAATATTTTCTTAGCTAATTAACATAAATCATTAATCAATGATTTGAATCATTCATACATTACAGAACTGCATTTATTAAATCTAATCGTAATATATATTTATTCTATTCTTGTTCAATTGGAATATGCCAAGGTGGCATTGTGGCTCCATTGTTGTTTAATATATATATATAAAGAGCCTACTATTGTTGTTTAATATATATATATAAAGAGCCTACTAATAGCTCTAAACAAGCTTATTTATTTTATTTTTTATGATAAATGCTACAAGAGAAAATACCTGAAGCCTTTATCTATAATGATCCCCATCCCCAGACTGGTTTTGAGCTATAGCTCTCGTCAGTGAGGCGCTAGGACATTAGATTCAAAATATTAACTCAAGCCAAGCATTTATCTAATTCTTAAATATTAAAAAAAAAAGAAATATTAAGAAAAGGCTTCAAGTATTTTCTCTTGTAGCATTTATCATGAAAAATAAAATAAATAAGCTTGTTTAGAGCTATTAGCAGGCTCTTTATATATTATATATTGGTAATGCAATGCTATATAGGTCATGTGACATGTGACTGATTTTTACTAATTATATATAAAAGACATATTTTGCGGGTTCATCCGTGTTAAAATATTTTAAAATACTGACGTTTCGACTTGGTAACACAAGACTTCCACTGAGTAATAGAAAGTAGAAAGATGATTGTAGAGGTGCTACAATCACTGATTTGAAAAAAACATTAAAGTTCTACCAATAGCAAAAATGTTAAATTAAGAATGTTTTTTAAAAAAATCTTTCCAAATAGGAGGAAGTTTTCCATCTCGCTTATTGATACAATCTGGCCCTTTAAGTATCTCAATGGCTTCTCTAATTTTGCACTGGTATAGATTATCACATCTGGATATGATCCTGGTACTAGAAAAATTAATTTTATGACCTGAATCCATAGTATGGAGTGAGAGTGCTGATGATGATGACTGTTGTTTAACTGCAATAGCAATAAGCAAGATGATACAAGAAAACTTCCTACTATTTGGAAAGATTTTTTAAAAAAATATTCTTAATTTAACATTTTTGCTATTGGTGGAACTTTAACGTTTTTTTCAAATCAGTGATTGTAGCGCCTCTACAACCGTCTTTCTACTTTTTATTACTCAGTGGAAGACTTGTGTTACCAAGTCGAAATATCAGTATTTTAAAATATTTTAACATGGATGAACCCGCAAAATATGTCGTTTATATATGGAACCCGTGTAAATCTTCGTATCAACATATATATATATATTAATAATTTAATTTTAGGGATAATATAAAATATCCCCATCTTTGTTATGCTGATGATTAAAATTTTCAGATGAATTAATTCTTTTTCTGATTGCTCTTTACTACAAAGTGATAAAGTTAATTTTACTACATGGTATATTAATAACAAAATTATCAATAATAAAGACAAATGCTCTGTTGTCTCCTATTCTAAAAAATCTGAAATTTTACAGTTCCCATATTCTATTTATGATTTTAAAAATTATTTTAAAAAATACTCAGAAAGATATTGGAATTACTGTTTCCAGTAATAGTTTCTGGTGAGTAGGGCATTTAAAATAATATGCATCATACATAGAGAAGATAAAATATTTCATCAGTCAACAAAATATAAACTTTTTCTTTCATTGATCCTACCAATCTTAGAATTCAGCCCAATTATCTGTACCTCATACTAAAAGAGAGATTCAAAAAATCCAATCAGTATTTGTCTCCAAATTTACAAATACCTGATTTCCTTTCAATATCATGCTAGATCACATAGATCTTTAAATTTAATTCCTTGTCACTTAGATGCTCTTAGGTTTTTTCCTATAATTAATATAATCAGTACATATAATAAGAATTTTATAAATAATATACGTCATCTTGATTTTAATCAATTCTGCAAAACCCTAAAACTAAAATACAATTTATGATATAATTGCCCAAACTATTTGTCATGACTTTCTTTAAAAAAGTTTATATTTTTTTCATATCTCTATATCATTTTGTTCAATTACAAAATTTTCTGATAATTATTATTTTAATGTGCATTCTGTAATTGCCATTAATTGTTGTTTTGCATTTTAAATAAAATTGAATTATTATTATTATTATTATTATTATTATTATTATTATTATTATTATTATTATTATTATTATTATTATTATTATTATTATTATTATTATTATTATTATTATTATTATTATTATTATTATTATTATTATTATTATTATTATTATTATTATTATTATTATTATTATTATTATTATTATTATTATTATTATTATTATTATTATTATTATTATTATTATTATTATTATTATTATTATTATTATTATTATTATTATTATTATTATTATTATTATTATTATTATTATTATTATTATTATTATTATTATTATTATTATTATTATTATTATTATTATGTTTCAAAGCAAAACTTTATTGAGTCTAAAAAGTTACAGAGTCACATCTAGTAATATATTGATTTTTTATAAATGAAAAACAAATTACAACTTTCAGTATATAAGTCTTTATCTTTTCTGCATACTTTTTTTTCTTCTTGTTTTTAAATTTGGTCTTCTATTTAGCTCAGCTTATGCTTGCATTTTTTTTAAAGTTGGAAAAAATGCTGATGTTGAAAATGTCATCATCTATCTTATTGGTCTTTATATTTCATAGACTGGATCTTTGTTTCAAGTGTGACCATGTGGCTGCAAATATATCTGGTTAAGCTAGGATGCTGTCTCTTTTTCTTAACAGTTCTAGTTTTATTGAATATGTTGCTGGGTGGCGTCGAGGGTTATTGGCAAGTGCAAAAGTGCATCTGGTGCACCAGTAGGCATAAAGGCTGTATGTTGCTGCACAAATAGCAGGGTTGTTGCCTTTTTTAAACGTATTTATTATTTCATCAATTGAAATGATAGTCTTTCTGTATGTGGTAAACATTGTGCGACGTATTGTTTCTAGGGCACTGCAGGAATGAAGAAAATGATCTTGTGTCTCTTCTTCTCTATGACATAGCCCGCACATGGGATCTATATTTGTATAGAATCTACAAAATCTAAGGAAATGGGTTGTGGGTAGAGCATTGAGATTAAGCTTAAGTAGAAAATCGAATAATTTTCGTTCTAATGACCATTTTCTGAATTGTTGCAGTAGTTGCCTGTTGTCTATTCCAAGAACTGATGGATGTAGATTAGGTGTCTGGTTTGGATGTAGTATATTATAAATGTCCCAGTATGTATACTTGTTGTCATTATTGAGTAATATTTTGTTGTATATTGGCTTGAGTTCTTCAATCAGTGTGGATAGATATCCATATGAAGGGGGTGGTCTGTCTGTGGGTATTATACTGATTACACACTCCAGGTCTGGAAATATTTTTATGGTTGCTGTTATTAGATTTACTGATTTCTGTGTGTAAAAAACACTGATTGTATGGAATCCAAGTCCATTGCTATGTGGTGGTCTGCTCAGATTTTTTAAAGAGATTGCCACTGTCTTTCTCTTCCATATTAGTTTGTTACAGATTGACGAGATTTTAGATATGAATGTTTTTGCAAATTTGATTATAGGTGTATAGTATGTAATTTTTGTAATTATAAGTTGATTAAATAGTGCTACCTTTGCATATATTGACAGGTATGACTTTTCAAGTGAGGCTGTGATTTTTTCAGCATCTTTTTTTAATTTATTTTGAATTTTTTGCCTCATTCCATTGGTTCCAAGGTAGAATGGGAAACCAAGGAAAGCAGATGGTTTACCATTAAACATCTCTGTACAGTGCTTGCCTGTGTATATTGACCATGCAGCAGTTTTATTTGTGTTAACTTTTAAATTAAAATTTGAGGTATAATTCTTGATTATCTCTTGTAATATGGGGAGGTTCTTTTTAGAGGGGAGGAAAATGGTTACATCGTCCATATAGGCTATGCATGATATATTTAAAGCAGTGTTTGGAATATGAATGCCTTTTATTTTTTTCTGTATCTCTATTAATAGAGGATTTATATATATTGTAAAGAGCAAGGCACTTAGGGGGGATCCTTGTGGGATGGATTGACTCGGTCTGAAGGCTGGTGATTTTTTTACATTCAATGTGATGTGAATTTCACGGCTGAGTAGCAGATTGGCTATTATATATAGTAGGGATGGAGGTGTTGTTGTTTTTTTCAGCACGTCTAATAATTTGGCTATAGGCACTGAGTCAAAAGCTGCCTCAATGTCTAGTTGAACTATAATTGGTGCATATTTCTTTCTTTTTTTTACTACTTCGATAATTGTTTTGTACATTAAGGCACCCTGGCCAATGGATGATCCTTTTTTAACATATTGTGCTGATGATAACACAGGGAGTATGTGTTGTTCTATTTTTTCCTTTATCACTCTTTCAAGAATTTTTATTCCTAAAGGTCCCATTGAAATTGGTCGTAGATTAGATAAAGATGATATTGCTGTTGGTTTTTTGTTAAATGGAACCATTGCAATTGGGCATAGACTTTGTATGTTGTAAATTTTTTGGGATATGTAATTGGCTAGATCGCACAGGTATTTTGCTGTGAAGTGACTAAGGTGTTTGAACACAAATTTGGGAATTCCTTGTGGTCCTGGGTGACATGTGTTTGTTATTGTTGCAAGTTGAAATACAATGTCAGTTGTTGTTATTGGTGTGTCTGTTTCAGGGTCTCCAAATATGTCTTCATTTGGTATGTACACTCTCTGTTTTTGCAGTTTTTTTTTAAAGTGTTGATATATTGGGTTTATCATGTTATGTCCAGCTGTTATAGAGCTATCTATTTCAAGTGCCATAGGCACTCTGACTGTGGATGGGTATCCCAATGCCCACCGTATGTATGCTCTGGTCCAAGTATGTTGTTGTGTAAGGCATATTTTTTTCTTTTTTATTGCTACGTATTGCTTTAGTGTATTGCATGTATTGTTGTACATTTCTGTAAGTTTTTTAATTTGTGTTTGATTATCTGTAGTTGGTCTGAAAATGGTTATTCTTTTATGTAGTTCATCTGCCAATGTTAATAATCTGGTGGGGGGTGTTGAGTTGCAGGTAATATGATTGATGTTGAAAGAAAGTATATTGGTGAATGCTATATACTTTTGTACTGGATTGAGTGACATGTTTTGAAGTTTTTGGAGCATTATATATGTTTCTGAATATAAGAATTCAGTTGTTTGTGCTGGAAGAAGTATTCGCATAGTCTTTTGGAGGGCTATTGTTGTATTCTGTATTTTTGTTAGGTCGAGGGTGATGAACTGAGCAGCATGATCTGGGATTATAGATGGACAAAGTTCAAGATTAAAATAATGATGTAACATTGGTGAGTAGAAACACAAATCAATAAGTGACTTATATCTATTGTTATTAAAAGATATTGGGTTTGATGGGAGAAAACCCTCAGCACTCATAAGTGGGATTGTTATTTGATGGATCCATTTGGTGACAAAAGTTTGGTAGGTCATGTTGAAATCTCCCAGGAGTATTATGGGATTTGGTGTTGCTGTAAGCATTGAATTTATTGTTGCTATTATTCTGGAGATGATGACAGGGCCTGGTGGTATATATACAAATACAAGGTTAAGTGTGATATTTTTATGATGGAGTGTTAATATGATAAGATTAGAGTCAATATATATAATTTTAAAAGAATTGAAAAGGCAGTTGTGGGAAATAATTATGCCTGTGCCACCTGATGGTGATAATGATTGCCTTGAGCAGGCACAAAAACCTTGGCTGACTAAATATTTTGATGGATCAATTTGAGAGCTGCTGTATATTTTTGTTTCCAAAAGCCCCAGTATATGTTGTTGTGTTGTATGTAACCATTTTTTGAGATCAAAAAGTTTTTTGGTGGCATTTAAGCCTCTAATGTTGAGAGATCCAATTTTTATCTTCATGTTTTAAATAATTTTTTTAACAGGGTATTGATTTTTATTTATTTTTAATACTTAATTTTTGTTTATATTGCAGTAGATGGATGCTGATACATATTTAAGACATTGTTGGGTTTATTATCAGTTTTTCTTTCATTTAATATTGCTTCAGACTCTATACAGGCAATTTGTGATGAAACCGAACAGGTGTCCATTTATTGTTGGCTTACATCCATTTCTATTTCATCATTTTCTAAATTGTATATGTCTGATGAGTTGTGCTTTTGGTCTGTTTTTTTGCCTTTTTGGATTCATGATTTTTAGGTGGTCTACCTGGCTTTCTTTTTCCCTCTGGTGTATTCTCTTGAATAGGCGGAAGAGGGGCTTCTATTACATCCATTATGTTTGATGCAGTTTTGTTTATAATTGTAGTTTTTTTTATTATTGGTATCTTTATATTATCTGGATTTATAGATTCAATATATAGCTGTGTGTGTTTACTTTCTGTTTGTTGATTTTTACTTGGTACATATTTTGTTTTATTGAGATGCTGATCCTGTGATGTAATTGCTGTATTTTGTGTTGTGGTTTCTTGAGAATTATTTTCGTTTGAATCTTGGATTTCTGTGTTAGTTTTTGTGTTATTATTTTTTTGGTTGGTCTTTGGGATAGGCAATTCTGCTCCATTATTATTTTTGTTTGTGGGTGTTTGAACCTGTTTTTTTCCGGTTTCTATTATTGGGTTGCCAATGGATGTAGTGTTATTATAAATTTTATTTTCATCACTGGGTTGTTCTGGGGAGAGGATTTTAGTTTGTTCACAGTGATTGCTTTTTGTGTTATCGCACTTAGTTGCTAGGTGTTCTCTCTGTCCACAGCCAAAACAATGTGGCTTTAGACCTCTTATGTGAAGAGAGAGTGTCGCTTCTTGATCTGTAATCTGTGTTGGAATCGTTGAGGCATCTACGTTTTTATGTAGTTTTATTTTAAATTCAAAACGATTACTACATATCGGTATAGGTGTGTCTTTTAAATATATAGGCTGTAGGGCAATTACTTTTCCAAACGGGTTTATCATTTTTTGAAAATCTTGTACGTTGTATTTAAGATAAGTATTTTTAAGCACTCCAGTAATTATATTTTTCCGGTTTTCATCTATAATTACGAGTGCGTAATTATCAAGTGCTAAAATAGTGGATTGAAAACGTTCTTTTTGCTGCTGAGTATAAAAATCAATGGTTATATATCGAGAATTTGGATGGTCGGCGATACAAGAGATTGTTTCTCATAATGCATTTTGCGTGATTGCTTCATATAATAAAGCTTTTGAGAAACGATATAATGAGCATTGATTATCGGTTACTGCGAGTACTAACGAAGTTGGTGAAAAAAACCTGCGAAATGTTTCAAATAACGTACGAGGCACCGTATTACTGAAACGGTCCATCACATTTTCAAGCGTTTCTTTTGTCCAGATTGCAGCTGGGGGTTGATTTTCCTCTCGAGTGTTTAGATCAAGATTTTTAATATCATTTGTGTTTGTTCTACAGAAGCGCGGTATTTGAGTTGGTGCTGTAGTATTGCTATTACTTTTAAGTACTTTTGCATATGAAATAGGCGATGTTGAAACTAACAATGTTGTTAATTTCATATTGGTGCTTAATTCGCTCACGCTTGACTGGGCAGTAGCCATGATTTATTCTGACTCAAGTCAGTATTTTTTTTTTTAAAAAAGATATTAAAACACACCGATATTTTTCAAAAAACACTATTAATCTATTATATAATTCGATTTTTCCTGTATTATGTTTGTTTTGCGAATAACAAGTTGGAACAAAAGTAAAAAATAAATACTTACATCGGAGAACTTAAGGATTGCTTCTTACCTCAGCAGAGATTTTTATTATTATTATCATTATTATTATTATTATTATTATTATTATTATTATTATTATTATTATTATTATTATTATTATTATTATTATTATTATTATTATTATTATTATTATTATTATTATTATTATTATTATTATTATTATTATTATTATTATTATTATTATTATTATTATTATTATTATTATTATTATTATTATTATTTACAAGAACAAAATTTATATAGTTTGAATGGCTATACGAGTATACTTTCTCCTCGTATGCATTTACGATCTGGTGGTGTTATGGTTTTTATAAAATCCGGTTTAGACTTTTCTTTCATTATTCCAACATTTAATACTGCAGAATGTATTTTATTAACTTTGAGACTTCCTAAATGTGTGCTTTCTATTTTGGCTATATATAGATCATGTACAAGTAAAGTTTTGGATTTTGTTACTGAACTTGATTCTTTGTTATTAGATTTGGGTTCAGAATCTGCTGTTTTAATGGGTGATCTAAATATTGATTTGTATCATTCCTATGTGAAGATGAATGCATCCATAGGAATATCATTTTACGTCATAAATGTAAGTTTGGGCAAAGTATTTTGTATTATTATGCTAAAATCATCTTCCATTTATAAGGATAACATATAAGTTGAGTCATAAAGTGTAGCAGGGCATCTTATCTAAATTATTTTCATGATGATTAACTGTTTGTTAATTAATATTTTAACTGAACTGAAGTTTAAATTTTCACTTTGGTTTAGCATTGCATTTTAGCTAATTCCTGCAAATATAATATTATATTATTATAGGTTTATAGTATAGGTTTATTGTTTCTGGAACTGACACATTAGGTATTTTATGATTTGATGTTGAATTTCAGTATAGTTTCCTCAAGGCAGAAATTAGATCAAATTATAATAAAATTTATGATTAGGCTTTTATAAAACTGTGCCTATGATATATTTATTGAAGGAAAGAAATAGAATGATATTTTAATTATTCATTTATTTATGTATTTATTTATTATATTAAAACATCATATATCAATTATTTGTTAATCATAAAATTGTAAATAAATGTTGATTTATAATTAAACTTACTGTGCCGTTGCTATTTGTCATTCATAAAACCAGAAATCCTATATCTTGAATAAAGCATACATTGCAGTACATACTGTTGTCAGTAAGACATAAGAGTTTTAGTAATATTTTGAGAAAACCTTTGAATGCTTTGACCTTGGTAATTTATGATGTGTAGGGTACAATAAAATCCCATTTGCCTTTTCCATCATTTTAGTTTTGCTTTGTTGGTTCTAGTACATGGTATAAAATTGATCAATTTTATAAACTTATAAACAGATTTACCAGATAATGCTATGATTGAATTAATTTTCTTAATGTTATTATTGTCATTCATCAATATAACAAGAGTCTCACTGCTATTTATTAAATTATAAATTTAAGTTTATAAGGAAAGAACCCAAGTTTTCCATGCTTATTATTATTGCAAAGCTCATACCTAGACTAGCATTTGTACTGAAATCATATATGTCATTTTAAAATTCATAATCTTTAATAGTTTCCCAAATTTTACCATCTTATCCATGATCGGCCATAAGGTCTCATGCAATGAAAAATCGCAGATTAAAGTTTTGAAGAATAATAAAATTACATACTTATAATTTGTCTAATGTACTTTCACATACTTCTACGATGGATCTTCGCGGTGTATCTTGGCTGCAACCAGATTAAATCATAACAACTTCATGTTACATCATTAATTTTGTTTGTTGTGATGTGATCAGACTTTTCGGTTACAGTCTTTGGCATGCAATGTGGTAAGTTTGATTACTTACATTTATTACATGTGCTCCAGATTTTGATTACAATATATATATATATATATATATATATTCTACAATTGCTATATTATCTGAATTGCCCAATATTTTAATAAAAAACTGAATTAAGCTGAAACAAGTAATTAAATCTATGAAAAAAGGGGAAAATTCCAGTAATGATGGAATTATAAAATACAAAATTATTGTCAAAGTTATTTACCACATATCTAAATAATAAGGATATACCAGATGATTGGAAGAATTCTACAGTAATTTTTATTTTCAAGAAAAGGTGATAAGGAAGATATTAGAAATTATAGAAACACTATCAGTCTTTTATCAGTTCTATATACCATTTTTACCAAGATAATTACAACTCATCTACAGTGAATTTTGGATTTTAACCAACCAAAAGAATAAACATGATTTAATAATGATTTTAGTACTGTGGGTTACATGTGTAGAGGTGGTAATCTGGACCAACTGATGATTGCTGGTTTAGCATGAAATACGTATATTGGTGATTATTTATCTTTTCAACAAATATGTGTTCAAGCGTATCAGTGTTATGAGATAGAGTAGAGAGTGGTGTGTGGTGTGAAAGTCTGTGCTCATATACCCTATATATTACATATATAGACACAGGTATATAATAAAGCCGGTGTTTCAGTTATTACATAGTAGAGATGTCTGCCCATCCCTTGTATATGTATTAAATGGATTATGTCCTATACATGAGGGGTCAGATTGACTTATGGTCAACATGGGTGTGACAAGAATCTCGGCCTCAGGGTGGCTTTTGAGCATTCCATTATCAGATTTTCAATTGGATGGACAGTTGAAGAGTTGTAGTGTGGAGTAGATTGATGCCTGTCCATTAAAGTATGAAGATTGGCTATCTTAATATATATCTGAGCACTTATAGCATATATATGTGTAGAGGTGGTAATCTGGAACAACTGATGATTGCTGGTTTAGCATGAAATACGTATATTGGTGATTATTTATCTTTTCAACATATATGTGTTCAAGTGTATCAGTGTTATAAGATAGAGTAGAGAGTGGTGGGTGGTGTGAAAGTCTGTGCTCATATACCCTATATATTACATATATAGACACAGGTATATAATAAAGCCTGTGTTTCAGTTATACAAGTATTGAGAGAAATTACAGATAGGACCAATGAAAATGAGTTGTCATTATACTTTGGATTTGTAGATTATGAAAAGACATTTGATTCTATAAGCATTTCATAAGTGATTAATGCATTGGTTTATCAAGATATAGACCCAGGATGCTGTCATATTTTTGAATAATATTAATCAAAATGCAACAGTTATAGTTAAATTATATACTTATACTAAAATTAACATTGAGGAAGAAATATGACGGAGTGGTTCCATATCTTCTTTTTACAGCAATTTTGCAGGATGTATTTTATGGATTAAAATGGGAAGCTAAAAGAATAAAAGTAAAGAGAGATTATTTAAATCATGCAAATAATGATTCAGAGCTTCAGGAAATAATGCAAAATGAAAGTAAAAATCTAGAACTAAAGATAAACGCTAAAATTACTAAAGTAGCATTCAATGAATTTTCTCAAAAAAAGGAAGATTGATAATAAGAATAATAATGAATTAGAACAAATTAATAACTATTATTAATACAGATGGAAACATAATGAATGAAATTAATCATAGAATTAAACTTGGATAGAGGAAATAATCCTGTATTTGAAAAGGAAAGTATTTAAATAAATGTATTTTCCAGTTCTTACTTATGAATCTGAGACTTATACCCTCAATAGAAGAGCAATACAGAGACTTCATACCATTTAACAAAATATGGAGTGATGTATTTCAATAAGAATAATAAGGTATTGAAAACAAAATACATGGATGAGAAAACAAACAGTATTATTAACATCATAGAAAGAATTAACTGATAAGTAGATCTTAGTTGGGCACATTGCTAGAAGAGATAATAATAGATGGACATTTGAAAGCTTAAAGCAGATTCCAAGAGATTATAAAATATCTAGAAAGAGACCATGTGTGATATGAATAGTTTAAATAAAAGAGTTTGCTAGTATGACATGGAGAAGAAAGATGATAATAGATGGACATTTGAAATCTTAAACCACATCTCAAGAGATTGTAAAAGAACTATGTGTGAGATGGATAAATTAAATAAGAGAGTTTTCTGGTATGACATGGAAAACTCCCAATAAAGGTGTTCAATAAATATTTTAGCACATATTAATTATGTTAAAAATAATATTCCCATCTTCATTGAAACTAATTGTTATATGCCCCTGATGTTACATTTAATAAATTATCAAATCACATACAAATTTCAAGTAATTGCTTCCAACAGCATTCACTGACTTATTGAAGAGATAACAATGAACAGTGTATTTATCCTTCAATTTTTAAATATAATCTCTATCCATATTTGCAAAAAGATAAAACATAAGCCTTTATCTAGATCTAAATCTTCATTGCAAATAGAACCTATTTTTTACTGTGAAGATATATCAGTAGATTGTTCTCTTCTAATTTAAACAAAAATGTATATACAAAATTTTTTGGACAATTGTAGCACCCCTAATCCACATATACTCTTATCACATCAAAATATTCATAAACCCATTCCCCATGTAAAGACTGATTTTACAGGAGAATATAATACTGACAAAAGTTACCCTAATTTTTTAAAATTAAAATATATTAGCAATCAAGAAAACTCAGATTAGCAATATTTCGAATAATGTATATAACAACCATAAGAAAATTGCTAAATATGAGTCTGATTTTGTATAAAAATTTCACATTTAGAGTGGCTGTATTAAAAATATACTATTATGTCTTCCTGCCTTTGTGAAGACAGAGATATTTAAAAAACTAATTTTCATTTTATTAAATCTCACCAAAATTATCATTCTCAGCTTTCTTAATACCCTAAATATAATCTGTTTTTATCTTTATCTAATGATAAAAATATAATAAATATTTAATCTCCAATTTATTTCAAAGTACTAAATCCTTTGTCTTTAAAATTTTCTTGGAGAATAGTCTAAATATAACAGTTATATGTGTTACAAAGTAAACATGAATAACATCAAATCTTCCAGCTTTTATATTTCTATCATCTCATCCAAACATTAGGATTTAATTTCCCATAATTATGGTCTCATGATACAACAGTTGTCTTTTTAATGGTGCTTTATCCAATATATCAAAACTGTTAGCACAATATTTTTTTAGCTTTTTTTTTTTACTATTTTTTTAACATCTACTTTTTGTAAAAAAAATTCTTATTTATACCCACTTCTCATTATTCTTGTCCTCTTTTTCTCTAAATATTTGATCTTATTTATTTCTATCTTCGTCTTTTGAAAGTTCATTATGAAAGACTTGACCTATTTTTATGCTAATATTTAAGGAATTGGGACTAAAGAATTCCAATTAAAGTATTTCTTTTAATCAGAAAATTTTGATTTTATGTCTGAGAGCCAAATGGCCATGGATTATAGATATAGTTTCTTGCATAATAATAGATCCCCAGAATTGGTATGAAAATCCATCTCCATGTTTTTTCACTTGTGTGACTCTTCCTAGTGTGGACTAGTATTAATTAAAAGATACAAACAAAATTTAAATAAAGAAACCTAATATTTCCTTATCTGAACTAAATAAGCTATTATGATTCTTTTGAGGAATTTTTTTATTTCATATGAATTCCACATCATTACTATTGGTGGCATTAATATCTTTGATTTGTACTTAGATAACCTCATCTCTCTAATTCTATCCCCAAAAGCCTCTGAAATGTTGCATTTTATTATTTTATTACCCACAATGGCTACAATACATTTTGTAACATTTAAACTATAACTGTTATCTCATATCAGTTCATAAGATATGCATTTGTTTTATATATATAATTTCAAATTTGATTTTTATGAAAGCATTAATTACATTAAATTTTAAATTATTTGTATAAAAAATTTAAAAAATATGCCTAGAAAATGAAATATAAATATTTTTGTTTAATTAGATTCAGTTGAAAGCTGTTTTACAATTGGTTGATTACTTTTTTATAATCAGTCATTTCAATGAAATACATTTACTATTTATTATTGTTGCCATTAGTTACAACAAGATTTATTATATATTTTTTTTAAAAAGTAGCAAAAAAAAAACTTATTTGAAAGAGATAAAAAAAATTTTCAACCACTACTGCTAAAACAGAAGAAGGTCAGTGTATAAAATAAGACTACATGCACTAAATTCAAACTAATTTGATTTTTTCAAAATAGAGACATACTTATGAAGATGCTGAAAGGGAAATTTTCAATTTAAAATATAAAATTAAAACATCTGAAAATTTATGATGGTATAATATACCAGTTGTAGAAATTATGGATTAAAACCTTAAACAAATATTTCTGTTGCCAATTATAAATACAGAATACTGGACTACATTATAAGCAATCTTTTCACTGTTGCTTGTAATTTTATGACTTCTTTATCCTTTTCTACTAATCTCCATCATCACAATCGAATATGTAAAATATGTTCATTCTATAACTAGTTCCTTTTAATGTTCTAAAAAGAATTACAGAAGGGTAGATCATTTGGATCTATATTTGTAGCTCTCTGAATTTGATTATAATTTTTACTATAATTCCTCTTATGCTAATTTTGGTATTAAATTTTGTATGTGTTGTCTTAATAACTTGTTAGTTTCTTATATTCCAATAATAATTACATCAAGTAATCATTTTGTTTCATGGTTCTCAGCAACTTTCAAAATAATAATTTTAAAAAATCATATCATCATAGACAATATCTTAATATCAATGTTTACAATAATTTAATTGATTTTAGGTAGATTATGAAGTTAAATATTTCTAATAAGTTTCCAAAATTCTTGTCCCTAATTCAAGATTTTGGTATACATAAAAGGAAATTATACCATAATACTAATACCATCTTAGAGGCAGATGATTTTTCTATTTTTCTTAGATCACTGATACAGCTTAATCTTCCTTTATATCTAGTATTTCAAATGTTTTATAAAGAAAAAATAACCTATGAATTCTTTTCTGAACTTGATATCTGTCTTCCATCAAAAAATTCACATTTGAAATTTAGTTTAAGTCCTCCTTTAGTATATAAAGGATGTGCTAAATTTATTTCCTTTCCTCTGACAGCTTCTCCATAACTCTGAAAATGACAAAAATAATATCAAAAATTTTTCACTATTAAAAAAAAAAAGAAAAATTACAAAAGTCCTCCTTATAAATAATATTAAACATATATAAATAAGGATATAGGTTTAAAAACTGCATAAATACAAATGTGATTGAGGTAAATTCAAATAATAATATTACTAGAAAAGAAAAATGTTGTAGAAAACAAAGAGAGTTACTATACAATTTAGAGGAAGCCAATTAAAAATTTAAAAATTGACAGTTATTGAGATGGACAGTTAAAAAAAGATAAGCTTTTAAATATATTAAATAAGAATTAAAGAAATAGTTTATTGTAGTAGTAATAAGAAAAAATAGAACTAGTTAATAAAAAGTTTAAAATTGGTAAAATATTAAAATTAATTGTTAAAGAATTAAATTTACTTTAACATAGATAAATTTAATAGAAATTTAAAAAACAAAATGAACAATAATAAAATATTAATAGATTAATAAAAATGTATAAGTTTATTTAGATATATTATTGTTGTTATAACAATATTAATTAGTATATAAAAAAATAAATTATATAAATTGGTAAAGATCTACTTATGATAAAAATGTAATATAGATAGTTAAGGATATGTATTTAGTATAAATATAATAAAATATATAAAAAGGATTCATGTATAATTTGTTATAATTATAAATTTATTTTAAATGCACATTATTATATTAAGTAATATTTACTAAAGCTGTAACCTCAGGAATATGGGTCTGAAAAATGTGAAGGTAGGGACCTCTACAGGTTATAATGTTTATATTGTTGAGATAATATTTGTTTCTAAAGGGTTTATTACTTTTCTTATACTATTTTATATATATATATGTTTTGAATGCTTAGAATAGAAAAGCATAGTTAGAATAAAAAAGCTAAGCTTTTCTATTCTAAGCATACAAAACGTTTATATATATATATATATATTATAATCTATGTTTATATATTTATATAGACTTATATATTTTAATTCTGAAGAAGACTGCTGGTCAGCTGAAATTGTAAAATTGATAAGTAAAATATAAAATATAGGATTGTAAAAGTAATTAAAGAAAGAACAATTTATTTATTTGTTTTTATTTATTTGATCATTTTAATATATTTTAATTTTTTTGTCTATTTTTTAAATAAATAAATGATTAGTTAGTCAAAAGGTCATGTGACAATTCAGCATTAAAAGTGCTGAGTTGAGTTTTAATCCAAAATCTTTAGCTCTCAAATCTCCTATTTTGTGTCTGCATTAAACCTCAGGGCTTTTATTTTCAACCACTTAAGCCTATCAAACATTTCATATCTTATGATCTCTAGTGTAATAATTTTTAATTTTTGGATATCTCTAATTTACTAAAACGAAAGTAAATTGTAGACCATAAATATGGCATGTCAGTACCCATCTTCCAAACCAGATTTACAAGAGAGTGAGTTGCAAAAAAAATATGCCCAAGTGTGAGTTAATAAAATTTTAGAGTTTATTTAGTTTACCCTCAAATCTGAGGTCATGAGCATAAAGCTAGCTAACATGTTAATCACTGTGATATGACTTCCTAATTTCATAGTGGCCTCAATTAAGATTTATTTCTATAATGTTGATCTATTGTTTCATCTATTATGAAAATAATAAATTTGCCTAAATAATTAAAGAAATGAGGTTGACTTCTGTTTCAATTGTCTGAACCTACCCTGACACCTCTCTGGGGAGTGCCAAAGCATGAAACCATGGTCAGGGGTTTAGGGAGGGGTTCCTGACAGAGATATTTTAAGTGCTGGCTCTGGCTAAGCATTTATCATAAAGCTTGTAGAGGAATTGGAAATCCTCATTGTTTATAACTTACAAGCTTAAGAGATAAGGTCATGTGATCTATGACTATCTATGACTCTTATTTTGACTATTTATGGAAATATCAACTCTTATATTTGATTCACTTTTAAAAAATGTTTGCGAAATAAATTGAAATTTATTATATTTTTATTAATTTATTTATAACTTTTCATTATAAAACTTTCTGAAAGATTAAATATAATTGCTTCAATTATTTTGTAATTAGCTAATGTATATAAAAAGATTAAGACTGTTTAATTTCTTGCGGATGATTCTAAATCTCATTATTTGATGCCAATAATGACAAAAATTTATCAACATAAAGTCATATTTTGCAAAATTAAAAGCACTGACGCTGAAAATAAAAGCATTTTCTTCCGCATCCATAAATAAAGACTTATGTTAAAGAAAATCAATATCATATTGATACAATTTTTACGCCGCTGAAAAAAGTATTATGTAAGGTAAGACAAATATTAATTGGCAAAACATCTTACATAAGCCGGCTCTTCATAGAATATTTTAAAGTAGTAACGAGTAAATATAAAATTAACATAACTATTACTTATTCATATATACATAGACAGAAAGAGGAAAACATAAATTTTGTTTTAAACATTCTCTCCCTCTTCACATGACCACCACTTCTTACGCTTGTGTATAACTGTTTTAAAACAGGCAAAACTCACTATACATATTGCCACACACTCCAAGGCTCCTCACTGACGAAGGCCACAAGCCAAAAACTAGCCTGGGGATATAGGATGAGTAGGCACTAGATAAGGATTTTATGCTGAAGCCTTCTGGCATCCATTGATTGTTCTCTCTTTCTTATAAGCATGCACACGCATTTCCAAACACTTTATCCGTAATTAACATGTATAAACAGTATGCACCAGTAAAATGCGACTGGTTCACTCTCCAAGCTGCCTACAACTCTATCTCGAATTAGTGCATGTATCACCACAAAAATTTTAAGATGTTGGCTTTCTAGATCACAAAATGTGACAGTAGCTTTAATATCTTTATAGATTATTTTTAATGCTCTCTCAGCCATTACAAAACTTCACAAACAACTTGAAAACATTACTGTGACTCGTGGTTTCATATCTTCGTAGAACATTTTTAAAGCTTTTCCTATCACCACAAATTCCAACTAAAAACTTTCTTATGACTCATGACTTCACTGCTTTATACAGTTTGGATCATTTCAAATGTTTCAGTAGCAGTTTTGTTCAATTTAAAACAAAATGTAATCTCAGCACACCATGAGTTAAGATACAAAATGCACTATCATAATTCATGGTGTAACTCAGGATTCAGAAATGTTCCTTAAAATTGTTGAGTCTACATCTTGTAGCAATTTTGTTGGCTATGCCAATGTTAAATTATTGTAAAAACAAACAAAACTCTCCATACAGTAGTGCCACTCAGTGCCAACCAGAGTAATCAATGGATGCCAGAAGGCTTGTGCATAAAATTCCCATCTAGTGCCTACTCATCCAATGTCCCCAGACTAGTTTTTGGCTTGTGGCCTTCTGGCATCCATTGATTACTCTGGTTGGCACTGAATGGCACTACTATATGGAGAGTTTTGCCTGTTTTAATAACGGTTATGTGCTAGCATAAGAAATGGTGATCATGTGATGTTAAATTATTGTATTTTCAAAAATATAATGTGAGATATTCATTTATTCAATTTTCCCTTTTGTAAAAAATATGTTGAATTTATTATGGAGACGATCCCAAAAGATTTATAAAATGCAGTTAAAGTGTTGATGTGTAAATCAACTGAAAAAAAAATTGTAATAAGATATTTTTTCTCATGCTCTTCCCAATTTTCTTCAAAGCCAAAAAAGAAATGCAAAAATGAATTATCTATTAAATAAAGCTTTTTATATGTAAGAAATGGAGATTATTGTTTTTCATTATTCACTTAAAGTGATAATGATTCATTGTATTAAGGTTTGTACAGAAAATTAAGCACTAAACTAAAGTAATCATTTTTTCCAAGCCTAATGCAATTGTCTAATATACATTCCTTCTCAATTCGTTCTAAAACTACTATTAGTGAATGGAACTCAATAAAAGGATAGTTAAAAAAGAATAAGGATATGAATGCCTTATATAATTACTTTTAAGCTTTTCATTTAATGATATTGAAAAGAGAAAAAATATTGAAAAGAAGAAAAGTTCTCCAGGTAGTGGTAAGACATTTTTTTGAAGCCAGAATTATTCATGTCTTAATATTGTTTTGTTATTTGTGGATATTCAAGATAAATTAAAAAAGAATGTTTATGAACTTTTAAAGAAAGATTAAAGAATGAGAACTATTTTCAAACTTGTTTATAAATGATATTATTTTCTTATGCATAGAAGAATGATAGAAATATAATATTGAAACTTGAACTCTTTGGTGTATAAACTGTATCATATTATATTCTCCAATAATGAAATATTTAAAATTATTTCTGGAAAAGCTATCTAGAAATAAATAACGATAATTCTTTGGTATAAGAAAAGTTATAGTATGAAACTGAAAAGAAAAAAAGCATTCAAACATTTATTCCAGTCTTTGATGTGAAAAGTACTCAAGAAAGGAAATTCCCAGAGATTCTAATAACTTATCATTTTACTTATTAATTGATTTATTTTATTTTTCTCATTAATAAATTGTTTTTATTTACAAATTTACTAATCATTATTTTATCACTACAATAATAATGGAATAAAAATATTTTATTTCTTAAAAAAACACATAAATTGCATACAGCTTATACATATAACACTTACGAATAAAATAAAACAATAACTACTATATACACAACCTGTAGAATAAACCAACCCATAGCTCTTAGAATATGTTCTTCTATGTTATGATTGGAATGTATGGTAGCCAAGTAAATGAATATTTATAAGATGTATGATTTCTAGATAAATAACTCCTAGTTTAGATTATTTTACTTGTATATTTACTGTTTTTGCTGTCATTGATGAGAGTTACTATTACACACACACACACACACACATATATATATATATATATATACACATTTTGGCAAAATTATATACAGTATATTTAAATGATAAAGATGTACCAGATGATTGGAAGAATGCAATATTGATATTTAAAAAAGGAGACAAAGAAGATATTAGAAATTACAAACCTATCAGACTTTTATCAACAATTTTTTTACCAATATAATTACAACTCATCTAATACAGTGGTTCATATCCAAGTACTGAGAAAAGTTATAGAAAGAACCAATGAACATGAGTTGCCATTATGCTTTGAATTTGTAGATTATAAAAAGGCATTTGATTCTATAACTGTTTCTTCAATGATTAAAGCATTGGATCATCAAAATATATATCTAGGATATTGTTATATTCTGAAGAATATTTATAAAAATGATGGTACTGGGAATATTAACACAACAAGGGTGTATGTTAAGATGACTCCACATCTCCAAAACTTTTTACAACAATTTTTCAAGAAGTATTTGGTGAATTAAAATGGGAAGCTAAGCAGATAAAAGTAAATGGAGATTATTTTGTCATCTAGATTTTGCAAATAGTATAAAATTGTTTTTAGAAATAATGCTTTAGAGCTTCAGGAAATATTGCAAAAATTATTAGTTGAAAATAGGAAAGTAGGACTAAGGATAAATATTAAAAAGACAAGAAATGTTTAATGAATTTTCTCAAAAGAAAATAAAGATTGATAATGATGCATTAAAAAAAGTTACTAACTTTTACAAATATCTTGATCAGATTATTACTACAGATGGAGACATATTGAATGAAATTATTTATGGAATTAAACTTGGTCGAAGTACTTTTGGGAAAAATAACAATACTAAAATAAAATCTGCCTATATGTTTAAAAAGGAAGGTTTTAAATAAATGTGTTTTACCAGTTCTTACTTAAGAATATGAGTCTTGAACATGACAGAAAAGCAATATAGCGACTTCAGACCACTCAATGAAGTTTGGAGAAATATATGTTTGAAGTAACAAGGAAGTCATAAGTGGAATACATGGGTGAGAGAGCAAACAGGTATTACTGATATCACTGAAAGAATAAAGTGACTGTAAGTGGAGTTGGACTGAACATATTGCCAAAAGAGAGATGATAATAGATGGACAGTTGAAATCTTAAACTGAATTCAAAGAGATTGTAAAAGACCTAGATGAAATAAGAATGTGTGTTGGCATGATGTGGAGAAGAGAGACTAGAGATTGGAGATGGTTTGAACTTGGAAAGATCTTAATTCTGCAATGGATCAATAATAGCTAAAAAATGATGATGATAATGATTACTAATGTGTTACATTTTTATTCAATGAATGAAGATGAACATAACTATATGAAATTTTAAAAATTGGAAAGTCTTTTATATAAATTTATTTTCTACTTATTTGACTTAGAACAGAAGTAGAATAAGATAAATTTGATTATTTGCAATCAAGAATAGTAAATGAAAGCACGTGAAAGACTGTTTGAGCATAATTCTCTTTTTCAAGTTTGCACTTTGAACATAATGTTAGAATTTGATAAAAATGTAAGGTTTTTTCTAAACTCCATAATATTAAAACAGGAAAAACTCTCTATACATGTTGCCACTCAGTGCAAGCCAGAGTAATCAATGGATGCCAGAAGGCTTGTGCATAAAATCCCCATCTAGTGCCTACTCATCCAATATCCCCAGACTAGTTTCTAGCTTGTGGCCTTCGTCAGTGAGGAACCTTGGATCTGAGAGCACTACACTTAGATCTTAGGATCTAATGCAACCCTCCAGCAGCCACCTTTTAACTCCATTTAACTACAAAACTATCAGTTTAAATAGAAAACACCATAATATTTTCAATTCAAGTTCATTAGCCTATACACTCTGGCTTGCACTGAGTGGCAATACGTATAGAGAGTTTTGCCTGTTTTAATAACAGTTATGAGCAAGTATAAGAAATAGTGATCATGTGATGTTTACTGACTTAAAACTCCATAAAATGTAAACCTCACGTATGTAAAATTGTCTTTTGAATTTAGAATTAAGCAATGTTATTAAAGTCAGTTATTCTATGAATAACGTTAATACGCTAATACAAAAACAGATTACTTTATACGACACAATTAAATAAATAATTTGGGTCGAAAACAATGCTCAGCAAATTTTATTTATTTAATTATCTAACAAAATGTAATCTTTTCTTTTTTTTAGTGTATTAACGTTGTTCATAGAATTACGTATTTAAAGCAAAGAATGAAAATTATAGTGTTAATGTCATTTATGTAAACATTGATTTTTCTGAATATAATCAATTAACCAAAATGCACTACCATCTATAATCTACTTGCTAAATGACTCTATAAGTGTCTTTGAATTAAAATAAAACTCACCGATACTACTGTATAAAAATGTCTTTATTTATGGATTTGAAGTCTGTGTCGGATAGAAACTTAAATATATAAAAGTAAATAGAATAAAAGATTTTCAGAAGTGTGAAGATAAATCAATAGATCAGTATTATTATAATGATAATTGCAGAAATGAATATATACTACAGCCAACAGACAAACAGATATGCAGTTCATATTAAATTTATGTATCATAATCATAAAAGAGAAGACTTTGATACTTAATAACAAAGAATTGCAGATTTTATTAGACATTTATTTCTAATATGGTTAATAATTTAGTAAGTCATGAAATATCTGAATACCCAAAATGACAGACTAAACAAAACTATTATTCTTTAACCAAAGTAAGACGTTTACTTCTTACTTGGGAATCAATCCAGAAACTTGATTCTTGAACCCATCATTCCCACAACCAGGCTGAATTTCTCAATCAAACAGTTACCTATTTATGTAATAGACAGGGTATGAACACAGACTTTCACATGACCCACCAATCTCCACACTATCTCATAACACTGATACACTTGAACACACATATGTTGAAAAGATAAATAATCACCAATATACGTATTTCATGCTAAACCAGCAATCATCAGTTGGTCCAGATTACCATCTCTACACATATATGCTACAAGTGCTCAGATATATATTAAGATAGCAAATCCTCCTACTTTAATGGACAGGCTTCAATCCACTCCACACTGCAACTCTTCAACCGTCCATCCAATTGAAAATCTGATGATGGAACGCTCAAAGGCCACCCTGAGGCCGAGATTATTGTCACACCCATGTTGACCTAAAGTCAATCTGACCCCACATGTACAGGACATAATCCATTAAATACATATGCAAGGGATAGGCAGACATCTCTAATATGTAATAGCTGAAATACACAGGCTTATATATACCTGTGTCTATATATGTAATAGACAGGGTATGAACACAGACTTTCACATGACCCACCAATCTCCACACTATCTCATAACACTGATACACTTGAACACACATATGTTGAAAAGATAAATAATCACCAATATACGTATTTCATGCTAAACCAGCAATCATCAGTTGGTCCAGATTACCATCTCTACACATATATGCTACAAGTGCTCAGATATATATTAAGATAGCAAATCCTCCTACTTTAATGGACAGGCTTCAATCCACTCCACACTGCAACTCTTCAACCGTTCATCCAATTGAAAATCTGATGATGGAACGCTCAAAGGCCACCCTGAGGCCGAGATTATTGTCACACCCATGTTGACCTAAAGTCAATCTGACCCCACATGTACAGGACATAATCTCGGGCTCAGGGTGGCCTTTGAGCGTTCCATCATCAGATTTTCAATTGGATGGACGGTTGAAGAGTTGCAGTGTGGAGTGGATTGAAGCCTGTCCATTAAAGTAGGAGGATTTGCTATCTTAATATATATCTGAGCACTTGTAGCATATATGTGTAGAGATGGTAATCTGGACCAACTGATGATTGCTGGTTTAGCATGAAATACGTATATTGGTGATTATTTATCTTTTCAACATATTATGAGATAGTGTGGAGATTGGTGGGTCATGTGAAAGTCTGTGTTCATACCCTGTCTATTACATATATAGACACAGGTATATATAAGCCTGTGTATTTCAGCTATTACATATTAGAGATGTCTGCCTATCCCTTGCATATGTATTTAATGGATTATGTCCTGTACATGTGGGGTCAGATTGACTTTAGGTCAATATGGGTGTGACAATAATCTCGGCCTCAGGGTGGCCTTTGAGCGTTCCATCATCAGATTTTCAATTGGATGGACGGTTGAAGAGTTGCAGTGTGGAGTGGATTGAAGCCTGTCCATTAAAGTAGGAGGATTTGCTATCTTAATATATATCTGAGCACTTGTAGCATATATGTGTAGAGATGGTAATCTGGACCAACTGATGATTGCTGGTTTAGCATGAAATACGTATATTGGTGATTATTTATCTTTTCAACATATGTGTGTTCAAGTGTATCAGTGTTATGAGATAGTGTGGAGATTGGTGGGTCATGTGAAAGTCTGTGTTCATACCCTGTCTATTACATATATAGACACAGGTATATATAAGCCTGTGTATTTCAGCAGTTACCTATTATAAAAAATATATGTACCCTATAATGTGATAAGCTAAATAATTTTTTTAATCTTATAAGGTATGGAATGTATTTTCAAATTTTAATGTCAGCTAATCAGAATTATTTCTGGATGAGATTGAAATCTTATTTAATGTATAACTTTTATTCTTTCTTATCATCCATTCATAATGAATATAGCCATTCTGATTTTAGACTTAAAAAAAAAAGATAGAAAAAGGGCCAAAAAGTTAAAAGATAACTTTTGCAATAACTATATAAACTCACTTGTAAAACACTAATTTAACCATATATATATATTTCCATGATTTTCACAGTTTGTAACTATAAATGACAGACTATTCAGATTCATCCATATACGATTTATAGTATTAACATAATGATATTTCATCTAGGTCACACTGGTAATCAACTGGATAATGTATATCATAAAAAATGGTCGTAGAACATTAAAAGCATTGATGTATAACAAGATTAAAAGTTCCACCAGTAGTAAACAGGTACAGAAAATTTTAAAAAATATAAAGGTGGAATGGAATAATATATAAATGGCACTCAAAATATTGAATTATTCTTTACTCTTTGGATTGTAAGAGTAATAAAATCATCAGCACCCTGTAATTTTTGTTTAGCATATAAATATTCCAAACAGCTAATTATTCATAAATTTATGGAGATTCCAACTATGAAATACAATTTATCATTGACTTTATTATCAGTCATTTCAGCCATTTATATATAAAATTCTGAACATCATTAATTCATGCAGCTCATAACCTGAGTTTATCACAATCATATAAGTCAGAGGATATTGATTTCTACCTCTGAAATAGATAAGTACAAAAATGAATGATCCTGAAACTATGGGTGAGCCTTCAATAACATTGATCATTATTAGCTTATTTGATTATTCAATCTGAAAAAAAATTGTTCAAGACTTTACACAAAACCCATATATTGTTTGAAGAATTTCTTGATTGAACATTGTAAAAAAAAATCTTTACTTGAAGCATATCTCATATGAAAAAACTATGACTTCAGTTAATATTTTCTATACCTTCTGTTAAGTAAATTATCATCTCATATCTTATAAAATAATGATAAGCCAATGCAAAAATGAGGACCTGAATGTGCTAATATTATTTATCATAGTAATATTTAATGTGAGATAGAAAACAATTTTTGTCTTAACAGGTCACATTTTTTTATAAATATGTTAAAAAATAAGTTATCAAAGTGTTGCTAGTCAGTTTTATGAAAATGATGTTTCTAAAATTTATTTTAGATTTAATCTTTGATATATCATAAAACAAATTTAGATTATGGTTCAAGGGAACTTTTAAGTAGGAAAAGGCAGAATGATGTTTTAGTATATTTTTTCATAAAGTTATATTTATGTTTTAAATATTTACAGGAAAAATTAAATATGCCATTTTTATGGAATAAGTGATAAAATCCAGCCTTTAAAATGATTTTCAAATATTTTATAGCCTTCATTTAAAAAAATATATTTTTGGGCAGATCATTTACATGAAGTTTGTTTCTGAAATAACAATGAATATTTTACATTCAGTAAATGGCAGAAGTGAATTCTAGAGAACATCCTTTATTAAACTTTTTTTGTTTTCTACAATTATCATTTAAAGTCTGTTGAAAACATTTTATTAAATAGATTAGCACTTTTTTTTCATTTAAGAACTTTAAAAAAACAGACCTTACTCAAGATACTTTATCCTGGTCCAATTTCAGCCAGTTATAAAATAGATGTTTTGACATAATTCTCATTAAGATCATTCCTGTGAACAAGTTGTAATAAGTTATACATAATAATGACATTGGGTGATAATTTCTTAAATTATAGATTGGATTTATTAGGGTTTAGTAATGCTATAGTTATGCTTTGATGACAGATTTTTGGAAATTTTTGTAGAAATAATGTCACTGAATAATTTTGCCAATCAAGCTATGACTTTGGATCCTAAATAAATAGAAATTCTTAAAGCAGAGCAAATTGATGTTCACCAAAATCTGTGGATTTATTAGATTTGACTTAGAATAAAAGATAAGGCAAAACTCTCCATAATGTAGTGCCAGCCTGTGCCAACCAGAGTAATCAATGGATGCCAGAAGGCTTGTGGATAAAATCCCTATCTAATGCCTACTCATCCAATATCCATCCTAAGATCTAGGTACAGTGCTCTCAGATCCAAAGCTCCTCACTGACGAAGGCCACAAGCCAGAAACTAGTTTGGGGATATTGGATGAATAGGCATTAGATAGGGATTTTATCCATAAGCCTTCTGGCATCCATTGATTACTCTGGTTGGCACACCATCCTAAGATCTAGGTACAGTGCTCTCAGATCCAAAGCTTTCACTGACGAAGGCCACAAGCCAGAAACTAGTTTGGGGATATTGGATGAGTAGGCATTAGATAGGGATTTTATACACAAGTCTTCTGGCATCCATTGATTACTCTGGTTGGTACTACTGTATGGAGAGTTTTGCCTTGTTTATAAATAAACAATTATGTGCTAGTATAAGAGATGGTGATCATGTGAATAAAAGATAAGATTCTAGTTCTGCTCTAATGACATTTTTTCTGATTCTGTCAGCATCAGATTTAGATATTTCAAATATAAGATTAGAAATCTCATTAATAATACTCCTCCTCATTATCATTGACTGCACTCAGCTATGAATATCAAGTCTATGAACTTCAAAAGTGCTTAGCTTATAAACAAAATTAAAGTTCTCTAACAAGCGTGTTAGCGCAAAATTATTAGTATTAATAATAACAATAGGAATTATTTTAGAGTTGGTTTCCATATCTATCAAACTTTCACACAAGAGTCAGACTTTTAATTTAATCTTGTAAAGTTTTACTTTTCCATGGCTTTGTTCCATTGCTTTTTTTTTATGGCATTAAGAGATGGTTATAAGTTTGTTGGAAATTTCTGGATCGTTGAAGATTTTACATAACAAAGCTTTTAAAATGAAATTAAAATAACCCGAAGGCTAAAGTTATTATGACTTTCTTATTTTATCTTGCTAGTGGAGACACATTTTACTTATAATTATATAAAGTGATGAATACGTCATTCAGTATTATTTAAAAGATGATTATATTGAAAAAGACTTAAGAAATTTTGCACGTAAGTTTAGAAAATTGAAATTTATCATAATTTTTTTTCAAGATTGAAAAAACACTTGACTTATTCAATCAACCACCTTCTTTATTAACAAATTCAAACTGATATATATTAAGATTATAAAGTAAAATTATCATGATTTGTTCAGAATGCTAAACTGTACTGAAAAATTTACCTGAAAAGCTATTTAATAACTGAAAGACAGGCTTGTTATATACCTGTGTCAATATATGTAATATGTAGAGTATGTGAGCACAGATTTTCACACGATCCACCCCTCACCACTCTATCTCATATCTCTGATATGCTCGAACACATATATGTCGAAAAAATAAATAATCACCAATACACGTATTTCATGCTAAACCAGCAATCATCAGTTGGTCCAGATTATCGTCTCCACACATATATGCAATAAGTGCTCAGATATATATATATATATATTAAGATAGCCAATCTTCAGGTTTCAATCCACTCCACCCTCCAACTTTTCAACCATCCATTCAATTGAAATCTGATGATGGAATGCTCAAAGCCCACACTGAGGCCAAGATTCTCATATATTGGTGACTATTTATCTTTTTCGACATATATGTGTTCGAGTGTATCAGTGATATGAGATAGAGTGGTGGGTCGTGTGAAAGTCTGTGCTCATCTGAAAAGCTATCATAATTTTTAAACAATGAAGTTATCTTTCCAATACTATTCTGATAAATATCAGTCTTTAAATAATACATTCCATAACTATTTATTATTAAGATTCATATTTAAATTTTATTTAGAATTATAGTCTTAATATCAATACTATAACATCAGAAAAGTTTGAACACAGATTAGATTTACTAAATTATGATGCTGATTGTTTCACGTACTGCCATATATGATCTTTGCTCATCATTTATAATTGCAATAAATTCCTTGTATGCCAAAATGTGTAATAAAACATACAAATTTAAATATATAGATCTATAATACGTAAAACAAATTTTAAAAACAGGAACAGTAATTCATTTTAGTTATTTTTTTTTTTGACACTTCTATTGGAATTTTGAAAAATCAATGAATTGTAGGTGTAAGAGTCACATTAATGTCCCCCCAGACAAGTTTCTAATTATTGTTCTTATCAATCATTGATGAAATCAGTACATAGAAACTACTATTAGATCATTTGAGGCACATTAATTAGTCAAAATTAGAGTAGATAGTTCTGGAATAGAATAAATAGCATGAATCATTATCTTAACTCAGACATTGAATATAAGTAAAGACAGTCATGTGATGTTTTATTAGGTATATCAAAATAATGCTAATAAATTATTATAACTATTATAAGTATTTTCTTGATAACTAGTTCATGTCATCAATAGTATTCTGTCTCATAGACAAGTCTAGAGAGCATTCATCCATTTTTCACTATATTTTCTTCATTGCTTAGTTGTTCAATTCCATGTAATTCTTCTCATCTCTTATATTGTCCAACAATGTCAATCTTTTTTGTCCTTTCTTTTTTCTTCCACTTACCAGTCCCTCCAAAACATCTTCCATTAAACTATACTTTCTTCTTAATATACGTCCAGTCCAATTTCTCTTTCTAATTTCCTCAATCAATCTTCTTTTACTCTCTTCAAAACATCTTCATTTGTTATTTTATTCATCCAACTGATTTTTCCCCATTCTTCTTTATGTCCACATCTCAAAGACTTCCAATCTGTTCCCACACACAACATTTAATTAATCTTTTTCTTAATTCTCTCTTCGAAGGTCCACAAAATATTTTCTTTCTCATAATAAATGTCACCACAGTGTATGTTATTCTTCTTTCAACTCTTCACTTCTTCCATTGTCACTCAATCAATTAATCAAATATTTAATCCCTGTAACTATTCAATTTACACTCTTTTTGCATTCCTCCCTATCCATTTTACATTTCTCCTATCTATAAACACTTAGTCTTCTCAATATTAATCTTCATTCCATATTCCATACATCCTTCCTTCAATTTAGTCAACATATTCTGAAAATATTTTTTATACTCAGTTATAAGAGCCACATCATTTGAAAATCTTATATATCTTATTATTCTAGCTCCAAACTTTGCTCCTTCATAGTCTAAATAATTATTTAATTTAACATGTCTTCTAAATAAATATTAAAAAATAAAGATGACATATTGCATCTTTGTCTAACTCCTCTTTATATATTCACTTCATCAGTCTCATTATTCTCCAATCTAATTCTTATTTTTTGCCCAGTGTATATATTCCAAATCAATTTTCTCTCTTTCCAAAATACTCCTTTATATCTTAAGATGATCATAAGTTTGTTCCATATTATTCTAACAAATGCATTTTCCAAATCCATAAAACGTATACCAATTCCTTTATCTTTTTCAATATATTTCTATGCAATTATTCTAACAACACCAATAACATCTCTTATACTTTTTCCTCTCTGAAAACCAAACTGTTTTCCAATATAATATTCTATTTTCCCATAAATTCTTTGAGTTAAAATCCTCAACAAAAGTTTAGAAGCATGAGATATCAAATTTAATTTCCTGTACTATTCAAATTAAATAGCTCTTTTTTTAGCAATTACAGTCACTAAAGTCCTTTAAAAGTCTTCAGGCCAAATTAAACTATTATATATCAATTTCAAAGTTCAACTATTTCCTTCATAGTAAGTTCTTCAATTTCTTTCAAAAATTCTATAGGTATTGCACCAAATCTAACAGCCTTATCATTCTTCATTTGTGAATTAACTGTATTGCTTCAATCTGGAAATATATTCATATCTTTATCTTCTGCTTCAATATCTTCTTCATTTTCAAATTCATAATTAATTATTTCCTTTCTATTTTCTACTTCAATATCTTCTTTATTTTCAAGTTCATAATTCATTATCTCCTTTTCTAAATAGATACTGAAGATATTCTTTCCATATTTTTAATATATCATTGTTATCGGTTAATCTTTTTCCATTCTTATCCACAATTCCACTTGCTAACCATGTCTTTTTAGCCCAAATGATATTTCTAATTCTATTGAATACCAAATCATATCCTTTTAGCTGTTGTAGCATTTCTATCTCACCACATTCTTGTTCCAATCATTTTATTTGTTAAATCTGTTTTTCTTCTTAGCTCATTATTAATTTTTTTATACACACATTGTCTTTCCTCAGTATTGATATTCTCCATCTTCTCCATACTTTCATATTTTCCAAAATGCTTTCTGTTATCCAAGGTTGTTTAGCTTTCTTTAACCAGATAGTACCTATTTCATTTTTTGCTGTTTTTGATAATCTTTCTTTAATTCTACACCAACACTTGTCATTTTCACATATTAAACCAGATTTTCCTTTTCTATTTCTCTCAATTTATCTAAATAACTTTTCTCTTTTTTGATTTTTCACCAATATCAATATTATTTATGGCTAGTAGTCAGTATATAAACTTGTACACTTACCAAATCCCTAGGACTTGCAGTTATTTTCATCATCAGCAGCCTATCATCAATATTCTTTCCAACAGAAATGCCAACTTCATTAATTGGTCTACTACCACCTGAATAAAATAATTTAAAATTTCTACAACTTATTTCCCCATATCCCTTACTTTGCTTAATCCTATAACATTGATATGATTTATCTCTCTTTTTGTCTAGTTGTCTTGAAATGATTAAATAATAATAATAATAATAATAATAATAATAATAGTAGTAATAGTAGTAGTAGTAGTAGTAGTAGTAGTAGTAGTAGCAGCAGCAGCAGTAGCAGTAGTAGTAGTAGTATAGTAGTAGTAGTAGTAATAATAATAATAATAATAATAATAATAATAATAATAATAATTATTATTATTATTATTATTATTATTGTAATAGCTAAACAGCATTAAGCTGTTGCACATGCGCTTTGCAGATTTTAACTATAAATGACTGAATACAAACACTTCAAACACATGATAAAGTCTTTGGGAAAAGATAGAATGTTTGTATTCAGTCATTTATAGTTAAAATCTGCAAAGCGCATGTGCAACAGCTTAATGCTGTTTAGCTATTACAATTTATAAAACTTCGCGCTATATAAAATAATTGATTTATTATTATTATTTAATGGCCACATGAATTCCAACTTTTATAATTAATTAGTTATTTTCATTGTGAATTAAACTTTATAATATTACCATTTTTAAAATAAAAACTTTTAGAAAAAAAAATCCTATTCATATTAATGTAGCTTACATTCTTAATATTAATGTTCATCTAGTCCTGCATGTTTTGACACAGTTGTGAGAGCGTCTAACTTGGGATCATGAGATTCCAGGATTGTTTCTGGTGCTCAAGCTTCTTATGAACTTCCAAGCAATAAAGGCATTACCCTTTTTTATGTTTATCTACACAATCATAATTTTCAAAAGTTGTCTTCAAATAGATTATTTATTAAGTGGCCTGGATTAAGAAAATACTTTTAAATTATCACAGGGTCTTTATAGTCTTCTATGTTCTTAGCTACTATTGTAGAATTATATATAGAATAATGTAAAATAAAAACAAGAGTAGAACTCAAATACGAATAATATTTTTATATAGCTTCATCTTTCCTTGCCTTATCTCCAATAATCTGGGGAATACAAGCAACGTCTATAAAATATAAAAAAATTAAATAAAACTAAAAAAAATTAGCTGTTTTATAAATTTGTCGCAATTACTCCTACAATGAACGGCTACGTTTTGGATATCTAATGTATTTACTAAATATATTCTTTTACAAGTAAAGCTATTTTCTATAGAAATTAATTAAACACTTCAAGAATGAACTTGTTGATGATTGTGAGTGTAAAGATTCCAAGCATTGTTAGCTGAGAGGTCAGCACAGCTGCCTTGAAATCCTATGACATATGGAAAAAAAAAGATTGTCAATATAGAACAATGAAACAATCTCTCTTTAGTTGCAGAAAATCCTGTTACAGGTACATCGAAGTGCGCTTAAAAAAATAAAAAAACTAGCCATCATAAATAGTCGATATCGGAGGTTGTAAAAAATTTGATATATCCTAAAATAATATGACATGTGAAAAATAAAAGTTTATTATATAAAAAGGCTATCTTAATATCTTGTAATGACGGATTGTTAGAAATTTAATCAATTGTAAAAAACGATTTAAAAAATCATTTTTTAAATAAATTAACTATATTATGTTAAAAAAAAAAAAGGTTAAAAGTTTAACTGATAGTTTGATTTTTTAAAATAAATTAACTATATGATTTTTTTTTAAAAATCTATAAAGTTGAAAGTTTAACTAATAATTGAAATTTTAGCTAGTACCATATACTTATGATCTGAGATCGAATATAGTCAAGTAAGAATTTTAAAAAAAATTAAATTCTAAACAAACTTAGATTTTTTTAATATAAATGGTTTTGTATTTCATGTATTCACACTTTTTAAAAAAAAATTCTTTTAAAGGTGTTATAAAATTAGCTCTTTGAATCTTTGAACTTTAGAAACAATTTTAAGTGTTTTAAAAGACAATTTATTCCCTTTTTTTTTTTTTTCAAATATTGATTCTTATATCAGTTTAATCTAGCGATTAATCAAAATTCGTGACTGTTGCTTTTAAAATTAACAAGTATTATATTTTTTAATTTCAAAAAAAAAAAAAAGTATTATATTTTTCATGCTCGTGTATTTAATTTCATTTTATGTTAAAACACTTTTCCTTTTATAATTTATAAGAAGTTGATATTTTTTTGAAATAAAAAATACAAATAAAATTTTCTAATATTTTTAACATTATTGCCTACTATTTGCTGTTACTACAATACAAATTTATAATATTTTTATACAATAAAAATTTAAAATAAAATATTTCATCTGTGGATTTAAACCAGATTTTGTCATTATAGCTTCTGCCATTTTAATCTATACAAGGTTAGAGAGGAAGGAACTCTCTTGGATTTAGACTTTATATATTACAGCAAAGCTGCAATATGTCTGTATCAATATACACTATCAAAAATAAATGTAAATAAATAAACAATAAATAAAAACATGAAAATTCATAAATTTAATAAATATTTGTCTTAAACAATATATAAACAGCCATTTTTCATTTGGCAGAGATCTCAATAATTCTAACACAATTTTGTTTAATACTTGTTAAATACATTAAAAACAGGCATTTTTTTCTTCATTTCTTCTCTTTCAAAAGCTTGATACAATATGGTATTTCATTGGATAAAGTGTTCTTTAAGCATAATTTAAGAGAATCCATATTTCCTTAATAAGTGATAAAATAAAGATTATCTATTTGTGTGTGTGTGTGGGGGGGGGTCATATTCAGAAATGGATCATAGGTTCCAAAATAATGAATTATTTATTAAAGAAATAATATAAAGAGAAAAACATATTGTTTGAAGTCATAAAAATCACATTAAAAGATTGAATTTATGGATTGAAAATAGGAACCAAAAAATATTTGTAGTAGTGTTAATGTATTGCAATAGAAACCTTAAAGTCTATAAGAAATATCAGACACTTTGTTATCCATTTCATTTAGAAAAAAATAAGAGAATATTGTAAGATTTTGTCAGAGAATGTGAAATGACTGAGCACACATAGGATTTGAAATTAAATGCAAAACTTGATATTTTTATCAAGTTTTGATTAGGCTGTAATTTTTCTTTCAGGTATTTAATGCATTACTGATTAGCCATCCACAATTGATCAGTAAAATGGATCAGCTATCAATTTGTAAATAAAAAATAAAACAAGAATGCAAAAACACTTATATCCTTACTATCTAATAAATAAAATTTAAAACGTGTGAAGCGCTTGAAAGAGAAGCTATAGAGAATGCAAAAAATATTAAATGCTAAGCATTTCGAGACCGTTTGCCTCATATTCATAGTGATAATGCGAAAAAAAAAAAATCTATTATGAGACAGCATGGAGACTCCTTTGTCTTGCAGTGGATTGCCAAAAAAGCTCAAATTAAATCATGTTTAATTATTTTATTTTGATGTAAAATATATTAATTTATTAAGCACAAGCAGATGATATAATAATAATAATGTGAAAGGCTGAAACCTTTGACAGATGCGCCTTAAAAATGCTTATATTACAGCCAATAAGATATAATAATGACTGCACAGTGAACTTTCAATTCAAAACACAAGGCAGAGATTTTATGAGAAAAAAAAAGATGGTTACCACCTTCTTCTTTACTTAAATTTATACATAAATAAACCAGACTCAAGCATAGTTCAAAATGCTTGAATTTGGCTTATTTATATATAAATTTAAGTAGAGGAGAAGGTGGGCACCATCTTTTTCTCATAAAATCTCTGCTTTGTGTTTTGAATTTAGAGTTCCCTGTGCAGTCATTATTATTTACATCTGATTGGCTGTCATAAAACCATTTTTAAGGCACATCTGTCAAGGGTTGCAACCTTTCACATTATTATTATTTTGATGTTATAAATTTTACAAATAAAATTAAATTGGAGGTAGTTAAGTTGTGATCTCAATTGTACATATCAAGATCTTCCAAATGAATTAAAGTATAAAAATAAAAGAGATGTCCACCTTTTCATTGCAAAGTATGTATCCTACAATGCATACCCTTTTTTCAATAGTAGATTTTCATTACGCATTAATTTTTTTTAAATTTCAGAACATAAATTAAATAATGCTAAAATAAGTGCATCATTGGTGAGATTTACTGACCATTTAGGTATACAACTAATAATTCATGACTATGAGAAAGTTAAGAATTTTTACAAATATTACTTAAGAAAAATGTAACATGTGACATTACATTTACAATAGATCAAATATCTAATACTTTAGTTATAATTAATTATTATACAAATCTACCACTTTGTATAGCATGGTATAAGATAAAAAAGGAACTAAATGAGTTATACAGGAAGAGAACCAAAAACATTGTCTCAAAATGATATTAAACAGAGCATTTTAGATATACAGAATATGCTCCAATTATTATCAAATTATGAACTAATTAATAATATACAAGAGGAATATGATAAATTATGTCAACAAATTTATCAGGAAAATCTAAACAAAAAAATAAGAAAGCTAATCCCTAACTTACAATTCATATCAAAAACAATGATTAACAATGCCAAAATTTATATGCCTCATATAAAAGATATTTCTGTAATACTAAACATTCAAAATAAACTTGTATCTGGTTTACATGACAATGCATATATTTTTACGATGTTAAAAATCAAGTTTGGTAAGCCAGAAAGTGAAACAAAAACATATGAAAGCACAATTACAGGTGAGCATAGAGAATATATAACTAAAGAAGAAATACAAAAAAATATTAATAAATTAAATATAAAAATAACTTGCAAATAATACAATCCCTTCATCTATTTATACATTTTTAGATTACAGCTTGATACTAACAATAAGGTTTTTATAATCAGATGTGTTATGAGAAAATTGATTGGCCACACATTAATAAATAAATGTTTAATATAGTAAAAAAGCTAAACAGACACCTACCATGGGAGACCTAAGACATATATCAATTGAAGACATTGACTCTAAAATAGTAGGTAGAATATTAGTGAAAAAATTAAATCAGTTGATAAATAAAAAACTTTCAACTGCACATCATGTTATAAAAGAAAGAAGAGGAGTAAATACTGTTTTGAAAATTCAAAAAATAATTAAGTATGTCAGAGAATTAAAATTGACACAATATTTTGCAAAGAAAATTGATTTTAAATAAGCTTTCAATTTTGTAAATTGACAGACTTATTTAAAGCCCTAAAGCAATTGTTACCAAAACATAGATATTTAGTTCAGGCAATAGAGAATTATATTAAAAACAGTAGAACTATATGAGTACTCAGAATTTTTAAAAAGGAATATTACAATAATTACCAATAAAAATCACATGACCACCACTTCTTATGCTTGCTTATAACTGTTTTAAAACAGGTAAAACTCACTATACGTATTGCCATACACAGCAAGCTAGAGTAATCAATAGATGCCAGAAAGTGCAGTGCTCTTAGATCCAAGGCTCCTCACTGATGAAGGCCACAAGCCAAAAACTAGTCTGGGTATATTGGATGAGTAAGCACTAGATGGGGATTTTATGCACAAGCCTTCTGGCATCCATTGATTACTCTAGCTTGCTGTGTGTGGCAATACGTATAGTGAGTTTTGCCTGTTTTACAATAATTATCATTAGCTAGTCTTCTCTTTGCAATATACATAGATAAAATGGTAAAAAATGTTGAAAACCAGGTGTCACTTCTTTATCATCTCATTTAGGTATGAAAATAGTAGCAATAGCTTTTATTGATGATGTAATAATATTTTTTTCAGAATCTATATAACATTCAAATTGTTATAAATATCCTGAATAGTTATCAAAGAGAGTCAGGATCCTCTATACAATCATTAAAATCTGTAGCTTAGCAACTAGTTACATGCAGAAACAGCGGTGACCCATGAAATTTTTAAGCATGGATGCTGCTTTATTACAGTATTGAAAAGTAAGCAAGGGAAACAAAACAGAGAATTTCTAATTTCACAACTACACAACCATTTTATGTTTCCATACCTATCATTCTTAAAAGCTCTAATGTCATTTTTTGCTTTTACTAATTGTTATTTGACAAATAATATCTGGAGTAGATTGGCCCTTATTTTTTATTTCAATTCTTTCATGTAATGACTGTTTTTTATATATATATATTGAACAATTACACCCATCATAATATATATTTAAAATATTTCTTTTATTATTTTGTTATATTTTTCTTTAATAAATATTTATATGTTAATTTATAAATGTTAATTACAAGAAAAACCTGAATATTTTATTGCTCATCCTAAATAAAAACAATAAAAATGTATTCACTTTGAAGAGAAACCAGAATAGATAATCATACCATGCTCAAATAAGTATTGACATTATGGCAGGAGAAGCTCCAATGGCACTAGTTATGCACCCTTTATGAAAGCAAAGAAATTTTGGTGGAACTTGCTGAAGTTCTCCAAACATGACATTTCTGGCATTGTTATATTAATGTCTTTGAATAGGATCTCAAGCTTTGCTTAAAATAATTATTTCTTTTCAAAAATGGTTTAATTAATTGTATTTACATAATAATTGTGCAAAATTTAACTGATTGTTACATTATTAATATTTTCAAGCATAAATTTAATAATTAATTTTTTTCAGGAGGTGCTGCAATGTTTATGGAACAGCCACCTCTGGATAGAAAAATACCATCTAAATATCAGACAACTTCAGCATTGTTTTTATAAATCCTACTTTATATGTCAAAAACAATAAACATTAAATATTTTTCATTAGATAAACTTTATGAAATTACTAAAACAAGAATTTTTGATGTCATTGCTATGGTAGTTCTAGATTATTATGCACCATGGATGAGTGTTTTCAGTATTAATGTGTAATAAGAAATGTGGACTTAATTAGTGAAGTATTGAATAGCTTCACGCTCACAGATCTAACTACTTCAGCTTCACCTATTTAAATAGAAAGTAGGTTGAAGTAAAGAAGGGTTCCCCTCTTTTCTTCCATAGTGTAAGCTTGTGGTTAAAACACCTGTAGAGGTCCCTACTATCACATTTTTACACGCATATTATCGAGGTTATAGCCTCAGTAAATATTACTTATGTAATCAATGTGCGTTTAATAAATTTATAATTACAAATATAATAGTAAATAAATTGAATCAGATAGCAGAGAACTACATTTGAGAAAAATCTTCACACCTAGTATCAATTTCAATATTAAGATTACCAATTTGTCAAGGAGTTTTAAATCTTAATGATCCAAAATTATATTTATCATATATAACAGCATAAACATATATTAATATAGCCCACTATCACCGGATACTAATTTAATTAATAAAATTGAAAAAGACATTTTATGGTGACTTATTTGTAGCATATAAAGACTTGCAGAATGACTTCAGTTGAAATATTTTGGTTAACATTGAATACAGTGATTTAATAAAACTAATAAACAATATTCAGTACATTTGGACAGAAGTGTCAGTAATTAAGGTTATCAAGAATCTTCACAAAATATATACTCCACAACATATATCAAATTCTGCTTCAAATTTTTTAATGGTTTCCTATCAACGAAGGTTTATTTAAATGGTTGGCTAAAAATAAATTTGAGGAACCTTCATTTATTTTTGTAAGATGAAAAGGAAACCTTCTTTCAGTTGTTTGAAGAATGTGTAACATTAAAACTCTTAAGTTAAAAAATATTTAATGCAACATACATAAATTTAAAAAGAGAAATAAGAAACAATATTAAAAGATTTAATCTACATAATATAATGGTTTTGCTATATGCTTTAAAATCTATATGGTCAATAAAGTGTGAAATGATTTTTGATAATAAAAAATATAACTAGTTAAAAAAACTTGACAATGATTGGAATAAATACTTTAAAAAGTATATCAGATATTTCCCCCCCCCCCCAAAAATAACTAAAAAAAATTTGGTCAAGTACTGGTCTGTCTCCATGTGAATTATGAAAATAATATAAAAATCAAAAAAGTATTTTTTAATTAAAAAAGAAATTTATAAAATAATATATAAATAGGTGTGTAGATCTGGAATGTAAAATTTATATATAAATAATTATTATATAGGGTATATGAGCACAGACTTTCACACGACCCACCACTCTCCACACTATCTCATAACACTGATACACTTGAACACATATATGTTGAAAAGATAAATAATCACCAATATACGTATTTCATGCTAAACCAGCAATCATCAGTTGGTCCAGATTACCATCACTACACATATATGCTATAAGTGCTCAGATATATATTAAGATAGCCAATCCTCATACTTTAATGGACAGGCTTCAATCTACTCCACACTCCAACTCTTTAACTATCCATCCAACTAAAAATCTGATGATGGAATGCTCAAAGACCACCCTGAGGCTGAGATTCTTGTTACATTCATGATGACTTAAGGTCAATCTGACCTCTCATGTACAGGACAATCCATTTAATACATATACAAGGGATGGGCAAACATCTCTACTATGTAATAACTGAAACACACAGGCTTATTATATACCTGTATTTATATATGTAATATATAGGATATATGAGCACAGACTTTCACATGACCGACCACTCTCCACACTATCTCATAACACTGATACATTTGAACACATATATGTTGAAAAGATAACTAATCACCAATGTATGTATTTCATGCTAAACCAGCAATCATCAGTTGGTCCAGATTACCATCTCTACACATATATGCTATAAGTGCTCAGATATCCTTATACTTTAATTAATTCATCATCAGATTTTCAGTTGGATGGGTGGTTGAAGAGTTGGAGTGTGGAGTAGATTGAAGCCTGTCCATTAAAGTATAAGGATTGGCTATCTTAATATATATCTGAGCACTTATAGCATATATATGTAGAGATGGTAATCTGGACCAACTGATGATTGCTGGTTTAGCATGAAATATGTATATTGGTGATTATTTATCTTTTCAACATATGTGTTCAGGTGTATCAGTAGTTATGAGATGGTGTGGAGAGTGGTGAGTCATGTGAAAGTCTGTGCTCATATACCCTATATATTATATATAGGGACACAGGTATATAATAAGCCAGTGTGTTTCAGTTATAAATAATTATTGTAAAAACGTATATATATTTTTTTGTTGTTGTTAATAAAGATTTTACTTAAAATAAAAATAGTTGACAAAAACTTTTACTAAAATCAATTCTGCAGGTAAAATGAATCTAAAAAATTTTTGCATGAAATTATGGCACCATTAACATTTAAAAAAACTTGATCATTTTTAGGAAGGACAGTGTAATCCATTAACATAACTAATATTATATTTTATGATAGATTTGTCCCTCAATGTAAACGCTAATGCTAAGTCCATTGTCAACAATTTGGATTTTTGAATCAATAAACTTATTATGACTATTAATACTAAACATATAATTTTGGAGCAAACATAAAAAAATATTGTTTTTTATGGAAAACATAGAATTGATGATAAAACAAAGGAATTTCACTACATTTCAAAAAAAGACTGAAGTGTTTAATGAAATTAATAACTTTATCAAAATACATTCTCATCCTATGATATTAATTTAATTCATAGATACTGATGAAAGTTGGAAGCAGAATATCTAATAATTTGGTACCCATATTATAATTGTAATGAAAGGGATGAACTTGGTTATTCAGTATAAATAAAATAGGTTATCAATTTTGTAATAATTAATTTATTAGGGCAATTATATAGTTGTTTTTTTAATAGTGACATACTCAGCAAAGTATTTTAAAAATATAATATTGTGATGAAATTTATACGCTGAAAGCCAATGCAAGATTTTCATTCTTCTTTGTTGCATTAGGGCAGTTATAATTATTAAAAAGATCCTTTAATAACTGCAGAGTTTAAAACTTGGAATATGATTATGATGTCATCTGAAGTTATAATGATTGTTGACTAAACAGTTTACTCTGGTTTTTTAAATAAATAAATCTATATAACTCATTAAAATTTATAATTTAACTCAATTATGATGCTGGAATAAATTATGGTAAGTAAATGGTCTGATGATATTAAGGTTTACTGTTTCATTATATTATTTTATTATGGATGTTCTATCTTTTTTTAATTAACTTAATACTTATTGAGACAATCCTCAGTACTTGATATGACATCGTTGAGCTTTCGTTTTAATTACATATGATCACTATGGTTAGTAAATAACATTGAATATTACATAGTCTCTAATTCTGAATGTCAATATATGAAAGAAAATAATGAATGTAAAAGTGTATAAAGAAACATCTTACACTCTCAAACTAAGATGCTTTAGATTGGCCTATATAATTAGAATCCTAAGTTTAAGAATAAAATGGCCACTGTTATCATTTTAAAAGTCTATCTTGAGTTTGGGTATGAGAGTATCCAGTATTTTATGTTGAAACATGAAATCATTGAGCTATTACAAAATAAGTACAGACAGATATTAAAGGTGGAAATCCTTTCTTTTTAATTACATATAATCTCTGCACTTAGTAAATAACATTAAATATTACATAGTTTCTAATAATTTGCATTATTGCCACATAAATAGAAAGATTTTGTGAATGTGAATATATGAAAGAAAATAATGTAAAAGTGAATAGAGAAACAATTTCACACTCTCAAATTAAAATGCTTTAGATTGGCCTATATAATTAGAATATAGGTTTAAGAATAAAACTGACACTCTCATCCTTTTAAAAGTCTCTATCTTGAGTTTGGGCTTGAGAGTATCCTTAGTATTCAACATGAAATCATTAAGCTATTATAAAATCAGTACAATGCCTATATTAAAGGCGGAAACCCTCTAATAGTTTGTAATATTAACAAATTAAATCAAAAGATTTCACAAATGTTAATATATGAAAGAAAATAATGGATGTAAAAGTTAATGGAGAAATAGCTTCACACTCTCAAACTAAAATGCTTTAGATTGGCCTATATAATTAGAATGTAGGTTTAATGATAAAACAGCCACTCTTATCCTTTCAAAAGTCTCTACCTTGTATATGGGTTTGAGAATATCTTCAGTACTCAACATGACATCATCAGTACAGTGTATATATTAAAGGTGGAAATTCTTTCTCTTTAATTACATATGATCTCTGTGCTTAGTAAATAACAATGAATATTATATACTTTCTAAGAATTTGTAATATTAATGTGTAGTAAATCGAAAGACTTCACGAATGTTAATATATGAAAGATAATAATGGATGTAAAAGTGAATAAAGAGATATCATGCTCTCAAACTAAAACACTTCAAACTAGCCTTTATAATTACAATGTAGGTTTAAAGATAATGCAACCATTCTTATCTTTTCAAAAGTCTCTATCTTGTGTTTGAGTTTGAGAGTATCTTCAGTACTCAACATGACATAATCACCATTTTCTATGCATCTTTATAACTGTTATTTAAACAGTCAAAACTCTCTATATGTATTGCCACCCAAGCCAGAGCAATAATTGGATGTCAGAGGGCTTGTGCATAAAATCCCCATCTAGTGCCTACCCATCCAATTTCCCCAGACTAGTTTTGGCTTGTGGCCTTTGTCAGTGAGGAATCTTGGATCTGATAGCACTGCACCTAGATCTTAAAATCTAATGAAATCCTCAAGCAGTCATTTTTTATCTCTACTTAACTACAAAACTATGAATCTTAAATTGAAAACACTAATATTTTCAATCCAAGCTCATTAGCTTATATAGTCATATAGGTCTGAACTCAGTTCAGTATCTATACATTTTGGTGACTTTGGTTCTTTAATAACCATAGCCACCACTATCTATTAGACATGATTGGTTTTGAGTCAATAAACATCATAGGATCACCATTTCCTATGCTTGCTTGTAACTGTTATTAAAACAGGCAAAACTCTCTATATGTATTGCCACTCAGTGGAAGCCAGAGCAATCAATGGATGCCAGAAGGCTTGTGCATAAAATCCCCAACTAGTGCCTACTCATCCAATATCCCAGACTAGTTTCTATATGACTATATAAGCTAATGAGCTTGGATTGAAAATATTACAGTGTTTTCAATTTAAGACTCATAGTTTTGTAGTTAATTAGAGATAAAAGGTGGCTGCTGGAGGGTTGCATTAGATTCTAAGATCTAGGTGCAGTGTTCTCAGATCTAGAGCTCCTCACTGACGAAGGCCACAAGCCAAAAACTAGTCTGGGGATATTGGATGAGTAGGCACTAGATGGGGATTTTATGCACAAGCCTTCTGGCATCCATTGACTGCTCTGGCTTGCACTGAGTGGCAATATGTATAGAGAGTTTTGCCTGTTTTAACAACTCAACATGACATAGTTGATCTATTTATAAGATCAGTATAACGTTTATATTAAAGCTGGGAATCCTATCTCGTTAATTATATATGATGGATATAATACATCGAAATAGCACAGCGTCATGATTAATAATAAGTTTTAATATATATTATAAAATTGCGGTGATTATGAATAAAACTGTGTTTGCACTGATAAATGTTCTTTTTTTAAATTTAAAGTCTGTCGGAAATGTAAGGAATTTTACAATCCTTATTTTTTACAATTCTTTTTGTGTATAATATAAATAATTTTAGAATTCCAATTTTATTTTATTTTTAAAGTGACAATAAAAATTACGTTGCTCTATTTCTATCTTAATTTTCATTGTTTAGAAAAGTAGTGTTTAAATTAATTAACATTACTTATTTTCATCAGCTTTGATTATCTAACATTAAAAAAATGTGTATTATTTTTGTAAATTAAATAAAAATGAAAAGAGCAATCTAAATTTTAATTAAAAGTTGCATTCTGGAACAGATATAAAACTCATGTACGAAAAAGTTATTTTTCATTCATTATTACTATTATACAAGTTGATGCATATATTTTTTAATAATAATAAGTCTGATTAATTCCTAAGAAAAATATGTATGTCTTTTAGCCGCAATGTTTATTAATATTCTGTAATAGACATTTTTCAAGCATGTGTACCTACATTCTCTAATTGAACTATTCTAAGTTGCACCAACTATGAAATAGTATACCGGAATATCAATTACGACGTCTTTTTTAATTTGCTTGGTTTTTGACCTTACATATATAATATAGAAACTTCTGAAATTAATTTTTGTCAAATTTATTGATAAACTACCCAGACTGGTTATGATATCTGAAAAGTATTTTAAAATATAATTAGTTGAATTAATCGTTTGGAATTAACTATTTCAAATTAAATTTTTCCCTTTAATTTAACTGTGCAATCTAGTGAGAAGCTTGCTTTATTCATTTAATAAATTTTTCTAAATACTAGGGGTAAAATAAATTAAAATACTGATATCTTTATATCTAGACAAAAAAAAAAATCAAGAAAATTAAGATTTTACTATCAAGTTTAATAGAATTATTACAGTTTTTGCTAATTTTGTTTAAAGTATATATTTTTTAAATAGGGTTTAAATCATTTTAAATACTTAGATTTTTATTCAATTATATTTAGAATTAAATTTTTATCAATATATATAGAATAAAATATTTATCCACACAAAATAAATTAATTTAATTTGATTATATTATAAATATATGTGTATGCAGGACTAGATTTATACAGATAACATTCTCACATCTAATAAAATTGATGCTAAATTTGGAGAAAGTTAAACTAACATTCATGAATAAATAAAGTAAATATTTTAAAGCTATCAATTAAATATATAGTTATGAGTAAAAGAAGTTATATCAATTCTTAAAAAGTTGTATGGATTTTATTGTATTCATTGAAATATGTATAACAAAATAAATGTGTGTAAAGATGCAATATGTAAAATTTTAATATGTGTTAGTATTAAATATGCACGCACTATATAATTCGAATATTTATAGAATTGTTCAAGATAATTATTCAATATATCATATTCGAATTATATAGTGTGTGCATATTTAATACTAACACATATTAAAATTTTACATATTGTATTGTTGTTATTATTTATAGAATTGTTCAAGATAATTATTCAATATATCATATTCGAATTATATAGTGTGTGCATATTTAATACTAACACATATTAAAATTTTACATATTATATTCATTGAATTATATTAGTATTGTACAATATATTTATTGTGAATATTTTCAAGCGATAAATAACATCGATTTTCAACAAGTATACTAATCATGAGGGTCATATTATGTAACAATTGTACTTTATTTTTAAATTTAATATATTTGTAATCATCTAGCAATTTAAATTAATCCATGTTCTTTATCTTCTAGTTAAGAAACAAAGTATTGAAAAAAAATCTTAAACTAGTTTTTTGTCAACACAAGTGCATATACCACTTAAATACATATTAGCTGATTACTAAAAAAAAAAATCTTAATAAGATTATGGAGTTCATTTATATTATTTTTTTAAAAAAATAAAAAACCTTCAAGTGATCAACAGTAGCAAGCAAAGAATTTTTGATAAGAAAGAACTAAAACCCTACTATTTGTAAAAATATGGTGTATTTTATATTTTATGAGTTATAATCTTTTGGCATATTAATAAAACGTAGGTTAATTAGGTTTTTTATTTTATTTTTTAAAGTAGAAAATATATAAGGGATTCGAACTCAGACTTTCACACGATCCTCAACTCTCCATGCCATCTCATATTATTGACCCACCTGATCATACACATGTTGAAAAGATAAATAATCACCAATATGTGTATTTCATGCTAAATTAGCAATCATCAGTTGGTCCAGATTACCATCTCCACACATATATACAATTAGTGCTCAGCTTTATATTAAGATAACCAATCTTCATACTTTAATGGACAGGCTTCAAACTATTCCAACCCATAACTCTTCAGCCATCCATTTCACTGAAAATCTGATGATGGAATGTTCAAATCCCATGTAAATTCCCTTTTGATTTCTTTCTTAGGCTTATAACAAATGTAAATTGCATTTTGATTTTTGAAAGATTTATGTAAATTGTGATAACATATGTTAATGCAAGTATTTACTCACATTATTTGATTTTTTATTAAATGTTAAATATTAATCCAAATTAGGATTTTGATTTTAAATATTAGATGACAATTGCAAATTTTGCATTTTGATTTTTGAATTAATGATGAAATATGCGATTTTGTAATCTTTTTTTGAAATCATATGTTGATAATCAATATCATTTATTGCTTGAATATGTCAGTGGGGATTTTGGGTGAATTACAAAATTCAAAATGGCATCAAGCGCATACTATATCGGCACCAAATATTTATTATATCCATTTTTGAAAATCTATAACTACTATTAATTAAATATTATTTTAATCATATAACTTTGTTAATATCTCTTTTCTTTCAATATAATCTTAGTTCTGTATTTTATTGAATACTTGGAAGTTTGATGCTTACTCTGAACAGAATTCTGAGATATGATTGATATCCTTGCATATGTGATCAGTCATTTTATTATATACTAGTCAAGTACATTATGCTGTGTTGTCTTCTGTATAAAAAAAAGGATTAGTAAAGATTTTTCATCAGTATTTTTACTTCATAAGTCTCAAATTATTAATGTGAAGAGTATTAAATATGTTTGACTAGAAATCATATACTTAATTTTTATATACTTTTATAAAGCTTTAGCACCATTACATAAAATGGCATACTAACAGAAGGCTAGATTTGAATCTTGAAAATAAACTGGTACAAAAGCAAATGTGTGGGCATATCTAAGATCAAATATATTGTTACATAAAATGTCACCTTAAAGTAACTGTTATTGATAAGATAAAATAATGCAGTGAGATGTAATATCTTATCAGTGGAAAATGGCATTCAATCTATGATGTTTGCTATAAAAATAGCAACACAATAGCCAAAAATAATTACAAATCACCTTGACAACAAATGATCTGGATTAGGATATTCAAATGAAAAAAAAATGAAAAAAAGGATAACAAGGGTAAAAATAATAAATAGAAAATAGTAATAACTTTGATAGATGAATAAATATAAAAAAAATCATAAGATATTATTATAAGTAATAAAATGAATTTGGTGTAAATTTTAGATTGGTGAGAAAAGCAGTTATTATTGTAATTTTTCATCAACATATTTTTTTCCCACTCCTCTATAGCACCCATTGTAAATTTTGGTAATTAATAAATAGTGCTCATTAAATCCCTATACAGTGCTATTCTATCCATTATCTAGTTTAAATTCATGTTCGCCAGTTAGGAGCTTTTGGTTTTGGTAACAGTGCAATTGGATTTTTAGAATCTAATGTATCTTCTTTCTAGCAAAAAAAACTATGGACACCATAATATATAAATACTGAATTGTTTTCAGACTTATATGACTACAGGCAAGTTAGCTTCAATTAAAAACATTTATATGTTTTTGTAATTTGGGCTGACAGCTTGATAGTAAGCAGAGAGGTAAATGGTGTCTGTTAAAAGAAAGGTGCATTAGATCCTAAAGGCCCAAGTGCACTATTCTAAGATTTAAAGCTCCTCATTGATGAAAGCCATGAGCTTGAAATTATCTAAGAATGTTGGATAGGACAGTATGGCATAGAGATTTATTAAGCACTAATATCTGATATCTATTAGTTACTGAAGCTTCCAGTATGTGGCACAGAAGTATGAAGAAAAAATGTGCTGCTAAAACAGCAATGAGCAAACTGTAGTCATGTGATAGAATTGTTGTAATTTTCTTTTATTTATAGATATTAATAAGTTATAGTTTAAGATATTTGGGATTTAAATTCAGTACAAGTTATTAGAAATTAAACATGAAATAAAAATAATAATAATTACATATATGTGGTAAATAGTGTAAGAAGAAAGAGAAAAAAGAGAAAGCAGCAACATAAAAAAAAAAACCAAAAGAAGTAAAAAATGGAAAAAATGTTCATAAAAAATTATGAATAACAGAACAATAATCAGAAATGAGAAAAAAAACTATGAAAAATTAAATAATGTGATGATTTAGCATTGACTTTCAGATGAAGAAAATGAATCAATTTCTAATAAACCAAGTAATATTAATAATATTAAAGATGATTTTCAAAGAGCATTTTATAATAATTTCTATATTTTTTCAGCAGTTTTATATATTTATAATACTCAAAAAGAAAAATTGATGCAAAATATAATGATAATTATAAATAAAAGGATAATATACATTTAATACAAATATTATGTCGAAATATTACAAATAAGTATAACATGGATATACAGGTCGTGAATAAAAATAATATAGATATGCAAAAGCCATGGACAAAGATAAATTATATAAAGAAGGTACAGCGAAGATTGCTAATATATCAAAAATGAAGATCACTAAAACATATTACCAAGTTAATTTGTGCACACATATATTGATTACATTCATATTAACACTTTATAACAATTAATTAATAGCTCATTGATCAAAATTAATAATTAGTTCTTTTGATTGTTTAATCTGTAGCCCATTTAACATTAAAAATGCCCTTGAAATATGTATGCATAGAAGATGAAAATATATGTATATCTCCACACACAATATTGGGCTGATTATTTTATTAAAAAATAAACTATAATAGTGAAAATATTATTTTTATCATTTTTGGTTTTTAATAGATTTTTACTCACCCATTCCTCTTTGAAATATAGCAAAAAATAAATTTTATAATTCTTGCATTTCTAATCACTATTGTCTTGAGTTCATGTCTTAAAAATTGTTTTAAGGAATGTAAAAGTTTGAAGTGATATTTTATTTCAAAGCTTTAATATTTTTAAAACTTACCATCTCTATCACTGTGCTGATAGCATTGTACAAAGATCAATATAAGTGTTGAGTAAAATAGGACCCATAAAAATTAACTTTTTGTAGGCAAAAGACATTAAATTTGTTCTAAAAAAATGTCTGGAAAAATTATCAGATAGGTTAAAATAAGGATTCTTCCAAAATCCATTGAGAAAAATGATTAAATGTATAACAAAATGTAATATTTCATGTAAGTGCTTAAACAACTAACATATGACAAATAATGGAATCTTAAGATATGCAGGAGGGATGTTGGTTTACTAAAGATTGGGCACTGTTTTTAATATAAACATTCTTTTCTGTCTCTCTCTTTTCTTTCTTCATCACCTAAGTTATAATTCTAGGGCTCAGATGTCATGAGCCTCTTACATTAGTGAACATCTTAAAATAAATGCGGCAATAAAACTGTGTGTTCATTCAACAATATGTCTATCCTTTAAGTACACACACAACATTTCTGATTCCAATCTCTTTTTTAGCTGAGGTCTTCAAGAACTAAGAAAGCAACAATGAGAACAATATTAGAAGTCCTTAGTTGTAATCTTTTCTCACAGCCAGTTTGAAACTGGATATGATTTGATAAAGATTATATGTTTAGGGATTCCTATGTAGGCATACCTCTGCCTGCTATTGAAACAACATGATCTAAAAAGGTGGTCTAAAAATGGCAAAACGCATCTATTAAAAACCTTTTCTTTTAAACATATCAGCATATTTCCTTTTAATATTATGTTATTTCTACCAGAAACATTCCATCCAAGTTTAATTCTATGGTTAATTTCATCCATTAAATTTCCATCTATATTAGTAATCTGACCAATTTATTTTTAGTTGTTAACTTCTTCTAATTGATCATTATTAATCTTTATTTATTTATTTTTTTGAGAAAATCCATTGAACATTACTTTAGTCTTTTTAGCATTTATTTTTAATCCTACTTTATTTTTATCTGATACATTTTGCAATATTTCCTGAAATTCTAAAGCATTATTTCCCAAAACAACTATATTGCCTGCAAAATCTTGATGACTTAAATAAATTCCATTTATCTTTTATTTCCTTAACTTCCCATTTTAATCCACAAAATACTTCTTGAAAAATTACTGTAAAAAAATTTGGGAGATATGAAATCATTATGCCATATACCCTTCTCAGTGTTAATTTTTCTAATATCAACTATGTAATCTACTCATTGGTGTTGCATTTTGATAAATATTCTTCAGAATATAGTAATATCCTGTATGTATGCCTTGATGGTCCAATGCTTTCATCACTGAAGAAATGCTTATAGAATCAAATATATTTTCATAATATTGACAACTCATATTCATTTATCTTTTTTGAAACTTCTCTCAATACTTGAATATGATCCACCATGCTAAAACACCTTTAAATCTAGTTTGTTCTTTTAGTTGACTAAAATCTAAAATTTGCAGTAGGCAAGTTGTAATCATCTTGATAAAAAATATATATAAAACCTGATAAAAGGCCGACAGATCTGTGATTTATATTTTCTTTGTCACATTTTTTAGATGTTAATTTTATTAGTACTGCATCCTTCCAAATTATCCGGTACATCTTTATCATTTAGATATTTGGTATATAACTTTGCCAATAGGTTTCTATTTCTTCACCTATTTCTTTTAGGATGATTCCATCATTACTAGAGATTTTTCTTTCTTCATAGATTTAATTGCATTTATTACTTCTTGATTTAAATTCTGGGCATTTCAGAAAATGTAGTAGTTGTAGTGAATATGTTTTCTTGTTCTTTATTGATGATATATAATTGTTTATGAAACTCTTCTGCATACTTCATGATGCCATCTCTTTTTTAATACTAGTTCTGTCTTTACTTCTTATTGCAGAAATGGTTTCCTACCAATACCAAGATGTTGTTTTTACACTTTTTAAACTTTTATTCTATTCTATCTGTGGATATATTTGTGGTTCACAGATTCGTTTATATAGATGGTACAAAGCTCATTTTTCTAGAGTAGTTTTTTCTCTTTTTTGGAGTTAGAATAGCCATACTTGTTTACAAGTAGATGTTTATTATTATTTTATTATAATTGGATAATGAACTCCATTATAATTTTGAAGAAAATAATATCAATAAAATATTTGTAATCTTCATTTAAAAAGAACATTGTGCTGCTAATTCATACTCAAAGTGAAATATCAAAATTAACTGCCTATAGGTGTGCAATAAACAAGATGAATTATATAACTAAAAGAACTTACTTTGAATTTAGAGGAATTATAGAAGAATTAATAAAAAATCAAATCAAACTTTCAGATAGATATATAAATAATGTTTCAACATTAATGCAGAAATGAAGGTAATAAAATGAATTTATTAAAGTATATATTTCAATACTAGTTTCCTGCATTAGAGTTATTAGAGTCCAATTGATATTTTAAAAAGATTAATCAATTCAGCAAGGGGGGGGGGTGCATTACATCTCAGCATTATGAAAAAATACGATTTTCTTTTTTTTTTTTTCATTTTATATAGAATAATGCTATAATTTGATTTCTAATTACGACTATAAATGCATAATAATAATAATAATAATGATAATAATAATGATGATGATGATGATGATGATAATAATAATGATGATGATGATAATAATAATAATGATGATGATAATAATAATGATGATGATAATAATAATGATGATGATGATAATAATAATGATGATGATGATGATGATGAAAGTATAAGGTAAAATATTGTCACTGATATTTTTTTTTATAAAAAGAGAAAACTGTGAAAGCATGAATTAGATAGTAAGAGTATATATGAATGTGTGAGACCAGAATAGTAATTAAAATTATATTTTTGTAAATTATGAGATCATATATGTGTGTTTAAATAACAATTCTTTATTTATTTTCTCTATTAGTACCAGTGAAGGGAAAAAGTAATTTCTCTCAAACTATTATTATTCATGTTATTATGGGGTTTGTTGTTTACCATATGAATAGTGCTGCTATATAAATTCTATCCTTACAAGCTATTGTTATGAGGTTATATCTTCATTTTTATTTTGTGTGTGTGTGTTTTTTTTTATTAATTGCCTATTAAAAGAATTTGTGTTTGAGAATATATTTAAGTTTGGTGTTTTATTATGATGTATTCTTGTGCCATAAAAGTTCTATCCAAATTTTCATGATTCCAATAGAAAAATAGTACTTGGTTTCAGATTCAAACAGCATCTTGATTTTCTCTTTAGCCAATAAACACCACATGATCACCATTTCTTATGCTTGCTTATAACTGTTATTAAAAGAGGCAAAACTCTCTATATGTATTGCCACTCAGTGCAAGCCAGAGTAATCAATGGATGCCAGAAGGCTTGTGCATAGAATCCCCATCTAGTGCCTAATCATCCAATATCCCCAGACTAGTTTCTGACTTGTGGCCTTCATCAGTGAGGGTCTTGGATCTGAGAGCACTGCACCTAGATCTTAGGATCTAATGCAGCCCTCCAGCAGCTACCTTTTGTCTCTACTTAACTACAAAACTATGAGTCTTAAATTGAAAACACTATAATATTTTTAATCCAAGTTCTTTAGCTTATATATTCATATATGTCTGAACTCAGTTCAGTATCTATATGTTTTGGTGACTTTGCATCCATTGATTATTCTGGCTTGCACTGAGTGACAATATATATAGAGAGTTTTGCCTGTTTTAATTTTCTCTTTAGCTTATATGTTTCTTGATTTAATTAATAAAGATTAGATTTTCACATGGAAGTTTGGGATCTTCTTCATTTATGTGTATCTACTTGCTGGTGCCTGATTAAAAATAACATAATGACAAGTATTTGTGTGTAATAGTATGAAACATTTTGAAAGTAAAAATTACTGATCACATACTACTAACACTTATGTTTCAAAATTCTTACTACTAAATGTATTTGATTTAACTTATTAAAGGAAGAATAGTGCTAATAATATTAATAGTGGATAATTTTAAATTTTATTGAAAGAGAATGTGTGAAAATCCTACACTAGTCTTCATTATATGCTCATTATTAGCCAATCCAGAAGGTATGCTCTCTGTATTTCCAACTTGAGGTAAATTTATCACAACCATATCCATTTACAGTTACATTTTCATTATTCATTTGTCCAAATAATTTATTATTATAAATATTTTTGGTTATTTATGTAATTATGAATTTAAGTTGCTTCTATCTTTGCACCTAATCTTGGGTATCACTTTCTTCATCTTACATCATTAAACAAGGCAAAACTCTCTCCATACAGTAGTGCCACCCTGTGCCAATCAGAGTAATCAATGGCATGCCATTGATTACTCTGATTGTCACAGGGTGGCACTACTGTATGAAGAGAGTTTTGCCTTGTTTAATAACAATTATGTGCTAGTATGAGATAGTGATCATGTGATGATCTTACATCATGTTAGTGGTGTATGAGGAAATCCATACCTTCATGCTTAGATGCATCTCTTCTTTGTCTTTGTCTTGAGATTTAGTCAGTAATGAGAAATAAAAATCATCTCATGTGCACCAAAAATGCTGTATGATCCATGACCCATTCTGTTACAATATAAATAACATATCCGAAGATGAAATGGATTAGATTTAGATATAATACAGTGTGATTTCATATTTCATTTATTTATTTATTTTAGAGTAGCTTAAATTATTTATATTTTATTTTCAAAATAAAATTATCAGAACTCTACGATTAACTAATTATTGACTGAATATGTTGTCATTTAGCTATGTATGTCTTTGAAATAAATTTGTTTACACCATTTTACTAATTATTAGAATATTTTTAATCTAGATGTTCACAAAATTTTAATTTAGGTGTATGTTTTTAGAATTAAATATGGATAATAGTTATAATTTAAAAAAACAGAAGATGTTTGTTCTTTGTTTTTTTGTTTTTTATTTTAAAAACATATTTAAAATCTATAAAAAAGTTTTGTTCAATTTTAAAAAATCAGTTTAAATTTAACTTAAAGAAACAGAAAGAAGGGGTAGCAGTTGTTAAAGCTTATTAAAAGTGAATTTGTTTAGGAAGGCCCTGTGTGTATTTCCAGTCATTATTAGTATTTCTTGTAGTTTTGAAATAATATTAGGCTATATCTTCAGGATTTCTATCTGCCATATAATAAAGCCTCACCATCTCCATTGGGAATGAAGCTGTATATAAGTTTCATCTAAGCTAAAAACTTGCAAAGCTGCAAAAGTTACTACAAAATAATTATTGTCTAGTCAAACAAAAAGTTGCATGGAAGTTAATACTGAAAATTCATACTTAATCTTAACTAAAAACTACAAGTTCCTACAAAGAATTACATGCAAATTTTAAACTAACAAGCCATATAGAATTCCACATAAAAACATTATTTATATTTTAAAATAGAAACCACATAAAATTCTTGCAGAAAAAATAATTCAGAGAAAGAATTTCTATTAATTATGCCTACTGGATTTGAACAAAATTAAATAACTTGTCAACTGAGAGTATGAATTTTATAAAATAATATCCATTCATACAGGAATTACTAAATAAGATACAACTCTTTATTTTCTATTTTATATGTAATATTTTTTTATTTTACATTTATGATTGCTAAAGTGAAAGGCTGAAACCTTCTTGCATGTGCTTTAAAAATGTTTATGTGACAGCCAATCAGATGTAATGATGACTATATAGGGAGCTCTCAAATTGCAACACAAGACAGATTTTTATAAGAAAAAGGAGGTTTCATCTTTCTCTTTACTTAAATTTCTATATATATATATATATATAAACCAGTCTAAGCATTTTGACTTAAGAGCATGAAGATCTTCACATTTAACTCGCTGCATATTATTTATAAATCAACAGCAAAAAAAATTTCGATTTATTACGAAGTAATTTTTTTTTTCAGAACTTATGAAATTGATAGTAACGTATGTAAATATTATTTATTAAGCACAAGCAGTTCATAATTAAAATGAAAGGCTAAAACCTTCTCATATGCACTTTAAGAATGCTTATATGGCAGTGAATCAGATGTAATGATGACTATATAGGGAGCTCTCAAGTCGCAACCCAAGACAGAGATTTTTATTAAAAAAAAGTGATTCCATCTTTTTCTTAAAGTGCATGTGAGAAGGTTTCAGCCTTTCATGTTAATTACAAACTGCTTGTACTTAATAAATATTATTTACATATGTTACTGTCACTTTCATAAGTTCTAAAAAAAATTACTTCGTAGTAAATCGAAAGATTTCGCATTGTTGATTTATAAATAATACGCAGTGAGTTGAATGTGAAGATGTTTAAAGCTTTATGCTCTTAAGTCAAAATTCTTCACACTGGCTTATATATATAAAAATTTAAATAGAGAGAAAGGTGGAACCACCTTTTTCTTATAAAAATCTCTGTCTTGTGTTGCAACTTGAGAACTCCCTATATAGTCATCATTACATCTGATTGGCTGTCATATAAGCATTCTTAAAGTGCATGTGAGGTTTCAAACTTCCACTTTAATTATGAACTGCTTGCACTTAATAAATAATATTTAATTATGATTGTTTTAAAAAATCTCTCAGGTAAATTGCATTACTAAGATTTATACTGAACTTCTTAAATTATTTTCACAAGCTACATTTACCTAAATATTTTATTCTTTGATATGAATTACAAAATCATTTCCATTATAGCTCATTTAATCTTAGTGATATTTGAATTAAGATTTTGTTCAATTCATCTCATTAAAGTTATTAACTGGATCATATGGATGTATTACTAATACTGGAATAATATTAACTATATTTATAAAATCAGTTGTAAATTATTAATTCCTGTATGCATTATTATTGTTATTATACATTAAATATTGTTTTGTTATTAAATTCATTTTATTCTTTTTAATCCAAGATCTTATTGATGGTAATGGATTTAGCAACTGGGATTTGAAATATTTATATTTGTGAACATGTGCTTAGTTAGTTTCCTGTTATATAAATCAGTTAACTCTCTAAAGTTGTGGCAATATGAAACAATTATTACTTCTATGAAAAAAAGTGAATGATAATAATTGTAAAGATAACTCGGTATTAGATTCGTCATGATTTGAATTGAAGACCAAATGCTCTTTTGTCATGTAATTTTTCATCATATAAATTTAGTAGCATAAAGTTAAGATTGATAGTGATAGTTATTTCATTTAACCATGGCTAGATTCACCATATGAATTGATTTCCAGTGCCTGAAATGAGGTTTCCAACTTAGAGGCCTTAAATATTTTTGTTCTTTAAATATAACTGCAACCAAATTATGGCATAAGTTATTCAATAATAGACCACCCTAACACATTTTTATTTTTCAGTTACAATATAAATATTAAAAATAGTTACTGTTCCCAAAATTTTTTGTAGGATGTTCTTGGAGAATATATAACTTCAAAATTCATATGTAATTATTAAATGAAAATCTTTATCTTAACTAAATGATTGGCAAATAACAAAACAATATTAAGAAAACATCTGTGTTAGAGTGTTTATAAGAAAGTGCAAGGTAACCAGGTTAAGGGGAAATTTAAAATTAACTGCCAAAAGAATGTTCTACCCAATTAAACATGTTAGTATCTGTAAAATCTTAGAAGAAATCTCAATGCCAAGAAAAGCATTCTTTAGAGTTTAAAAACTAATCTGAACATTTAAAAGCAGAATGTATTAAACATTATAAAGTACTTGAACCTGATAATTAATATATATGTGAGACATATGTTTTTTATACATATGAATAGGGTGGAGTGGGGAATATGTTACATGAGATGTTAAATTGATGACTGAATCAGAAACTAATCATTTATAATTAAAATGATAATACAAATTTTTGTTAATACTAAGGATCATATTTATTTCTCTTATAACATCTATTTGAAATTTGGAAATTATGCTTTTGCTATTATGCCCTTTAATAGTGCACTGGTGAATGATTTCAAAATATATTCGAATCATTAAAATAAATATATAATGAGTTGGCCTATATACATTTTGACAATGATAGATGAAACCAGACATCAGAGAAAAATTTTCAATAAAATCAAAACTATAAATATTGATATTAAGTTGAAATAATAAAATTTACTAGAAGAGGTAATCCTTAATCAATAGTTAATGTATATCCAATTAATTAATCATATACCAATGTATATAAAAAATGATTTTATTGGTTTGGAGTTCATACGAAGTTCAAACACCAGACTTTCTAGGACAGAATCTATCCTGAGACCTCCTGTTTCCATGTTGGACACTACTACTGTGCCAAACTGCATAGCATATATCATATATGTAGTTGTGAGACACATTAATATTTATGTGAAAAATTAATAAATTTGTGAGATAATATTCTTAATACAACTGCTGACATGGCTTGGTGTTAAAATTCCTATGTGATGATAGAAATTAAATCAGGTTTTGATGATTGAAGTTTGAGAGAACTGGATTATGAAAGAATGTTGGTAATAATGCAAAGTCCAACTCAGAGGAATAAGTATGATGAGACATTTTTAATTATATTTTAATCACTGTTTTGTATATTTCAATATATACAATGTAGATTACATGAAATCAAGGACATAAAAACTTGTTAGCAGCCAAAATGATGATGATTAATAAATTAGTTACAGTTTAATATCATAAAACATTTAAAAAGGAAATAACATGCAAACTCAAAAGTAAAGATCCATACTTTATACCAAAATAAAAGTATTACCTCATAAGTCAAAGAAAATTATTCATCTTAGAAAAAAAGCATGCTTGGGATTATCATTACTAGCATCTTTTTAATTAAACTGTGTTAACACCACGAGGCTCAGTATCCCACAAATTACATAATATAATTTTTCAGTAATTGTCAGTTTTCAAGTAAATCAAGATGGCAACTCATATTTTTGATAAATGTACAGTTTTGGGGGTTCCAAAAAATGTTTACAAAAAAATGCCAGTTTGGAAATATTGTATTTAATATTTACATTTTATTTTTTATTACTGTTATTTTTAAAAAAAAAATCATTGTGGAAAAATTAATTACAATATTTAAGTTTATTTCTTTTCTTTTTTTCTGGATTAACTTATTAACAGAAAAATAAAAATTTATATATAAATAAATACCCAGAAAGAGACCACATGTGAGATGAATGGATGAAATAAGAAAGTTTGCAGGGGTGATGTGGAGAAGAGAAGCTAAAGATTGGAGAAGATGGATTGAACTTGGAGAGACCTTCATCCTGCAGTGGACTGATAATGGTTGATGATGATGATGATGATAAAATACAGTATTTACACTTTATTCATGTCAGTAGCATGCAATCATATCATGACCATTAATGGACTCTTTTAATCGCATACCTTTGAAAATAGTCTGCTGCATCATGTTTCATGACAGAATAGTCTCAAATTTTTATCATTATAACAATTTACTAAAAAAACTGCTGACAAAAAAAATACACTGAATTGAACCAAAGCACAACAAGGTGTACAACAATGTTAATTTAGGGCATCTCGCTGCTGCTTCCTATGTTATAAGTTTAAAAAAAAATTACAATAAAACTTCTTAATGAAATTTATTGGAATTTATTCCTTTGTTAAATTTAACAATTGATTTATTAATTTTGTTTTAATTTAACAACTAATACATCTTCAGTAGATTATAGGCTCTTGAAGCTGTATATTTATCAAAAATATCGGCTGCCATCTTGGTTTACTTGAAAACTCACCAGTACCAATTTTTATTTAATAAAAAAACACCTTTGAGAAGTCTAATAAAACTGGTATAAAGTGTCATCCCAATGTGGAGATCAAATTATCTAACAAACCTGAAAAAATATATTTATTTACAGAATCTCAAGTATTTATCTTAATTAAGAAAAAATATATATTTCAAAAGATTGAAATATCTGACACACATGAGAATAGATATTTATTGAAATAATATGAATCATCCAACACAAAATATGTCTTAAAATGTCAACTGCAGTGAAAAAAGAGAGCAACATAGCTTACAAAAATCAAATGAAGATAGTAATAATTGTAAGAATTAGGAAAGACTATCATAACAATGAATATAGCACATAATCCTAGACAGAAGAGAGAAAACAGTATTAAGAAACAAAGTAAAAATGTAGATATATAGTTACTATTTAATCAGTTGTACAATTTAAAAAAAATATAGAGAAATATAAAATAGATCAAAGGTTAAGATACAAGGGAGGAGAAACCCAAGTATGAAATACAAACTATAGACAATGGTCAATAATAATAAATAAATTCAATGAAACAATTAGGAAATATCACACCTTGAAGTAGAGATTAAGATAATAAAACTATTAGAGAAAATAGCAGATCCATCTCAACACATAATCTTAAAAATATTGCAACAGGTGCAACAAAAGAATAATCAAAAGTTGAAGAATTATGACAAGAAAATAACAGATATAAGAACAAAAAAACAGGAGAAAATACAGAAGCAACAATAAAATAATCAAAAATTAAAAAAGTAAAAGCAGAAATTGAAGCCAGAGATATGGAATACATACCTGATAATAAAAGTGATTAAAATCATGGGAAATCAAAACAAAGATGTACAGTTAAAGTTAAATCAAAAAAGTAATCAAAGTACAAGAAATGAGATATTATTTAAAATAATAGAAGTAGAACAATGCAAAAATGATGATATATGGAATAGAGTAATAATCAAAAGATTTGGAAGTGGGAAATAAAGGTGCAATTAGAAAAAAATAGAAATAAAACAAAAGCATGAAGGAGAAAAGACATATTGTAATTAGAGAAAATGGATCAATCTATTAAATGATTCCAAGTCATCAATAAGCCAATAAAAGAATGAGTGAAAATTTTAAAAATAACAGTACAAAAATATGCCAAGACTATTAAAACAGTCCAAAAAGAGATGGGAAAGGAGAGAATAATAAAATAGCCTAGGAAAAGATTTTGGAAGGTTGATAAAATTTTAGCAAAAACAGAGGGAGAAAAGCATTATCCATATATAAATATGATTCCATGTTTGGAATAGCAAATAAAATGATTAATGTTGGAAACAAACCATAAAGAAGGTCATGATAATAGGAGAAACTTATATGCCATCCATGGCCATTGAAATAGTGGAAATACAAATGGTGTAGAAAAAGAGTATAATGATTTACCATAAGTGAACCAGAAAAAGACAGTGACTGATCTAAAGTAGAAATAGAATATATTATAAACCAAAGTATCATGAAGATAGAGAATCCAAATGTACTCCAACACTTATAAATATAAAAGCATTATGGGGAAAAAATTATTGAAACATTTAAGTAAATTAAAAGATTGCTTCATTTTGAAGCTTTAAAAAAAAAAGGGGGGGGGATGTTCATTGCACACAATAACTTATATAAAGTTACTTGAGATTCATAAAGATACTTAGCATTTAAACTCCAAAGTTTAAATAATACTACTGGCAGTTCTTGTACTGTTACAAAAATGAAGAAGCAGGTCACTGGACAATTGGAAAAAGACTAAAAAACCTAAGGCATCCAGAATCACAGAAGATTTTTTGACTGCAGTCATGAGACAGAAAAATTCCAATTATAAATTAATATGGAATCAAGATTAAATTATAAACTATCCAATAACTAATAAGATTCAGAATAAAAAAGCTGAAAAGAGAAGATACTATTCTTGAAAGCCACCCAGAATACAAAACATGTAATGACACAAATATAAAAAAGACAGAAACTGGCTATGAATGGCTAGAGAAAACTAAATCTCATCTCAAATTTGTAAAGTTCAACAACTTCAATACAAAAATTTCCCATTATATAAAGAGACAAAAGGTTATTTTCAAATGTTTCCATAATGCATTTTTAACTTAAAATTGCATGGGAATTAAACAATCATATTATGCCTAAAGTCTCAAACTAATAGTATAAGAAAAATAAGAAACCTAGAAAAATCACAATAAATTTCAAATTATCCATACTTGGTAGCCATTCAGAGTCATTTTGTAGTTGTCATATGTATTCAAAAACAAAAGAAAAATGAAAAGTGAATCTAAATAAATAGCTATAATTTGTAATATTTATTTAAATATAGGATTTAAAGAAGATGAGAATTTATAAAATTATTACAATTAGATAGAATAGCCAATGTTTTAGAAATATTAAAAAATTAATATTAAACTATTAGATGTGTGTCTAAAACAGCATGTAAATACAATAAAATATATATGCGGGGTTCGAACTCAGACTTTCACATGATCCACCACTCTCAGCGCCATCTCATATTGCTGACCCATCTGATCACACACATGTTGAAAAGATAAATAATCACCAATATACGTATTTCATGCTAAACCAGCAATCATCAGTTGGTCCAGATTACTATCCTCACACAGCTGAGTACTGATTATATATATGGGTGAGGATAGTAATCTGGACCAACTGATGATTGCTAGTTTAGCATGAAATACGTATATTGGTGATTATTTATCTTTTCAACATGTGTGTGATCAGGTGTATCAGTGTTATGAGATAGTGTGGAGAGTGGTGGTTCATGTGAAAGTCTGAGTTCGTATCCCTTATATTATAAATGTACAGGTGTGTGTAAACCTGTATAGTGTATTAATTTATAATAGTTTTTGGAGATCATTTATCTTTTTCCCATGTGTGTGATCATGTGTGTCGGTTGTATGAGATACAGAGCCTTTAGATTTTGAGTCTCCCATTTTTACTGCTAAGCTGAATCCCAAAGAATAACTATGATTATATCTGATATAAAATTTTATTTTGATAACAAAAATAAAAATTTAATCAAAATAAAATCTGTTTTTATATGTTCTATTACATTTTTAATTTTTAACAATTTCAAGAACACTGGAAAGGCATATTAATTATGATTTTTTTTTTTAAAAATTATCTTAAATTTAATTTCAAATTTAGATAATAAAATTTTTTAATTACTGTGCTATTTTTATTTAAATTATAAATAAAAAGATTTAATTTTTATTAAAGAAAATAAAATTTCATACTTGCAATAATTATTTTAATTAATATAACAAAAATTTAGCTTTTAAAAAATTCTCAACAATTTTCAGAAAGATTTTATAATTATCAAAGCAATTCAAGCAATGAAAATTTCAGTTAATGAAAGTAAAATATTTTTTTAAAAAATTATTTATATGTGCATCTATGTGTGTGTGTGTGTGTATCAAGATTAATATAAATACACAAAAAGTAAGGTAAATGTAAACATAGGGCTCAACACCTCTCCTCATCAGAGATGAAATTCGCATACTATTACAACTACATTTTCATTTTGTATTCAATATTAAAAAAATAAATAATCAAACGATTTTATTACTCAGAAGTTTATAAAAAGTTTGAGCACTAAAATTGGAATCAATATGAGGACCTGATGCTCTAGAATGTGATGCTCTCCTATGGCCCTAAATCACATAGAGCTATTTTATCTGATGACACAAATGTCATGGTATTTTTACTTTGTAGCTACAAATAACTGGATATCCATTTGCTGACTAATAACTTAATGGATAATTAGTTTTAACAATGACAAAATATCAAGAGGAAAAAATATATGTATGTCTAAAAATTATCAAATCTCTAAATCCATGAAGATTCAAATGCCATAATATGGGGTGGCAATGAGTCCCTTCACTATAAGAGTAATTCTACATAAAATGTAATAAAATTCATTTATTAAAAATAGCATTAAATTGAATATTTATACATCTCAATCATGATGACACATTATATATATATATATATATATATATGTACATCATAAATAAATATACGTTACATATATATATATAGCATCTATTTGTAAATATGTATGGCCATTCTAATTTTAAAAAGAAAAAAGTTAATAAAAAACTCTAGAAATTAGCATCATGATAAGTTATAGAAATCAATGAAACATAAATATGCCCACATATAGAATATGCAGGTCTACTTTTTGTTTATTTAATATTTTGGTGATTTCTTTTGATTCCTTCAGCAGAAAACTTTTCTTTCTAACATATGCTAACACCTTGTCTAATTATAGACATATCTTTCTAATAGCAACAATAAAAAATGAACTTCTTTAAAATATCTTTGAGATAATCATAATGTAAATGAAGTCTGCTTCTTCCACAAAAATCATACTCAAGTTTATCATAAAATACCTTTTAGGAAGTCTTGCATTTTACATGTCTTATCCAATGAAGGTATGATTTTAGTTTTTTAGTGTATGGTCAATAAAAGCACTTAATATATTTTTTTTATCTCTATTTTAGTTTACAGTATTGGCATAGTAAATGAAAATGTAAAACTATATCATACTTTAAATTGACTGGACACTTACAGTTGATATATATATATATATATTACTAGCTATGTCTGCTATAAGTTAAAATGTATACTCCTTATGTATATATCATATTTAGTAAGTGTACATAATAATATGTGTATTTATAAGTGATTATAAATATGAAATATTCTTTTAAGTGAAAAGTGTTTAAAATTTTTATTTTGATTGAAAATTTATTTTTTATTTTAAAAAAAGCTTACTAAAACTATATTGTAAATGAACTGCACTCAATATATTGTAATGATTTCATGTTTTCTAGATTCTGGTAGGTCTTCTTTTACTCACATAAATTTAGTGAAAGTTAATCAAGTTATGAATACAGAAAATATAAATATTTCATTCATATTTCTATAAAACATAGCTATATTCCTGATTAACTGGCCTACCAATTATTTTGACTTATGCTAATGGTGGAATCAGCTTTTTATTTATTTTATAAGGGTACCAAGATTCATGTAAGAATCTACTGAAATCTGTCACATCACACATGGTAAATTAAAAAGTAAATAAGTTAAATGGACGAGATTATGATTTGTGTAACTTTATTTTTTTTAGAAAATATTATTCCAGGAGCTTAACAACTATTGACCAAGGTAAATCATCCATTTAGGCATAAACCCATTTAAGTTCTAATAAACTAAAATAAATAACTAAAATTAATAACATACAGATGAAAGTGATCTTAAAGGTAAATATTTTATTATATGATTAAAATATTTAAAGATAAATTATTATTATTAATTAGAAAGAACATGCATGCTAACCCAGGTAATTACTTTACATAATTAATACAGTCCATTCCTTTCTGTTATCTCTTCTTAAAAAACAATCCATGGATCAAAATGTCTCATTATAAGCTTATAAATTGCAAATAGTTCATTATTCACAATCAGTGTATGAATAGAGTAGCTTACCAGTAAGTTTGTGTAGATTTGTGGGATCCTGAGCTCATTGAAATTTAATTGATCTTTCCTGCTGGCATCTGGCCTGTTCCATAGCTGGAGCAAGAAGCTTGGTTGTGATGGTCTCTTCATTGCAAAAGACTGTGCTCACAAGGCTTTGTTTCCATTCTTGTGTGACGGCTTCATTCAGCAAGTGAATAGTGTCCCTGTGCAGATGCATTTCACTGCACAGGTCACCCTTTGCGGAAATCTCCAACTCTAAAAACACATAACCAGAAGATAAATGAAAAAACCTAGATCAAAGTTGTCCTTTTTATACATTGATCCAGTTTTTGAAACTTCTGTGCATGTTACTATCATGACGCTTAGGTTTATAATCTTGTACATTCTTTATTAGCTTTAGGTTACAAAGTCCTTTTTTTACATAATTCCACCATCTGTAATTAGCTTCCAAAAATGTTTTATTGATTGTAATCTTTTACTTTGAAATTCCTTTCCAATTTTAAGTTTTAATTGAATTACAGATAAATAATTCGAAACAAAAAGAATAAACTCTCATTGTACATTTAAAAATAAATAAATTACGCAAACTAAAAAAAAAAATTAAATGCGTTAATTTAAAAGATTTTTAAATTTACTTTTTTTAAGCTCTTAAATATTTTCCAAATGTCAATATATTTGTACCATCTATTTGTAGATGGTACAATATATAATTTTACTTTAAATCAATTTCACATATATAGTGTATATATCACTAGATATTTCTGCAGTAAGTTAATATGTATACTCTTTATGTATATATCGAAGCAACTAATTCCCCTATTTAAAAAATTAATGTGTCTTATCACTTTCCTAGACATCTTAAGCAAATTTACAAAATTTCAATGTTATATTGAACTTAAATATATTAAATATAAATTTTAATTTTTTTTTTTTAATCTTTATACTGCCCTTAACAAATAAACCAACAAACAAACAGATTTTTCAACTTCAATAAAAGCATTTAAAATATAGAAAGACTTTGACTTATGTAAATCTGGATTTATGTAAATAATTTCTAGCATATATAAAGTATACAATATTCAAAAAATGTAATACATAAAATAACAACATAGACTTTGTGTCTTTTTATATCTTATGCTGTAGGAATATCTGTGATATATTGTAATATTTGTTTTTAATTATTAAAAAACATTTCTATATTCTACATCATGTCAAATGAAAAACAATGCATCTAAAAAGGAAAGTCAATTTATATAAAATTTGACTCATTCAAACAATCACAGAATGAAGAACTTATATGTGTATGCTGAGCCAAGATTTAAAATTTTAATGTAAGTATTGGAAGGAAGTCTATCAAATAGCAACTCAATTTATTTATTTTAATAAATAGTAGATAAAATAGCACTAAATATCCTGTGGTTGTTTTACAATAGCGTGTTGAAACCGCCGGAGGGCGGGCTCAGTTTATAAACAAAGATAAATATAATGTTGCCGGGGCCGGGTTTTTTTTCTTTTTCTTTTTTTTTTGTTGGCTTTGTTTTTTTTTTTTTTTTATCACATTTATAAAAGTAATATCAAATCAAATTTTTTAAACATGACCAAAAAAAAAAAAAAAAACAAGTGCATAAAAAAAATTACAAATAAATGAATTTACAAAAAAAGTACTTAATTTTTTTTGGTTTTGATTCTTTTCATTATTTATATTTTCAAAGGGGATGGGGTTTTTTTTTTTTCCATCTATGTATTTTTTGGTTGTTTTTTGTTGTTGTTGTTTATCACATTTAAAATAAAAGTACGGTGGCTATCAAATCTATTTTGGCTACCCCAAACAAAAAAACCAAAAAAAAACAAAAAAACGGATCGATTAAAAATGATTTTTAAAAAGTAGTTAACCGATTTTTTGTTCGTTTTTATTCTTCTCATTAAACCCTTTCTATTTTCGGTTCAGTATTGTATGACAAACAAAAAATCAGCCGATTCAACTTCTTTTTTTTTTTTCCAGTTTGTTATGTTTTATTTTGATAAATTATAAATAAATCTATTGTCCGTTTAACGGTAACATTTACAAGCCAAAGACCAACTTTGGGAGAGGGGGGAAGGGTGTTTGCAATTTCTAACAGAACGGAACACCAACAACTTGAAGATTGAACATTTTGATGGTAATTCCCCCCAAAAAACATCAATATATATGACAATTAAAAGCAACTTTTTGGGCTAAAATAACAGCAGGCATGCAACTTCAAGCTGTTTTGTTTGATAAGCCAGTTCCAGCAGTCAGAGAAGAATCCTTCTTTCTTTGACATTCGGGAAAAAAGTTGTCCTATTTCAGCTATTCGATTAATCAGTTCGCAGTTGTTGTCGCACAAAACGTGACTTAGAGTGTGATTTGATGGGAATCGCGCTTTTAACTACACTCGGCCCATTTTTTCAGCAAGAAATGGGGGCTAGGGAAGCATGAGACTCTGCTGATAATTGTTAGTAGACCTTCCTAAAACATGCGAGATAGAGGGGGGGTCTTAATGAATATTAAAATAGTTTCGACAATCGTAATTCCAACCATCCTCAGACAATACTGTAAACAAAAGTGAAATGTGATCGCACATCCGAAATGCTTAGCCCGAATCTGAGCTGTAAGCTGACACGATCACTTCTGCAGCAGATTGGCTAAATGTCAAGTTTCTGTGCATTAGCATAGAAATAAATACAGCAGCCGGTACCCTCCCCCATATCAACTGACTATTTCTAGGCTTATGCATTTGAAATAGAACATTCGATAGTGATGGAGGCCACCTAAACGGCATATTTCTGTGTGCTAGCATAGAAATAATGCCCTCCGGCAATTTCAACATGCTATTGTAAAACAACATCCTGCTGCCAGCCAAGGACCTCTCCAGCATCTCTCTACAGAAGAACAAGAAATGAAAAGATTCTACTAAGAAAACTAATGCTAGCCAATGATACCTAAATATCTGCATGTTGAGTCAAATAAGTGAATGGCTAGTTAAATTAGCAATGAATTGCTTGGTGGAGAATTATTGTTTATATCAGCAGTATGGATAGAATAAGGTTCTGGTCATTCAATAGCAATACCCAACCTAATAACTAAAAATTAAAATATTTATTATAGATATTGACAATGATATGACATATATAACAATTTAAATGTGCTTCTTTTTATGATTGGTTAATTGTGAATATTCAATTGTTAAAGGTATAACTAGTGCTTGGAAAGGAATATTAAGATGCCCTTTTGAACCTTGACACTTCCATCCCACAGATAGCTTGCCTCGTGTGTAGATATGATAATATAAGTAGGTAGAAGTTTCTTACTCCAGGCTTAGGCATGCCTCACTGCTTTTTATCAAATAGTAGGTAATGAAATTACTGTTATCTGATGGCTGACAATTGACCAATATTATGTGTGACTATTAAATGGACTTCCAATTTATATATATATTGTAAATTTAAGTTATGCACCTAGAATTATGTTTATATATTATGATAGCATATTTTTAAAATTTTTTATGTTTTCTATTTAAATATGAAAGGTAAATAACTCCCTGTGTCTATGTTTAAATAATAAAAAAAATAAAAAAAGAGATATATTAATCTTTAACTGTGGTTTATTAAAGTTTATGTCTGTGCTGAAAATAATCTCTAGTTTAGAAAATGATTAGTAGTAATCATTATTATTTTTATATTGAGATGGATGGTGTCAAAGTTGTGAGTGGAATGAGTGTGACAGTGGTAAATAAAAATGTAACAATTTACTATAGTTAAATACTCTTCATATAATAGCGAGATATATGAAAGATAGTGAGTGACCTGGGCCAACTGATGAGTGCTGGTTCAACATGAAATGCATCTTGGGGGTCATTTGTCTTTTATTGTATCTTTATTTATATGAATTTAAAAAGAATGTGGAAGTATAGAGGCTGTTTATTATTTTTATATTAAATAAGATAATGTGCATATTAAACATTATAAATAATTTATCAAGTTAAATTGCTAGTTGTAAAAACTGTTATTATAAAATATTTCTTTATGATAAGTTTAGATAAAATGAGCTTAATTATTTTAAAGTATTAATTTAGTTTATTTTGTAGTTATGTTTTAAAATCATAGATTTAATAATTTTATTAAAGTTTAGCTTACTTATAGCTTAAAAGTTAATGAGACATTAGATATAGTTTTAAATATTTATTAAATAAATTGCTTTAATTTAAAACAAAACAAATAGTTAAATAATGCTTTATTATATTCTAAATAACAAATAGTTAGTTACAATTTATTTTAAAATAATTCTAATTTAACATTTTCAAGTCTTTCAAGTATGTTTGCATGAGTTTAATGTTTTGATTAAAGTAAAAAGTATTATATACTGTTTAGACTGAAGTAAAAATTGTTCTTTATTTAAAAGAGTTAAAATATGGTTGTTTAAATTATATTTTTCTGTTTTAAAAAAAAATCTATTATTATTTTTCAACAAGCATTATTTTTAATTTTGAGAACTTCTCGATTTTTGTCGAACACGAAAGAAACTCTGGACATGCTTTTCTACGTACCACAGCCAGTGTCCTTTGCTCTGAAACAAACGACACCAAACGTAAAGTTAGGGAAGCTTACTTCATTGCGGCTGACCCATCGGCAATCAACAGAAGAGAGGCCTGCTATTCCCTATCTCGTAAATGGTCCACGTAACATCTGCATATAAATTTGCATAGTTTTACAGTTATTAACAGAATAACTCGCCATGAATATGTGACTGTAGACTGTCCCGAAAGCGCTTGGCAGTAAAAATTTTGACAATTTATTAATAGCTTCATTAACTGTGCGCAGAGCACATATATATATATATATTAAAAGATTAAATGAAATGTATCATTTGTAATATTTAATTGTCATTACATAATAATTCGTGGATGTAATATTAGTTATGTCTAAAATTCCAGACAGTCTTAAAAAAAAGTTGTGTTTAGAATATTTTACTTGATGACAGCTGCTTTACAAGCAGTTGTCCCGGGTTAGCGAGTTCGCTTCCCGGCTGATGCTATGACACATGAGAAAAAAAAACTAATTTGAGGTCGAATTAATTAACACCTTAATTGTCAATCATTTGATTTCTTTTTTTCCCGTGTCATAGCATCGGCCGGGAAGCGAACCCGCTAACCCGGGACAACTGCTTGTAAGGCAGTTGTGCTGATCACTCGACCACCAACGCTTGACTCATTTGATTTCTTTATACCGCTTGACTTATATAAAAGCAAATGACAATGTGTTTTAACTTACTTGTACTTGTGATCATTACCTACTTACTTCTTTATTTGTCTCCTAACATATTATTTATTTTATTAGTTTAAACCATAAATGACTACATTAATATCTATTCAGGCTTTCTGCCTTAACCCACTGTCTTCTGTATATCTAAAATGTATACACAGCAAGAAAATTCTAAACAACTTGTTTTCAATGGAAGGAAATGATAAACTCTAACATTGCTTTGCAGCTTGGGAAATTCTTATAAAGATAACAGATTACATTTGCTATGAACTATAATTAACTTCCAATTCAAGCTTGATTAATGTTTGTATTTAATTGAAACTATTCTACTAACATTGTGAATATGTCAAGCATTGTTTGTCGAGAGGTCATCGACAGCTGCTTTGCAAGCGGTTGTCCCGGGTTAGCGGGTTCGCTTCCCGGCTGATGCTATGACACATGAGAAAAAAAAACAAAAACATTGTGAATATTAGAACTATGCTTAAATATTTAAATAACTTGTAAAGTTATATTCTGTAGCTAATTATAAACTGCACATTTGCTTATTATTAATTACAAGTATTCTCATTAAGCTTAATTTTATTTAAAAACAATTAGAACTCGGCTAGCTTGTAGAGAACTGTAAAATAATAAATATAGCTATAAAATAATTGTTCTGAAAATTTAAAATCCATATACTTATTATAAGAAAGTGAAATTATCGTCTTCAGGATTAAAATGATATTCTGAGAAATATAGCTAATGCTAATTTTTTAAAAAACAAAATGTTTATTTTAATTTTTCTATAATTCCAAAAATGCAAAAATTGTGTTTCCTGGAATTGTGTTTTATTTTATGAAAAGATTACCTTTATGTTTTCACTTTATCATGAGATAAAAATATGTATGCTGAAATATAGTTCATTTTATCAAGTGTTTTATTTCATTTTATTGAAGTATTTCACATGCTATAGAATAAAGATAAATAAATGTGCTTTTATCAAAATCTTAATGCTTTTAAAAACTCATATTGCTTTGAATTTAAATAATAATGAGCTCTCTACGAATTTATATTGCTTTACATAAATATTGGGCTAGGTAAATCTCATTGGAGTATTTTATTCACTATGAAAATAGAAGGAAATATCCATGCTGAATTATACATTATTTTATTTAAATATTTTTATTTACTATGAAGTATGAATGAAATACTATGTTTTCTACAACCTACATAATATCTTTAAACTTTATTGTTATTTTGTATTGCTTCAAATGAATTAATATCATGCTCTTTATAAACTTCATGGTATTTTATAAGTGTTACATTGCTTTGAAGGAATCTACACCATGCTCTGTTTACATTTTTCATTGCTTTAAACTTTGCATTGCTTCAAAAAAAGTATTATATTCATGTCATATTGCTTTAAACAATATTGTGCTATTTTTACTTTGAATGGCATAATCTGTGTCAACATTTAATTCTATTGCCTCGAATTTTGAATAATTATTTTTCAAAATGTGATATTTAAATGCACAGGATAGAATCATTATTCGAACTGTAGTGCTGCAATGAATGGCATTGAAATTAATGAGTTCAGGACTAAATAACTATTCAAGTAGTAAAAGGGCAAAAATATAATATCTTAACTATAAATTTATTTATATGTTTTATTATGCTTATAATATTGTTTGCTTATAATTTATGGATAATTTATGCTATTAAGTTATCTGAATATTTTTGTATTGTAATATAATTCAAGTAAATATGTTCATTTAGTATGGAGTTATTTAGAGTATGGAATAATGAATAAATGAATTATTAGAATTGATGTATGGTTTCTTATTAAATTGTCATGCCACAATTCATATGCCTACTTACTTTGACTTTAATTATATGTTTTATCAGTTTCTTCACATCATTTGTTTATTATTATTACATGAGATAGTCAGTGTTATCAAAGTTATTTTCATATATTGTTCCCATTATGTTTTTTTTTTAATGTAGTATATCCTAGATGATATATAGCTGTAGATGATATGCTTTTGATACATTTTCTGTGATGGCAAGGTTATTAAAATTAGTGGCATAGTCCTAATTCTTTACTAGCACTTATAGACAAGTGTGTACTTTGAGATTATTCCATCATTTTGCCTATTATATTTTTGAATGTTTCCCTTGATGAAAATATTAAAGTCGTGTGTGATACCAACCATATCTTTAGAAGTATTACTAAAATCAGATTTTTCTTTATTTTTTGAAGTGAATTGGATAAATTGGATTGATAACCATATATTTAATTTGCTTTTGATATTATCAGAGTAGCTTATTTATGCTGTTGTTATGCATATTATGCATATCTGATGTGCTGAAAACCATGATAAAATATTTCCCATTTAAACTTATATAATTATATTGGCTTATGAAATTATACATCTTCAAATTCAAGATTATAATATAGTTGACAATATTTACTTGTAAATCCATCGAATATTTTTCATACTTATGACATATTAGGAAAAAAGTTGGATTAATGGAATAAATGTGAGAGCTTTCTGTATTCATAGTTAAGAATATGTTTTCTTTATGTCTTTAAATTTATTGTCAATATTATTTTAATCATATTAAAATTATAATCACTTATAGTTATATTTTCTAGTAATAATAAAATTTATATTTGATTATTAAATTTGAACTTTATCATCATCTGCAGTATCAGAAAATCCAGATCACATAAATATTATTTTGTTTAAGATGTAAGAGCACAATCATTCTTAAAGTCACTTTATTTAAGTTCATATAGTTGACATCCATGTTTAAGATTCACATAGAGAGCGTACCAATAGCTCAAACAAGCTCGTAATTAACAAGTGCGGTTATGAGAAAATATTTAAAATCTCTATCCAGAACACTCTTATCTCCAGACCATGGTTTCGAGCTTATGGCCCACGTCAGTGGAGAGCTAGAATATTCGGACACTAGATCTAAAATATCAACTCAAAAAACCAGCACTTATTTCAAATGTACATTTAAGAAGAAACCATGGTCTGGAGATAAGAGTGTTCTGGATAGAGATTTTAAATATTTTCTCATAACCGCACTTGTTAACTATGAGCTTGTTTGAGCTATTGGTATGCTCTCTATGTGTATTTTTGTAACTACAAGCTCATTTAAAGTAATGTCACATTATATATGACTTGCTTTATTAATTATTATGTTTAAGATTATTTGATTTTATTGTTTTAATTTGGATTATAAGAAATCCTTTGCTGTGATATATGAGTATAAACAAAACCCCTTTTTCTATTCTTAACATCACAAGTGTTATTCTAGATTGGTGAAAAGAAAAGACATTTTTAAATATAAGAGTCTTATCATTATTAACTAAAAATATTTACTGTATTATAATATTATCAGATGACTGGATATCTTATTTTTCTCTAGGATACATTCACTTATATGATTAAAACCTGAGATGAAGAATGTAATTTTATTTATCTACTGAGTTTAGAGAAGTCAAATTTATAGTATGTATTTGATGGTAACTTGAGATTGGTGTGACTGTGCTTGATCAGATGTATTGAGAGTTAGCCATCAGCAAGGTCACAATAAATATAGCCAAACAGGAAGTAACTGAAACTTCCAATGAGTTATTTTAATTTCAACCTCTAAATATGAAATTAAAACTCAAGTTTTAATATCTGTAAATAATAATAAATAACTCAGATTATATGTAACACAATATATGGGTAAAAGAACAAACAGGTGTTACTGACCTCAATGAAAAAAGTAAAAGACTGAAGTTGAGTTGGTCTGGACATATTGCTAGAAGAGATGATAATAGATGGATGATTGAAATCTTAAACTGGATTCCAAGAGATTGTAAAAGACCCAGAAAGAGACCACATGTGAGATGGATGAATGGAATAAGAAAGTGTGCAGGGGTGATGTGGAGAAGAGAAGCTAAAGATCGAAGATAGATTGAACTTGGGAAAACCTTCATCCTACAGTGGATTGTTTTTGTTGATGATGATGATATGTAACTGAATACAAAATAATTGAAATTTCCAATAAGTTATATAATATAAATAAACTCCCCAAAAGACATTTTTGTACAGAGTTTATCTACATTATATAACTCATTGGAAGCTTCAGTTATATATAATATGAGTTATTTATTATTATTTACAGATATTAAAACTGAATTTTCATTTTATATTTAAAGGTTATTAAAACAAAAGCTTGGCTTTGATTCTCCGAATATTTAAATGGTTATTCTTATCATTTACTCTATAAGTATATATAGTCAATAGACTGAATTCACTTCATTTAAAATTACATAAATGAAGCATACTTAAAAATAAATGCTAAAAGACGGGTGGTTTCATTTATCTTTTGGACAGATTATATACATTATATAACTCATTGGAAGTTTCAGTTACTTCCTGTTCAGTTATATATAATCTAATTTAATTATTACTATTTATTTATATATATAGCCAAATCTCCTTTCTTAGTGTAAGCAATTGAATTCAGTGACCAAGTTCTCCAATTGACTTGTTTATATCATTGCCTATTTATTTTCTTTGTCTTTCTTAGTCATCTGTTATTGTACAGTCAATTTTATCTTGATTTTAAGATTAGTTCATAACAAGAGTTTCAGGTACCTAAAAATCAAAATTTGAGTTACCACTAATCTATTAAATTCTTTCCAATCCTAATATATATGTTTGTATATATTTAAGCAATACAAAGTCATCTATAGTATAAGCATCAAGTATGAGTGTCAAATGTGATGATAATAATTAACAGTATTTTTTTAAATTCTAAACCATCAGTATATAAAGGGTTAAGTTTTATTAGGATCATGTGCATATGAGTTTCTTTGCATTTCATTTCAAACAAATATTTCTGTACATATAAAAAAGTTTTAGTTAATTAATTATAAAATTAATTTTTGGAAAGAAAGAGAGAAGTAAAACAGTTAATAAAAGTTATTAAAAAAGTTAATACGGTTATCAATTCAGCAATAGAATTTTAACTAAATTTCATTTACATAATGCTGTGTTGCTAAATGATTTTGTATTACTAAAAAAAGAAATATATTTCTTATTTTCTGTTTTCCTTTTTTGTTTCCAATTATGATGCATGATAATCTGTTTTCTTTCCTGTATTTTCAAAATCCAGGCATTGATTACATTTGTAAGGGAATGGAGTAATTAAGCTGTTTTTTGGTAAACACTACATCGAGATGGGATTGAGATGAAGGGTGGATGGAAACAATTAATTTCATTTGATAACATATAAAAAAGGATACGAGTGGAAATTTAAGGCGGAATACGTTTTGCATTAACAAGGAGTATGGACTAGAAAAAATTTATTTTGAAGACCATCCAGACAGCATACTTTCATGGTAAAAGCTATAATATTACACAAGGTGTGCTGTTACTTAAACGCTTGATAGTTTTATATGTATACAGTTTAAATTTTGTTAGAATGAATTCCTAGAAGTTCTAGTCATCCATTTCTTAATCACACATTACTCCATGGTGAAAGAAATAATGTTATTCAACCTTTAAGTAAAAAATGACAGAGTGAAATAGAAAACTTGATTGTTCCATCCCAGCTCTATTATATATGTATGTGTACATGTGCCTTACCCAAGAAAAAAGAAGAGAATATCTACTGATATCTGATAATCCAGTTAAAATATAACAAATTCATGAATCAATCATGAGACTATTGGAAAAATATCATGAACTATTTGTATGAAATAGAGCAAGTGTGGTCTATTTTGTTAACCTATGAACTTAACAGCTGCTAAAGAACCACATGGATTAAATTGTTCATTGGCAATGCACTTAAGAGAATGTATAGTATTAATAACTAAATTAGCACCCATGTGACTTTGTTGAAAATGAGAAATAAAAACAGTATTGAGGATTGTTAGTCAGATGATTAAAATGTCAATTTTATTTTTATATAACTACTTTTTGATGGCAAAAAATAAATAAAACTAAACTAATAGTTATTGTTTTCATTATATATATATATATATTGTCTCTTAGTTAATTAATTATTAACTTGCATCAATGTTTATTTGTTTGTTTATTTATAATAATCCACCCCACCTTAAATATTTTATCTGTTTTTCTAGAATAAGGTTTATTTATATTATGTGTATTATTTAATTCCTAATTGAGGAATTGGATATATGTGATTAATTCCATTATTTATATATGAAATCCAAGGCTTGGTGTGCATCTGGGATAACAAAATATTGTATGTATGTGTATTTATCTAATTTATAAGACAAGAAAAAGAAGGTAGTATATTTTACCTTTACCTGGTAATGCAGATGACTTATCATGATGTAGAGATACTTATATGTTACTATTACTGGGAATAAAACTGTTATATATATATATATTGCTTTATTCACTTTCATTTATATACTTCATAAAGTTAACTTAGTGCAACATTGCTAATGAGTTTCATAACTCTCACAGCTGTGATTCATTACTAACAGGATTTCTACTAAAAGATACCTAGGCTGCTCATGGTACCATTATGGGTTTTCAATAGTATAACCAGCCCAAACTGTTAAATATTCTAACCACTTTAGATATCATAAGTTATATATGTATGATGAGTAGGAAATACAACAGTTGTAGAGTTCACATTATCAGCAATGGGATTTAAGCTGATACTGTCCCTCAGTATGCTCATCATAGTTTATGATTGGCTCAATATGCCATTATCTTATGTACTTGAAGCTGATTACCCTTGGATGCCCAAATGTGGCCTAATCAAAGTATCCTATGTGTTATTTATTTTCAATATATAACACATAGTATAATCTATTTGATAGAGTAATATGGAATACTCTTAGATTATCTTGAAAAATAATGGGGAATCTTTTGGAAAGACAGATTGATTTGAAATATATATACGGAGCAACTAATAAGAATCAGATTAGAGAATAATGAAAACTGAAGAAATGAATATAGAAAAAGTAGTTAGACAAGGATGCTATCTGTCATTTGTGCTTTTTAATATTTAGAAAACATCTTAGATAAATATTTAGACTGTAAAGGAGCTAGTAAGAGAGATACAATAATAAAGTATATAAGATTTACAAATGATATTGCTCTTATAGCTGAGGATGAAAAGAATCTTCAGAATATATTGAATAAATTGCAGGAAGAATGTATGGAATGAAGAAGACTAAGTATTTATGGATAGGGAAAATGCAAAAAGAATACATGTTGAAATTTAAGATAATATAATTCAATAGCTGAATGGGTTTAGATATTTGGGTAGTTGGTTAAGTGAAGATGTAAGAACTGAAAATGAAGTTAAAAAAATAATAGCATTGGTAAAATAGGCATTTGTTAAGAGAAAAAAATGTTTGGGATCTTTTCAAAAAAAATTAAGAAAAAGATTATTTAAAACCTATGTATGAAATGTATTATTATATGGTAGTTAAACATGAACCATGAATAAAAAAGTTAGGAATAGAGTGTATTTCTTTGAGATGTGGTCATGGAGAAAGATTAAGAAAATTATTTGGATAAAAAATGATAAATGAAAAAAGAAGATTGATTGAGGAAATTACATATAGAAGAGGAACTGAATTAGACATATATTAAAAATAAAAAATAATTTAATAAAAGAAAGGATGGAGAAGATTGATCTTGCTGGATGATATAAGCAATGGGAAAATATTTCAGATTTGAAAATCTGGTCAACGAGCAAAACAGAGTGAGGAATGAGATAAATTAGCTATGTGACTGCTCTCTAGATTTGTCTATTGGACAGAGCATAATTCATAGTAACCCTGGAAACAATTACTGATTGTTATTGATATTGGTATTGTTTTTTTTTTCTCCATGTGTCATAGCATCGGCCGGGACGTGAACCCACACCCGTCTGCAACCAACTACTTGCTTGCAAGGCGGGTGTGATGACCTCTCAGCTAGCAATGCTTGACAGTATATTGGTATTGTTTAAGATCATTTTCATGTATTTACATTTATAAACCTGTTTAGCCTTGAGCATTATTTAAACTTCTTAATAGTCTCACTCTCTTTAGTCAAGTTGCAATCTTTAATCCCTATATAAATATATTAAACCACAGATAAGTATGGATATCCATCTTTATTGTAGAAAGATTGTCCTGACGACAACAAGATTGTTATTGATATTGTTTCGGTGTGTACTGTTTTTATGTATTTATATAATATATAATTATATTTTAAATATTTAATTTTCTTTTCTTTAATTAATGTAATTCTTATAAACTCGTAATCGATTATTATGTTAAGATAAAAGTTGAAATTCAAGTCTTGCATTGGTGGTCGAGAGGTTAGAGCGACTGCCTTGCACTTGCAGGCAGTTGCTCGGGTTGCGGGTTCACGTCCCGGCCGATGCTATGACACTTTTAAAAAAAAATTGAAATTCAAGTCTTTTATAATACACTAAGCATGCTTTGGGCAGACTTCTGACAGAATCATAGTGCTGTATTAATTTAATTATGCCTATATATGTGTGTGTAATTTATTAAATAAATGAGACTTAATATGTAAATGCAGCACTTAAATGTACCATTTTTTTCGACAATGGAACACATGAATTCTTTCTGCTGATTGCATTTGGATCCTTTGCAATTGCCCAAGCCTTCTTATATTTTCTTTTTCTACCTTTTCTTTGGGCACAAATCATCCTCACATTAGTGGGGTTGAAAGTATGACCCGTAGCGAGTTTGTGATCAAGGAAAATTTATTCCTTATTCTGTTTTACTCAGTTGTATAAGTATATATGCTGGATGAGCACTATGATTCTGGTAGAGGTCTGCCAAAGGCATGCAATAAAACTTTTGAATTTCATTTTTTACCTTTTCGTAATACTCTATTAGAATGACATATATTTTTTTCTATTTTAATCTTTTAAGTCTTATATTTTAGTATTTTAGAAGGTTGTTCCCGAAAGTTACTATGAATCACGTATATGCATTTTCCCACCAAGAATACCTGTATTTTAATGCTTATACAACTATCTTCATATATATGTCAAGCATTGGCTGTCGAGAAGTCAACGACGGCTGCTTTACAAGCAGTTGTCCCAGGTTAGCGGGTTCGCTTTCTGGCTGATGCTATGACACATGAGGAAACTATCTCCATATATATAGAAACCCGATATCTTTAATTAGGTATAGATTTTTCTTTAAGATATTTAAGCCAATAAACATCACATGACCACCACTTCATATGCTTGTGTATAACTGTTGTTAAAACAGGCAAAACTCACTATACGTATTGCCACACACAGCAAGCTAGAGTAATCAATGGGTGCCAGAAGGCTTGTGCATAAAATCCCCATCTAGTGCCTACTCATCCAATATCCCCAAACTAGTTTCTGGCTTGTGACCTTCGTCAGTGAGGAGTCTTGGATCTAGCTTGCTTTGTGTGGCAATACGTATAGTGAGTTTTGCCTGTTTTAAGATATTTGTTAGTGATGTTTATTTTTTGTATATTTATAATTAATTTAAAAGAGAAACTTAACATTATATTTCTTTTAAAATGTTGCAAGCTATTTTATAATTGAAGTATTACATTTTAATTTTTTTTTTTTTAACAGCGAAAAAAGATAACAATACAATTTAGAGAAAATCTCACTCAATTCCCCTTCCCTCCATATCTATTTGTATTTTAATCGGTCATCTTGATTTCAAACGAAATTTCTCGTCTAATTCTTTATCGATTTTAATCCTAGGCATTGCTATACTTATCTTTAACTGGAAATCTTTTCTTCTTTTTTAGCATCTGATGAGTGAAAAGGATTTAAAATTACTAAAAGTTTATACATTGTTGTGTTTCAAGAGTTGACTATATGAGGTTCCTTAGCACATAGAAAACAAGCAAATGATCTGTTATATTATTGAAATTTAATATTAAATATATAGCATCTTTATAAGTAGAATTTTATATTTCATTTCTATTGAATTTATACCCGTACAACTTTTTTTATTTTATCTTTGGATATTCACAATACTTACTAATTTTATAAAATAATATTTATTTTTCACCTTTTACAAAAACCAAAAAAAAAAATTAATTTATTCTATCGTAATATTTGTTTTAAAATGTAGTTTTTTTTCCTCTCTTATTTTTTCCTTATGTTTGTCTATACATACGATATAATTTTTTTAAATCGAATCACTGTAAAAATAATTACTCACATACAATAGTTTAACTACTTACTAAAAATAAAATTTATAAAAATATTTCACAAGTACAACCATTTTCACAAGAAGGATTTTCATACCAGATTTATGAAGGCCAAATGAAGATAAAATAGAAGGATCTAAAAATTCATGACAATTTAACATTTAATATATAAAGAAACTGAATTAGCTTAATATTTACTAGGATGAATAATAATTATATATATATATAACACTACTATATCTTTTGCGTGTATATCTTCTAATAGCATATACATTTAATTTCAAAAATAAAAAACAAAGAACTTAGAATGAAGATAATAAGTATTGATTTAAAAATTTTATAAGGTTAGGTCTGTTTTATGTAAATACATATAAAATTATACTTAATATGTAACTACTCATACATTCAGATTTGCTTGAATCGTTATCCAGTAGATGAAATCAGTTTTGGTTGAAATGCATTCTGGGAATTTGGGATAGTTTTTTTAAGTGTCTTACCACACAATGTTTGAAATACTAATAGTGTATATTTATTATAATATCTTAAAATATAAGATCAACTAACATGAATTAAAAAGAATGAAAGATCAAAGAAATGAAATTTGATGTCATTTGTTTAAAAAGAAATCTCAACGTTATATTTATACTTTGTTAAATGTCAAGTTCATATTAAGAGCTACACTGTATAATTTCTAATATAATAAAAATGATTAATAAGTATTCATATATTTATTGGAAAATAATTATTAGAACCAGGTCATATATATATATGTGCATGGTGTCTGCATATGACTATCCATTTATGTATATATAAACTAAGCTAATTATTTTAATTCTTTTATCTATCTCAGGTTTTACTTATATTTTGTAATACTGTACTTGTTTCAACAGTACTTCAAATAGTCTTTCTCGTTTTCTTTTATAGTGTAGTATTTAGTCTAGTAAACTTTTTTTGCTAATGGTAATTATTGTTTGCCTTACTTATTCAACCCATTTTTGCCATTACTTTAATGTTTTCCATCATAATTCTCTTCATATTCATTTTTATTTCATTATTAATAATTCTTAATTATATATATATATAGAATATATCAGTGGAAAGGTAATTGATTTTTTCCCCAAACTGCTTGCAGAACCATATCTCCTTCAACACCTGATCATGAATTATAACATGAATATGACAATGCATTTCATATTTTAACCCATGATAGAAGTAATGCATGAACATTAAATTTTATTTAAAATTGAAAAAAATGTGCTACTGGATAAAACTTTTGAAATCATACTGTATATAACAATTAAGCTACAAATTACAAGAATCCTTTCAAGTGTTTTGCAACATTTTGCATAGATAAAAAGAACATTAAAGATGAACCACAAAAGTATAAAATACATTGTCACATTTATGTCATAACCTGTGATATCTTAAAATATTTGTGATGAATAGATAAACTATGTCACAATGGCATAGCAGGCTGCTTGGAGACAGAATGAGTCACTTTTTTACTACGCATTTCAATTGGATGGACAGTTGAAGAGTTGAAGTGTGGAGTAGATTGAAGCCTGTCCATTAAAGTATGAGGATTGGCTATCTTAATATATATCTGAGCACTTATAGCATATATGTGTAGAGATGATAATCTGGACCAACTGATGATTACTGGTTTAGCATGAAATACATATGTTGGTGATTATCTTTTTGACCAATATGTGTTCAAGTGTATCAGTGTTATGAGATAGAGTGGAGAGTGGTGGATCATGTGAAAGTCTGTGCTCATATACCCTATATATTACATATATAGACACAGTTATATAATAAGCCTGTGTTTCAGTTATAACTAAATTTAAATTAATTTCAAATATTAAAAAAAAAAATTGAACAAAAATACCAAAATTCATTGATAAAATATATATATATATATTTTTATTGCAAACAAAATTAAAGAATTGCTAACAAAATATTCACATTGGTAGATAAAGATCACACGTGTAAAACAACAAGAGATAAACTTTTTAATAAAATAACATTTAAAAAGAAGTTATCTGGTATTGAAAAGAAAAAAAAATTGAAAAACAAATATTATATGATAATTAAATACATAAATGCATACATAATTTTTTTTGATGTTTTTATTCACACAAATGCACTAAAAAGTAAAAAAAAAAATGTATGAAAAAGTACAAATTCATTCAGAATATTCTTGATATTATGTGAACTAAGTAAAATAATACTGTACTTATGTTTAGAAAAAAACTAAGAATATTTCTGTACATGAATATCATATACTTCTATTTTTGATCACATAAAATCAAAACTGTTTTAAAAGCTGAATAAAATTTACTTTTTACTGTAATTCTAAATATTTAATTCTCTTTTTTTTATTTATTGTAATTCTTATAAACTCGTAATTAAATATTACAAAAAGATAAAAGTTAAAATTCAAGACTTTTATAATGCACTAAACATGCTCTTGGCAGACCATTGCCAAAATCATAGTGTTATATTTACCAGTTAAACATTATGCCTATATATGGACATAATTTATAATGTAAATGAGGCTTAATATGTAAATGCTCCATTTAAATGTTCCATTTTTTAAACAATGGAATGCATAAATCCTTTCTGTCGATTGCATTTTGGATTCTTTGCAATTGCTCAAGCCTCTTTATATTTTCTTTTTCTGTTGTATTTTTCAGCACAAATCATCTTCACATTAGTGGGACTGAAAATATGGCTCATAGTGAGCTCATTATCAAAGAAAATCAATTTATATTCATTATTCTGTTGTGTTCTGTTGTATAAGTATGTATGTTGTATGTTCTTCGTAGATCTATTTGTCTGAGATTTTTTTTAAAAAACTTTAATGCATTTTTGTGAATAAAAGTGTTTCTTTAATTTATTATACATATATATCATGTTCTATTTTTAATTAGGAATGTAGAAAAATGTAGATACAATTTTTTGTTAGCTGATAGTACTATAAAGAGAACTAAATCCCATATACAGTTAAAGATTTCAATTTTCCATTAATTTGTTTGCTAAAATTTTTGCAAATTCTAAAAAAGATGTACTGCTATTAGGAATATGTATGTAAGCAAAATTTCAACTAGAGCAGAAATTGAGAAATGGATAAAAATGAGATATTTTATCAGATAAACAAAAGAATTTTTTTCTTCCTCCTCTGTTTTTGCTGTCATCATATATAATATTGAATTTCAAAAAACTTGCACACTTCACTTTTTAGCAAAAAACTTTTATTATTGATAACAGTTTCGACTGTACCATGCAGTCTTCATCAGGTAGGAATTTAACAATTTTATACAAAATAATGTATTTTAATGGTTGTATGTTTATATATGTTCAAATTTTATAGATCTGATGAAGACTGCATGGTACAGTCGAAACTGTTATCAATAATAAGTTTTTTGCTAAAAAGTGAAGTGTGTGTTTTTTGCAATTCAATAAACAAAAGAACAAAGTAAGTTAAATATATCATGTAAAAATATCTATAAATATTGAAGAAATATTAGAAACCAAACATTAGATGGCAATAATTAGAGTGTTCTCCTCTTTCTACTCTAGAACTATCTATTGTAAACTTGAGTTATTAGTAATTGCCATATGGTAGTATAATTTAATCCATATATTCAAAGTAGTCTTTAGCTTTAGCCTTTAAAAATGTGAATTTTATAGTAAAAAAAGACAAAGGTGGCTGACCGATGTATAACTCCACTTGTTCCTGCTTTGAAATTCAGGTCCTCATCAATAAGTGCAAAAATCAGATTAAATTCCATTACCATCAGATCAAGACAGATTAGAGAGAGAAAACTAAAGTAAGCTATGAGAGACAAGTGTTAATAGTAGCAAAACATATCTGAAGGGTACCTATTTAGAATATTATTTTAGAAAGTACTGATGTAGGTTACTGATATTTTATTCTTATCTCCTAATTTCTATTCCAAGTGCATTTATAAATTTTAACTTGAATGATTCAGTGAATTGGACCAGACATCAACAGTAATAATTATTTTTAAAAAATCACAAAAATTATGAAAATTGCTAATATAATTTAAGAAATAATAACATTTTAAAAGTTGGTTTCTTTGATTAAACAATTACAAATTTACAAACTGTCAAAATCACTTTAATTATTCTTTTAAATATTGTGAAAATTATTTATCCTGATTTTATATATATATATATATAGAATTCAGCTGATGAAAATACTCTGAACATCACCAAGAAACCTTTAAGACATCATCGTACTCAAACAATTATTTATTTAGAATGATGTTATCAGGGTGTTTCAAGAAAGGTGTTTAAGCAAAAAGTTGCATTAGAACAAGAGATGCATCTTTGCCAATTAGTCTTAAAAACTATAGGACATGAAGTCATTGATTTGAACATCTTTATAGAGAGCGTTGTGACAAAGTAGTCAGAACATCCACTTGGCATGGCCACAATCTGAGGTTTGAGTCAGAACTAAATAAACTTTGAAATTTTTTTCAGATAAGAGCAATCTTATGATCATTCTCTTAATTAGCCAGTCTATGAATGCCCTAATGCAGGGGTCCCCAACCTTTTTGCACTTAAGAGCACATTCTATAATACCGGACATGTGGCGGGCACCATTTATTTTTTTAACCAGGTAGTGGGCACCATTTATTTTTTCAATGTAAATTTATAGTTGGATATTGTTAATAATACACATAATGTACAAAAAAATATTTATTTCAAAAATAAACTTTTAACATATAATTAACGTTTATATTTTTATGCTGTAAAAGTATAGTATGCCCTATAATTTGATTACAATATAATACAATAATTTATAAGAAATTTTAAAAATTAAATTTATTCATATCAGATAAATAATTTTTTTATCATGTTCGGATAGCGGCGGGCACACATAAAATGGTCTGCTGGCACCATGGTGCCCATGGGCATAAGGTTGGGGACCCCTGCCTTAATGTATATCCAGTATCAATCAGCAAATGGGTATCAAACTATCATTAGCTAAAAAATAAATATATCAGTTTACTCTTGAGTGATCTGATGTCAATTTATTGATTGCAAAAACAAATAATATAACTATAATATGATGCCCTTTCTTGAAAGTGGGAAAAGTATTATGCTCCTATAAGTACTGAGGCCATGGTTTATTTTTACCTTACCCAGTACTGTCACCCTTTCAAAAGTGTAAGCAATACACATTGATATACTTTGAATAATGTGTGACTTTATTAAGTGATTAATGAATGCTTCCCTCTCCAATCTGCTTTTGTCTGAATCAATGCCTTTGTTACGTAGGGACATAATTAAGCTATTTGCAAAAAAAATGTTAAAATCTGAGCAACTCTGCATAACAAATTATAACATGAAATGTGACAGTATTTTATATCTTAACTCAGAATGGAACAATGTCTGACATTAAATTTTGTTTTAAATTAAGTAAAACTGCTTCTGAAACATTTGAAATGATTCAGAAAGTGTAATGCAGTGAATGACAGGAATGTTCCCAAATGGTTTGCAAGAGTTTGTGATTGCAGGATGGGCATTAAAGATGACATCACACTGCCATATTTTATATCGTAACCTGTAATTGAGACAATGTAGTCTTTAATTTTTTTTGTAGTGAAAAGCAAAACTATGTCACTATCTAATAAATACGTTAATTCAGAGATGGCGCTGCAGACAACTTAGAGAAAAGTCATCTTTTCACTGGGACATACTATATATATTAAATATTTAAATATCTGTGTCTAATATTTTAATATATCAATTTGTCTGTTTACTCTTTTGGTCCTCAAATTCTCAATTTTATTAATAAGTGAGCAGTGGATGTCAGTATCACATTAAGTAGAAAATTAAATTTAGTCCAATATTGAATTAATTATTATAAAAAGCAAGCTAAAGCAATAATTTATTACCAAGCTTTCTTGTTTAATAATTGAATTATTAATGAATCGAAAAAGTAAATTACATATATAAAAGAGAATTATAATTTTCCTAATTATTTTTTTTAACAAAAGGGAAATATTTTAGCTTATTAAATGATTTAATTAAATATTTAGTTCTATTAAGAATAAGAACAAACATTGGTTGAGATTAAGGGTTAAGGAACATTTGATATGAATAAGGAAAAACCATATTAAATGTATTTATAGAAGCTTTTTGTAATATGCGAAGAAAAGGGTCATTCATTGGACTTTTCAGTTATGAGATCTTAAAGAGCAGAAATAAAATACCAATAGGAAAATCACAATAACTGCATATTTTTATCTTATTATTTATAATTATTTTTTTTTTTTTATCATAAAGAAGAATTCTCAGCATGGTAAAATGCTGAAAATAAAATGTTAAGTTTTATTTAGAAGTTTACATTAAAATCACTGTAAAGATTTTAACTGAATATATATATTAATTGAATGAAAATGCAATCATTTCTTTGAGTACTACGTGTTAGTGTAAATTATATAATTCACTTTATCATCTAAGGCAGGGGTGGGCAATTGTTTTGGCTCGGGGGGGGGGGCACTTTGTGGAGCGGAGGGTCACACCTTTTTTTCATGATCCAATAAACATACTGCTTTATTTCCTGTATTACCAAAGAAATATTTGTTTGTCCATTCTTCATTAAACACATGACATTCATCACTGATTTTACATTTTTTCGGAGGGTTCATGGTTTCACTAAAGTTGGAAATGTATATATTTGCTAATGCAAAGACAAAATTGAAATTAACCAGATCAACTGGAAAAGCACTGCACATGTGTATCATGTAGCCATCCTAATGGAAATTACGAGATGAATATCTTCGGTTGCGCACAGAAATTAAATCTCAGTTCAAGGTGGATTTTTCTGATTGTCTTGGTGGGCCACATAAAAACTCTTAGCAGGCCGCATATGGCCCTTGGGCTGCTATTTGCCCACTCCAAGCATAGTAGTTAGCAAATCTGTCAGTCATGCAATGACATCAGGTTGCTTGCCAGATCACTAATATCTGGCTAGATGAACTTTGAAATTTTTCAGATACAGAGATATACATCTCACAGCCATCCAAAAATTGGTCAGCAAATAGATATTCATCTATTATTAGCTAAAACACAAAAGTCATAGGGCAATTTATGCTGTGTATATGATGATCAATGACCTATTTATAAAACAAAAAATGAATCTATTCACTAGAGGGGGGTCGTTCTGATATAAGCCTTAAGCAGATAGTATGCATTTGCCATTTCAGCTCATTCATAATTAAACTGGTGATCATCTTAATAAAAAAACTATTAATATTTTTACTAGTGGTTTTATTTTCTCATCATTGTAACCATGGCAATTCCTTTCTAGCTTTAAAGATCAAAATCAAGACAATTTTAAAAGGTATAGTCATCTCTCCTTCACCAAATCTAAAATAACATCTAATATTATTTTACAACAAAATAAGTACTGATAAATCTTTAAATATAGACTATAAGTAATGGTACTATAATAAATAATGTCAATCTCTTGTATTTTTTTAAACATGCTTTTTAACTTTCTAAGGATATTTGCATATTTCAGAATAAAATGCCAAATGTTACAGTGATAGACATCATGAGAAATCTAGTTAAAACCATGAAGTTATTGGAGGCATAATGTTTAAGTGCTGAACTTTTGATATATAAAAATGAATAATTATTTAAATGAAAAACTTTTGAATATTACTAGATGGATCATTTAGGTTTGGAGTAACTTTTGAAGTGTTCTTGTGATATGCATGAATAAAAAAAAGATAATGAGTAAAAAAGTTATAAGCGAGTTTTTTAATCTGTGAACCAGAAATATATAAATAGTAGTATGCTGTCTCATTAAAGCAGAGGTCCATAATAAATTTTATTAAGATAGTGAGAAGTTGCTGGTTAAATATTTAAATGTTATCACTTATGGCCTAATACTTTACCTACCTTCAAGAAGACAATATCCACAAAGTGCATCATAATTAAAATATTAATTTTTATTTTAAAAAATGCCTATACATATTCTAATTTTTGATAAATATGTACATATTTTCTTCAATCTGTTATATTATTTTTTAATAGATAATATATAACTTAAATTGCGCTAAAATATTAATGAAAGATAAAACATTAAAATATGTCATAGAAATATGTTTATAGAGTTAAATGTCCCCTTTATACGGTGTTATATTTTTGGACTTATTGCAATGATTATTCACATATCTTATTTCAATGAAATAGATGACTGAAGAGTTGTGGGTTGGAGTAGTTTGAAGCCTGTTCATTAAAGTATGAAGATTGGCTATCTTAATATAAAGCTGAGCACGGATTGTATATATGTGTGGAGATGATTGCTGGTTTAGCATGAAATATGTTTATTGGTGATTATTTCTTTTCGATATGTGTTTGATCAGGTGGGTCAGAAATATGAGATGGCATGGAGAATTGAGGTTCATGTGAAAGTCTGAGTTCGAATTCTATCATAGTGAAATTTTATTGCATTGATGAATTGGGCACTATAAGTATATGATCTGTTTAAACATTCAGGCTACAAAATTATACAGATTATAATTAAAACATTAAAAAGTCAGTCAAACACTAGTTTATGCTTGGTGTTCAAATGTTCCAACCCTCTAGCTCAGCTAAAGATTACAGACTGTTCCATAAAACACATATATCGTGAAAGAGGTTGCTCTGGAAAATTTTTACACTGGATAATAGCTTATAGTTTAATAACAATATTTTAGATGTTTATTGCAAATATAAAGGATTTGACTCATTACAAATATCTTCAGACACACAATTTTGTTTAAGATTGTTTTAAATGTATACACTGTTATTTTTAAATTTTATAACAGACTTCAGTATTTACTATCTTTTAACACAACCAACTTCTGTTTTTTGCAATTCATTTCCACTGTAACTTTCAATACAGAGAGCGTACCAATAGCTCAAACAAGCCATAAGCTCAAATATGAGCCATAAGCTCGAAACCAGTTGGTCTAGAGATGAGAGTGTTCTGGATAGAGATTTTAAATATTTTCTCATACCGCACTTATTAAGAGCTTATTTGAGCTATTGGTGCGCTCTCTGTATTGCATTTTTGTAACTACAAGCTTATAAAGATAATTATGTATGACTTGCTTTATTAATTATTGTAACTTTCATTAAACAATCAAATGGCTTTACTGCATAGAAATTCTTGCTCTAAGTTCCAGAACTGGAATCGTTCTGAGAACTTTACATTCCAGAGTCTGACAATGCATTAAACTTCCAGGGCAAAAACTTCTATCGATCTTATTATTTATGCTTCAAAGACACTTTTTTTATAATTTTGAAAATAAGTGTAAAACATTCAAAGACATCAGCCTAATCAATCTCTTCTTTAGAACGATCTAACATCTATTGATTACTCAAAATTATACTAGACAGCATAATTGAAGAGAATAAACGAGAATTTGCTACTGAATAGCATTATGTAAGGAGAAGTCATGTGATATTTTGATGGTTTGACCTTTATCATTCCAATCGGACATATATTTATTACATATTTTTGTTACCATTTAGTGGCAATTAAAATAATTTTCTATTTAATTTTTAATAGAAAATTAAACAATCATCAATTTGTATCATTATGTAAAGAAAAAAAAAGACAAATAATGTTTTACAAGTAAGTAAAGTTTTAAATATATTTGACAATGTGCAATTGTTTTTAGTCCAACTCTCAATTGAAAAAAAGTAGCATATATTGAATAAAATCAAATGAGAATCTGCCAACGATAATTTTGTTACTTTAAGCCACTAAACATCACATGATCACCATTCTTTATGCCTACACAAGCTGTTTACACAGAGGCAAAACTCTCCATACAGTAGTGCCACTTAGTGCAAGCCAGAGTAATCAATGAATGCAGGAAGGTTTGTGCATAACATTTCTATCTAGTGCCAATTCATCCAATATTCCCAGACTAGTTTCTAGTTTATGGCTTTCATCAGTGAGGAGCCTTGGATCTAAGAGCAAACATTATTGTGTTTTCATTTTGGACTCAAAGCTTTATAGTTAGATAATAAGGTAAAAGTTGGCTGCTGGAGGGTTACATTAGATCCTAAGATCAGGTGTAGTGCTCTCAGATCCAAGGCTTCTCACTGATGAAAGCCACAAGCTAGAAACTAGTCTGGGGATATTGGATGAGTAGGCACTAGATAGGGATTTTATGCACAAATCTTTCTGCATTCATTGATTATTCTGGCTTAAACTGAGTGGTGCTACTGTATGGAGTTTTGTCTCTGTGTAAACAGCTTGTGTAAGCAATGATGTTTATACCAATCCTGACCAATAAGATTATTGTGACTGTGGTTACTAAAGAACCAAAGACATCAAACAGCTTGGATACTGACTATATAGGCTAATGAGATTGAATTGAAAACATTATTGTGCTTTCATTTTGGACTCAGAGTTTTACACTTAGCTAATAAGGCAAAAGATCGCTGCTGAAAGGTTGCATTAAAAATCCTAAGATCTAAATGCAGTGTTCTTAGATACAAGGCTTCTCACTGATGAAAGCCAGAAGCTACAAAATAGTCTGGGGATATTGAATGAGTAGGCACTAGATAAAGATTTTATGCGCAAAACTTTCTACATACATTCAATACTCTGGTTTGCATTGAATGGTGCTTACTCTATGAAGAATTTTGCCTCTGTAACTTTATTTCTATTAGTTTTGTCATCCAGGCTGATTATATTTCAGAGTCATCTCCAATGACCCATAAATTAAAGAATAACAGTTTTCCATTTTAGTATAGTTTCAGAGAATCATTGTAAAGTAAATAAATTTGTTGATGAATGAGACAAGTGAAGTCTCAGTATTAAAAAGAAAGGAGTTGATATATTTTGATAGTTGTTAACTTGTGATGGAGGAGAAAGAATTATGATCTTGTTAATCCTAGAAGAAAAAGATATGCTGGTGAAACATCAAAATTTCTTAGTTTTAACATCTCATTAAATGACAGCATTTTTTCAGTATAGTATATTGACACTTTAGTCACCTGACTTAAATACATTTGTTTGCAGCTACCTATTGCTTTTGTTTGGTCATTTTGCATCTACTTGAAGGTAAAATATAGAACTGAAATATATATATATTGATCTATTTATTTTTAATAAATCTTTAGATGTCAGTTTCTTTGTTCATGAAATAATTGTTATGCTTAGGTAAGCTCAGCTATTATTCAAACCTTGAAAATGAAAGTTGTATATTTTATATAGTTTATTTTTATATTTGCAATTATTTTTGCAAAATATTTGTGTATTATTTATTTTATTATAAAAATATACTATTTAGATCCAGATTTTATTCAAAAATATTTGTTTAAAAAATACAAGTTAAGAGAAATATGATAATGCAAAGAGGGATTTGATTGGCTGAAAAAGGAATGCCTTTATTGTAGCTATTATTTTTTGACATTTATTATATAATTATAAATGGAATTTTTAATTTTAAAACATAATTTTATTGCTTTATATCAAGAGTTCCCAATTTTTTTTTGGCCACAGGTCCCTTTACCAAAACTTTTAAAACCATCAACCCCCTAGTCATTGACTTTACTTACTCAAACTAATAAATTTGTTCAGTACTCAATATTAAATATTTCACTAGATATCAAACTTTTCATTTTATCACTTGTAAATAAAGATTGAAAAAGATAAAAAGACTAAGGAATATGGCATTATCTTTTGCAGCATTTAATTTTGAAGCCTTTCACTAATGAAAATTAAAGCAAAAAAATAGGAGCAGAATTTTTTTAATTTTTTGACATTTATGAAATAAATATGTAAATTCAAAATAAGTAGAAATATTGAAATCACTTTATTAAGTATTAAAATGAAGTGAAAAAATCTACATATTCAGACAGAATTAAACATCAATAAAATTACAGCAATAAAAGAATTATAAAAATGAAAATACCAAATAAATTACTTGGAAAACTAATTTAATGAGATTGGTAAACCTTGTGATCTGTGAACAATTTGTCTATGTCTGGTTTTAAATTAGTGAGTTTTATTTTCAAATCTCCACATTCAGTGATATGGAATTAATGTATTCTGAAGCAGGTTTAAACTTACACTGAAGCCTCTCTCTACCAGATATGATGATGGAAATGCTAGCAAATACTTTTGTACAACAGTCCATAGAGCCAGCACACAAAAGTGAATATCTCATTGCAGACAAAACTTTTGATAACCCTGTTTGAATTGTATCTTGAGATCCTCATTCATGCTGATGGTTATCAGTTCATCTTCCAAAATTATATTTGGTTTTACACTAGTAGTATATGAGTTTATTATCCAGTCCATATTTCTAATAATAGAATATATTCAGATGTAAACAATGAGCATTGCCAAAGCATTTAAAATATGTCAGGAACCCTCCTCCAACCTCTGACCATGGTTTCATGCTTTGGCACTCCTCAGAGAGGTGCTAGGATAGCTTCAAACACTAGATCTAAAATACCAATCGAAATCCACCCTTTATCTAAGTTATCTATTGAGTGAAAAATCTGAAATTTTCAGACACCTACATGTCCTCAAACCCAGCTATCCAACTCAAATAGCTATATGTGGCTGAGAGATCTTCAGCCATACCATGTATTAGTAGTCTTAGCAATATAACATCGCATAAGACTTAAGGCAGAGACTATAAATAATTAAAATAAGAATCATAGATCACATGACCAGTTTAAGAGAATTGGGTCATGTGATCTGACTCTTATTTTGAATATTCAGATGTAGTTTTGAAATCTAAGTGAAGAGCCCCCAAGTGGTTGATGTACAGCAAGATGTTTTCTTCTTGGATTGCATGCTTCTTAAATAAATTAGGAAACTGGGAAAGGTCAGATCTTGCAATATTTTGCTTAAAAAACATTAATCTGGCAACAGAAGTTGATATGACTGATTTTGCTTTGATGAGATTCAAATTGTCTCCTTGCAGTTGTAAATTAACAGACAATTAAATAAACAATATCTGTTTTACTCTTAATTTTCCTTCAAACTGGAATCCTCATCTTTCAAAACTCTAAAACAGATTGGACAAGTGCAAAAATCTCACAAGCATAAACCTTTTGAAAGGTATAGAGAACCAATCAAAAGTGATCATCATCATTTTCCTTACATAATCCAGAGAACAGTGTTATGTTCAAAGCATTACTTTGAATATTGTTCACAGCTGTTATAACAAACTGAAATGATTGATGCAAATTTTCACTAAGGTTCTTGACTACTAAATGTTGCCTATGGATTATGCAGTGCACTGCAAGCACTTTGAGTACATGTTGTTTTACTTATGAAACCATGATAATGACTAACAGTGCTCCATCTGTCACAACAGATATTATATTTGTCAATGGAATCACTTTTTCCCTGAAAAATATCCCATTAAATTAAAGATTGATTCACCTCTGGTGTCAGTTTCTAAAGTTTTAGCAAAAAGCAGTTCTTCATGCACTTCCTGATCTTGAATAATAAAGTGAATGTATAACAGAAACAATGCTTCATTACCAAATAATGTTGACTCATCCAATTGGAGGAGGAAATGGTTTTTTGCAAATTACAGTTTTTTATGTCATGACTCATTTTATTGATATATCTTTGAACTGTTATTTCTCAAAAGAATCCTTTTTATAACATCTTGTGCAGGTTTGTGCAGTGTTCAATACCTCCATGACGACCAGTAGAATTAGTTTCTCCCCTATGGTATGTGGCTACCGGACATTATGATGAGTATGGACATGTTGACAATGCCTTTAATCCATCATCATTTTGCTTCAATGATGAAACAAACAGATTATCTATCATAGTTCTCTTCAGAATTTTATTTTAAGTGATTGAAAGTATAACAAATCTTTTTCTTTTTGTCAGTGTTAATTCTGTTCAAGTGATTTTCTAATTTTGATGATTTCATAGTTTCATTGCTAAAGACTTTTTCACATATGAAGCACCTTGATAAATATTTGTTTGATAATGACAGAACAAATCCTAGCTTCAAATAGTCCAAGTTGTACTGTCTGCATTACTTTTTTGGTTTTGTTCTATCATTATCATAAGAAATAAAAACTTTTATTAACAAACAATTTTGACAGCCCCTGGAATAAAAAAACAATAAAGTATGTACTTACTTGAAACAGAAGATTTTTGTCCTCTGATTTTCTTTTTTGTAGTACTGCTTTTCAATAAATTATATTCAAAGTTCAAATCACAAATAAGTACATGTCAAATCGAACAAATCAATTTATGTTTTATGAAAGTATGGTCATACAAGACTGATAGATTCTGCTGATATCGAATAAATATCATCTCATCCCACCCTGAACAAGTGTGGACGGACATGCAATAGTTTTTTATGTCTGCACTTGCTTTGATATGTTCCAAAATTTTTTCATGTTTGCACTCATTGATATGTTCGATAAGACAATGCACAGACATATTTATGCTACATGTTTTTTCATGCATTTTTACACGTGACTCTTTTAATTACACATTTTATTTTTCATTCACAAGTTTGATATGTAATGTGTTTTTATCAAAAAAGTGTTTTTTTGAATTATTTTAATTCTTAATTAGATACCTATTGGAATCATAGATATTTTGAAGTAACAAATAAATAGCAGTGGTATGTGATCTATTTTTGCTGTTGTTGACAACAATGTTTTTTATTGAAACTATCGACCCCTAGAAAGTTCAAATCGATTTCCAAGGGATCGATATCACTTTGGGAACTCTTGCTTTGTATATTCTTAACAAAAGTTTATTTTAATATTAGAAATGGATTCAAATAAATTTTATTTTGCTCCAAATATATTTTTATTACCAATAATGAAATAACAAAAGCTATTGTTCTGATTATATATTTTTGTTTATTAGTCACAAAGTTGAAATATTATTTTCAAGAATGTTTTTTAACTTATATTTCTAAAAAATAATTTTCAAATTAGAAAAATATTAAAATTTTAAAATGTAACCCAAATGGCCACTGGATGCCATCAAAAAATATATAGTGAAAGGTTAAACAATAAATAAAAAATTATCTTGTGGTATAGTAAATAATGCACCAGCTAATATGCTTTTGATTTAGGATTTGAGTTTGAATCAGATGAATCATGGAACTAAAAATATGATTTTAATATGATATTACCTTTATGGTTGCCATGAAAGTAGGTGCTAGCCATATTTATAAAAATCATGCAAGACATGGTATGATTTTTGAAAAAATAATACCATATCATATATACATACTTTATCAATAATATTAACATAAAATAGAGGGGGGTGGATATTTTATTTACATCAACATTTGTCAAGAAGATATTGAGCAATGATATAAATATCGTTGTTGCTAGTCTACTGAAATTTTTATTTTTTAAAATAAATTTTTTAATCTGTCAAAACTTTATCATAAAATTTATCACATTCAAACATGATGTGATAAATCCAATGATAATGATATATTTTCCCTGTTAGCGTGTTGCTTGCATGAAGCATTTCCCAATTAATCAGAATGTTGGGCTAAATGCAAAGTAAATTATACTTAAATTAATATTTAAAATACCGAAATTTAATATTGATACTACTCTTGTTCAATTATAATTCTTTTTCTAAGTTAATTGCAAGTAAATCAACTGTTAGATAGAGACAAGTCAAGCGTTGATGGCCGAGTCGTTAGCACAGCAGCCTTACAAGCAGTTGTGCCGGGGTTCGCTTCCCGGCCGTTACTTTGACACATTAATAAATAATGAGACAATTTTTTTATTAAATCAATGGATTATTTGAAATAATACTGCCCTATTTAAAATACTGCTGATCCCATAGTTTATTTTTTAAGTAAGTAAAGTAAAAAAATTAATTGTTATACAATATATTAATTATTATTCAAATAAATCAAATTAAAAAAAACATAATTTTAAAACTTATCTATTATTAAAATTAATCTTTCAGTAAAATTGATTTGAAAACATTTTTCCATGTTTACAAACACTAGTAAATTCCTTTTACATTAATCATTTAGTTAATTGTAGTATATATTGAAAATGAACATTTCTCCATTCTCGATTCCCTTGAGGTAAATCTTCTTAATATTCTATTAAAACTAATTAATGTTTTTAATTAATCTACAATTATAATCATGCAATGATACTGCAAGGTTTTGACAAATTTAATTACTTGGAAAATGTTCAAAAGATTGGAAGGCAACATCTAACAATTAGCAATAAAATAAAAACTGTTTCATAATTAATATAATATTGTTTTTCATTAGAGAATTCTTCTATAAATTTTAATATTTCAACCTAATCCTGAAGGACTTGGAATAATCTTTCATAAAGAGAACTGTGAATGTTCATTTAGTTTTAAATAGCTTCATCGAGAAAATCTTTTTTAAAAAAAATTGTAGTTAAAAGAAAATATTTTAATTAAAAAATATTTAAATACTGCAATTCAATCAACTAAATTACTTTTAATATCTATTATTAAGTTTCAGCATTACCTTCTACATTTAGATGTGAAGACTTTGCAAGTATACTTGTATGATTTCTAAGATTCATTATTAAATCATCTTATATATATATTGTAGCCTAAAGAAAAAGCCACAAATGAGAACATTATCATCACAAAATCTAACCACTAATGATATATAATATAAGCCAAAGTAATGATGTTAACTAAGCTCAGTGGGTTTATAAAATTATAAATGTCATATGCCACAATAAGAGATTCAGGGGTAAGCAATTACAATGAAAAAATCATTAAAATATAAAGCAATGTTATTAATAACTTAAGCGGAGAACTCTCAAATCATGCTAATATAAATGGAAGACTTCTAATGTTGAAAGCATATGCCATTGAGGTTACAAAAATCTACTACCATTACCATCTTTCTTATCCATTTTTTTATATATCTCATTGCTATTATCAGATAAAACATTATATTTAATTTTTGTAAAATTTGGAAGTGTTCTCTTAGATCTTTACCAGAAAAGATTATCATCTTTGGAAAGAGCTTTTTCTTTAGTAAAATATAGATTGTAAAATCAATTAGGTATCTCAGGATAATATAATTGATTTTAATCATAAAATAAATTCTCTCTAATTCTTAAGATCTATTCAACATAGAATGAAATCCTAATAAATAAAATGAAGACCTACACATACTGCTAAGTTAATATTCTATCACAATTATAATAATAATAATAATAATAATAATAATAATAATAATAATAATATTATTATTATTATTATTATTATTATTATTATTATTATTAATATTATTATTATTATTATTATTATTATTATTAATTTAAAATAAACACAACATGACCTCTTAATTTAGAATAAAATAAATAATAAACTTCTACAATGACATTCAGATATTAAGGATGGGTAAGGGATTTTATAACTATTCTAAATATCATAGAATAAATCTACTTAAGTATCTTTTAAATTTGAACTAAGTCCTTTAAATAATCTAAATTTATTATGGAATAATAAATATGGTCTTTCATATTTATGGAAAATAATTTGAAAATAAATAATCATAGTGATCTTTTAATAAAAAAACTAAACTTGCTGAAGTGATCTCGAATAAGAATATGCAATTATAATTTTTATTAAAATATATTTTTCTTAGTTGTAATTCTAATACTTGAATATAATTCAATAAAGTGACTCTTATCTTAATTTCAATGTTCATGTATGCTTACAACAAAATATTTAAGATGATTTATTATGCTCCTATAATTATTTAGATTTCTGGTTAATGAATCAATAATGTGGAAAAATGATTATAAGAAATTTTTTAATAATAAAAACAAATATGACTTTCACAGAAAAACAAATAATAGCAAGTCACAAATATAACATATCCTTTAAGTTCACAAAGCCAAGAGCTTTCACAACCATTACTTTCTTTCAAAAATATATCAGAAAGTTAAAATTACAAATAGATTTATGACAAATAAATAAATGTAACCAGATAAAAATGATCTAGTAGGTCAAAATAAACTTTCTATTACTTTAAATTCTCAAAAGTTCTCTCATATTAAAGCAGTCATATAATGATAGCATCCTTTTCATGAATAGTGTCCCTTTTATGAATATTTAACATTACTTAAAATACAAGCTTACCAATACAATGATGAAGAAATGATAAGAGAACTGTATATTATCTATTTATGCCTAAGATATAATTTAAAATTTTGAGGTTAATTATTTATTATATTTATATCCTAACTCAGCAAAGCTTAAATACAGGACCTACACGTAAATGAAATAAATTCACTCTAAATAAATGAAGAATGCTACAAGAGATAAGGGACCATTCTCAATACCTTGATAAAAGCAACTTAACTACCACAATAAAGCCATGGTAAAATATTACACATGCTTTTCAAATACATGAGCAACAACAAACTAGATTCATATTGAGATAACTGAGAAAAGGCAAAGTAAATGCACAATGGCATAGCTCATAAATAAGTGCACCTATGTTTGAGGACAATAATAAAATGATCTAAGACTTTGTCACTAGTCAAGAAATAATAATAAAGCACATCAGGGACAATTATACTAAATAGGATTGCCTCAATAAAGCATCACATGCTTTGGATACAATAAGATCAATAAAACTCATACAAAATATCTCAATAAACTGGTGAGAGAGTCTAAGTGAAAATCTCTAACAATGGTGGCAAAGTAAGCATTATTAAATAAAGAGTGAGACTAAAATTAAATCTCTAAGCAAAAATACTATAACAACAGATGTGAAAGATGAAGAAATAATAATTAATTATAAACATAGCTTAGTTAAAATTAGGCAATAAACAAGCAATAAAATAAAATAATAGAAACATTAATATACTTATACTGCATTCAGCATAATAATAAACCACTTAGAAATAAATAATTCATATGAAAAAGGAAACACATACTATTTTAAAATATGCAAATATACACTGACATTCTGAGAACTTTAATCCAAAAATTATTTCTAAAAATAGTATATAAAACAGGTAAAATAATATGCAACTGAAATAAAAACCTTGTATGTAAAATCATAAACATAAACAAAACATTAATCCTTTTATCATTTAAAATAAATAAAATAAAAATAAAGTCCTTTTGTTCCTTCTGTTCTTCCCCCATTAACAGGATCAGGAATAGTCTATTAGACAATAAAGTTCTGTGGACAGCAAAGATATCCAATGCACAAATATAACATAATTAAAATATAAAAGCACTTCATGGTTATCTTTAAATAAGATGCAAAATAAATTATGCTAAAAAACTATAAAATATGGCCATTCATTGAGCAGGTTTCCAAGGATTAAGCAATAATAAATATTTATTAAGTTGCAATAAAATGTTTCTTCATACTTAAAATTAAGTATTTAATGCAATCGTTTAAGTGCATTTTATTAATTAATAGTAATAAGAGTATTAAGCAGAAAATATCACATTTTAAAATTATAGCAGTTTCCATAACAACAATAAGAAAGAGTATGTAGGCTTTCATAAAATAATTGAGAAAAAATTCATTGAAATTCAATTTAAATATAATACCACTTTTCAGAAATATTTTATAGACTTAGGTCTCATTTTATGCAGTAGATAGGTTCCTCAAAAAACATGCACAAAAGAAATTGCACAAAAATAGACTTATCTTAAAAAATGGGGGATACATACTGTAATTTTCAAAAATCACATAAAAGCAAAGCAGCAACATAAAATTACTTTAAAATTCGCATAAAAAATAAGGAAATAAAATATGATTAATAAAAAAGTTCAAATTTGAAAAAAATTGATACAAGACACTTTTTTTTACCTTTATTATTAACTATAATATTTAATTTTATTCAAAACAATATATTTTTATGTGTAATTTACAGAATTTTACATTTTTTTATACATGTACAGTATTTTAATCATTATCACTATTTGATATGTAGGTTCGTTTGAGAGCTGTTAAGAGATCAGATTCATCACAAGAGGAAATACAACTAGTGCCAACTTCATTTTTTTTAATTGCTCTTATAGTGACTCATCCAAACTAAAATGTTTTCCTATTGCTGTTGAACCTTCTCATTGCTAAGCAATCTAAAATTGAAATTTTTGTTTCTAAAGAAATTCCTTTTCTTGGGTGTTTTTTCCTCTACATTAAGATAAAACTAAAAGTTTAAAATAAAAATTTAGACCTATGATAATAAAAAGATACCTACTCACCACTGTTGGGCAAAATTTAATTAAAACAATTAAAAATTAAATTATTTTTGTCTTTAATTTATTAATTTTCAATTTCATTGAAAAATAAAATTTCATTGTTTCACATCACATTAATTTCAGATTACATTATGTAAATTTTAAATTGTTAATTATAATTAAAAATCAGATTTTAATTGTCAAATTTAATTGTGCCCACCACTGTTACTCACCTTTTAAAAATAAACTTGCAGACACTAAATGATTAATTGATTATGTACTCTTTTTTTAAAAAGCAAAAATAGAATGTGATTTAAAATGCAAAAACAACAACATGCATAATATAGACATCTATAACATTTGAACAGATTTACATTATAATCTTATAAAATTTAATGTGTGTATATAAAATAGGGAAATCCTGATTTTAAGTAAACTATGAACTTCTTGATTGCATAAAATCTATTACAGAAGCATGATAAAGCACTGAAAATATTGGAATTATTAGATGGAAGTCAAACTCTGATGTGTTATTACTTTAAATATGATGTGTGAGTGTGCGAAATTTATAATATTTGAAGTAATAGTGCATTATCAGAACTCAACTTCTGATCTAATATTTTTTATCGTATAAAAGAAAACTGCGTACAAAGATATTAAGAAGAAACATGAATTGCCTGACTTCAAAATTGCATTAAAAAAATCTGCATAAAACAAGACCCGGTTATATTTCTATTTTTAATGAAAGCAGTTTATTCTAAGGTTTCACCATATTTGTTAAACATTTAAAAATATGTTCATTGTTTTTTTTCTTCCCTGGATCCAATAAAATGATTTCTTTCATCTGGGGTGGAAATAGACATAACAAATGAAACTTCTTTCATGCTGTTAACAGTGCAAATAATTGTAGGCAATATTATATAATGAAGTTAAAGATTTTCTTCATATAGATATAAAAATAATTTTATAGATAATTGATAAAATATACTAGTCATAAATAAGTCTTTATTAAATGAAATTCAAAGTTATTTACATGAAGGAAATTAATTTCTGATATTTTGTTTGCCTTTTTCAGATAAAGAAACATTAAGTTCTCAAGTCTGCCCACCTCACTACTGAGCTAACCTCACAGGAAAAAGTAAAATTACAATGCCAATATAAATTCCACAATGCTATATAAGTATTAAAGTTATTCAATGTTATTAAAAACATTACTGTTATTGCTGTGAAGAATTTCAAATATTTCACAACAAACTTAAATATAAAACACCTGATTAAAGATGTTTTGAAATGAATAAGTCTTTATGTCATCATGGTGACAATAATAATGTCTGTCAATGTTTCCTAGTGCATGGAAATTAAATATTAAAATTTTAAACATTGTGATATTTAACTAATTTTACCACTAAAGCTGGCCCAAATGAAGATATCATTTTCCTTGAAGTTTAAATTTAGCTGCTATGCCTAGATAATTTAACTTTTAGCCTAATATTACTTTAAGCTAAGAAAATAAAAAAAGGTTTAACTAAAATTGCACTTGTTAATTAGATACTGTACCTTGGAAATATGAATGCAACAAGTAAAAATTATTATCAGAGTGCATGTGCAGGCATCAATTTCACTTATTTTTATAGCTTGGGTCAGATTATTACTTTAAAACTGATTACTGACATTTAAATCTATACTCCCTTTCCTTTATTGGTTTGAATCCATGTCTTACAGAAACTAAGGAAGATTGCTAGCAAAAAATTAATTAATCTTTAGCTTTTAAAATAAATTAATTTCCCTATCTAGACAATAAAATTAAAGATATTTCTTATTACAATAATCATTTACAAATTTAAACTTTAGAATAAAATATATTACATAATTGAAATTTATAGTGTTTAAATAAAATAAATATTACCCATAATATTTAATACATTTATTTATCATTAATTTTAACCTACAAAAGTTGTTGGAATATAATTTTATATTGTCTTCTACATTAATAATACTTTAAAATAAATAAATATTAAAAATAAATATTACATTTATCCATTTATTCAAGCATTCATTTATCTACTGTTTTAAATCCTATCTTTAATTATTATTAGCTTTATTTAATTTCTTGTGAGTGAATAAACGTAAAATACTTAATTATAATGTTCTGTGCTAAAAGATGAAATTATAACATTATAAACTTAATTTAATTATTAACCAGTCTAAATGTAGGGTTTGAACTTGGATTTTTAATTCTAAAATTAGTATTAGCTTTTTAATATATTTTAGTGGTTAAATTTTGACTACATTAACACCATTGATGTTGAAAATACATTACTAATTATTATTTAACACAGCATTACACTGTTGCACATGCGCTTTGAAGATTTTAACTATAAATGAATGAATACTAACACTCAACCACATGATAAAGTATTTACATACATTACTAATTATTATAAGTTATCAACTATTAAAGATTTAAATACTTTGGCATGATAAGCACTATTTAAAACTAAAAATATTATAAGTCAAACTGTCAAAATTATTTTACAGCTATAAAATTTACAAATATTTTGATATCATAACTTGTTATATGTAGAATCATCACATTATAAGGCACTAACAAAATATATTTACTATAAAATGAAACTATAATTTTTTAGACATTTTGTTGAAAAACATACCTTAGCATTTAGCTTCCAAAAAAGCTAAAGGTGATAATATATTGTAAGTTGTGATTTTAAATCCCACAAAAAACCATTAAACATCCTTATCTATTTCAACACCGATCCCCACAATAAGAACATTCTCTACACATAATGTAACATAAGTTATATGTAGAAAGAGAATATGTAAAACTTAAATATTGATACTTATATTTATTATATAAAATCTTTCATGAACAATTATTCAACATACACATACCACAACAATATAAGAAAAAAATTATCAAATTTAGATGCAACCAATAAAATAAAAATGCACAGGGAAAAAATAATAAATAAATTATTATTATTATTAATCCAAGACATACATATATAAGTCATAACACATGATGTAAATAATCAACTCAATGCATGAGCTTGAACTTGCTATTTAAAAGTGAAATTGAAATTAAAAAGTCCAACCTCATTTTGGTAATCATCAGTACATATATATATACAATGATCTCATCAAAAATCAGATCAAAAACTCTTGTTAACCAAACCATGATTGAATTTGTCTTTTGAAGAGAAACATTGGGAGTCATAAAACTAAAACATTAAATGAGAATATCTCATTGAAGATGTAAGAGCTAAAATAAAAGTGGACATATTCCAAGTTCAACAAAATAAGGGAATTTAAATTATAAATTACAGAAATGGTTTTAAATTTATTCGACACTTCAAGAATATATTCAATCTTTAACCAGAGTTTTACCAAATTTAATTAAAGATTTCCAATAGTCAATATCTAGCTATTCAATAAACTCAAGGATTCTGATAACTACATATACAGAGACATGTATAACCATGCAATTCTAAGTGTAAACTTACCTAATGGCAAGAGATTCATCACCAATGGAGCTATAATCACCACAACTAAATTTGACTTGAAACAGCATCTATTTATCTATGCTGAAGGCACTACCAATTTTAATACATAAATATGAAGATGTAGGCTTAACAACTCAAGGCATGTTATATGGAAGAGAGAAATTCAGATCACCCTCACACATGTTCCAAAATATTTGAACCCATCAATTGGACCATGAGCTGTAGAAATAAGGACACACAATTCTTTTAGGACATTTTCCTTTATAAACTCTTGATTTATCTTAGGTTGACATCATGATTAATTTTGTGTATCTGTGTTTTTTTATTTATTTCCTTTATCATAGGTTAATGGGAGTATAAATTTTTGATATACTAGAAAGGGGGAAATATTTTTAGCTTAATTTTAAATTGAATTAAAATATAGTATTAGCCTGAACTTTCTTGTGAATGAATTTGGCCATAACCAGGATTAGAGTTAAGACTTTATATTTTTCAACATTCAATACCAACACTTATACAGTTACACTATTATTTGTTGTTTGTTTGTTGATACTAATCATTTTATCATTTGCTATGTTTTCAGTATACATGATTAAAAACTTCTAGCATGAATGATCTTTTCTGTCATTATAGAAACAAATCATAATAGAAAGGAGGGAACCCAGACTACCACCACATTGTTTGATATGAATCAATCAGTAAATTATTGGAGATGAAAAATTAAGATTTTACTAAATTCTAAATTTTCAAGCAAGTATGCATGTAAATAATAACAAGTTTTTAATTTTTTTTGTTAGTATTGATATTGAATGATTACTCTTTGAAGAGAAAAGAGGGATTGGAGTAATAGATGTCAAAAGTATGGGTCAAAGAATAGTCATAAGTGTTTAAATGAAAGAATTGCTATTGTTTATAGTTTCTTGTTAACAAAAATTTGTAATAAGCATAAATAAATTTGTTAAACATATGATTTCAAATTAATGTCGGTCGCGTGCATTTTCTTTATCTATTTATCAATTTATCACACACTCATACAATAAAGGTAGTAATATGAATATTCCCTGAAGTAGAATTTTATGCATATTCTTACTAAGCTCAAATTCTGGGATAAATGGAATTTAGAGATGGAGAAGAGAGATGAGCATACATGGAGATATTTGATGTAGGTTTGCATGCTAATATGCCATCTTTTCAGATTGAACTCAGGTTGGATATGAGTCTAGAAATTTAAGAACTCTAGATATGCTTTCTCTTCCACTCTGAAGGCCTATCAAGTATACTGCTACACAATATCAGGACCTGTTCCATTACCTATGATGCACCCAGCTGCAGGACCAGGAATATGATATTTATATTATGATTCATTACTCTCAAATGATAAAAATTATAAAATCTAAACATGATCTGTTACATTTTCTTGATGTGATGAATTGAACGTGGATAATGAAAAACTACCATTGATTAAAATCGAGTAAAATTGTATGTAGTCAACTACTTAAAAGAATTAAATAATAAGATATAAAAGTTGTAAAGATAAAAAGTTGAGTGAAATAACAGCTTAGTTAAAATACAAATTTTTTGGTGAATACAGTAAAATATAGTAAATATAGACCTTCCTACAATGTTTCTTAATAATACATAAAGGTTAATATCTGAAAATAAAAGCTTAGTAAAATAATTTAAAATAAAAAAGTAAAGAGTAATATAAACTCATGTATAAGATAGATGATCACTAGAAGTAAAATAAAAACTATGCAGTCTGAAACTATTAATGAAGAAAGGGATAAAAATGAAGTACAAGATGATATATATGGAGGCAAAGTGAAGATTTCTTTTCTAGAGAATCTAGAAGCAGAACAAACATTGATATATCTGGGAAGGGGGGGGGAACTATAGCAGAAACTGTCCAATCACTAGAAACAACAATGATTCCAGAGAAAAAAAGAGAAGATAAAGCAAACACAAACTATCTCCTGTTTAATCAATTAATGGTGATGATGCAGCAAATGTTAACAAATACAATGATCAATTTATCAAAATTAAAGAAAGTTATTGACAAAAGAACTACAAATGTGAACAAGGATTTGAGGAATTTGAAAAAAAAATTGAAATTAAATTAGATGCCTTGTTCATAGAAATATAACAATCTATGATAACTTCAAATTTAAAATAGAACAAAATCAGAAAGAATACCAGATTGATATCAATAAACAAGGACGGAATTTACAGATAGAAAAAAATCGTCTAAAAAAGTACAAGATAGTAAGTTAGAAATTCAGGGAAAAAAAATTTAATTCAAAGGAAAATAATCATAAATATATCAATATTAGGCAAGGTTTAATTGAAATGAAGGTAATACAAAATAAAAGTAATGTTGAAAAATTAATTGAAAATTACAATAGTCTGCTAAACCAACTAGAAAATTTTAACATCTCTGTAAATCGAAGAATCGACAATTTAGAATGTGAATATTCTAACAAATTAGAAAAATTAAAAGAAAAACAAGTCCAAAGTTCCAAAACTTTAGTCTTGCAGAAAATGAATGTGAAAAGTTAAATCTGATTTTAGAAAAAAATAATATGATTGATAATAAACCAAATAAAACAAATAATCAATATGAAACCTGTAGGGGAATAGAAGATATACGTCAAGCCTATAATAATGATGAGACTATCTTTAATAAAACTAAAGAAGGCTTTAATGATCAAACAATACCCCCACCTATGAATACCCAAAGTGGATTTGGTAGTAATAATAACAACATCATTGAGACAAATACTATAAACCAATTTGTCAAACTCAAACTATTTAAAGGATTGAAAAACGAAGTCCTGATTCAACACTTGACAAGTCTAAATCTATACTTTTTTATCAATACAAACTTATCCAAAGATGAAAATTAATATCAAAGGATTGAAAATGAGGCCCTGATTCAACACTTGAGAAGCCTAAATTTATATTTTTCCATCAATACAAACTTATTCAAAGGTGAAAATTAATAGTAACACATATTCATTTACAAGGTGCCACATTATTGTGGTAGGAGTTGTTATTCCAAGTACCAACCACCTTTACTGATTACCAAACTTTATTGATTAAACATTTCTGAAATAACGATCACCAGGAGGCTCTACTATATCAGAGACTACAGAAAAGATATAATAGTGCCCCTGGAGAAACACTAACCAAATTTTTTAGAAGGCAAGTAGAAAAATTAAAAATCTTGGACAACTATCATCTCAATCAGAACCAAATCATAAGAATTGTTAGACACAATCTATCTTTAAAGATAGAACAATCTTTGCTCTGCACTAACACCCAAAGTATTGAACAAATACCAGACTTTCTAAATAATACTGATTCCAATAATCTCCACATGACCAATAAATTTCCTGAAAAAAAAGAGGAATTGTCAATTAATACAATAAGTTATATAAAAAAATAATAATAACCCTCATCATGGGAAGGGGAAAATCAATAAAAAATGGTAGTGTCAATAAGACCAGAATGGATGATAAATATCATGATAACCTCAAATTCCATTGACATGTTCTCAAACAGCCAAAAGAAGCAATTGAAACTTGGGTACAATAAAGTTTCACCCAAAACCATACCTAAAGTAAACTAATAAGGGACTTGAGATGTAATTTCTCACCTCAAGAATCCTCATCAAAAATGAGGAACAAAATTAATATGATAAATATGGAAATCATCAATCTAACTTGTTCATGGCAAGATGAAACACCTAATCATGCTTTGCAAAGTTGCCTCATGATAGAAATAATGTTTGAGTATTTTCAAGTTAAAGCTTTATTAGACATTGGTAGCCAAATATCAGTAATTTCTGATACATTTTACAAAAGGATCTTAGATAGAAATCTAATTGTTAAAACCTTATCCCTTAAGACAGTACAGATTACCATGGATAACAACAAAAAAGGCAAAATTAGTTCAAAAACAAATTTGGGGCAAATTAACAATCAACCAAACATGTATCTATCATGTCTTTCCTATATAAAATGGCATCATTCATGAAGTCATCTTAGAGGCAGACTTCCTACACATGAATAAATGTACAATTGATTGACAAGAGTAAATCAGTCAGAGTAAGTGATGAGATTATAGGGATGACATTACTGCCAAATTATGACTTACATTAAATTAATTGCATGATGTCAAACATCCCAGAAGTACTTTTAACTAAAAAAAATCTTGAATCACTAACTTAATTTTTAAGACATTAAAAAAGTGATAAAACCTATATAAATAAATATGGTACTAATTTAACTCTCATATAAGAATCTTAATTAGGAATATTAACAACTATATAAAGTTAGAGAAAGTTAAAAAGGTATGATGCACATAATAAAATTTTTGGTTAATAATATGCTTGTAAAACTAGATTTTATAACAACTAATAAAATTATTTTGAAATAGAATAATGAACCATACCATCACTACCACAACCAAGGACTGATTACCCCAATGAGTTGTCCCATTTAGAAAATAATGACAACTCTTCCATTTAACCATTATTAAAATAAGGCCCACTAAGTCTTGAATAAAAGGAGCAGGACAGGTACTTTTAAACTCACACATATTTTTTTAACTAATGCATAAGTTACCTAAGGTGAAACTTACTTGCATTTGTATTCTGATCTTCAATTCTTAAAAATGTTGGTATCTATTATGATATGGAGAAATATAACCATAGATATCTTCTACTTTCTACTATCAAGTATATATATTAAAGTCAGATTTTGGAAAAGACTCATGAGGACACAGTTTAACTTAAATATTCAAGAAATCCTAATACTAGATGATGGGCCAGTTTTAAATTATAATTCTAAACCAACATACTCCAGTTAAGAATTTTCCAGTAGTGAAAAAAATATCATCCTTGAATTGTAAGAATAAATTATTAGACTTTGATAAATAAAAGGCATTAAGATGTATTATTAAAAAGAAGATAGCTAATAAATTATGACACATCTTCAATCACAATCAATTATATAAATGTTAAGGAGATCAACAAAGGACGTAAATAGAGTGTCATTAACAATTTTTTGTAACAAGTTATTATTTAAAGGGTGGGAAGAAAGTTGATTTATCAGAATGCTATCATACAATCTTATGGCATTTTCATGTATTATGCATTGACTAAAGCAGTGTTTATATATTTTTTGATGAACTGAAATAAGAATCAAACAAAAGCTATTCATCAGATATGATACTTTTATCACTTTTATTATCTTGGTACAATCAAATTCTGTTTTATAATAAATACATTGGATTCAATCAGTAGAGTGAATACATTTGATTTACTCAAAATAATCTAGGATTTTTATCCACCACTTAAAAATAACTAGATACCTAATTATCAACCAATTATTAGATAGATAACTAGATTCATAATGTCTCAGTTGTCTAAAAATAATTCTAAAATTGCTTCCAAATCTCATCTATTTAAAAATAATTTTAGGTTTGACCTGGATTCAAATTCATGACATGGATGTAGTAGAATTACATCATGAGACTTAACATTTGATTTGGATATTTTAGTATATTTTAAATAAAATTATAAAAAAATATTTAATAGATTAAAGTGTTACTCTAATAGATAGATTAAAAAAAACCAAAAATAACTCCAGTTAATGTAATTGTAATTATATTTCCATCATCTAATAATAATTATTATAACAATAACTCTTAAGCTTTAATGTCTTAATAAATAATAATTATTAAATAATCAAGAAATTTTTACTAGTGCAGTTTCAAACTATAATTCTAAGAAAAAGATAAGCAACCCTCCACACATGTGCCATACTATACAATTAGTGATATTAGATACAATTAAACTCCCGATCCAAATCACATGAATAAAGACTTTGAAAAGAGAATCCATCCTATCTTTGTAGTTATATGCAATTATATAGGCCAATCTTAAGGATCTTGAACAAGAGCATAAATATATTAAATTATTCACTTCACTTAATTTCTTTTTTATATCCTATTGACACTTGCAAAATATTGAAATTTACTATATGTCAATATTAGAAGATGTTATATTTAATATAAATAATAAAGAAATTTCTACTAACACAGTGTCAAGCTATAATTCTTAAAAAAAGAAGGTAATCAACTCTCCACACATGTGCAATACTATAATATTCAATTAGTGATGTTAAATATGAGTAAATTCTTGATTGAAATCACAAGATAAAGACTTTGAAAGGATAAGAATGGCATCTTATTTTCATATCTACATGCAATTATGCAGGACAATCTTAAGCAACTTGGAATGAGAGCATGAATATATTAAATTATTCACTTTACATACATTTCTTTTTTTTTATATCCTATCAACACTTGTGAAATATTGAAATTTATTACATGTTAGTATTAGAAGAGGTTATACTTAATGTAAATAATCCAAAAATGTTTACTAGTGCAGTGACAAGCTGTAATTCTAAGAAGAAGATAATCAACTCTTCACACTTTATTAAAGGTTTTAGTCTAACTATATTTAAACATGGCAAAAACTCTCCATACAGTAGTGCCATCTTGTGCCAACAAGAGTAATCAATGGATGCCAGAAGACTTGTGCATAAAATCTCTATCTAGTGCCTACTCATCCAATATCCCCAGACTAGTTTCTGGCTTGTGGCCTTTGTCAGTGAGGAGCCTTGGATCTGAGAGCACTGCACCTAGATCTTAGGATCTAAAGCAACCCTCCAGCAGCCACCTTTTAACTCTACTTAAATACAAACCTATGAAAATGAAATTGAAAACACATTAACATTTTCAATCTAAGCTCAATAGCTTATATAGTCATATGGGGCTGGACCCAGTTCAGCACCCATACATTTTGGTGTCTTTGGCTCTTTTAACAACAATAGCCTTGTTTAATAACAATTATGTGCTAATATGAGATAATGATCATGTGATGCTTAGTATATTTAAACATTTCAAATATATCCATTTGTTAGTAATAGCATATAGATTAATATATAACACAATATTTCAAATGGTTTTATTCTATTCTTTTCTTCATGTATTACTGGTCTGACTAGTAACAGTACTAACAAGAGAATCAAACTTATAATCTATAGATTTATGACTGTTAAATTTGAGGCAATGCTCTGATTAGGACAGTCTCAAATTGAATGTTCACAAATCAATAGGTTCCAAGTTCAATTCTCTTGCTAGTACTATTAGTCCTCAGGCTAACAACTCATGGAAAAGAGAAGAAAATAATTCTACTAGAAATACTGCATTATATACTAATGTGTGTGCTATTAATAAATGTATATGAAATATTTAAGTAATGTTAGAATTATTCTAAAAACATTTAACAATTAATATTAGATGATGGAAATAAGTCAGCATATATTTACATCTACAACACCATCATCACAAATTTTCAGACAAATAAAGTTAATATAGATTCTGTATATAAAACAAAATATACATGTTAACTTATTTTACTTATAAAAATTGAAGTATTAGTTCAAAGTATAAAGCAAATCTATTTTTTTTAGTTTCAAATAACAACTTTATTCACACATTAAGAAGATACATATGGATATCATTTTACATCTTTCTTAATATAGGTTACATGCTTACAAATGGGCAGCAGCTCTACAATAAAAACAACAAATAAGAAAAAAAACAATAGTAAAAAAGAGAGGCCATCTGCCTGATATATCTATAAAGGATTACATTGAAATAAGCTACTTATGAATTATTTGTGTCAACAAGTTGACCACCAAATTCAGTGTTTTAACAATAAATAACAACAAATGGAAAAAACAGAACTACAGTGGCTATCCAGGTGGTCTCAGGTAAAAGTTTACCACACCTCAAAGCAGGTTTTCACTATAGTCCCCTTTCTGCCATCTGCTTATTGATCTTATTAGAAACCGCCTAATGTAGCCAGTGACAATTTACTAGAGAATCTATGAAATTCTAATTTGATGTCACAATTTGTACTTACCATGGATTACATTAATGTAACAACTTTTAGACTCTGCATAGGAGTCCTTATATTCAGTTAATCAATCTTGCCATAACGGTCCAATAAACACTTATGTTCTTTGATCTTTAGATTTTCAGTTGATCCCATGTCTGACTGGCTAACCAGTGCTGGCATATTTTCCAATCGTAGTCTTTGGTCTCACCAAGTAACTTGAGAAAAAGCTCTTCTGGCCTATTGTTCAATACATTGTCAAAGACAATCTTATTTTGCACTATCCATATAGCGAAATTTATAAAGGTGGCAAGTCTAATTTTACCATAAAGGCCACTCTTTATTGCCTTTGAGATATTTGTACATATAATGTCTGCTTCTCTGATTCTTTTAAGTGCAAATCTATTTTTGATGTACAAATGTGTATATGAATATATACATAATTAAATGATATTTTAAAGAAAGTTAGGAAATTTGTTTATATTTATTTTAAAAAAATTGGAAATTATACATTTTTGATAACTTTGAATTTCATAAATATAATTTAATTTCAAACTTTTATAAGATTTTTGTTTTAAAAAAGTAGATGTCTTATGATTTTAAAAAATAGCTAATTATACACAATTATTTATCAACAAAAATTTGTTTAAAAAGCACATTTTGTAGAAAATAAAAATTCCTTTTGATCTTAATGCATCACTAAAACATTTTTTTTGTATGATTTGGGGGAAAAAATTCCAGATTATATCAAATATTTAGAAGATAGTCAAAATGAATTTCTACTGTTGGTTAAACATTAAAAATCAACTTTGAATAAACCTACATGTCTATGATCTTATTTTATTTGATAACAGACTGAGTAGTAACTAGGCAATGACATGGTAATATTGATAATGTTAGTGGGAGGTTGCTATCGGGTCATATTCTTAAAACAATTTATTCTAACATATCAATTTAGAGATGCATTGTAAACTTAAATGAGTTTTTTTACATAATTAAAATGCATATTCATATAAAATGTACAAAAAATTTTACATGAATAACTTTTTTTTAGAATTCATTAGACAAAATTGATATGCCCTTTTGCAATATAAAAATTGAAAAATAAAATAAAATAATTTTTAGATATGAAAATATCTACTAATAGCAAATTTGTAAATTATTTGAAACTAAACTTCCAAAAGTCATAGATAAAAAGTAAAATAATAAGAGTAAAAAACTAAATGGAATTATTTAAATAATAGAAATTTGAATAATTGAAAATAAGATAATAACCAAAAGCATAAAGTTAGATAATAATGAAGTGACATTTTTTAAAAAGTAAGTCATATTATGGACCAATCAAATTAAATTTACAAAGAAAAAATGATTTGTCTTAAATTTGGTTCTATACAAATTGTGAAATTAGAAATATTTAAGATGCTAGAGTAAGAAAAAGACTAAGAAAATAAACTGATTAAATCAGATTGAAAATAAATAGATTTACTTAGATGTTAAAAATATTTGCATATGCTTTACAAAGTGAATAATTATTCTACCTTCAATATTTTTGGTTTTCTATTCAGCTTAATGCATTTTTGGTGTTGTGCAGATGTTTTACTTCACTCTGTATACTGCTTTATAGTGACTTCTAATGCTGGATAATGGATGATTAAACTATAAAAACTTTTATATAAACTTCCAATAGCAACCATTAAGAGACTTCATAGAGGAAATATAAAAGCTTATGTGTGAACCTCCCATTCTAGAATCTCACAAATTTGACTGAAAATGATACAACACATTTTGTAGATAGTATTAAGCATACTGTTTTATTAAAATTGGGATTGCAGATACCTCGGAAACTTTACAAAATCTTTCTAGTATTCAACCAGAAATAGTCATTTCTCCATTAATAAAAAAATTTAGCAGCATTAAAAACTCATATGGAACAACACCGCCTTCACAGCCACAATGGCTTGTTTAGTATCTGTTGCAAGATCATTACTTCAAGGAGGAAAATTCTTTCCTGAAAGACTGTTTCATATGATTCCTTTACTTATGTTACAAGATCTGAATGATATTAAAAAAATGTATAGTGACTTAGATTTTTAAGGGGGATTAATGAGAAAAATAAAAAAAATACAGGAAGAAAAAAGAATTTGAAGTACAGAAGAATTACTCCATAAAAAGGTAATGCACATAGCAAATGTCTCATAACAGATAATAAAATAATGTAACTTTGAAAACATTGTATAACTTAAAGTTGCAATATTTCAATGTATTAAACTTTATTTTCTATTATTCTAAATTTCTTTTGAATATTAGAATATATGATTCACGGACTTGTTACATATTAAAAAATGTAATAGAAACCACATAATATAGTATTAAAATATGGATATTTTGATACAAATGATAATATAAACACGATTTCTTTTTTTCATTTGATGCAACACATTATATTTCTTAGTTAGCTAATGACTTTTCTAAATTTGTTTTCTCGAAAAATGCACTTTTATTAAAGCATAAAATAGACACTTCTGTTATAATTGGCCATTATAATGATTAGCTTTTTTCAAAGAATAGTCAAATCACCCAGGGTTTCAACTTTTTTTCTTACAAATAAATTGTAATACTCAATTTAAAAATTTAAATACAGTATTTTTATGACTAAATAAAAGAAGACCAATCTGCATCTGAAGAAAGGTTAGCCAATTAAAGACGACATTTTCCCATAATGCTTTGAAAAAAAATAAGCCGTAAATTTAATGGTTAGTTAGTTACATTTGAACTGAACAATAATCGTACGAACAAAAACTACAGCAATAATGCATAAAATAAAATATACTTTTAGAAAAATTGTAATTCAGATCATTATACTATAATCTGATTGTGAGTTATAATTATCTTTAAAATAAGTTATAATATGTTCTCTGTTCAGAATGATTAAGCGGTCAAGATAAAATAAAACTACAATCACGTGATCATCATTTGTAATCGCCGTCATAGCAGTTTGTATTTAGACCTACATCATAGATACAAACATATATATATTATTTAAATAGCTAACTATATAATAGCGAATTTGCGATCAGAAATAAGCTTCCCATAGATTTTCCACTAATCAATGACAATTATTGATATTAAATTGGGACAACTTATCAAAATATGCTAGTATTTATTTAAACAAATATTATGTAGATATAGAAAAATAGCTTTTAAATAACAGGTTTTCCAATAATTTTTCTATGGAGAGGCATTACCCACCAGATTTGCTACTTGCTAAACAAGTGAACGTTGGAGGGTTTTTCATCCTTGTTTTATCTCCAATTACTAATAAGTTAGTTATATATTTCCTAACCAATTGTTCTAATTAGCTGTATTAGATAGGGGTTAGCTATTCCAGCAAAAAAAAAATATAAGGTTGATCAGGAAACTTAAAATTTTTAAGGTTGTTCCTGTATCAAACTCAAACCCAAATAATTAGTATGGTAAACAAATTTTAATTTCATTAATAATAGAATATACATTTTCACTTGTAATTTCAAATAAGTGAAAAATAATTTTTATTTTTTTAACTTTTTTATATTTTATACATACAAAAAATAGGCAAAACTCTCTATACATATTGCCACTCAGTGCAAACCAAAGTAATCAATGGATGCCAGAAGGCTTGTGCATTAAATCCCCATCTAGTGCCTACTCATCCAATATCCCCAGACTAGTTTTTGGCTTGTGGCTTTCATTAGTGAGGAGCCTTGGATCTGAGAGCACTGCACTTAGATCTTAGGATCTAATGCAATCCTCCAGCAGTCACCTTTTATCTCTACTTAACTACAAAACTATGAGACTTAAATTGAAAACACTATAATATTTTCAATCCAAGCTCATTAGCTTATATAGTCATATAGATCTGAACTCAGTTCAGTACCCATACATTCATAGTTTTGTAATTAAGTAGAGATAAAAGGTGGCTACTGGATGGTTGCATTAAATCCTAACTAGGTGCAGTGCTCTCAGATCCAAGGCTCCTCACTGACAAAAGCCACAAACCAGAAATTAGTCTGGGGATATTGGATGAGTAGGCATTGGATAGGGATTTTATGCAAAAGCCTTCTGGCATTCATTGATTACTCTGGCTTGCACTGAGTGGCATTACATACAGAGAGTTTTGCCTGTTTTAATAAGAGTTAAGAGTAAGCATAAGAAATAGTGATCATGTGATGTTTACACAAAAAAATAATCACATTTTATTGCTAATTCGGTTCAATTTGATCTTAAAGCAGTTGCTTGATGAGCAAATAATTGATTGCTTCCATAAATGTGAAAAACTTATTGTATTAATAATTAAGTTATGTAAATATATATTAGACATTAAAAATCATATTATTTTTAAAAATCCATCTTATTTATTAATGTTAATATATTTTATGGTTAAAAGAAAACTGAGAATGATGATAGTAACTTATTCTATTCATAAATAAAAATATATCATAAAATTAAAAATATATAGAGCCACAGAATAAGTAATTAGACCATATTGGTCCAAGTCATTAATTTATTGAAGAATTAAATAAGGTATAATTATATCATGGCTCTAATAAATTGATACTATTAAAATGTGTTAAAAATCAAAAGAATTAAAAAATAATAATAATTACAAAAATGAAACAAGATAAAGTTTTTTAAAAAAGCCTACAATAAGCAAAGATTAATAGAATATTTAATTACAATAAGATATACAGCTTCTAAATATCCTAAACTACAATATCAAAATATGACCCATATGACTATATAAGCTAATGGGCTTGGATTGAAATTATTAAGGTGTTTTCAGTTTAAGACTCATAGTTTTGTAGTTAAATGGAGATAAAAGGTGGTTGCTGGAGGATTGCATTAGATCCTAAGATCTAGGTGCATTGCTCTCAGATCCAATGTTCCTCACTGATGAAGGCCACAAGCCAGAAACTAGTCTGGGGATATTGGATGAGTAGGCACTAGATGGGGATTTTATGCACAAGCCTTCTGGCATCCATTGATTACTCTAGCTTGTTGTGTGTGGCAATACGTATAGGAGTTTTGCCTGTTTTATCAAAATATTACACGTTAATCAAGTAGAGATTAATATATTTTATCATTTGAATGAATTATTAGAAACAATCAAAAATATCTTATGCAAAAATTTTGCTCATAAAACAAACAAGCAAATATAGAGAATTTGATTATTAATAATGCTAACATATTCAGAAATTTATGTCATACTTAATATCTTTTGTCAAAACTATTTCACATATATGATGAGTCTCCATACTGCAGTGCATATAATAATATTCTCAGAAGAATACGTTAAACTGAAATTCTCTTTACACAACAATTGAAATAAATATCCAACTTTTATTAATTATATGTTTTCTCTATGTTTGGTTTGGTGCTATGATAGAGAGGCAGAGTCTGAAACTCAAGATCTATGGGTCATGGCCCCACTCTGTCACTTCTGATGGTCAAACTTCTTATGAACTCCCAAGTAATAAATCATTAATTTTTTTATTTGTAAGTTTTATTAAAATATCCATCTGGTTTTTTTTTTTTTGGTAGTCTCATTTAATATTAATAAAATATAAATTTGTTTATATATTCCATATTTAATCACTGTATTAAATACACTTAATACAATTAAAATAATCTAAATTATTATATAACATTTGGTATATGGCAAAGTACAAATTAATTTGAGCTCATTAAGCTTTTTTTTTATTATATAAAGGTCTATCTTTATAATTAAGTTACCTCAATTTTATTTTAGTTTTTAAATAAAGAAACACTTGTAGTGCAATTAAAATTATTTCTGATAAATTTGTTTGAGATTTGTATCCCAAAAACAACACTTAATAAGAATCTATAAAACTTTTCTTAATTTTTTTTTATTTTTTATCAATTAAAACTCTTAGAAAATCTTTTTTTTTTCTTAGGACTCGTTCCTGGTTTTAATATTTTATGTGTTATTCATAACAGATTTATCTAATTAAAAAAAAAGTTTATTAAATCAATTGTTTTTGGTAATGAATGAATAAAGATAGGTACTGGCTTATCCAATTTAAAAAAATGTAAATAAATAATCAATGGCTTTGTTAATTAAAAAAAAAATCTTGGTAAATGAGTGGGCTTGTTAATTAAAAAAGGGAATGATATAAAAAGACCAGTTCAGAATTATAGGTTTCCTTATGCTTTTATGGGTCATTGAGTCTGCTTCTGCTCGTGATCATTGCCTTTTTCTGCTTAAAATGGTGAACCCTGAATCTTTGCCAATAGTGAAGTTAATAACAATGAGCAGCTAAAGTACCAGTAAACAAACTTCACTTCTTCACTATGTAGCCTATAACCATTGAATGTCCAACTTTGCTCACTGTCTTCTAGTCACCTTCAAGTCTGCAGTTCAACAAATGCACTTCTCAATATAAAAGAAAAATACCAGAACAAATTCTCTGCAAAATTGAAAACCAGTAAATGAAGACATAAAAACTATTATGGAGTTCCATTTGCACATGTATGAATGCCTATATAAAATTCAACTTTTACAGAAAATAATATCACTTTCATCATCTTTTCGCTTAGACTTTAAAGTAAACTTTTAGTCATGAGTTTTTTTTATAAAATATAAGTTAGTGAGTTATAATTTAAATAATGTAATTTTATATTTATGCATTTATCTGTTGTAGAGATTATTTTAAATGTTTATATGTTATCTAACTTAATGTATGTGATATAGCATGGAAGCTTTAGTCTAGTTTGTTCTTTAAAGTTGAATTCCTCCCCCTCCCTTGAAAAAAGTTTTATTAGAAAGAAAATCAGGTTGTCGTCGAATAGCTACTATATCCCACTCGATGGCGCAGTTTTCACGCTTAAACTATAAAATATGATCATTCCCGGGCGTTAATTATAATCATTTTGATGTGTTTTTTGTAATGCGAAAATAAAAACAAAAGAAAATCGTCTTTTTTAAATATTATTTAATTTTAAATATTATTTTTTATTAACGTATACAAATTAAATGATAATAATAAATGTAAAATAAAATAAACAAATTACAATTTGATTCGTCTTTTTTAGTTTGCTTTTTATTAGAAAAAACAATTTTCTATCGGAGATTTTTTTACTGGGGTTACGGCTTTTTTGTTGTTGTTGTTTACCACTATTTTTTATTTCAAATAGAATGACAACTAAAAGTAAAAGTTGTTATGGTTAGGTTTCGGGTTAGTTTTAGGGTTGGTTTTAGGGTTAGGGTTATTTTTCTGTTGTTTGTAATGCTAAAATAAAAAATATCAAAATCGTATTTTTGTAAATATTTTTTTTACTAACATCTATAAAATAAATGATAACTATAAACGTAAACTATATTCAACAAAGTATAACAGTAGTCAGAGAAAAGAAAGAAACTAAAACTTTTTTAAACAATGACAAATATATATAATAAAATGTTTATAATATATGTTTTTTATGACATTTAAAAAAAACCGTGTACAATTGTACTTTTCTTACGGGATATTTTTGTGTTAACACTCTTTTTTTATTTCAAAAATATACACACGTTACAACTTCTTTGTCTCGTGGAATGTTACGAACAGTACGTTACTTGACTCATTACCTAATTCCAAATAACTTTATACATATATCTCATCAACATTTACTACTTAAAACTTCAATACACTACGGTGTAAAAAGTCTGTTAATTATTACTTTACAAAATCAGAACATTTCAATACTTTAAAATAAAAAAAAATCCAATGAAAACAACATTTCCATCCAATTCAAAAAAAGACACACTCTCCCCAAGCCGTAACGATTTTATAAACTGTGCGAATTTAGAAAATGTACTTGCTGCGTAAAACATACATGCTGCATTGCGACGTGACATAGCGGCCTGCAATCTGTAGCACAACAAAAAAGTTGTATTATAGAAAATGCAGGTTCGAATGTGTCGGCCGCGGTAAACGGCATTTTTATGTGTTTTAGCGCAAAAATGGCGCCATCCAGTGGGATATGGGGGCTCTTCGACAAGTACCGTAAATCATTTCCACAATTGTTTAACTACAATCCATGGTGTTTTTAATAAAAAGTTTTCAACAATAAAAAAAGTTGTAAAAGAGATAGATTTAAAAAAAAATATTTGATAGTTTATACTTAATAATTAATATAATGCGTCTGAGTATTGTTTTTTAAAAGTCATTACTATATGTGGGTATATGACTCAATGTGTACACAATTACATAAATCATTAATAAGCTGATTAAATTTGTTAGCAGTTTTACTTGTTTACTTTGTTTGGGTCACACACATCTGAAATTAAAAGAATGGTTATACATATATGTGTGTGCAACGTATGTAGTGATCCTGGATATTTATCCACCATGTGAATTTGTTAAATGTATTATATGTTTTGCCCCCCCCCCCATGATTTTATTATTATTCTAGCCTGAGATACTCATAGTTGTTTGAGTTTGTTTCAGGTCAAGATACCTCTCCCCCATGATTATATATGGGGTGGGTGGGTGCACAAGTAAATATAAAGTTTTTATTATGAAAAAAAAAAAACAATTTTATCGTTGTTTAAATCTGCTATGGATACGTGAAAAAAATTAAAAAAGAATGCAAAACAATGAAAGACATAAAATATTAAAAAAATAAAATATTATATAATAAATAATAAAGAACTCAGTATAACTCTTATAACTGTATACCTACTTTTTTGTTCTATAATATGGGTGATTAAGAGATCTCTTTGTTGTCATTCTATATTTTAATGATAGGATCAAATCCATAATGTATTGGGCTAATTTTGTAATGGACCATATGTGTAAACATGTATAATGGATTAAGGCTGCTTTATTATTGATTGTTTGTTTGATATAAATGTGAAATATATGTGTGCACATCTAGATAAATCAGAGTCGTTTTCAAACTTCAGAGATTCCTTATCATAAGAAAATTTTTGTGAAGTGTAAAATCTGAAGCTACCAGGTATCAAATGCACACCATACTAACAGAAGAAAATTTTACTATCATTCAAATGTCTTTATTTAAACTATTGTATTCAAAGCTGGACATATATGAATTATTGTTTTGAACTCAGATATATCTAAACTCTATTAGACTCTGAGATATGCGAACTATTATATTCAAGCTTTGTCATATTGAACTGTATTATATTGTAAATAAACTTTGTTTTGTTGTTTATTAGATTGCTTTCAGCATTTTGTGTTCTGCTGTCTGTTCTATGAATTGCTATTTGCCAAGAATCTCTGCTTTCCATGATCTAGAGGTGATTTTTACTTGGTATCTTCAATAGTAAGCTATAAATTTCTAAGCTAGAAACCTAATGGCATACCCTTGTGATGAATATTAGTGTGCCCAATGTCCATTGCAATATATATATATATATCATTGATAAAGCATGACTTATTTAGGAATGGAAGCACCCTACATAATCTTTTTCTTAATGTTTTTATTTTACTTGCCACAATAATTTTCACATATTTTTCATTCATAGTTTAAAATTTCATATAAAACAAATTAATATAAATAAAACAATATAATCATATCAAACAAAATCTATTCTATTTCATTGGTTAATTAATTCAGTATATTATCTTATAATTAAAATTTGAAATTATTATTTTTTATATTTTAATTAAATCCTCATTGTTTCATAACAAAATGATCTATTACTTTATTATAATAATCGTTTTTATGTTTAATATGTTGAACCAATTGTTTCTCATTGATATCAGGGCTAAATTTGATAGTCTTGATTGTGAACGTCTATTTTTTAAAAAAGTTTTGATCCTTTTTAAACAGGAAAAGAATCTTTCTGCTGATGCTGTTGTAACAGGGAATGTTAGCATTATTTTTTTTAATTTAAAATACTCTTCAATAACTTCTCTTCCTCTTTCCTTCTTTATTTTTGCTTTTCTAATATATAACATATAATAACCACATTCCACTCTTTTGACACTTTGAAGCAAAATATATTTGTTAATATTACAGTTTTGACTGTTCCTAGCAGTCTTCATCAGATCTTATTTACTAAACTGTCTTTACTGGGATAGAAAATGGTGGAGTAAAGACAGTTTAGTAGATAAGATCTGATGAAGACTGCTAGGAACAGTCGAAACTGTAATATTAATAAATATATTTTGCTTCAAAGTGTCAAAAGAGTGGAATGTTGTTATTATATGTTTTAAAATACTCATTGAGACAGCTTTCCAGCTCTGTTTCAGTCAAAAACTGTATGATTTCTTGAGTGCTTTTCTTGCTTTTGAAGTTATCATCCTTGAACACTACTTTTAGTTCAGTTTTTAATGCTGATGTATCAAAAAAGCCTGGATAGAAACTTTGTAAATTGATTAGTAAATTCTCTGGGATTTGTTTTGTGAATTTTGCATATTCTTATGTGTTTGACAACTTTAGAAATTCAAAATTTGGTAAAAAACCGAATCTGTTGTCTAATTCGGAAATTATTTGTTGCATAGTGGCATTTAATAAAATCATAAAATATTTATATTCTTTATTTGATACACTCGAATCAGTTCGTTTAATTTAAAAATTTTGTAAATTTTCCTTTTCATCAACATTATTCCAGAAAGTATCATAATTTGCAATTATTGTTTCTATATTGCTTTTAAAATTATTTATTGCTATTAGACAAAATTGCACATCAGATGCTTTAGTTTGAAGAACTTTAAATAAAATATCAGTATGGGGGGGGGGGGTATTAAAAAATAAAGCCGAACTATTAATTTTTTGTCGTTTAAATTATATAATAAACCCTTAGATTGTAAAATAGCTTCATTATCCCAGTCACTTTCATTGTCAATTATGTGTTTAAAAAAAGTCATTAAATGTTTTTTGACTCAAATATTGTTTGAACAACTCGTCCATTATATTCCCATCGTGTTGGAGCAGCTGCAGGAAATTTTTTCCGTACAATTTTATTAAAAGCAGCTAATCTTTTGGAAGAATGACTGAAGAAACTAACGAACTTTTAAAAAAACCAGCACATTCTTTTATTTTTGATATAGATTGAGAAAGAATAAGATTTAATTTATGGGCAAAACAATGAATATAATGTGCATAAGGAATTACTTCTTTAATTTTTATTTGTAAACCATTAGAAGTCCCAGCGGCACCAACATAACTTTGAAGAAACTAATTTATTTATAAACTTTTTCTTTATTCAGAAATGAAATAATAAAATCAAATAAATCTTGAGCTGATCTACCAAAAGAAGTATCAGTGAAAAAAAGAAATCTTTCTACTACAAGGTGTCCTTTTTAACCTATCGAAACATTAATGATAATTGTGATTTATTAGAGACATCGCTTGTTTAATCTAACAATAATCCCACATAATCCTAATTTTTGTATTCAGTATGAATTTCTTCTAATAAAACAAAAGCGATACGTGAAATTATATCATTTTGTATGTCGCTGGACAATCCAGAAAAAACAGTAGAATTATCCAGATGATTGTTCAAAAGTGGGTTATAGGTTGTTAATAAATTAATGTTTTCTAAATAATTACCTCTATTTAGAGAATCTTGAGATTCATCATCACCTCTGAAAGGTAATTCCTGACATGCTAGAAAATAAATTACATCAATAAAGTATTTAAATATATCTCAATTTTTCCTTACCTTTTCATTAAACTTTCTAATAGACACTGAACGAGAAGAATCAATTAAATTTTCAATACGAGTTCGACCAAACATTTTAATTGAAATCACGGCACTTAAATGTGAAGTAGTCTATTTTTCATGCCTTTTTCTTGCTTTTTTTAAGTTATTCATATTACAAAACCCAGTAGTATTCCAAACAGTCTCATTTATAAATAGAGGACATGACCGACAATATAATTTATTAGTTTTATTGCAACCTGTTAGAAAGGAAACGTTTTCATAAAATTGAATCGAAAAATGTCTTGTACATTATTTGATAACAGTTTTGATTTTCAAGAGAGGAGATGATCTTCCATGATCTATAATTTTTTTTTCATCAAACCACTTGAATAAAATGCTCTTTCCAAAATATTTTCTATTAAGTCAATAAACATCACCACCATTTCTTATGCTTGCTTATAACTGTTATTAAAACAGGCAAAACTCTCTATACGTATTGCCACTCAATGCAAGCCAGAGTAATCAATGGATGCCAGAAGGCTTATGCATACAATCCCCATCTAGTGCCTACTTATCCAATATCCCCAGACTAGTTTCTGGATTGTGGTCTTCATCAGTGAGGGGCTTTGGATCTGAGGGCACTGCACTTAGATCTTAGGGCCTAATGCAACCCTCCAGAAACCACCTTTTATCTCTACTTAACTACAAAACTATGAGTCTTAAATTGAAAACACTATAATATTTTCAATCCAAGCTCATTAGCTTATATAGTCATTTAGGTCTGAACTCAGTTCAGTACCCATACATTTTGGTGACTTTGTTTTTTTAATAACTATAGCCACCACTATCCTATTAGGCAGGATTCATTTTAAGCCAATAATCATCACATGCTCACCATTTCATATGATTGCTTATAACTTATTAAAACAGGCAAAACTCTCTATACATATTTCAGTGACTATATAAGCTAATGAGCTTTGATTGAAAATATTATAATGTTTTCAATTTAAGACTCATAGTTTTGTAGTTAAGTAGAGATAAAAGATGGCTGCTGAAGGGTTGCATTAGATTCTAAGATCTAGGTGCAGTACTCTCAGATCCAAGGCTCCTCATTGATGTAGGCCACAATCCATAAACTAATCTGGTGATATTTGATGAGTAGGCACTAGATGGTGATTTTTTGCACAAGCCTTCTGGCATCCCTTGATTACTCTGGCTTGAACTGAATGGCAATATGTATGGAGAGTTTTGCCTGTTTTAATAAGTTATAAGCAAGCATAAAAAATGGTGATCATGTGATGTTTATTAGCTTAAAACCAATCCTGCCTAATAGGATAGTGGTGGCTATGGTTATTAAAGATCCAAAGCCACCAAAATTTATGGTACTGAACTGACTTCAGACCTATATGACTATATAAGCTAATGAGCTTGGATCAATTTAAGACTCATAGTTTTGTAGTTAAGTAGGCTGCTGAAGGGTTGCCTTAGATCCTAAGATCTAGGTGCAGTGCTCTCAGATCTAAGGCTCCTTGCTGATGAAGGCCACAAGCCAAAAACTAGTCTAGGGATATTGGATGAGTATGCACTAGATGGGGATTTTATGCACAAGCCTTCTGGCATCCATTGATTATTCTGGCTTGCACTGAGTGGCAATACATATAGAAAGTTTTGTCTGTTTTAATATTATGCAATTGCAAGTATTTATCTTTCAACTACTGTCACTTAAATATCTCTGCAACTGTTCACTTGGTAAATTTACTGGAAATAGAAAATGCACTTTGTTGCTCAAACTTTATATCCACATTTTGGATTTCAGAAATCCAGGGTTTATTGTTGATTGCTGTCAGTCTTAATTTTCCTATTGTATCAAGAAATATTTGTAATTAGCAAATATTTCTTGGCATTTATCAAAGTCAATTTTCTAATTGCATAATGTAAATTTAATCACTAATTAAATCCTTATCAGTTCACAATCTAAAATATATGTTTCTAATATATTTTCCTTACTTTTTCTGGAATAGAAAACTTATACTTAAATTTTCATAAACATATTTATACAAAACATAATAATATATAATAAAAAAAATTAAATGAAAATTAACTTTAAAAGAAAACTTCAAATTTAAAGTGCTGCTGTGGGTGAATACTATTCACCCACAATAAGTCACAATCATGGCAAGGGTGTCATGATAGACAGAATAAACATAACATTTAAATTAATAATTATTGAATTTTATTCCTACAAACTACATGTAAAATGCTTATCATATGATGTTTAGTGACTTTAAGCTACATATGAATTAAATTAGGCTAACATTGTTATACTTAAAGTGTAATACAGTCACTTACATAATCTGGTCTCATGGCATACAAAATAAAGCTATGGCCTACATTCCACTTTGGCACCTTCAGTGGTAGAGATTGCTGGGTCATGAAGTCCATTTAAAAGTACAGCATGTTTTTATATTACTTGCCACAACAATTTTTACATAACAGCTAATATATACATATTATGTGCATCTAGAAAAATATGGAACTCTTTTATCTGTTAATTAGACCATGATTAATTTAAATATAGATAATACATTATCAATATATTTTTTATCTTGCAAATGCTTTTAACATTCTTAAGTTTTAATTGTAAATTAGATTTTAGCATTGTGTGAACTTCTTATAATCAACTAATAATGCATTGGTCAAACTCATTCCTTGCTGTATATAAAAACAATTCAACTGTGGCAAAAAAATTGAAAGTTAACAGAAATTCTATACAACAACAAAAAAAAGTTTGAATAGTTCATTCTTTTTTGTATGTTTAGCAAAATAATTGAGATTTTTTTTTTACGTTTTGCAAAATAGCTTATATACACTAATGCACTTGTTGTTCTTACTACACTATTGTAACTTGTTTGGATCAATTTTGTGAGCTTGAATATGTACATATTTTAATGATTTTTTTTAAATTGAGTTTTAATTAAAGCTTTTGAAAGTTTTAGTGAATATTTCTATGAAAGCACTTATTTCGTTAATACATGGATGCTTCATCTCTTATATATATATATATATGTGTGTGTGTGTGTGTGTGTGATGCATTTACTTTGTGATTAAGGGAATTAATATAAATTAATAATTTAAAATTATGTACATAAATATATATTATTATATTTATGTATTATATCAAAAACTTTTATAAATAAAAAGTGATTATTTTTATCATGCTATAACAGTTTTCAAACATCTACAATTTATTATAAAAGCTTTTATATTCAGAAACTGTGTCCATTCCAATTCTATGATATTTATGATATCATAATTAATCAAAAAAGATGAAGTTAAGCTATGGACTCGCTTTGAGTTTTTGCTTTACAATCAGTACATTAATACTTATGTAACTAATTCATATTATCCAGAAACTTAACTCTCCAATAAAGAATAACTTGATTTATTATGAGCTGGTAATCAAATTTATATAATTTATTCATATTATTTGGAATCATTACTCTCTAAAAAGAATAGCTAGATATATATTTAATGACAAATATTTTAAGAGTTTTCTAGATTGATTATGCACTGTCAGTCTAAAAGAGTTCATAAAAAATCCTTAGCTGCTTGAAAAGATGATCAAAATTTAGCTGCATTTGAAATTCAAGTCATGCAGAATAGCAGGTGACTTCACTAAAAAAGAGGGCATTTATAATCACTTATATTGATAATACTGATAGGAATATTGCTATCTTATCCAGATCTGAGATCAAACAAATTAAATCAACCTAAACAGCAAGTGAATTTCTTTGCTTATAATTTTAAAAGATATCTATTGTAAACTTGAATAATTAATGGATATGCGATGTTAATGATATTTCAATGAAGACATCAAACTGTTACATTTTGCTATTTTTTATTCTATTAAGTTAATGGCTTTGAATTCAAAGCACTGTAAGGTTTCCAACCCAAGCTGATTTACTTATATAGTTGGATAATTTCTATATAATCTAAATAATTATATATTTTGGTGACTTCGGTTTCATGTTGACTGTATGCAGTTAACACTATTTGTTTCAAATAGTACATACCAATTTCATCAAAAATGGAAATTAATGAAATCCATTATGCTGTTCTTTCATATAAACTATAATAAATAAATAAAAATCATACACAATAGCTATATAAATATGTGTATTTTAGTAATAATTACATATAAAAAGCCTTTTTTTAGTCACATGGTTTTATGCCCTTTTCAAATGTTAAATCATCTATTTAAATATTAACCAATTATTTGCAAAAAGAACACCATCTAGTGTTCTATAATGGAAATAAAATAACAATGACATAAAACATCAGTAAAATAAAATAAAACCATATAAAAATCCAATATAACTTCAAAGAATTAACTATATAACAACAATATACAGAATAAATAATATATTACATAATTTTATACATATTACCTTATATATTTTTCCATTAATTTTTAATTGAGCAGTTGTTAACTAAATGAATTAAAGTTTTGTAAATATTCATCATCAGCATCATCATCATCAACTATTATCAATCAACTGCAGGATGATGGTTTCTCCAAGTGCAATCTATCTTCTCCGATCTTTAGCTTCTCCACATCACCTCTGCATACTTTCTTATTTTATCCAACCATCTCACATGTAATCTCTTTCTGGGTCTTTTACAATCTCTTGGAATCCAGTTTATGATTTCAATTGTCCATCTATTATCATCTCTTCTAGCAATATGTCCAGCCCAACTCCACTTCAATCTTTTAATTTTTTCAATGAGGTCAGTAACACCTGTTTGTTCTCTTACCCATATATTGCATTTTTGATCTCTTCTTGTTACTCCCAAGATACATCTCTCCTTATTTCTTTAAGTGGTCTGCAGTCTCTGTATTGCTCTTCTATGAAGTGTCCCAATCTCAGATCCATAAGTAAGAACTGGTAAAACACAATTGTTAAAAACCTTCCTTTTCAAACACATAGGCATATTTCCTTTTAGTATCAAGTTATTTCTACCAAAAACACTCCAACAAAGTTTGAAAACAAATGTTTTAGAATCTTTTTTTACATATTTTAAATTGTTTCCAGAAAATATTTATAAAAATATAAATTATTTTAGAAGAATGATTCAGATTTTAATAGAAAAATGTACTTTCACAAGAAAGCAAATTAACAAAGAAATTATAACATTCAACTGTACCTGATAGAATAGTGAAGATGAGAATTGAAGTTCTGAAAGTGAAGATATAGAAAGTGAAAATACTGTATATCTGAAGAAGATTTGCAATAAATTAGGTGAGTTTATTGTATTTATCTTAGTTTCCTATTTAAGTACATATATGTAGCTTAAATTTGGTGGTTAATTTCTTTTTCAACTTTTCAGGTTTAAAAATCCTACTGCAGTTTAAATTAGGGGTGGCTTATATTCTAAGTAATATGGTATTAATGTAAAATTTTCTAATATTTGTAATTATAGAAGTGTATAAAACATTTACATTGTCTTCTGTGTACAAAAATTATTTTAAAATATGCATGCACACACACTCAAAACAAATTTGGTTTTAAAACTACTATTAAAAGTGAAAATCAATAACAGAATTAATGTCAAATAAGCCATATACAAAAATCTTATTAAATTTTTATATAATTTACATTTCAATTTTGTTTTAAATTTAGTTCAAAATCATTAAACTAATATTACAATTTATTATCCTTTTCATCCTTGTTTGTAATAAATTGGCTGCAGCATATCCAGCCAATCCATGAGCGCTATGAATCTGGTTTTTTAAGCTGCGAGTGTACTTAGCTATGTATAATATAAACAAATACATATAATACATCTTTTCTTTAGCAAATGTTTGAAATGTTTCAGCCAATTTATTACCTTAATATTAAATAAATGAATAATTGAATGGCTTCTCTGGGAGTTTTAAGGAATTTAAGTGCCAGAAGTGGAATTTAGCTGAAGACCCAGAGTCCGACCGTGTACTAAATCATACAGAGTACTGCACTAATATTAATAAATTCCATATTTACCTTTATGCAAGCTTGGAAAATATTTAACACTATATTTTTTTAAAAAATGTAATTTTTTAATAGAATGAATGTTTTTAAATTTTTTAAAAACAAACAAAATAACATATTAAGATTTAGATTTTTTCACTATTTCACTTAACTATAACTTCAAACAAAAAAGCTGAAAGTATAAAAAAGTTAGATGTTATCATTGCAAGATCATATGTACTTTTATCTATCTATCTGCCAATAAACATCACATGACCACCACTTCTTATGCTTGTGTATAACTGTTGTTGAAACAGGCAAAACTCACTATACATATTGCCACACACAGCAAGCTAGAGTAATCAATGGATGCCAGAAGGCTTGTGTATAAAATCCCCACCCAGTGCTTACTCATCCAATATCCCCAGACTAATTTCTGGGTTGTGGCCTTTGTCAGTGAGGAGCCTTGGATCTGGATCTGAGCCTTCTGGCATCCATTGATTACTCTAGCTTGCGGTGTGTGGCAATACGTATAGTGAGTTTTGCCTGTTTTAATCTATCTGTTTTATGATTTCTTTTATAATGTATTTTCACTTTTTACTATTAATTTTTTTAATGCAATAATAATTTTCTTTTTCTGATTTTAAAACTTGTTAATATAAAAATTAAATATATATTTTATACTTTTCAATAAAGTGTATGTATCTGTTCTTGGCTAAAATACTATCATTGATTAATACTCATACTGAGAGGGGTTTAATCATAACTAAGAAATTAATTTGTTTTAGAATCCTTATATGTATAAATCTTTAATAATGATTACATTTGACTCATTCTTTTTGATCAATTTATATCAAGATTCGATTACTCCATAATATGACAAAGTATTTACATATTGATATAAAAAATATATAATGCTTTTATTCACAAAATGCATTAAAAGGTAAAAGTAAATTTTCTTCAGTTTTCACAAACAAAAGTGTGAGTAATTTAAAAATTGTCAATTCTAATTTATTCATCAAATCATTTGCAACTGATACCCACTTAGCATTGATACAAAAAATATATATGAATAATGTTATGAAAAAATTAGCATTAATATAATTTTAAAATGTGATCACTCCGTACTTTTTTCTCTGAAGACAAAACTTTTTTATATATATTTTACTGCATTTATTTGAAAATTGAAATAAATTGAGATACTGCCCTTTTCTGTAAAATCTTTCTTGTGTGTTTCGGTTTGGATGTCATTTGGACAGCTATCTCTGACATCTGATTGGCTATCGGTTAAGTATTATAACGAGTGCTAGAGATTTGGCAGTATCACAATTTATTTCAATTTTCAACTATCTGCACTTCACAAATTAAAATATTATTTGCATTTATTTGAATAAAAGCATTTTTGAAAAATTGTATATCTTTTATTTTCTATTTCTTACTTTTATATAGCTCCAAAAATTATGAATAAAGAAGATTTAGTTCAATTTAATACCATTAAATGGCAGTACCATAAAAAGTACTGCACCTTATACAAAATTAAATCAGATGCAAAACTCTCCATACAGTAGTGTCACCCAGTGCAAGCCATAGTAATCAATTGATGCAAGATAGTTTGTATGGAGAGTTTTGCCTGTTTTAAGAATTTGTGTAAGCATAAGAAATGATGATTATGTGATGCTTATATAAAATTAAAAATTTTAATTTTTCACTATTTTTATTTTTGTTAAAATTATTTGCAAACTTTAAAAAAATATATTGTTATCAAATACATACATTTGCAAAGTTTTAACAAAACTGGAAATTGGAAAATAAGTCAACATTGAATTATAACATTTCTTAGGCAGACAAATGAACAAAAAATAGAATAAGTTAAATAAAAGCATATAAAAAAATATCATAATTTCATCATTTTCTTGCCTCTTACTTTTAGCTCATATATATAAAAGCACACACATTAATGTGTTTTATTTCCTTAAAAGTTAAATAAATGGATGTATAATATTTACAAAAGCTCTATTTTTTTTACTTTGAGATTAAAAATCTTTATTTGAATAATGTCAGATGCTAATTTTAAATCAGCGAACTTGAAACCAATTTTATTCTAATTACTTTCTGATAGATTATTTTATGATTCTTTTATGCTCAATTGAATGTAAAAATCAATTTCAAAATATTGAAAATAGATTAAGTTGTTCAATAAAAATAAGAGAAAAATATTATAAAAGTATATAATGGTTAGATGTAATTTTCCAAGTTTCCTTCATTAATTGACAGACTTGTTCATAAATAATAAAATAAGCAAAGTTATTTAAAATATTTGCTAGAATATTAGTAATCAATATCTATAAAACTCTGCTAAATTTTTATTTAGGGTTTTGAAAAATATTTTTTTAAAAAATCGATACTTGTTTTGTACTTATGAGTGTTGTTTGAGAAATCTACAATATTAGGTCGTTATAAATAAAAATGGTATATATATAACTTCAACGTAAGCAAATAATATAAAAATGATTTGTTTTGGTAAACAATATTTTTTTCCAATAGTTTAAAAGTGTTTACAGTTAGCATATAATAGAAATAACTAAAATATATAATTTCTGGTTTAATTAAACAAGCAGATTGGCTTGAGTTCAAACCCTTAGAACATTTAGTACTTTAAAACCAGTAATTTTTGTAAAAATGTTTGTTAGATAAATATATGTAATCCAATGCGCCTCAGTAATGTGAACCGATAGTCAAAAAACTAATCTAGAGATATTACTGATGACCCTTCTACTTAATGCCCATTTATTTTTCTGGAGATAGTTGGTACAAATATAAGATAGAAGAATCATGTGATGTTTTATTTTAATTTACAACTATATGCTATTTTATTATATATATATATTGTAATTATTTCATTAAAGTACGCAATTTAAAATATATTATCGAATTGAGAAAAGTTAAACAATTGGCTAAAATCAATTTTCCTTCACATTTCACTTAATTATAAATTACTTAAAAACTCTCAATTTGAAATTTAAATAGCAATAATCAGAAGTGTTATCTGTAAAAATTCATTCAAAAAGATATGAATTTCAGGAAATAAATTGCGCATAAAAGATCTAATTTTCTACTAATGAACATTACATATAAATATGATAAAAGTGTAGTTTTTTTTTTTTTTAAAGCGGATATATTAGCAATTAATATTTTACATAAAATGTCTTGACATCCATTGATCACATATACTCAAGCATGCTTGTAATTCTCAGATGATGAAGTTTTAATTGGTTTTCTATGCTTACATAAGTGGTAAATTTAAGAAAAACATCTTAAGATAATTAAAAAACAAAACAAATAGTACGGTCAGCTGCGTAAGAAATCATGCGGCGCTTGAGCACTAAAATGTGACTTTCATTCAATTTATTGAAAAAAATAAAATTTTAATCTATTTTTATATTGTTATAAATTTTTTTAAAAAAGTAATAAAAAATTTATATGATAATTTTTTTAATATTTAAATAAAAAGTTAATTCAATTCTGGTGAAACATTTCAAATAAAGCAACCGCTATATAAATTTTAGATTTAAAATTTATTACAATATTAATTTTTTTAATTGACTTTGAAAATTTAATCAGCAGTATTTCAACTGTCTATCTATTATTATGTTAGAAAAAAATCATGCAATATATATATATATATGAATAAAAATAAACTAATATTAACAAATAGTAATGTAATAAAATATAATAAATGAAAATAATAAAAAATAATTACAATTTGTTTTAAAAATTATTTTTATACAATATGCAAAATGATAATAATTTTCTTTTGTAAAAGAGCATCATGTGTGTGTGCGTGTTAATAAACAGAAAACAACATTTAAGTAGCATAGTATAGGACAAAACTATCTTTCAAAGAATAATAATAAAAGAGCAATCATTATTCAACCAGACTATGTTATAGTGCTGACTTAAGGTTTTTATTTCTTAATATATTCTCTAAAAATAATAAGATACTAATTTACTATCAATTATTGGATGCAATATGGAATAATTATTAGCTATCTATCTGCAAAAAGAATTCTAAAATTTGTTTTAACCTAAAATAAAATCCAAAATTTTACCTGGTCTGGATTTGAAAACTAAGTTGTGATAACATCAGGCAGAGACTTAATTATTATACTATGATATTCTTTCAGATATTATGTACATATAATAATAATAATAACAACAACAATAATAGTAACAACAACAACAACAACAACAACAACAACAATAATAATAATAATAATAATAATAATAATAATAATAATAATAATAATAATAATAATAATAATAATAATAATAATAATAATAATAATAATAATAATAATAATAATAATAATAATAATAATAATAATAATAATAATAATAATAATAATAATAATAATAATAATAATAATAATAATAATAATAATAATAATAATAATAATAATAATAATAATAATAATAATAATAATAATAATAATAATAATAATAATAATAATAATAATAATAATAAAAGCACTATTAGAGTAAATAATATTGTTGGTAAACATTTTAAAAAATTTATTTATTAAATAGTAACAGGGAAACTTTTTTGTAGGATTTAAAATTTTATCTGAACAGCTTTATGAATCATTTTATCTGCCCACTTCATTCTCAATTCAATAACTATGGACTAGTATTTTTTTTTAAATCCACAATATTTAATGCTTAATTCATAGTATGCACTTCAATTAAAATATTGCTTAAATAATTATAACCTATATCAAATCAATCAATACACAACAAAACATTGATCATTACCAGACATTGGTACCAGAAAAGCATCTTCCATTGTACAATCTTAGCCTTTATGATACAGTTTTTCACAGTTAAAGATACTTCAGATTCATTCATGGATATTTTTTTAAATTTTTTTTTTGATTTCTGTAACAACTTTGAATGATTTCTATTACCTAGATGATATTAAGTTTTATTCTGACAAAACATTGATCTAGTACTAATATTACATGGAGGCAAAACTCTCCATATAGTAGTGCCACCCTATACAAGCCAGAGTAATCAATGGATGCACTGAGTGGCACTACTGTATGGAGAATTTTGCCTCTGTATAAACAGCTTATTTTTTAAGCATAAAGATTGGTGATTATGTGATGTTTAGTGGGTTAGTACTAATATTAATAGCAGTCAAAGATATATTTGGACAAATCCAGAATATAGTTAAAATACATATAAATGATTATTTGTGTGAATAATTCTAATGTGAATTTTTGCTACTCATATGCTACATTAATATGCATATATATTCTAACTTTAACTTTCACTGCTCGTGCATATATGTATAACTTAATTATAAATGTATTCTTTTAATAGATAAAAACTAAACTAACTATAATTTAAAATAAAAGTTATAAATTAACGTTATATAAAAAAAGCAACAATGTCTTATTATATATTGTAAAATTATTAAAAAATGATAATAATAATTACTCATAATTAACTCTTAATATAGAGGAGGGATGTATCTATTATTTTTGCATCTTAACTTTTAAGAGCATCACCCAAAAGAACGGAAAAATCTATGATATATTCAAAAAAATCATTACTTTCGAGTTTAATAGAAATTATAAATAAAAGAATTTAAAAGATTTTTAAGAAAGTGAATAATTTATGTATTGTATTTTAATGCAATGGTAGTTCTCATTTAAGTCAAGTTCAGTTGGTTAATTGACTCTTTCATTTGAATTTAGATGTCTCATGCATGACATCTTGAAAAATTAATCATATGATTATTTATAGGAAATCGGTACATATAGATTAATACCAACAGAACAATGCATAAATTTTTCAGTTAGCTTGATTGCTTCTAAGAACATTTCTCTTTAGCCTACTTCAGTTGCCTACAGTAAATTTGAGCAATCAATTGACACTAGATAGTAAAAGTCAGAAACTGGTCTTGGAATATTGATATTATGTCGGACTATTATCTAGTGTCCATTGATTACTAAAGCTTACAACAGACAAACTCCAAAATAGTGCAAAGGAAATTATTATTGGAGAGATGGACCCAATATGAATTCCATTTACATTTTATAATAAATATTAGATAAACTTATTTTAGCTAAAAAAGTTTAAAGATAGTTTAATTTCAAAAGATCAAAAATGTGTTCATTTGTAAAATTCAATTTGAAGCACATTTATTACAACTTAAAACTAAATTGATAGTAAATTTGAAAATAGTCTCAGCTTATTTTTAATTATTTAAGAATTATATTATATTTAGGAATACAGAAATAATCATCTGTAAGAATGACTTAGAGATAAAAAACATAGTTAATACAGAGGAACTAAATTGTTAAAGAACGTATATCACATTTATAGTTTATATAATCATTATTCACAGAAATGAATGTCATTGGAAAGTTAATTATGGGCAAGAAATCAAACAGTTTAAGAATGAAAGCTTCTAAAACATAGACTTAATATTTGTTTACACTAAAGTATTTTTATGCTTATTTATAAATGTCAAAAAAATAATTTAAAAAAAAAGTATATGTAGAGGTAAAAATAGATCATGGGTCAACTCCCATGAGATGTAGACAACCTTTGCACCAGTGTTGAAGACTTACAATCAATATTGTGACACTCATCTGAACAACTCAAGTTAAACTAAAACTGTTTACATTTCAGATAATTCATTATGAAGTACTTGCTTATGATCTGACAACATTTTCAAGCTTTAATCCAAATTCAAACATCAGGTAGTAACATCATATGGATATGCTAATAAGGTAATCCATAAATCTTTTAACTAATATTCACACTTGAAAATAATATTTACATTAAACAATACACTTTTAGCAATATGATTACAAATTTAATCAAAATTAGGATTAAAATCATGCTTCTTGATCCAGTGAAAGTAAGTAAATGTACATAACAGAAGTATATCCATATCCAATTTTTGTAATGTTTCAGCAGCTTCTAGTAATATACTATGAAATATTAATCTCTAGGCCAATAAACATCACATGACCACCACTTTTTCTGGCATCCATTGATTACTCTAGCTTGCTATGTGTGGCAATACGTATAGTGAGGTTTGTCTGTTTTAATTAATCTCTAGGCATATACTCTGAAATAATATAAAGATGTTTAAAACTGAACAAATTCAAAAAGTAGCACACTTTGACTTTTATGAGTCATTACTGCTTCCTAATTTGCAAGAAATAAAAGTGTATTGTGCAAGATATAGACCATGAAAATAATTCAAAGCAAATTGTTATTAAAACAAAATTTTATTTAGTTAAAAAAAACTGAAATGTAAATGGTAATAAAAGATAAAATGTTACTCACTTATTATGGATACCAGTCAATACTCAATTTAAGTTTTGAAAATGTTTTTATATACATAAAAATTACATTTTTTAAAGGTGAGTAAAGATAATTCACCAATTAGAAAACAAGAACGTAGAAAAAAAATAGGGAGTTAGTTGTTTGATGTTAACATTATTTATTGGAATTTTTTTTATCATTTCTACATTATTAAATTTAAAACTTTTCCCTCTTATAAATATTAAATATTAAAGAAACCTATTTGTAATGTGATGTGATGTGGTGCACTGTGACTTCTCCTTATATGGAGTCAGGAATCGCTCAACAACTATGCCCAGAGAAACCTGTTAGCCACTTTACATTTCCTTTCCATTTCCCACCCTAAGTTTTCCCATAATCTTCTCCATCCAATTTCCACTTCATAATCTTTGGCAACTCTATGGCCTTTATATCTAAATCCCTCTTATCTTTTCCCAAACCCAGCATAAAAACCAATAATCCACTCTCTGTATAATCACTTTGTTCATATTTATTCTTTCATAACTTAATTATTTGTACCCTTTCTGCTTCCAAGCATTTACATTCAATTAACAAATGCCTAATATTTTTTATGCATTCCTTACACAATTTGCAGACTAAATCACTCATATTTTTTCATTTACATGTATATTCTCTTGTTGCTATAATATGATGTGATGTACTGTAGCTTCTCCTTAAACGGAGTCAAGAATCTCTCAACAATTATGCCCAGAGAAACTTGTTAGCCACTTTATTTTCCATTCCCAGTCTAAGTTTTCCCATATTCTGCTCCATCCCATTTCCACAACATAATCTGCTAAACTTACAAATAGTGCATAGAGACCTCTAGTGTCATTTCTTTAATAAACTTGAATCACATTATGCTTGCATTGATTATTATAAATTTGTAATAACTCATCAGATATCTCTCAAACAAGATAATGAAAAAAATTGACAAATACTAGTCTGTCTCGATATGAGTTATGAAAATAATAAATTAAAAAATAACATAAATATTATTTAATTAAAGAAGAAATTTATAAAAAATATATATATATAAATAAATATAAAGATCTATCATTTAAAACTTTTTTGTAAATAATTGTTTTAACATTGTATATAGCTATTGTTTTTTGTTAACAAAGATTTTACTTTTTAAAAAAAAATTGTAAGGCTCTATATGTTCAATATTAGTCTAAACAAAAATTTTAAACTACTGTTTGAAAATTAGTGTAAGTTAAGGTATAAAATTAAGTAAAATATCTAAAATTTTCTTAGCATTTCAATACCTTATGTACTTCAAAGCTGTTAAACTATAATTCAGACTTTTTTAAAAATATGAAAATAAAATTATGAGTATACAGAAACTATTATCATATAGTACAAAGTTTATACGTTAATTGAGAATCAAAATATGAGTCATTACTATTAGAACATATACAGAGTGTTCCAGGAAAAAGATGATTGGTGATTGGATTACTCAAAGATGATTGTAATACCATGTCTGAATCAATGAATATAATATCTAATGACATAGTTTTTCTATCCCGAAAATTGAAAGTGCTAACATGTCTGGATCACAAATTATCACAATATGGTTCTTATCTTAACCCATGAAGAAATTAATATTAAATTTTGTTTTAAATTGGGCAAAACAGCGACTGTAGTTATAATGTCCCAAGGACATTTTTAGATTGTTTTCAAGATTTTGTAATGTCAGGAAGAGCATTGAAGATGGTCTAAAATGTATAAAACAAAGTCATTTTCCATGTTATAATTCTAGATCCAGACATGATATTATCTTAAAATTTTAATGATAAGCTAAACTGTCACTATAATTCAGAGATAGTTCCGCAGAGAACCTGAGAGAAAATCAGTATCTTATCACTGGGACAGACTGTACATAATGCAAATTGTTGGATAGATTATACATTAATATGGTCAAAGTAAAATTAATAACAGCTTTAAAAAAATAGATTCTAGGCCAAACATATTTGCTAGAAGATTTGATTCTTTTTTTTAGAATAATTGTTACTCATAGTAAGTTTCAGTATATAGTAAACAAAATTTATTTCTTTGGATTTTTCATTTGCCATGCTATTTAAGGAATGTACTGTATATATTGTAACATAAATTATGAGATCAAAATATGCAATGAATTATTAATGAGAAAATGGCATTGTAGCCAAAAATATATGATCAAAATACTTATCTCAAACATATTAGGGATTAAACATTGTAACTTAAATTAAAGTATGAGAAGAATTATAATAATACCTGAGTAGTGGCTATTAAACAAAAGATCAGACTGATGAGTTATCAGTCATATTAAGGAGTACTAATATCACATAAATAGTCATTGAAACTTATTACTTTCAATACTCAAGTAAATACTAATTATCAATAAAAATATTAATGGCTTAAATTCATCAATTTCTACTTAAGATTTTTAAAGATATCATAATATCAATAAGTATATTCTCTTATTCTTCTCCTTCACTTTCTTTGCATATCTTCATATATATTGCAACAAATTTTCTTAAAACTTCTTTATTTTCTTACAGTTTCAACTGTCCAGCAGTCTTCATCAGCAGTCTTCATCAGAGCTCTGATGAAGACTGCTGGACAGTCGAAACTGTAAGAAAATAAAGTTTTAAGAAAATTTGTTGCATTAACATGTATATGAATAGAGTGTTATAAACAATATAATATCAATAATTAGAAACAATAATGCTTGGAGACTAGTCATTTCAGGTATCTGGCCTATTTCAAACCCTAGTTAGGCAGCTATTGTATCATCAATAAACAAGTAGAAACCATAAATAAATTGTTAAGGACAAACTATTATAACTCAGGAAATAACATCAAGTGGGTGAGTACACTGGTAACTCAATAAAATATCTTCTCAATCAATCCAACAGTAGATTTTACCCACTTTCATCTCTTGGTTTGATGTCAAGTGCATATTTAAGTAAATAACAAGTGAATGTGGTCTAGCAGGGCACCACTAGATTACCTAAACCTAGACACAGTTATATCTTATAATCTTATATGTACCAGGTTTGAATCCCCTTTTGGTACTTTATTTCTAACAAAAATGGAGGATTTTACTTTTAGACTCATATCACTGTATGCACTAACATTTAGGTAAACATAAAACATCCTTAAACTCAAGTGGTGTATAAAAAAAATTCATCAGACAGAAATCATTTCCTAGATCTTAACATAATAAATGCGTTTCAATATCTTTATAAGTTTTACTTGCTCAGATTATACTATTAATTTAGGATGATAATTCACACATCCTTGCACAATATAGATAATGGAATGGTGGTCATTATAATTACTCATGAATGTCAACTAAATACCATGAAATCACTTATTTATCTATGGCCTTTAAACATTTATTTAGCTCATTAATTAAAACATGATGATGATGATGACGATAATTATAATAGTTCCATCCACAGCTTTAAGACTATGCCTAATCACAAAACTTAGATTTTAGAAGAAATTCATAACTATTGTTTAATCTTAGTATATCTAATTAGATCTTAAATAATTAACATTCACCATTGATGATGAATGATCACAACTAATAAAGAATACTCTCAATGAAATATATACAACTTGTTTAATAAAACAATTTAACATTTATTAATGTATTACTAACATATACAAACAATTTAAAGATAAAATTAAGAATTTATATGAACAATAATGATAATAACAATAATTGATTATTTGGCAATCATAAGATTAATTTTATGTTCTTCCCCCTTTCCTGTCAAAGATATAATGTATATAAAATTGGATACTAAATTTTGCTAAAGTTTTCTCTTCACAAGAAAATATTTCATTTAAAAAAACACTCTTTTGCGCACATACTTTTATAATCTAATATGTAAAGTAGAATGGTTAAAAAAAATGTTAGTAGAATCGGAAAAAGAAGATTTCCAGAAACAAGTTTTTAAATTGCTTCTCCCTCTTCCTGCTAAGCTTGGAAATAGCTATTCTTTAAATCAAAATAAAATTAATCTAATATTTTTAAATGCTATCTATTTTTCCACATTCATACAACATCATATACATGTGGCAAGTATGGTTATATTACTGTGTATGTGTGTGTTTATCCCATTATAACTAAACATTATTTAAAAACAAAATAATAGTACAAAAAATATTTTACATATCAACAAACATTTCATAATTTTAGATTGGTATACAATAATAGCCTTTAGAAAATAAACTTCGTTAATAAGCTGGGTATAATAGTTTTAACATACATAAAATTTGTACTCTAGGTTATAACTATTCTTATTGAAAAAAATTTTGTTTTCAATCAATTATGGTTGTTTTAAAGTTCTAAGAAAAAATTGAAAACTTCATCTCTAAAATTTTACGAATAGTCTTTGAGATCATAAAAAGAAAATAGATAATGAAAATTCATATTACCAGTCCCATGGGTTCAAACTTAGCTTGTTTAATGTTCATACTTTTGCAGCAATCAATTTCTGCAGTTTGCTGGAATGATTTCTTTTTCTTGAGGCTTGTAATTATTTAATGGTGATGGTGATCGTGATATTATTTGCTTCAGTGGGAATCATATGGCACTGGAAATTTTTTTTCCTTCCTTGTTAAGCATAATTCTTCTATTAGAGTATATCAGTTGTTCTCCCATTTGCAATTTTTTTACTGGGTTTAAATTCTGTCACTGGAATAATTGTACTAGATGATTTAATTTGTACTAGATGATTTAATACTTATCAGTCGATTAATCATTTTCCTTCAGCTTTCAAATGCAGGTGAATGTTTTCTTTTACTTAAAATATCGCATTTCTTTCAATCAGTCATCAGATGTAGAATATTTTTAATGTCAGACAAGACATTTTTTTTCTATATGATATGCTGGTTCTGGCAGGTGATGAGATTTCCCAGATGAGACCTATATTTTTTTTCTAGCCCAACATCCTTATATTTACAATCTTCAAAAAACTTTATATTAAAAAAAATGATTTAAAAGGATATCTGGCAGAATTAAAATGCTTGTCTTCCTTAGTTTCAATACTTTAAAATCTCTTCTCCTGATTTTTCTCAGGCATGTTTTTATACTTTATTTTTCAGTTATAGTGATCAGTAACAAAACTTGCACTTACATGATTTTTGGAAAGCTTAATTTGTTTTTCAAGTAAAATTATCTTAAACATTTCCCTTCTCACTCTGCTGGTAAAAATCACATTCCTATAATATTCCATCTCTTCTCATTGATCTATGTGGTGGGAAGATTTTAAGCTGTCAAGAGCTTTATCAAAACAAAAGATATTTACAACCAAAACCTCTGAGTAAGAAAAAAAATAGTTTAACAAAATTTCTTCTTTCTCTTTTCCCTTCTTAATATGTAAGAAAATGTAGATTTATGTATGTAATGGACACACACACACTTATTCAAATCATTTATAAAACTGGTCCCTTAAAACAATCTGAATGTTTTTTAGAAATTATGATTTTAATATCTAAAATTAAATTCTTAACTTTCAAACCCCAAACTACAACTTTTAAACCCCAAACCACAACTTTTAAACCCCAAATTATAATCATAGAAAAACAAAAATAGAAATAGAATAAAATATTAGAATTTAGCAAATGTAGGTTAGCTTTGAAGAGAGTTTAATATTTGAAATATGCAATGTAATTAAATAGCTTACACACACACTGCCTATATATGTGTTATTACTCTACTTTTTTAACAAAAAAAAATTGAATAATTAAATGTGTGTACTATTCTGTTTGAGTTTTTATCAACACACAAACAAATAAAGAGCATAACTGTTGTCCCACTCTCTTTCTGTCTTAAGCTTTTAGAACTGGATCTTGTAGGGTTTAAACTTGGGTGCCCTACAGCTTCCTTTACTATATAAAAATGTGATGATGATTTTTATTTCACATTTTCTTTCATGCACATTACTACAAATTTAGCTACTGACTAAATTGTAATGGCACAACATAAACAGGTATGTCCTTTGGTTCACTAAAATGAACAATCCTGACTGTTTCTCTGATGATGGTTGGAACATTATTCATGATTTTATTAAAATGAGACATGTAGCATTTTCTGGCTAACAATTGAAGTGTTACAAGCAATATATAAATTTAAAGACATCCAATGATTGCTTAAAAAATTTAGAACTAATTAGCAAATTAAAACTGCAAAGATATATAGATATTTTCAAATTGTCAATACTTTGGGATATTTTTTGAAAGCATAGAATTTAATTAATATAATTTTTTATGACATTCTTTTATAATAATAATAAGAATGATGATGATGATGATAACAATAATAATAATATTTTAACAGATAGAGAAAATATTTTAGTCATATTTTAAGAATAATAATACAAAACTTCAGATTATTACATTTAACGATGTACACATGGCATGTCAGTTTTCTCTCCAAACTTGCTGGAGTATCATTTCTGTAAAAAACATGTTATGTAACAGCCTAGTTTAGATATTTACAACAAAACTTTTAAAATGGTAGCATATCTGAACCATGAGTTATGATATGAAATATGGCAAATTTTTATATCTTAATCCTTATGGAACAATGTGGCTTACATTACACTTTTTTTTAAAAAAATGGAAATTTTTTATTGAAATATTTGATATAATTCAAACTGAATATTACAGTAAATCTCTGAGATGTAAGAATGTTTTCAAGGGGTTTTCAAAATTTCTTGACAACAGGGGGAGCATTGAAAATGATCTATGAGGATATAAAATACATCATACTTCATACCATTTCTCATGATTCAGACATATAGTATCTTAAACATTTGTGTTTAAAACCATGTTCTGCATAATACATGTGTCAATGTAGAGATGGTTCTTCAGGCAGTTTGGAGAGAAAATCAGTCACTTTTGATTGGAACACACTATAATATATTTACTAGATTTTGATAGATATATACAGCTTGATAATATGAGTACATATTTTTTTGTAAAATCAAAAACAAAAAAATGCAAGTTCTAATGTGAAGTTTGGGCTTTAATTAAATACTATTTGATATTTTTAGAAAATGGTCCATCTAATCTTAAGAATGCTTTTATTGATATTAACTGTAGCAAAATCAATTCAAGGATTTTAATGAATAGATTGCTTCTAATTACGCATTAATGACTACCAGAAATTCAGTTTGAAGATCAAAAATCCCTCTTGGATAATCTTAAGTGCTCTCACTACCACCATGAAATCTTGAAAAACAGTTGAAAATGTTTTTATAACTTATAGCTTCACTGCAACAACCATTTCAAATGTTTAGCAGTTTTTCTCAATTTAAAAGAAAATTCAATGCCTTGTTTCTTCATGGGTTAACATATAAACCATATTTCATGGTTTAATTCATGATCTAAACATGATGGCACTTACATTTTTTTGTAATAAATAAGATAAACTAAATTGTTATGTAATGATGATTCAGAGCTGCTGTTGCTGTCAGTTTAATAAGAAACCAGCCATTAATCATTTTTCACCAAGAAATATTGTGCATTTAATCAATAAAATAATGTACAGCCTATTTAGTATATGTAGAATCCCTGAAAAATTTCTAAAAATAATTTTAAATTACTAGACATTGCATAGTCAGAAAATAGATATAATTTCTCAAATTACAAGCAGTGATGATGATAGTAATAGAGGTTCTAATGAACATCAGTCAAAACAATACACCAAAACATTTAAGATTGAAAATAGAAATCATAGTAATATTTACTAAGGCTGTAACCTCAAGAATATGCGTGTAAAAATGCGATATTAGGGACCTCTACAGGTCTTAACCACAAGCTTACGCTTTGGAAGAAAAGAGGGGAACCCTTCTTTACTTCAACCTACTTTCTATTTAAATAGGTGAAGCTGAAGCGGTTAGATCTGAGAGCATGAAGCTATTCAATACTTCACTGATTAAGTCCACATTTCTTATTACACATTAATATTCGCGAAATCTTTCGATTTACAATGAGTCAATGGAAAGATCTTATAATTAGAAATATATTACAATTTAAAGTTGTAATTATAAATTTATTTAAATGCACATTGATTACAGTTTAAAGAGGATTTTTTTTAGATATTTATACAGTTTATAATTCATGTGATGAAGCAAAATGGACAGCAGTTGTTACTAATGATCTCTGACCAGGAAGAGTTACACAATCCAACATAATTAGAGATAAAAGTTGTTCTACTTACTACAGCGACAAAAAATAAAGGTGCTAAAATACACAGCTTCTAGAAGCTCTCTTCCTAAAAATAAACAGAAAATGAAGATCTGTAATGAAATATTCTCTGGAAATATTTTATAAAAGGTTTTGAATTGTATATAAACAAAGAAATAAACATTATAAGTGACATTGTTTTTCTATTTGATGATTACCAGAAAAGTTAGAAAATGCAAACTTAACAATTGTAAAAAACAATAAATAGAAAAGCATGATAACATTTCTAGTACCTTAAAACTTTGATGTAATGTTCTTAATAGAGACTTAGCTCCCTGAAAACTAGTAATTTCCTTTTTAACAGATATTTTGAAAGTTTAAAAATAAATAGAACAATTAGTAGTGCTTACAATAATGAACTGTCTATCACATCTACATAATGAAAATGGTAACTGATTTTATCTCCAAACTGTCTGCAGAACCATATATGGTTCAATGAATGTATTACATAATAATGTACATACTTCAGCTACTCATCATGAAAATTTTAAAGTGCTACTACATTTGGATCATGAATTACAACATTAGATATGGTCATGTGTTTCATACATTTTTATAGCTTATCTTCAAAGCTCCCCCTACTATGACAAATGTTTGCAAACCACTTGAATGGGTTTTAGAAACTTTCTGCCAATACATATTCTCAATCATTTCAAACATAGCACTGGGTTTTCCCAACTTTAAACAAGCCTTAAAATTTTTGCAATAAATCGCTACACAATGACATTATTTAAAACAGGAATTGATTCAGAAATAGAATTACCGATAGATTGAAGAGAGAATTGACCAGAAGTCATCTTTTCAGTGGGCCATATTGTTTATACAATTACAAGCACTACTTTTTCAAAAGACAATTCTTCAATATTTCAAATATTGCTACAACTGATTTAAGATTTTTCATTTGATAAAATGATGCTCATAATTTATACAAATATAAATTTTTATCTACTTAAGAGTAAATAACTAACAATCATATAATTTCTGAGTCATCTAATGGAATTAAATCAGTCATCATGGAAGCATTGTTGCATTTTTTGAATGTCCTTGGAAATGGTTCTTCTACTAATATATCAAAAGATTATTAACTTAATTACTTTATCATATAAATAAGATCTCAGTAAAAGTTCGAATTTTTTTAAGGGTTTGTGTCGCAATTTCTTATTTTGCAAAGATAAGATATGAATTGGTATTGTAAGAACTGTTGCTGAAAGATTTATTTTATTGATTTATTAATGGAAATTGTGCTATTATAGTAAAAAAAAATTAAAATGGAAACAGTGTCTGGAGATATAGATCCAAAACAAATGATCTGTCTGCACATAATAGCAAATATTTATTAGAATAAATATGTTCATTTAAATAAAGAATAGAAATGCATCCGCATTCCATTTCTATAATCTGATTTCAAAACTAAACTTTAGAATTTTTTTCAGGTAACTAGCTCAAATTCTACTCAGCTAATTATCCAATATTGTTTAATAAATGTATATTTATTTTTATCTAGAGAATGAAATAAAGTTAGAAAACTGCACAAAACCTCATTATCTTGCAAATGTTAAAACAGGCAAAACTCACTATACATATTGCCACACACAGCAAGCTAGAGTAATCACTGGATGCCAGAAAGCTGTGGGTGGCAATATATATATATATATAGTGAGTTTTGCCTGCTTTAACAACAGTTATACACAGGCATAAGAAGTGGTGGTCATGTGATATCTTGCAAATGGTAAGTCTGGCAAATAGTATCTCCTCTTTTATTATTATTTTTTAAAAAGCTGTGGAGTTCTTTATCTGCAGTTGCTTTTTTTATACACTTTTATTTAGCACACTCTGTTTTTAGTTTACTCACTTCCCAATTTCTTACCTAATTGGAACTTTGCCATGCATATGTATTTCTGCTGCTCATACTTTTTTTGTAAGTTTGTAAAAAAAAAAATTAGAAAAAAAAATAGTGAAAAATTCAATTTTTTTATGGATTCTATACTTTTTATGGTACTGCCACTTAATTTAAACTTGTCTTCATTCTTAATTTCTGAAACTACATAAAAATAAAAAGTAGAAAATAAGAAATATTAAAAAAAAAATATTTTTATTCATATAAATGTATTAAAAACTAAATTATCTGAATAACAAATGTTAAATAAAAACTCAAAATAATTAAGATAAAGTTCAGTCAGTCTTTTAAATGTAAAACTTACAAAATAAAATAATTGTAATTTATTTCTTCCTTCTGACAAATATTAAAAGTTTATTTATGGTGATAATATAATTTCCAATTCTATCATTTAAAATAAGTTTATTTTTTTATTTCTTCACTGGAGATATTCAAGTGTTCCAAGTTAGATTAGCAGCTGGTGGTGTTCCTTTCATTTATTCATTATACATGGCGAACGTCTGATGGGTTTCAAATGATCTAAAAATTCAGTCTGATTAATAAGAAAAGAAAACGTTTGACCAACTTGTTTTAGTTTCTCTTTTTTAAAAAAAATGCATATCACTTTGATTGCATTAATGACTTTTAATTTTTTTTATTGAAATGAATAATGGATTGTTCATTTCAATATATATATACCTTTTATCACCCAGTGAATGACTTGTGTGACTGAGTCAAAATGTCAGTATATCAGTATTTAAATTTTTTAACATGGATGAACCCGCAAAATATGTCTTTTATATATATACAAATCAATATATTTATTAAAATACAGTAAAATTTACATAAATTATATTATTTTTAGAAGTACTTTCGACTACACATTTTGTAGTCTTTATCAATTAAATAACAATGAATAATCAAAATGAGACAACCTTTAACAATACCCATAGATCAATTAAGATTTCCTACAATTCTGTTATCTTAACATTTGAATTGATCTATGGGTATTGTTAAAAGTTGTCTCGTTTTGATTATTCAATGTTATATAGTTGGTAAAAACTACAAAATGCATAGTCGAAAGTACTTCTAAAAATAATATAATTTATGTAAATTTTACTGTATTTTGATAGATATATATATTGATTTGTATATTACATATATTGTGGAATGAATACAGATATCAAAATTAATTTATTATATATATATATATTAAAGCACTGGAGATATTCTATATATTTTTTTATTTTCACTATATTATTTCTTATTTTAAAACTTTTTATTTGGATGAGAAGATAAATGAATCTTGTTTAAACAAATCTAGATGTTGACATTGAATAAAGATAAATTCAGTGAATTAGGTTTGCTGACTATATGGTAATACTTCATTTGCAAAAAATTGACCAATATAATTAATTGACTAATAAAACATTAATACAAATTTGATATGGAAATAAATAAAAATGAATTTGCATAAAAATATGAAAGTTTAAAATATGACTTATAACATTGGTCAATGTTTTTAAATATTTAGATCACATGGTAGGATCTTTTATTCATAGTGTAGCTTATAGAAATATTACCTAGACAATTAAAAATAGAGAAAAAAATTATTGAAGGTATATGAGATATGAGTTTGATATAAATTAAATAGTTAAAACTTGGAATATAAATTTATTTAAAAAAAGTGACTGAAATAAAAATAAATAAATGTATATTTAAGAAAACAGGCAAAGAATTGAATAGTTTTAAAAGTGACTCCCATATATTCATTCTTAAGGATTTTACTAATTGTGATAATAATAATATTTAAAAATAAAAAGTAGATCTGAAAAGCCTCTCTAAAGAGAAAAAAACTTATATTCTAATATATTGCAAACATATAAAAAAAAACCTGTAATATGCTTAATAGGATAAATACAAAAATTAGCAATAAATGGTATATTTCTAAAATGCTAATAAATAAAACAATAAAAAAGCTTAATAATAATCTTAAAAAATAGCAGATTGCTTTAATAAATACAGCATTTCAGCATTAAACAATATAATTCCATATAAAATAGCCTGAACAAAGAAATGTCAAAAATATAAACAATTCGGGATCATTTATATACAAATAAATTTAAATCAAATTAAAATAATAAAAAATAGAACGGATTAAAATGGGAGTTAATATATTCCTTCAGTGCTAAATAGTATGAGAGTATGCTTCTTGTTTGTAAAATGAATTTTAGGATTATTTCACACATTGAAATAAAGTGATGAATTGCTATTACTTATGTAAACATCTTAATCTCTATAATGAATATTTCTGTCATGTACTTTGTGAAAGGATGTAATCGTAAACATATGGCCAAAGATGTGAAAAAAAATTATGATCCCCAAGATGCACATTTTGTGCTAAATTAGCAATCAACAGTTGACCTAGACCACTATCATTGTTTAGTAGATAGATAGATAGATAGATAGATAGATAGATAGATAGATAGATAGATAGATAGATAGATAGATAGATAGATAGATAGATAGATAGATAGATAGATAGATAGATAGGAAGGCAGGCAGGCAGATAGACAGGAAGACAGACAGACAGACAGACAGATAGATAGATAGATAGATAGATAGATAGATAGATAGATAGATAGATAGATAGATAGATAGATAGATAGATAGATAGATAGACCCTCACATTTTTCACATTAATCAATGAAAATATAATAATTTTTATTACTTATCATTTATTATTTATAATAGAGAGGTGATGCATAAAAGATAGATATTCATAAGACAAATGATAATAGATAGATGAACAAATAAATGAAATCATGAAGAGAGAAAGAAATGAAGTGGAAAAGAGAGGAAAAAACAGAGAAGAGAGGAATGAAAAAATGCATATATTGACATAAAGTTTTCATTGTTGTCATTTCTCCTTATGTCCAAAAATAAGAATCATACATATTTTATCAAAATTATAGATATATTCAGATATTCCATAATTCCAAACCTACAGATAAAATCACTTTGAATGCAAATGGTCAAATTAATGATTTTATTATTTGCATGTCTTACTTTATCTGAACTCTTCTAATCTCCTAAAATCTCTTCTCAGTTTGAGACACAAAATGCTGTCTAAGTGATATTTGATTGGATAATGAAAATAGAATCTATTGCCTATCTCTTGTTGGCTTAATCCAGAAAAAAGCCTACAATATAAAAATTTCTGCATTTTTTTAATTAATACTTTTTACGTTTAACCACACATTATTTGTTGAACAGAAATTAAAATTATCAGTTTTTTTCTCTATGGGCACTTCAATTTATGAATTTATAAATAGATAAATATAAAAGTGTGTATCTAGATTTCTGAATTTAACAACATATACATAATATCCCAGTGAAAAGGTGATTGGTTATTGGTTTTCCTCTCTAAACTGCATGCGGTGTCATTTGCAAATCAATGAATGTGTTGCATAGTGACTTAATTTAAACTATTCATCACATAAAGCCTAAGATGCTACCATACCTGGATTATGAGTTATGATGTGATATTAGGCAATGGGTTTCATAGTTTAACTCACAATGGGACAGTGTGCTCAGATTAAATTTTGTTTTAAATTGAGTAAAACTGCTTTAAATGTTAAAAATTATTCAAACTATATATGATAATTGCTACATGTGTGTGTATGTGCATGTATAGAAAAAATACGTTTAACCAATAATAAAAATAAATGTAAAACTAACGGATCGCTAATTGTGTTTTGTAAATAATTAAATGATATTAGCGCTAAACTATAAAGTAATTTATCAAGAAGGATTGGATAATGTAAACAAAGCTATTGCTTAGAATAGACAATGTTAAAGGCGTGACATTAATTATTTTATTAATTATTTTATATTGTGTTATTGATAGTTGCAGTCCAGCGAGCAATAGAGTGCCGCTGGACACTGAAATAATGAAACTGTGAGTCACAACAATAATAGTTTGCAAGATTTTTTGATGGCAGGGACATCAGTGAACATGATCTATGATGGTATAAAACACACAGACACATTTCATGTCTTAACTCATGATCCAATGATTTAAAATTGTTGTAATGAATAGCTAAATTGTTTTATAACACGTGAATTGATTTAGAGATGGCATTGCAGGAAAATTGGACAGAAAACCAATCACGTTTTCTGGGGCATCCTGCTTATATATTTATATAAATGTGATCCCAAATTCCAGTCTTGTAAGATAACCACTTTGAAAGCATTCGATCAAATTTATAATCTTAATCCAAATTTTAATCTTTTCTTCTATTAATAATATATGTTGAAAGTAACAATATTTTTAGAAACAAAAATAAAGATCGAAATATTTTTATGAACAAACATCTCTATGCAGCCACTTCGATGCTTAAAAGTGAATATATAAAGGTCACTATAATGCAATCAAATTAATATATTCTATGAACAAATATACAGTATTTAGACAGTATGTTGATCATTTATTATTTAGAATGTATATTAAGTACTTTTCTAACAGCAGTTTGAACATCTAAACAAAGATGATCATTGCCATTTTGTTTGCCAATATTTTAACTCAATATGATTCAGCATTTCAGCATTATAACGGCATAATGAACTGAATGTAATAAGACCTTTATAGCAAAAAGTTAAAAATAAAATAATCTAGAGCACAGTTAGTCATTAAAGATTAAAAAAATAATTATCAACGATTTTCTCATATATATTAACCTGAAATTTCTTATTTCAGAAAATACGAACTTCGATATACACTGACAGATGACATCTTATTACATTTTAAGTGCTCCTGTTATATATTATATATACATAGACTTCATTATCTTTTATACATTCTATTATATTATAAGTAATTTTATATTGAAAAAGCAAAATAATAAATTAAAAAGTCATGTAAATATTTTATTGAACATTTAGCAATAAAAGTTCTTTGAAATTCAAATTATTTTTTTTTAGACTTAAAAAAAAAACGAATTTACATTTTAATAAAGTTCCTGACTTCACTCAGATTTCCTGAAAAGAACTCTTAATAACTTTGTGGTGGCAAAGTGATATTTTAAACTTAAAAAATTTGCAGGAAACTTTTTTAACTAATAGATTTAATATATATCAAATAATTTTAAGGTAGTAATTTAACTTTTTAAATCAACATTGATTAATCTTTTAAAACTTTTTTCTTTTTGCATCTAGATATTAGGATCTAATGCAACCCTCCAACCAGCCATATTTTATATGATATATAAGCTAATGAGCTTGAATTGAAAATATTATTGCGTTTTCAATTTTAGACTTACAGTTTTGTAGTTAAGTAGATATAAAAGATGGCTGCTGGAAAGTTGCATTAGATCCTAAGATCTAGGTGCAGTGCTCTCAGATCCAAAGCTCCTCACTGATGAAAGCTACAAGTTGGAAACTAGTCTGGGGATATTGGATGAATAGGCACTAGATAGGAATTTATGCACTGGCATCCATTGATTACTTTGACTTGCACTGAGTGGCATTACTGTATGGAGAATTTTGCCTATTTTAATAACAGTTATGAGCAAGCATAAGAAATGGTTATCATGTGATGTCTAGTGGTTTAAGATATTATGCATAGAATAAATATTGCAAAAATATTAGGTTCTACAAATATTGATAAGATTAGTAAAAGCAGCAGTGAAAATAAATAGTATAGGCATGAAAAACTATTTAAAAAAGTACCAACTCTTTATAAGATTGAATATTGAATTTAAATACAGTATGTATATATATATGTCATGATTAATGGTTTATGATTTAGCAATAACTTGATAAGAAAAACGTAACAGTTCATCCAATTCACTGGTCCAAGATATTTTTTTCATTGTTCCCTTTCTCCATTTTTCTTTCTCTTGATTCAATTTAACTACTCATCTAAGTCAAATATTCAGCAAAAAAAATAAAACTAAGAAATAAAGTTATATCAAAAATAAATAATTAAATATGCCAGTAGTTGTAATTAATGAAACTTTCATTATATAATATGAATATATATACAAAGTATGAAATGCTTAGGTGGGAATAGCAATTGAATATCTTGATATTAGCATAAATGGCTCTATTAATATATAATAATTATTTTTAAGCACTATATAAAAATAATAGAGCTAAATTTTTTTTATATTAAATGCTTTTATTGACTGTGCACTAAAAAGAAATAAAAGAATTTTTTCTTCAAGCATAATTGGAGTTTTTAGATTTAACTTGAAATAAAAGCATGGGTGGGTGCATGCTTTTATTTCAAGTTAAATCTACAGTCCAAGGATTAACTTAATTAATTTCTTAACTTTCCATGCCTTTATTTCAAGTTAAATCTAAAAACTGCAATTGCGGTTGAAGAAACAATTATTTTATTTCTTTTTAGTGCACATTCAATAAAAGCATTTAATGTATAAAAATTATCTCTATTATTTCTAAGTTTTTAGTATTGGCACAATAAATGAAAATGTAAAACTATATTGTATTTTAAATTGATTGGACACCTGTAGTTTATATATATTGTAACATTATATTTTATTACAAAATATATATAGCTTGATAGAACTAGTTAAAAAAAGTTCTCTATCTTATTCCAGATGATTTGATTATCATGGCTGGCATTTAGTATGCTTAACCCTTGTGTTCAAATTTAATGAGATTATATAATTCCATTTTTTTATTATTGTGTAATTTTTTTATTCACTTTCTTCTCTTTCTTTCACATACTAGTTTTTCTCAGTTTCCAAGCACTAAGTTAGATAAACTGTGCTTAACCTAAAATGAAACCCAACAGCATATTACATCAAGTAACATAATTTGTTTTTCTCTTTAAATAATCGTAAATTATATAATTTTAAATCTTCTCATTCGATAATTTAATTTATAAACCAATTAAGCATATGTCACGCTTGAATGTGAAGCTATAATAATACACAGGAATTAATATACGCTAAGCGCTTTCGAGGTCCTTTACCTCATATTCATAGCGGTGCTGTGAGCTGCAAAATGATTTTGATTTAATTGAAGGATTTATTTAATTTTTTTTAAATTAATTTATAGAGTACGATAAGATAAATGCACTTTTTTCTTTTCATTTTCTTTTTTTTTTTATTAGACAGATATGTAAATGAGAAGAAATTTAATTGGCTAAAAAAAATTGAACTGCCAGAGATTTTTTTTTTGAGTAGAACTGCTGGAATAATAGCAAGTATATAATAAAAAAATAAAATTTTATTTTTTTTAACTGTTAAACCTATAATAAAAACAAAAACTTCTCTTTTAAAAGAGGAGAGAACATCATGATAAAGGAAGTTAAATTAAAACTTCTCTTAAATAATTTAAGTTGCAATATTACCAAGTGTAAATAGCAAAAGGTATAGCTAAATCCTAAAAAATCTGTTTGGGTCTTCCGACTATGAGTCTAACTGCTGGTAATCTTTTACAAAGTCTATGACTGAAATGTACAGGAATTATTGTTAACCATGACAACAGAAATAGCAGCTCTAAAAGGTCAGTCTATTTGAAGTTTTTTTTATTGTTTACAGACTGTGTTTAGCCTCAAATAAAATTTTACCCTTATAAATTTAACACCCATGATAGTGTTGTGAAAGTGTGAAACAAAGTACTGTATTTAACTTTGGATAAATTTTGCTTTCACGAACTTTAAAACATATAAGAGTGTTATATATGTGCAGAAAGGAATGCAGTTTTAACTTTTTGTGTGCTACTATATGAACAACAAAAAATTAATTAGAGTTTCCTTGTGAACTTATATTAGAAACAACATTATGAGTTATCTTTTTAAAATTACAATAGTGTCCAAAAAATAATCACTGACTAGGAAACTATTTTAGCTATTATAGCACTTGTGGGATAATTATTTGCCTGAACAATCATTTTTTGTACTTGACATTCATAAAGTAAAGGATTTCAATTTTTGAATAAACCCTAAGACAAAGCCATGCAATTTCATTAACTTTCAAGGATAATTTGATTCAAATACATATATTCTACCTCTCAAATATTACAGATTGTCAGAGAACCTATATGAAAGTTGATGAAGTTTAAGAAATGTGCTGTTAATTAATTGGCCAATAGGCAATGAATTTAAATAACATATATTTGAACCTAGTGTAGTAATTTAATGAATATGTATTTTATGTTTTATTGTATTTTATATTATCTTATAAATATGTAAGTTCATGTTATATATAATCTATTGCATAAAATTATTACTTGTTAATTTAGATGTAGGGATTTATGAATCAATTTAGGAAATAATGTTTGCAGAAGGGTTTCATGATTAGTTCAATGAATCTATAATGTATCATTACCACATGGCTTAATTCGATACATCTTTCTAGGGTTCTGTGCTTATACCCATGTTATAATATTAGGTAATATTCTTTCATACCACTTGGTCTATGATCAGCCATTATTACATCTTTTGGTCTTGAATCGTGCTTGTAAAACAGCATGTGCCTTCCAATTTAGAAGATTAATGAGAGTGACTTATTTATATTTTATATGGGAAGTAAGTGTTCATATTGAAACAGTAGGATCTGCTTTGCAGATCTTTGTTTCACATTTTCTCACCTATTTCTTACCCTCATACCTTAGTTTGAACCCCAATCTATTGTAGTGTGTCTGCAATGCACTTATATACCGAAAATCCCGCCCAATTTTAAACCACGAGTACAATGCTCATGTTATATATAAGTATAACTCATTCCCAAATAAATAAAATGTTATGAATTATGTATATGTTCACATAATTTAGATTTATTTAAAAGTAGGTTATATAAGTCATAATTGCACACACACTGTGATATGTATTTTAAAACTTATGATAAAAATATAAATTGTTAGTTAAAATTATTTTGTTTGAATCTATTTACAAAAATGTATTACAGTCGTAATATATTTTTGATTTAAAATAAAATTCATATTCGTTTAGTGGATAGATTCAAATATTGAAATTTAAAAAGTAAAATAATTTTCTTTTGAATTTAAAATCACGCCATATATTTTCTGTTAAAATAAATGAGGGCTGGTAGGAACAATAGTTTTAATTATTATCTAAGAAAACAGCAGATGTCCACTTAAGGTTTTCTTTCAATCAGTAAAAGTAATTTTAATTAAATCAAGTTTGTAATTCGAATGTCGACAAGGAAATTAACAATAGAAATTAATTAAAATTTTGTTGAATTCCTTTAGACATTCGGATAGGATTAATTACAGCTGATAAGTAAGCAAAGTCTGAAATATTTTTGTAATGCTCCAGGGCAGTTGTATTGTTCAATTCCACTATAAAAAGGAGGGTTTTCTTTTGTTCTCCATTCTGGTGATTTGCTAATAAAAATGATTCTAGTGATTTGCTAAGGAAATGATTCTAGTGAAATTATTCTAGTGAAAATATTCTAGTAAAATATTCTTCGATCAAGATTTCAAAAAAATATTTTCTTGGGAGTTTTAGCTACATGCCTGCAAGCCAATTTGAAGCCGAGTTTTTGTCTTCAAATTAATTGACCATATTTACAGTTTCACCTATGAATCACCCAACCTTCAAAATTGCTAACCTTGAAATGACAGAGTAGAGCTGGCAAGAAGGCTATTTTCCTCTCGGGAATGGCTGGCTGCTGCTCTAGACCATCGAAAGCTATCACATAAGGAACCCCAGAACTGCTGCTGCTGCCAAAAATATGAACAATTCCAGATTTTGCTGCTGAATTATATAAAACCTGCCGACTATCACTCTACCTGCAAATGCTTCTCCAGAGGTAACCCCAAATTAACCCAAGAGCTCTTGTGATTCCTAATTAACATGCTATAGCTATTTTAAATTGTTTTCTTTTATTTCATTTGACTTTATTATGTATGCCTCTAACGTGTTCTAATATAATCAAAAGTTTTGCTCTCTATCCTTGGGTTAATATTTTCTATTTATTAATCTTTCTTTTATTTTATTATGATAATGTGTCAGAATAGTCTTTGACCGAGTGAATTATTCCTTTATTGAAAGTAAGACGCCGATATTATAGCATATTTTAAATTTATAAATCCCAATTTTATTATTTTGCAAATCACTTGTTCGAGGGCTATTCTAATCTTCTTTAATATATATAATAATCAAATAGTTTAAAATCTACATTTTATTGATTTTAACCTAATATGAGAGTATGTGCAAGGTCAATGATTAAAATGTGCCACAAATGCATGATTGCGTATATAAATCTATACTTTCTTTTCAAACCTGCAAGCATGCATTTTTCTATTTTTAAATATTGTATTGTACTTTAATTTCAAAGTTCGTCATTGACGTAGAGAATGTGCAGACCCTTTTAAATGAATTTCTGGGAATTTGATTGGGCATTTTTTTTCCAATCTAAGTGAATCCATCTTGTATGTTTTATATACTATAATCTAGTATTGCTGGTAAATGAATTGGTTGTTGAGACTGCTTTGTCTTTTTTCCCAAGGATTTTAAATGGCCCAAGTCCATTCCCTTTTCATTTCCTGTGGTTCCCAGGCAGAGTGTGTACTCAAATGTCACACCTGGGAATTAGACACAGCCGTCACCCAGCCGCTAAGTTGTGGATGAGTTCAAACTTCGGCTGTCTGTGACAACACATTCCTATGGGTCAGCGGCAAGATGTCCTCCATAGTCATTTCCAATATTCACTATTGTTTTATTTATATATTTATTTTTACAAAGCATCCGTGATTTAAATGTATCACAACCTCCATCCTTTAATAAATTCATTATTAGCAATACCAATCAACCAATGTAACTTTAATTATAATATTAAAATAAATGCCTTGATTACATCCCCACTTTATTGCTTAGTAAGCTGTTGTCCATGCTATTCTTGAAATCAGTAAATATTCTATAACCCTTAATTTTCAAATATTTATTAAACTTTTATAATTACTCAAAGCACCTCACACATGTTCCCATCTCTTTTAAGCACATTATCATAATACTACTAGCCTGAGGGATAGAATAAATTTTCTTAAAAACCTTTTTGTCATTTAATGGAATGGAATGCCAACAATTATTTAGTAAGCGTCCCTGTCTCATATAAGCGGACAGTGGCATTATATATATATATATATAAATAAATCTTTGAAATCATTTAAAACTAAATTTGATATTTTATTTTATTGATTCCTATCACTGTCTCGGTCTATATATCTATTTTCTACATTTCTTTTGTACATCCATAGATGTTAATTAGCAACCCAAACTTATCTTAGTATAGAGTCTTTTTGTTTCTCCCTGACCACCAGCACCAGTAAAGGGTTATACTAGTAGTATCATCAGACGCGTTATCACGTAGGTGGCACTATGAAATTTGGACTTTAGATTCGAACTTAGTATATCTAGAAGGCAACCCCTCCTAGAATGTTCAGTTTCGTGTTTGAATTCTGCGGTGTGTTAGCGAGATAGACGATTCTGACCATTACAATATTATATTCTTTATACCACTCTGTGTTAGTGATTAATCCACAAAATAATTATTACTATTGGTTTGTATATTCTTTAATTTTGTTTCAATGCTGGTGGTTAATCTGCTGAACATTCTATAATTAGACTAGTTGCTCTGATGATGGTTAGAAAACCTACAGGATACTTACTGCTCATTATTCTTTGCATGGATGAATACACTCACAAGTATATAATTGATCCTCATTATATAAATGTGTGTTTGAGTTGAGTCTCTATACATTATGATGATTACATTGTTCCCCTTCTCTTAATGTTTGTACGTGTTCTGACATCAGCCATAAAATGGCATTTGGGTGAATTATGGTCATAATTTATTATAGGTAGATTATATGATATCCCCACTCAGCTGAGTTGGCATTTAAATTTTGCTTTAATTCCATATTTCATTATAGTCAAATTCCAATTGTTGTCATTGGTTTTTTTTCTCAGTGATGACGTTTATTCATCAAAAAAACAAAACAGATACAAATACAGCTAGAAAAAGGTTTACAAGGGATATAAGTGCATTGGTTCTAGTTTTGACATATTGGAGGTGCCATTGACTGTATTTGAATCTATCCTCATCCCCATAAGAATAAAATCAATACATTTGTAATAAATTTTTAGATTGTATTATCTGAAACTCATGCACATGTCCATGCACAGAAATAAGTATATAGGATAGTATTTTATTTTATTTTGTTTATTTAATCATCTAATTAATGTACATCATCCATGTAGAACCATTATATGTGATGGTATTTTATGTCATTTACCGTTTGTGTAAAATTATGAATATTGTTAACCAATTACTATTTTCACATTTTTTGAGTAATAAATAAATGTTAACTTTATAATCTAACTTATCTGTGCAATTGCTATTAGTCACACATAGAGTCAGAAATCCAATGCAGTAAATAGATGATAAATATTAGAGCACAAGTTATCCCTGATGATGATGTATACAAGGTTTATGAGAACATCCAGAGAATATTTTGATGTCTGTCCTTGGGTATTTTGCAATGTATAATGTAGAATAAAATCTGATTTATCTTCTGCATCACCACTACTTTGCTTTGTCAATTCTGGAGTATAATCCAGAATCTGTTACCTCTATTGATATTTGTAACATTAATACCTAAATTAAAAATAAATTTGCTAGCCAGTATAACAACTGAATCTTTTTTTAAACTATAACAGATGCATTATTTATCTCTAAGAGTTTCATTGCTATTGATTTGAGTTAGTATTTGGGTTAATGAAGAAATAACTTAAAATTCATATTGTTTATCTTCCATTGCAAAGAATCTACTCTATACAACATTTCTATACTTTAAACCTGAATACATGATGAGCTATCGCTTATGATGTTATGGAGTTAATTTAATTATTACTATCTAGTTTAATGGCATGTATTCACTATGTAATGATTAGCAGTTTCATAGATTATACTATTTTGTCTATGGTCTGCCATCAGGTCTCAAATAAATAAAATTGTAAATTAATGTCATAGTGTGGTTTTAAAAAACAATCATTGGAGGAGTAGTTATAAATCATAAATTAATATTTGAGAATGCTGTTTTGAGATCCAGAATTAAGGAGAATTATAGTCAATTAAAAGAATAATACAATTTATTTAGATAACTTGATGTACCTTAAAGTAACGTTGCAATTAATCTTCATGGTGTACCCTGGCCATGACTGGATTGTATGGTAATAACTTCATATTGTATCATTAATTTAGACTGTCACAATCTGGAGTAAGAGCTTTTGGGTTACAATATATATATCACTAGATATTTCTGCTATAAGATAAAATTATACCCCTTATGTATACAACATATTTAATATGTGTACATAATAATACATGAGCATATATTGTATGTTTTAATTAGTATAAATATTACTTTTAATATTTTTTCAAATATAAGTGTTTCTTTTGTAGTCTACTATGATTTTCTTTCCCATGTTTACAAGCTTTGTTTTCCTGGTATTTCTGCATTCTTTTTTCAAACAGTCTCTTATTTTAATAGACTAGATATTATCCAATAATGAATAATATTTCTATGTAACTTTCACTACATTAGAGACTGGTTTCTATCCACTTTTAATCTTGTTGATGCATATAATCATAAACATCTGACCAAAGACATGTGAGAAAGATCTATGGCCTTCAAGATGAAGATTTTGTGCTAAACCAGCATTCATCAGTTGGCCCAAATCACAATCTCTTACATATATTGTTATCATTGTTCAGTAGGTAGGTAGGTAGGTAGGTAGGTAGGTAGGTAGGTAGGTAGGTAGATAGGTAGGTAGGTAGGTAGGTAGATAGATAGATAGATAGATAGATAGATAGATAGATAGATAGATAGATAGATAGATAGATAGATAGATAGATAGATAGATAGATAGATAGATAGATAGATAGATAGATAGATAGATAGATAGATAGATAGATAGATAGATAGATAACAAATTAATATAGTTTATTTTGACGAGTATCAAAGGTGCTTCACTCACATCTTTGACTCAAGTTATTTAATGAAAGTATATTAATAATTTTTATTAGTCATATTTTGCATGATATTTTCCTTTTGCATTGCACTAAATTTATTTAGATATATGTCAAAGTAAAAGAAAATCTGTGTTATAGAATGTCTCAAATTAGTAAATTATTGGTGCACTTTTAAAAGTTTCTTATTTACTGTTGCAAGAACTATTTATATCAATGCAGTATTTATAGTACATATTAATTCTTTATAATTGAATACTTTTTTTCCAATTTAAATTAAGTTTTTATTGCTTACTGATCATTCCAATTGCCTTTTTGTCTCTGCAAAGTGAAAGTTTTTATTCATTTGATTTTCATTCAGAAGTTCCAAAAAATCGTCAGATAATGTTACAGAATGAAGAAGGATTCATGTGCATTCCAAATTGTTTTTAAGATTTTGTATATTTAAGAAGGCAGCATTTAAAATTTTTTCTTTACTCAAAAGATTTCAAAAAACTATTTTAAATGACATTCATTTACTTACTGACCATTGAAACTGCCTTAAAGTGAAAATTTTTATTTCATTTATTTTTACTCCTAAGCTCCAAAAAATTTGATGTCAAAATGTGTGAAATTTTATCCATCCATTGCTTTTTATTTTTTAAAGCAATTAGTCTTAACTTTTTGCCAAACTTTAGGTCCAACAGCTTATTAGTGAAAACTGTGCTTGTAAATTATATTTTTATTAAATATAATAAATGTTTATTTTAAATTTTATTTCAAGTTTTAATCAAATCATTAAATTGAAACTATATATATATGTTGTGCCATTACAATTTAGTCATTAGCTAAATTTGTAGTAATGTGCATGAAAGAAAATGTGGAACAAAAATCATCATCACATTTTTATATAGAAAAGGAAGCTGTAGGGCATCCAAGTTTAAACCCTACAAGATCCAGTTCTAAAAGCTTAAGACAGAAAGAGAGGGGGACAACAGTTATATTCTTTATTTGTTTGTCTGTTGATAAAAAAAACTCAAAAAGAGTAGTACACACAGTTAATTATTCCGTATTTAATTTTTTTTTGTTAAAAAATAAAGTTATAATGCATATGTATAGGCAGTGTGTGTTATAAAAGCTATTTAGTTAGTCACTTTTAAATTACAAATATTAAACTCTCTTCAAAGCTAACCTACATTTGCTAAATTCTGATATTTTATTCTTTCTCTATTTTACTTTTCTATAGTTGTAAGTTGGAATTAAAAGCTAGGGATTTGATTTTAAATATTAGGGTTATAGTTACTAAGCTAGCAATTAGATTATTTTAATGTCAGTTTATAAATAATTTGAATGAGTGTGTGTGTACATTGCATACATAAACTACATTTTCATTTATTAAATATTGAGAAAAAAGAAGAAAATCTGTTATATTATTTTTTTTTCTTACTCAACAATTTTTTTTGTATTATAAGGGTTGTTTTTCTGTTGAAAAACTTAGAGACGATGTAAGAAGTCTAATTTTAAAAATGTCTCATCTTAAGATCAAAAGAAAGAAGCTCAAATTTGAGATGTTACATAGGTGTAAAAAAGGATTAAGACTATTTTTTCCATCAAAACAAAAGTTTGTCTAAAAATCAGGATAGTGAGATTTTAGTACTATCTAGCTAAAAAAAAATTTGGTTGAAAATAAGTTATAAATCTAATTAAAAGAGGTGGTCAAAAATAGAAAAAAAAATTGGATATAAAAGCAGTCTGGAAAATCAGTTGATATTATAGAGACTTTTAAAAATATTGAAACTAAAAGGACAAGCGTTTTTAACTCTACAAAAATCTCAATCAGAAATCTTTTTTTTTGTTATTAAATTTTTTTTGAGGATTGAAGATATAAGAATGGTGGGGTAAGAAAATTAATATATGTCTTGTCTGTTGACCAGACCATCCAGCCAGCACATCATATAGGAAAGAAAAGATGTCTTGTCTGAAAAATAATATTCTACACCTTTCAACTGACCGAGAGAAATAAGATGTTTTTAAATAGAAAGAAGAAAGCATTCACCCGCATTTGAAGGCGATCAGAAGAAAATGATTAATCTACAGATAAATGTTAAATCATCGAGTTCAAATAAATCCAGTAACTGAGTTTAAACCCAAGAAAAATTATAAATGTGAAAACAACTGCTTTACTTCATCCACTAAAAGAATCATGCTTGACAGAAAGAGAGGAAGAGTTCATATAATGATTTCCAAATTGTCCACTAAAGCAAAGAACCTCAATAGGATCATCATCATCAAATAATTATACACCTCAAGAAAGATTGTTCCAAGGAAAAACGGAAATGGTAGCTGCAAAATATAGACATTGAACAAGATAAATTTGAATTATTGGAAGTCGCTACAAAGAATAGAACTGGTAATATAAGTTTTTCTTTTATATATTTTCTTTATGATATCAGAGACTTAGTAAAATTTTAGCAACAGAGTAGTATATTTTTGTTTAAAGAACTTTTAAAACAACCAAGATCAATTGAAACCCAGAATTTCTTAATAACGATAAACATAAGCTTCAATAATGATGTTATAGGTACTAAAATTATGATTGTCTATTAACTTAAAGTTATGAAATGTTATTAATATGTAACATATTTTATTATTATTATTTTGTTTTAAATAATATTTTGTTATTATGGGGATAAAACACGCACATACATAATAATATAATACTTGTTGCATATATGTAATTGTGTGTGAATGTAAAAAAAAAAAAGGTGGTATTATAAATATTAGATTTTGTTTTAAGTTAAAGTATAGCATTTCAGAGGGTAGAAGAGACGGGGAGAAAATAATTTAAAACTTGTTTCTAAAATTTGCTCTTTCCAATTTTACTAACATTTATTTTTGTCATTCTACTTTACATGTTAGATTTATAAAGGTATGTGTGCAAAAGAGAAAAGAGAGAAAAGAAAAAGAGTGGGGTTTTTTTTTGAGACATTTTCTCATGGAGTGAAAATCATGGTCAATGTGACATCCAATTTGAAATACATTTACGGGAAAGGGGGAAGAATTTAAAATTAATGTTATGATTCTAAAACAGTCAATTATGATTATTGTTGTTATTGTTAATATCAATTTTCATGTAGATATAGAAATTTTGATGTATATGTTAGAAATGCAGTAATAAATATTAGTTTATTTTATTAAACGAGGCATATATATTTCATTAAGAGTAGTCTTTATTAAGTGTGATCATTCATCATCAAGGTGAATATTAGCTATTTAAGTTACAATTAGATATACTAAAATTAAGCAATAATTATGAATTTCTTTATAAAAATTAGATTTATGATTAGGCTTAGTCCTAAAGCTGTGGTTAACCATTATCGTTATCATTATCATCATCATCATCATCACATTTTAATTAATGAGCTGTTTAAATGTTTAAAGGTCATAAATAAATATTGATTTCTTCTTATTATTATTATTATTATAACCACTATTCCATCATCTATGTCATGCCAGGATGAGTGAATTGCCATCCTAAATGAATCATATAATCTGAGCTAATAGAACTTATATAAAGATATTGAAATGCATTTATTATGTAAGATCTGGGAGATGATTACCATCTGATAAACTTTATATGCTCCACTTTAGTTTAAAGATGTTTTATGTTATATAAGTATTATTGCATACAGTGATATGGATCTAAAAGCAAAATCTTCCATTTTTATTAGAAATAAAGTACCAAAAAGGGGTTCAAACCCGGTACATGTGAAAAAGTTATAAATATAACTTTGTCTAGGTCCAGCTAACCTAGTGGCACCCTGCTAGACCATATTCACTTGTTGTTCACGTAGATATGCACTTGAGATCCAACCAAGAGATAAGAGTGAGTAAAATCTACAGTTGGATATATTGAGAGATATTTGATTGAGTTACCAGTGTACTCACTCACTTGATTTCCATATACCTGAGTTATAATAGTTTGTTCTAAATAATAATTGCTTATAGTTGGATCTACTTGTTTATTGAGGATACAATGCCTGCCTAACTAGGGTTTGAAATAGGCAAGAGGCCAGATACCTTAAATGACTAGTCTACAGGCATTATTGTTTATAATTATTGATACTGTGATATCTTTAATTTCTAATTATAGAAATATGTTTAATTTATTTTACTCATCATTCTAATATTTATTTACTATTATAGCTACTATCCAGGAGTATGTTTCATTTAATCCAATGTTATTTTAAATACTATGATCTTATATATTATAGACTACTCGGATATGGTATGATAATGAATCTTTTGAACCTTTTATTTGAGTTACAATATATTACTTGTAAATGTATTGCTTAATTAAAACTGGATTTTATTTCTGTAAGTAATTACCCTAAGTAAATTAAAATGTTATTAAATTAAAAAAAAATTAATGCCCTCTCATGATCATTATTAAAAAAAATGAAAGTTTTATGAATAATTGTTAATGATGATACATGTAGGTATTGAATATTTTTATATCCACCCTCTGTTCCATATCTATCAACTAGTTCACATGCTGAAAAGATAAGTGTTTTAAATGGATTAGGGTGATATAACTTATATATCAATTTTCAAGCAATTCTATTGAATTTAAATATATTAAACCTCAATTTTAAAATTTTATTCTAATTTGAAAAAAAATCAAAATTTAACAAACAAACAAACCAATTTTCCAAAATCAATAAAAGCATTTAATCAAATGAACTGATTGAATATTGAAATAAAAAATATACTTTCCTTTTTTTTAAAAAAAACTGTACTAAAAATAAAAAATATTTTTTTAGCTTTCACAGTATTCTTCATATTATGCAAACAACATAAAAGAGCAAACTAGTCATGTTTCAAAATTTGCTTAGACTATTTCTGACCATGAGTGCTGCATGATTTTATTTTGGTCACATATTATCAAGAATATTTTGAAAGCTGGAGAAAATTTATTTTTTATTTTTCATGCATTTGTGAATAAAACTGTTGCTTTAAAAAAATTATATATACTTTTTAATGCAATTATATATAAAAAAATATTTCTTTAAAAATTTGTTACATTTTTTTATTTTCTACTTTTTAGTTTTATGTATTTCCATTAAAATTAAAATTATCTGCAAACTCTAAGAAAAGGTATTGTTATCAGGAATATATATATATATATGAAAAACAAAAACAAGTTACTCATATATATATATATATTATATATATATATATATATATTCCAAACACAAAAATGATTAGCATCATGTATGTAAATTACAAGATGGCATTAAAGGAATTTATATATGATACATGTGTTTGGTAAAACTTAAAAGTAAAAGTAATAAAACTAAAAAGTTGTCAATGCAAGCAAAATTATCAACTTGTATTCTGATAATAGAATTTACAAACAGATGAAAATATATGTGTCAGAATTATCTCAAAACTGGTTGAGGTACAAAAATACATGCATGGCTGCTTCACAAAGAAGGAACTTCTGACTGGCAGTGTTCCTCAGAGTTCTAAGTGTGGAGTGAGAGGATAGGAAGGGCTAATTGCAGTTTTCTTGTCCTCACAACCCCAAGAAAATTGCCTCCATTCAGGACTGCTTGTATGCGAAATCAAATTGTCCAGCATGAGAAAAAAGAGCATTTGCTGATGCTTTCCTTTAAAGCTGGGTCATTTCAAACTTCTCAAGTGTGTCCTTACATTGTTATGTACCAGAAATGTAAAAATATCAAATTAAATCAAAGCTAACTACCACTGAGCTCTTTGGCCCAAAGAACATGCATGGTATAACTAACAAAGTATGTAAACCCACAAAACTTATCAGTAATATATATATATTATTAAAATGAGGTTGCCTTGGCAATGGTTTCAGATTGCTGATTGTGATTGATTTTGGGATTGTCTTATTGTTGAGTGGTTTTAGTGATTATATATATATATATATATAATTTTTTTAGGACTTATATGGTTTTATGTGAAAATTCAGATAAGTTATTATACTTCAATTTTCACACTTTTAAAGTAATCATGTCTGAGTTACAACTCCTATATCAGCTAGGGTATTATGCTAAAAGTGATTTTATCAGAGATTCTCCTTTTTACAAATCATGAATCACATTATTGCTATTATTAGCTTAAGTGTTTTCATGTTATAACATCAGGTTTAATTGGCTGTTACATGATGACATCATAGCTGAAATTTCACCTAAATAATTACACAGAAAAAATCCCTTTATTAAGAATATCTAAAGCAGCTATGAAATCAGTGTTAACAGCTGCTGATCATATGGAAAAAAAATCAATTATTCATAAAATTTTCAGCCTAGTATATGAGAATAGATTAAGATTATTTCTCCCCCCCCCCCCACACCATTTGTAATGTTTATTTACTGTTGATCTAACTCTGATCAGCTATTGCTAATATTTTTATATCACTACTAGTAAAAGTATATACATCAAGAAGTGATCATGTTTTACTTTAATGCTCTATTTAAAAATAACCAAATGGTTTTACCACGTGGGAGTTCAAGAAGTTCATGTGGCAGGTCTGAGCACATTCTGAAGCTCCAGGGTCAGTCGCTTTACCCCTCAAAAGACATTCTATTATTTTTAAATTATAATTTTATCTTTAATATTTTAATTGGCTAGAGAATATATTATTTTCTTCATAAGACATTTTATCATAGTTTCAAAAAAAGACTGCTAATCTGATAAAACGTTTTTAAAAAAATTTAATAAAAAGGGCATTTAAAAATGTAAAATTATAATTTTAACTCTGCAGAAGTCATAGTAAAAAAAACTGCAATAAAGATTACATTCTTCAATTGCAAAAAATAAAAACTCTGGAAATTTGCCTTTGTTATATTTATATAATAAATACATGGCTTTTTATTTATTTCTAGTCCCAATCTAGAAATTATTTTTACAACTACGCCAATGTTAATTTTGAGGTCGCCATATCTCTCAGATACAATTTGCTATCAGATATTACAACATTATTATGAAACATATACTAAATCATACAGACATCTTAAATGTTGTTTTATTATTACTCATATATTAATGCACAACTAGGCATGAACTTGACCATATGCAATATATATATATAAGATAAAGGTTTTTTTATATCTTTCAGATCAACTCTGACCTCCAAAAAAATAGAAGAAAGATCACAATATAAATAAGAAAAAAGTCTCTACTTAGAAAATATTGTTAGAGGTGAAAAAATGAAGGTCATCATATATTTCATTATAAAATAAGACTAGCATGTTATGTTTAACTTTTTCTCACCAGATGTCAGTTCACAAAGATTAATATATATTTATATATGCGATATGCAGAAGATTTAAATAAAGAATTTATGTCAGTATACTTATACAAAAGGTGGGACGATTGTGAGTGTTATAGGGTTAAGCAATGGGATAGAAGAATACATGCATTAATAAAGAATAGGGAGTTGGAGAGATGGAGAGCTAGTATGGAGAGTAAAATGAGTTTAAATATTTATAGAAGTAAACAGAATATTGGATGCGAGTTAATTTATGATAATAGCAAGGAAAGTAGTTTACTGTTTAAGGCTCGAATGCGATCTTTAGAAACAAGGGAATATACACATAAATGGAAAAATATGGGTGATTTAGTCAACAAGTTGTGTAAAGAAGGCATAGAAAATATTAGGCGTCAGGTAATTCATGGTTTTTATGCTGGATTTGGGAAAAATAAGGGGGTTTTAAATATAAAGGCCTTGGAGTTGACAAAGATTATGTTGTGGAAATGGGATGGAGCAGGATAGAGAAGAATATGGGAAACTTGGGGTGGGGAATGGAAAGGGAAGTCAAAGTGACTAACAGGTTTCTTGCTGAGAGATTCCTGACTTCGTATAAGAAGTCACAGTGCATCACATCACATTATATAAATATTGTAGTGTTCATTGTTTATTTTCAAAAAATAATAAACTAATTCAACAATATTTTACTAAATCAGAATATTTTAAGTCATAGCAATAGGTAATATGTTATTATAATAATAATAAAATGTAAAATTACTACTTCCTTAAAATCATACCAAAAAGAAAAAAATAATAACTTTCTAATTATTATTCATTAACTTAAAATGCATAAATTTAACAACAATTATTTGCTTTACAAGCAGTTGTCCCGGGTTAGCTATGACACATGAGAAAAAAAAATTATCAGATCTGTTTTTTTTTTATTTCAATTATAGTAAAAATGAAATGAAATTATAAATAAAAACCCAAATAACTTTTTATCTCTTAATAATACAGACATCAAATGAAAAATAATGGAAAAAATCTCTTTTAATCATTTAATTATTCTAATAACAAGATGCAGACATATTGGCATCTTTATAAAAAGTTTTTCTACTATGATGTTTTTAATACATTTTTAAACTTTATTATGTTTTATATAAAACTCATATTTATAAAATTATTAGTACATATCCTCCATATTATTATGTTTATAATTTCTAATTTTATATACAATTTTAAAAACTGAATTTACAATTCATTTGTTTTTATTTTAAGTAAAAAAAAAAAAAAATCCCATATGTCAAAGCATCAGCTGGGAGGCGAACCGCAACAACCTTCTGCAACCAACTGCTTGCTTGCAAGGTGGCTGCGCTGACCTCTCGGCTAACAATGCTTGACAAAAGTAAAACTTTTATTAACAAAAAACAATAATTTATATTATTTTCTAGTAATTTTCTTTTTCAGTTTTGTTTTGAGTAAATTATTGCATTTTTACACTTATTTTTTGCAATGCACTTTTTTCAAAAAATAATGCCAATGTTTTGATTGTTCAAAAATCTTCTTCCAAAACTTTTATCCACTATTAGTAAATAATAGAGAAGGGATATGAAAATAGTTTATTTAATATGGAATAAAATATTACATTACCACAAAGAATAATATTGTTTCGATAATAGTGTTACTGTTGATGAAAATTCTATAAAGTTGGAATATTATTTAAGTTATTTATATAAAGATGGGGTCTAACTTTTATATAGAAGTTTCAAGTGATTATACTTAGTCTACAAGAAACCTACTAAAAATTCTTAGTTGCTTTTTATTTTTTCATCAGGTACAAAGGAAAGTTTAAACACTTTTTTACTCTTTCTTCCAGAATTGGAAAAATTTTTGACAAATTATCTATTAGAATAAATGTATATCATTTCTTGAAGAAAAAAAAAGATAATCATTTTAAAAAAAATACAGGGTACTTATTTATGTAACGTCTAAAATCAAAATAGTTGCATTTGTAATATATATATATATATATGTGTGTTACACTATAAATATAGATGTGAAAATGGAAGTCCCCAACTCATATAATTAATCAAATACATTTACAGATAGAATATGGCATGGAATTTTTATATACAAATAGATAGTTGCAACACAATGGATTTTGAGATAAGCGATGAACTTATATATGTAAAACCTGTTTAAATCCCACATTTAACTATGCATAAATGATTTTTGTTCTACAAGATATAGGCTGATAATAATTGCTCCTATATTATATTATTATTTATTTATTTCAATGTACAATTGTTACTTATATATATAATATTTTAAATATATGTATATTGTCTATACTAAACTTAATGTAATTATAAGGGACTTGAACTCTATTATTCAAGCTCCTACATCTATCCAATCTATCTTATACAACTTCTACACATGATCACATACAAGTGAAAAAGATTAATGTTCTCCAATATATGTATTTGTTCTGAACTAGCACTCATCAATTGGTGCAGATCACCATCTTCCACACACATATATTTAAATATTACATATTCAACCTGTATTCTGCCCATCCCTCTTTTATATAATTAACTGGACATATTAAGATTCTATGTGTGAGGAGGAGTCAGCCTGACTTAAGGGCAACATTGGTATGTGGGTATAACAATAATATTGGCACCAACAAAGGCTTTAAGTATTCCAGCCTCGAATTTTCAATAAAATGGATGGCTGAAGAGTTCAAAAAATGGAGAAGATTGAAGCTTGTTCATTAAAGTTTAAAGATTTGCTATCTTAATATAAACCGAGCACTGATTGTATATATGTGTGGAAAACAGTGATCTGGTCCAACTGATGAGTGCTGGTTCAACACAAAATACCAATATTGGAGATCATTTATCTTTTTCACATGTGGTCATGTATATCAGTTGTATAAGGTAGATTGGGTAAATGTAGGGAGCTTGAAATTTTAAGTCTCTTATTATATATATCATCATCATCATCATCAACCATTATAAATCCACTGCAGGATGAAGGTCTCTCCAAGTTTAATCCATCTTCTCCGATCTTTAGCTTCTCTTCTGCACATCACCCCTGCATACTTTCTTATTTCATCCATCCATCTCACATGTGGTCTCTTTCTGGGTCTTTTACAATCTCTTGGAAACCAGTTTAAAATTTCAATTGTCCATCTATTATCACCTCTTCTAGCAATATGTCCAGCCCAACTCCACTTCATCTTTTAATTTTTTCAATGAGGTCAGTAACACCTGTTTGTTCTCTTACCCATACATTGTGTTTTCGATATTTTCTTGTTACTCCCAACATACATCTCTCCATACTTCTTTGAGTGGTCTGAACACTTAATAGAAGAGCAATATAGAGACTTCAGACCACTCAAAGAAGTATATATATATATATATATATGTGTGTGTGTGTGTGTGTGTGTGTGTAACAGGACATAAAAAAGTGATTTATATATTGCTTTTATTGATTTGGTCAAGATATTTGATTCAATTAGTTGAAAGCATATATAACATCTGAAATTAATTGGTTGTCTACCAAAATTTATTCACATGCAATTTCTACATGATAGAATGAGATGGATAATCTGAGGCACATTACATGAAAACTGGTGTTAGAAAAAGGATGGGTACTAGCTCCAATACTGTTTTTATTGTTTCTGACATTGTCTTTGAAATTATTTATAGGTGACTTAATAAAACAGGGATCAAGATGTGATACGAGTTTGATAATGGAATTTTTAATTCGAATCATTTAAATGGAAAAAACAATTTCATCTTCTTTGATTCTTGATTTTACAATATGCTGGTGATTCTATTTTTACTGTTAGTTCAAAAGATAATTTACAGAAAGCACATAATATTTTATATGCAACATTTAAAATCTTTGATTTAATAATTAATGTTCAAGAAACTCAAGTTTTTTACTAGCGCCTGAATGAAGAAAAATTCTCAGAAACTTTTAGCTTGGATGGTTAACAACTTGAGAATGTAAACCAATTTAAATAACTTGGAAGAGGTGCAACACAGACTTGAATATGATGTTACTACTTTTAATAAGTTTAAAAGATGTAGTACTTCATCACAAGGAAATAACTACTGCCAATAAGTTAACTGTATATAAAGCTGTAATTTTACCTAATTTATTGTATGGAAATGAAACTTGGACACCTGATTAATGCAATATAAAGGCATTAGAAAAGTTTCATTTAAGTATTCTCCATAAAAATTTTAAAATACAATGACAAGATAATCAATATGTTCTTCAGTGTCCTGAATGTGATACTATTGAAACCACTATTTGAAAATCACACTTCCATTGGACTGAACATATAAAACAAATAAACAGTGAGAGTTCCTAAAATGATGTTTCCTGGTGAATCTGAATATGGTCTTCATAGGAGAGGGAAAGGTATACCCCATTTACTATATAATAATTATCTCAAAGAGATTTTTAAAAAGTGAAATGTTAGTTGTTTTCATATGTAGGACATAATAGATATTAGAATACACTGGAGATCTGCAGTTAATCATAGTATTGAAATATTCAGAAAAAAAAAATTCTAATGAAAAAAAATAGCATCACAAAATCAAACTAAAAATGAATAAATGTTTTTGTGTTCACAGATTGCTTTATATAACCATTGCAAAATTCATTTTTAAAGAGTTTTTTTTTCTTTTTTTTCTTGAAATTTGAGTGGCTATGCTTGTTTATGATTGGCTGTTATATACTTGTATGTTTATATGTTGCAGAGTACTAGATTCTGGAGCAGAAGGTCTTCAAATCATTTCTAGTTTTGGCACTTTGCGTGTGCAAACCTTTTATGGACTCCCAGGCAATAAAGCATTCATTTATTTATTTATTTTAGTGTGTGTGCGTGTGTGTGTAAAGTTCAAATGTTGCAATAATAGATAATATGTAATAATTGGAGTGGTGAACAGCCCAATATTACCTATACTAATGGAAGATCCTCTAATATCAAAGAAATTTACAGTACAAGTGAAAAAATAATAATTTTTCACTTGTATTCATAAACTTTTTAGTCAGTGATATCCATTGGGATAAATATCAAATGTTCTCCCATTCAAATTGTCTATAATTTATATTCACAAGATAGAATTAAATTCTATTCATTTTAATAATTTTATAAACAACTGACCAAATATCAGACAAGTAAAGTTCGAATTAATCACATGATCACCATTTTCTATGCTTACACAAGCTGTTATTAACTGTAGCAATCTTTACATACAGTAGTGCCACCCAGTGCAAGCCTTAGTAATCAATGGATTCAGGAAAGTTTGTGCATTCATTGATTATTAAGGCTTACACTGGGTGACACTACTGTATGAAAAGTTTGCTACAGTTAATAAAGTTCAAATTATAGAATGCTAAATTATTATATGGCATAATTGGAGATTTAAACCTGCTAGCACTGGCTATATTAACACAATAACTTCAATAAGAAAACAGTTTACAATGTAAGCAAAAAAAATTTGTTTTTATCTGCAGGTTACAATATTATATGGATAATAAACTTAAATAATGACATCTATTAGCATGAATACCAAATCAGAAGAGTTCTACATACATCTTCATTGAAATTGGCTATAATTTATATTCATAATATAGAGTTAATATCTCTTAATTTTATCAATCTTTTAAACAATTTTATCAGATGGGATTTTAATACTGTTAATTTACAATTAAATGCTTTACTGCACTAATCATGTCAGCGATATGATAATTTTTCCTTTGCAATTTTAACTCATTAAACTTTACCATTATATTTGTCAGAAATCCAAAATTGATTAACCAGTTTATTTTCTAATTATTATTAAAATTTATCTCTTGATTAAATAAATTCTTTTATTTGCAACAAAAGAATTGTTAACTATGTAAGTATCACATGATCACCATTTCTTAAAACAGGCAAAACTCTCTATACGTATTGCCACTCAGTGCAATGCTCTCAGATCCAAGGCTCTTCACTGACGAAGGCCACAAGCCAGAAACTAGTTTGGGAATATTGGGTGAGTAGGCACTAGATGGGGATTTTATGCACAAGCCTTCTGGCATCCACTGATTACTCTGGATTGCACTGAGTGGCAATATGTATAGAGAGTTTTGCCTCCTTTAATATCTATGTAAGTAATTTACTTGTGTTAAACCAACTCACTTTAGTAAATAAAAGAAAATCTGTAAATTTGACATCTTCATCTTCTAAAAGTGGTTTAAATAACTGGAAGCTTAGTTTCTTCTATGCTTATGGAAATACTAATTTTTGTTACAATTAACATTACTTGTTAAAAAACTGAGTTTTTGAATACAGCATTTCCTCATATGTTGGACAGAGTTATGAGATAAATTTAGAAAATGAAGACTATTGTCCATATAAGACAAAAAAAATATTTTTATTATCAATCATTATTTGCTCTTACATCAGTAATAATTGAACTTGACTTTTGTATTGGTAATTTAAAAACAGAAAATATATCCTTCCTTTTGGTGTTTTTTTTTTCAATGGCAGAATTTTAAGAAAATTTTTACAGAAAAATTATTAAATACTAACTTTACACCAATTACTGATTGTGATATATCTATTACATCTGTCAATTCATTTAACTGTGGTGAAAATACATGTTAGTTAACTCTCAATTCAAATGAATGCCAATTACTTCAATTTTTCCTAGTCATAGTTCTTTTTGATAAACTGCACTGTTTTATTCTTAAATTCTTTAAGAAGTGAATCAGCAACTTCTTTCACTAATTCTTTAATTTGTAAACATTTTTTCCTTAGGTAACAAATGTGATATTTTAAACAAAGCAATCATTTTAAAGGAGTGCTCAATTTGATATATAGCCCAAATGTATGTTACGACATTTATATAATCCAATACTTAGTGCCATCCCTCATCTAGTACCATTGCTTGTTTCAATTTCATATGTCAAGTGGTCATTTTTTACAGGATCCTGCCATTGAGCATGCTGATCTATTAGATCAGTATAACATCAAATGTCTCATTGGCATATCATTTAAAGATTCAAACAAGATGACATATCCATACAGACATCTATGGACAATCTGTCAGTTGCTACAACTCTAACCAAGTTCCAAAACCTTTGTGCTGCTCTTTTATAGTTGAAATTTCTTTTTAATTTATTACAGAATATAATTCCAGCCAAAATGTTTCTTAAGGACTGATTCAATCTAAATCACGAGCCTACATGTTTTGTGCAATAAATATCTGGACAAAATACTACACCTTTTCCAAATCTGATCACACTTCTCATCTTTATACCTATTCATGTTTCATAATCATGCAACCAACCTCAAAAATACATAAAATATTTTCAGCCTTATAATACATCTGTAATTATTCACACACTAACGACCAAGTAGCTTGTGCACTGTTCTACAATATTTGACAATAAAAAATACACTGTACTCAAAAAAGGAATGGTTTAACTCATACTAATCTCTCAAATTTTTACCCAGGAACATCATGAGCAAAACTGGACAATAAACAACCTACCTCAGTTATGCTCTCTCATATCTTAACTCTTTATTTCCACTCACTCCCCATAAGATTTCAATATTGGAAAACAAATAACTGGACACTTCTTCAGTTTAATTATCATGATTATGTAATATTAGAATATCACATGATCACCATTTCTAATTATGCTTGCTTTTAACTGGCTTGACTGAGTGGCAATATGTATAGAGAGTTTTGCCTGTTTTAATATTAGAATATATTATTCTTGAAATTTGGAACATACTACATGGCAATTAAACAACTTAGTGTGTTAACTGTACATTATGGTTGCAGTATCATCATAACTTTTTCTATATAACATAATTCTATTCTATGTAAGTACATTAATATTAATAATAAAGTTTTTTTAAAAATTAAAAAAATTATTACTGTTTTAGATTATTATTTTTTAATCTTTTTTTCTATTTCAGAATTCATTGGATTGCCAGAATCAAAATTTATGTCGACAATTTTGATATACTTGCCTTTAAAAATCAATGAAGCCATATTGTTCTTTACAATCATCATTAGAATAATATGTTATTTTTATTACACATATATCCATGATGGGTTTTGAATAAAAAGGACTATTATAGATTTTTCATAGGAACAAATCAAATCCTTTGCATATGCTTTATACGAAATTGTTTTAGATACAAGAAGTGAGAACATGGTGGCCTTGTGGCCAAGCATGAAGTGGATCTTTCATTAGCCCATTTCAGGTTGCAAGTTGTGAACTCTGTGCAAAAATCAGCTACTTTATGTTATGTGCATCTGCATGGGGTCAATGATCTGAATGATAAGGCTATCTATATTTAGCACATATCACCCATCCATAAAAGGTCTTATAGACTTCATGATTTTTTTAAGTTCAGGAAAAGAATGCTAAAAATTTTCCTCCAGAGACATGGTGCCTGCAGGTGTCATGTTATGGACCCCTGATCCATAACATGTTTATTGCAGTGCAAGTCTGACACTTTGGTCTTCATTTTATTTTTCTAAAAAAAAAAAAGATATGGTATAGTATGTGTTTTTACTATTTTTGTTTGAATGAATGTGAATAAGTTAATACACACACCAAATATATACAAATGTGCTTTCTCAATTTATTATTAATAACTACATTTTTTAAAAATCTTGTTTATTCTAGAATTTTAATTTATATATGCATGTTATACAAATAATCATCTATATTATATGTGTGTGTTCATATTTAAAAATGTTATGTACTTACAGTACAGTAAACAATAAAAATTGTAATGAATTCAATCAAAACTTATTAACAAAATTGTATAGGAGAAGGCTTAAAACAACAGTATAGCAGATAGAGAATCTTCACTGTATTATGAAGCTGCATTTGTTTTACATTCTTTTAACATAATAAAAGAAAATGATTATATTTACTGTTTTTTATTATAAAATGATTTTATCTAAACCATTTAAGTTAGTGGTAAGACTAGCTAACTCAAGAGCTAAAAGTTCCTGAATTATTCATAGGCTGAGAAAAAAATAATGCAGCTTGGTCGATTAAATAAAACTGTTGCATTCAACATTTCATTTTGATTCTTGACTTTTATTTGACCTTCTGAGCTATTTATCATATAATTATTTATATATTATGGAAACATTTAAATGTATAAATACATCAGTTGTGCTTAATGTTTTATCTTTTAGAGAACTGAAAAAACTTTCACTGATATTACTAAAACCAGCTACAAAAGTGTCTACTATTAACAAAATTATGAAAATTATTGGAAAACTCATTGTAAAAAGCTGTCGAATATCCAAGCAATTTAATTTCTCCAAAATTGTTTTCATAATCTTAGAAAACTTTTAAAATATTAAAACCAGTGCTGAAGATAATGGATGTTTAATTAAATCATTTTAGATTTGTAGCTGACATAATTTGTGAAAAAAACATCTGATAGATTGTGTTCATAAATTTGTAAACCAAATTAGCTAATTTAAAGTTAATTCTGACAATTAATTTTAGTAAAATTAGTATATACAACATTCATACGATTCAGAAATGCCAAAATTGGAGAAAATTGAAAAAAATAAATAGACTAAATATATTTATCTATGATAATACATATCAACTAAAACAAGAAATAAATAAATAGGGGAATTAAAATGACATAGAAAGCAATTGATATGCTTAAATTTTGCTTTTGTACATAAAAAATAAATAAATAAAACATTTAATCAATATCTTGTGATTTATGGTTAAAAAACTTGAACTTTGAATTTAAAAATAAAACTTTGTAAACGGTCTAAAAATACAGACATTGCTAGTGTTATTATAAAAATATAAAGCCTTAAATAGATGGATTTGCTTTTGATTGAATACCAAAACATAATAAGCATTCTTAAAAAATCTCACTTTAATGATGAGATTTAAAAGATCATAACGGAAGAAACATTTTTATGTGATAATATGTTGGACTATTTCCATCACCTATCAGTAAATATTGAATGTATAGAAAAGGTACAAAGAAGAAAATTCAAGAAAGCTGTTCATATGACATTCGCAAATAATCCTACAAGTCAACTGAATGTGGCAATACACAATGTATGGAAGCCTCTAATTAATCTTGCTCTTAGAAATTTTTTTTTTAAAATCCTCTAATTAACCTTGCTCTTGAAAAAAAAATTGAAGGACTCAGAAAGATTTGAACCAATACTCATATAAAAATATATTAAATTTGTACTATATGTTACCTTTGACAGGATAGCTCAGTTGGTTAGAGTGTTTGCCTTAAATTCGATATTCTAGAATCTAATGGGCTAGTTTGACTCCTATGTGAATATTGTCACTGGTCGGGCTAGCAACACCTGAAGAAGAGTAGATAATAATACTACTCAAAACATTATGTAATTACTAACCTGCCTTGTCTATTTGTGTGTTATTACTAACAAGTTGTTAGTATTTAAAAAGTTTAAATAAAGATTAAACATTTCTATACATTCAACATTTACTGATAAAGGATGGAAATAGTCCAACATATTATCACATCTAATATACCATCATCACATACCTTCAAAGAAAAATGTTTTTTATGCTTCTACGGAAGTCAGTAATTAATGAACATATATAAATATTATTACTATTACTATCTTTTTAGAATAAATTTTATAACTGTAATAAGATAAAATCCTATATTAAACAATATAATCACATTCATAATATTTGAGTCGTAGTAATGAGAGGATTCCTCTGGATTCCTTTTATTGCTGCATAAATTCTATATCTTGTATGGGTCAGAGGGTATTCATTTATTATTTAACACTCACAAAAAGCGTTTGCACAATTTGGTTTGAAAAAGCCGATATGAATGTGATTACAATTGTATACAGATGCTATAAAAAATAAATGCTGATTAAACAATATAATAAAATAAATTCAAAAATAAATAAAATAAAATAAAAATATTCATTTTAATAAAATTTACAGATTGCATTTTAAAGATGTAAAGCTTATTAAAGTTAATGATATAGTTCTAAATTTGAGATGTTAGAATAAGTTGTATTTATAAATTTATTAAATGCATATTGATTATGTAAGTAATATTTACTGAGGCTATAACCTCGATAATATGCGTGTAAAAATGCGATAGTAAGGACCTCTACAGGTGTTTTAACCCATTTTTACATGCATATTATCAAGGTTATAGCCTCAGTAAATATTAATAAGTTGTATTATGAAGATTGAGAGCAATCGTAAATTACAACAAAAATAGTCGAGTATTATTATTTAGTTATATTACTTTTCTTTACCCAATTATTTAACATGACCCCTGAGAGGGAACATACATGAAAGTGGAGTTAAATCAACTAAAAAAAAAAAAAAAAGTCAAAAATGTATTTGTGCTTCTCACCAGTATATATCATCCATTATATGGTACCTTTATTGATTTTGTTTCTCTGAGTTTAGGATTAAAGTGATACGATCTTTGTTTTATTTGCTTGATTGTTCTTAATTGAACATCAAGTTTTTCTAAAGACAAAATTAATGTGTGAATGATCTTTTTTCAATATTTATAATGAGACAAAACTAAATCATGACCACTATCTCTAGAAGATTGTAAAGCTGTCAACTAAAGTAATGGATGGCAATAAAAAGCAGGGTGCTAAAATTATCATGATTGTGGACCCAATTTGACATTTTAGTTAGTTTTCTACATTTTAAACCACCAAACATCACATAATCACCATTTCCTATGCCTGTTCATAACTGTTATTAAAATAAGCAAAATCCTCCATACAGTCAGTGCAAAACAGAGATAGGGATTTTATGCACAAGCCTTCTGGCATCCATTGATTGCTCTGGCGTGCACTGAGTGGCACTACTGTATGAAGAGTTTTGCCTGTTTTCTACATTTTCAGATCACTTTCAGTAGTTGAACTTTATGAAATTAGAGGGAAAAGTAAAGAGAAAATTGATTTAACAAATATATTGTTTTACTACTGATACAAGTATTGGAAGCACAAGTGGAGTGAATTTCATTATGAATAGTAAGTGAAAGCACAACATTGTGAAGATGGTGTATCAGGTAAAGTAGCAAAATTAATTATTTAACTTAGTGGAAGATATCAAATAAAGATAATTTAAGTTTATGTCCTAACAAGTTCTCATAAAGAAGCAAAGAATTTTTATATAATGATAGACTTTTGGTTAGATCAAACAACATTTGAAAATCGTCATGGAAGACTTTAAAAGCAAGAATCAGTAAATGATCGAAAGATTAAAATGCTGTCAGTAAATTTGGCTGTAGTGACAAATTTTCAGAAAATTAAAATTACAGTGGAATTAGATTATATTTTGTCTATCAAAACATGTATTTCAAGACCATATTGTTCTTAATAGATTCAAGATAGGAAGTGTTCAGCAATTAGTGAGATGTCAAATGAATGTTAATGCAAAAGTAGGGAGACAAAAATTAAGAAAAACAATATTTATACTTAACGTTCCTAACCTTCAGAAACATTCCAATGAATTTAAATAAAAACTTGTTAATCATTTTAAAATATTGACAGACTTTAAAGATGGCTCAAAACTTATCTGGATCAATAAGAAAATAACTGATGCTTTACTAAGAACTATAGCAAAAATGGCTACCTAAAAAAAATAATTCAATAATAAATTTGTTATCTAAGACAAAATAGAATACCTAGAAAGAAAAAATATTAAATTATTCAATAATGGTTCATTAAAAAGATATGGATATTAGGAGTTCTGTGAAATAGTGCAAAAAAATGTTACTAATAATATAAAAAATATATACAATTGTGAATTGGAAGAAAAGCTATAAAAGGGAATTAGTTTTAAAAGTATAACAACAACATTTCAATAAGTTAACTAATTCTAAAAAGATAGATGACATCATGAAATGTGTAGAAGAGTTCTATACAAAATTATATTGTAATAAAGAACAAAAAAATAACTATTACAATAACAAATATCTTCTCAATTGCCAAGCATCTTAAGTGAAGAGATGCAATTAAATCTATGAAGAAGTGAAAAAATCCAGAAGATGATGAATTTATTATTGATATCTTTAAAAAAGTATGTGAAAAAATAGAACAATTATTGGCAAAACAGAATGAAAAGTGATTAAGAAGATATTTCAAATTACAAATTTATAAAGTTTTCCATCAGTTTTATGCACAATATTTATGAAGATAGCTACAATCTGTCTACAGTAAACTTTATATTCTAATCATCCAAAAAAATAAACTAGATTTAAAAGTATTTTTAGCCCAGTAGATTACATCTAAATATTGAAAGAGGTTGTAGAAAATACCAATGAATATGAGCTGCCATTTTTGGGGGGATATACAGACTATGAAGATGCATCTGATGTTATAAGCATTTCTACAGCTATTAAAGCATCATATTGTCAAAATATAGACTGAGGATATTGTCATATTTTGAAGAATATTTATCAAAATGTATTGATAGTGATAAGATTACATGATAATACAGAGAACAATGACAGCCTACTGCAACTTTACAAAAATATTTTGCAAATTCAAACAGAAAGCTAAGAGAATAAAAATACATGAAGATTATTTAAATCATCTAATTATTTTAGACAATGTAGTTCTTTTTGCAAAAAATATTTCATATTTTCAGGAAATGTTGCAAGGGATGTCAAATGAAACTGATAAATGCTAAAATATAATGTTCAATCAATTTTTACAGAAGAAGAAAATAAATTAGTAAAAATAAACTACAAATATCATGATCATATTAGTAATACATATGGAAACATAAAGGATAAAATTAATCATAAAATTAAACTTGGATAGAGTGGTTTAGGTGAAATAATTTAATATTAAAAGGAAACACATCTATGCATTTGGAAAATAATATTTTTTAATAAATGTGTTTTAACAATCCTTACTATGAATGTGAATTCAGAGATTTAGACCACTCAATGAAGTATGGAGAAATGCATGTTAGAAATAACAAGTACAGGTTAAAAAGAAAATACAAGAAAGGAGTAAATTGATATTACTGATATGATTGAAGAATTAAGAAACTGCAATGGCACTAGGATGGATATATTTCTAAAAGAAAAGATAATAAATGGGCAGTAGAAGTCATACCATAGATATCAAGAGATTGTATAAATCCAGAATGAAAACACATGGGCAAATGGATGGATGAAATAGAAGAGAGTTTGTTAAAAGCTGATTAAACAAAGTCCTTCTTCTATTAAGGACTGATAAAAATGATGATATAAAAAAGGAATTATTGTAATAATATATTAAAGTAACTTAAACATAAATATATAATAGAATACAAACACATTTATGTACATATATATGTTGACCATTTGCTAATAAAATTATACATTTTAAATCCAGTATGAATTAGAGGGGCTTTGAACACAGACTTTCAAACTCCCTTCCGCTATATACTCCATCTTATATATCCAATACCCTTGTGTGTGCCACTTATATAAGATGGAGTGAATAGTAGTGCCATGCAGTGGAAGCCAGAGTAATCAATGGATGGAGGAAGGTTTGTGCATAAAATCCCTATTAATGCCAAACTCATCCAATATCCCCAGACAAGTTTCTAGCTTGTGGCTTTCATCAGTGAATATCCTGGGATCTGAGAGCACTGCACCTAGATCTTAGGATTTAATGCAACCCTCTAGCAGCCATATTTTACTTTTTTAGCTAAATATAAAGCTTTGAGTCCAAAATGAAAACACAATAATGTTTTCAAGCTAAGCTCATTAGCTTGTATGGTCAATTTTATGCATAAACCTTCCTGCATCCATTGATTAGTCTTGCTTGCAGTGAATGGTGCTACTATGTGGAGAGTTTTGCCTGTGCGTAAACAGCTTGTATAAGCATAAAGAATAGTGATCATTTGATGTTTTATGGAGTGAATAGCTGAAGAGAACTTGAAAGTCTGTGTTTAAATCCTCTCTAATTACATCTAAAGTTCAGTATATACATTATACTTCTATTCAAATTCAATATGAAGTAAATGATATATTTTTAAGGTTTTGTTTTTATCAATACATCTTTCACATTAGCTCAATCATATTGCTACCATACATCATCAAGCAGTCAAAACAACCTCTCACGCTCTAAATGCATTTCGAAACATCCACTTTATTTTTTTTAAGTGAGTAAGATATACTGGCACATGTTATAATTTAACTTCATATAAACATTTTTGGATATATTTAAACTTAACTTCCACATATATATATATATATTAGTAATATTCATTAAGGCTGTAGCCTCAAGCACATGCGTATAAAAATGCGATAGTACGGACCTCTACAGGTCTTAAACGCATGTGCTTGAGGCTACAGCCTTAATGAATATTACTTACGTAATCAATGTGCGTTTAAATAAATTTATATATATTAGATATATTTCAAGCTTCTATTCCATAACACATTGTGAATGTTTTATATTGTATTAGTTGTTAATAACTTTTTAAATAAATAAATCCTCATTTTTCATATAAGACGAAAGCTTTATCCGTATTTCAAGTAATCAATGCTAAAAACTATTATACTATACTTAGTTAAGGTTTTAGATGTTCTTTGATTAAAATGATCAAAGGAAAATAAAATTCTTTGAGAATTCAAGAAGATACTACAAGCCAGTAATAGAAGCAAGACACGTGATATTATTTTCGCCTTTCACTTATAACAATAGATATTATTTTCCACTTAGTTCTCAGTGTGAGTATTTCAATAATATAGATTAATTATAAATGAAATTTAATCTACATATTAATTAATTGTCTACAAGAATATTTACATGGAAACTGAGTTTGGTTTAATTTTATAGTCTGGTTAAAATTTTTAATCTCAAGAAAATATTTTTCTTGAAAAGAAGAAAAAAATATTTTTAATTAATTAAGATATTAAAGTTTAACTTATATAGCAATGTATTTTAAATTGTAACATTCTTAAGTATTATTGCTTAGAAAAAGTCATTTTCATAATTAATTTTTTATATTACCAAATAACTTAACTATTTAATATATATGAATTTAATAAGCCATTTTGTACTTCATCATTTTAAAACCTGACTTTCTGTTTAAAAAAACTAATTTGAAAATATATTTTAAAAATAAAAAATCAATTAGTAAATAAAGTTAATGAAACAGTCTTATTCGTTAGTTGTTTGTCTATTCCGCATTAACTTTTTTAATAAACTGAAGATTTATAAAAATCATATAATAATTTAAAAATTATGTCAAGCATTGGTGGTCGAGAGGTCAGCGACAGCTGCTTTACAAGCAGTTGTCCCGGGCTAGCGGGTTCGCTTCCCGGCAGATAATATGACACATGAGAAAAGAAATTTAAAAATTATAATTTTAAAAATTACTATTTTGGTCTTCTACTAGACATGTTTTTTTCTATATTATCTCAGTAAAGTGCTCATATATAAGTTGTATGAATATACCTATATATATATATCATTATTCTTTTGGTTTATTTGCTTCATAGATAGTCTATGCATTTTTGAGTTCATTATTTCAATGTCTGTCTAAAATGTCTCTCTTAAATAACATGATTACTTTTCTCAAAGATATGTTTTTTTAATAATTTTTATTAGTCATTCATTAAACTAGAGATTATCCAATAATGAATAATATTTCTATAATGTAATTTTCATTACATCACTCTCAGACAAGGTAGAGACTGGTTTCTATATTCTTTTAACACCTTGTGGAAGAATATAATCATAAACATATGGCCAAAAACGTGAAAAATATATGTTTTTGTTGCTGTTTTTTTATTCAATTTTTTTATTGATAAGATAAAAATATAATAAAGTTGTTTAACAGTTCACTACATGCCAATGTTTTACCAACAACCTTTCAAAGAAAAAAAATAGACAAGAAGGCATCATTAGACTAGAAAATATTCTTATTCTTCTCCTTTATTTTCTTTGCATTTCTTTATATATATATAGTTTACATTAACTCCCCTCATATACGCTTTAATACAAAATTTTTTTTAATATAATTCCTTTATTTTCCTGACAGTTATTTTAAATGGTAGAGAAGGTTAAGAATTCTCTGATGAAGACTGCAGGATAGTTGAAACTGTCAGGAAATAAAGAAATTATATTAAAATAATTTTTGCATGAAAGTGTATATGAGGGGAGTTATTATAAGCAATAGACTAGAAAGATTAGATAGTTATTGTTTATCTTTTTTTTCCATGTTTATTATGACCTCTTAATAAGTCTGTTTACAAATCCAATTATCAATTAAAGAATTGTTTGGCTAATTAGATTGCTACCAGTTACATTAAAAAAAAATCCTAATGCCTACTTATAACCTTAAAATATTCTAAGTTTATTATATTTGATTTCAAACTCAAGATTTTCAATGTGCTATTTACGTGTTAGCATTTTTACTTTTTCTTAATACTTTAGCTTAAAATGTTGTACTCACTTATATAATTCTAAAATATTTGTATTCAATCTATTCTGGAAAAGTGATTGTATATTAAAACATCTCGGATCAATTATCGTTTTTATGCTTTTATTTTACCAGTATTATGACTGTGTTCAGAAATCTAAATGAATTTCTTTTTCACTAAACATAGCAAAAAATAATATGCACTATACATGCATATGATATATTGTTTTCTAGATAAATAATTTTTCTTTAAAATCATATTTTTAATTTATTTTTTATGAATTTTTTCATAAGAGCTATTTATTAAAAAATCTTTTTTATAAAAAAAATTATACTGCAGAAAATTCAAGTACACAAATTATAAAATGAATTGATAGGCATATTCAAGATAAATACAGTATACTAATCATTTTATTTTTAAATATTTATTTATATGATGTTAAAATGAATTGGCTCAAATTATTTCAAATGTATTCTTAAAAAAGTAAAACTATTTTTTATTATAAAAATAAAATTATGTTTATATTTAGATTGTGTAAGAAACTGGTCATGCATATATATTTTGTAACTCTAACATATGTCACATGACCACCACCTCTTATGCTTGTGTATAACTGTTGTTAAAACAGGCAAAACTCACTATACATATTGCCACACACAGCAAGCTAGAGTAATCAATGGATGCCAGAAGGCTTGTGCATAAAATCCCCATCTAGTGCCTACTCATCCAATATCCCCAGACTAGTTTCTGGCTTATGGCCTTCATCAGTGAGAAGTCTTAGATCTGAGAGTAGACGAAGGCCTCAAGCCAGAAACTAGTCCAGGGATATTGGATGAGTAGGCACTAGATGGGGATTTTATGCACAAGCCTTCTGGCATTCATTGATTACTCTAGCTTGCTGTGTATGGCAATACGTATAGTGAGTTTTGCCTGTTTAACTCTAACATATCTGATGCAACTCAGATTAGTTATAGTACAATACTGCAGAGGAAAAATAATAATAAAAAACTCATGTGAACTGACTAATAAATATAAAAACTGCTCTGTTTGTGCATGTGCACATATATACATGTCATTTGAACAAATTGCCTAAAAAAAATTAAAAAAAGTTAGTTTATATGCATTTGGCCATATTTTATAAATTTATTTTGTAATGTATGAAATAATAATGATAAATTGCAATGTAAAGGAAGAAGGAAAAGTATCTCAATACATGAAAGAATGTGAATTGCATAGTTTCTAAAAATTTAAGTTGAACCCTTTTTAGTTTGCCTTTCCTCAATTGAGTTTTAAATAAATTTTCCCACATTTTTATAGTAAAAGTGGATGGCAAAACTAAATATAATATTAAAATTTTGGAATTAATAATATTTTAGAACTTATCAAACTATATTTAAATATTGGCAATGATTTTGCTTTCTTCCTAAACCATTAGCTAATGTAAATGAAGACGGGCAGAGAGGGAAAAAGTTTTTTTTCTTTCATTCATTTATATAGCAAATCATATCAATTTATTCAATATGTATCAAATCATGATATGATATTTGTAAATTTGTTTCCAAAGCATGTTTTTTTAAAAATGTTATTGTATGGAAACAGGTCAAATCATGTAACTAGTTGGTGCCAAATTCATTGTTTGGAAACATGTTGTTGAATAACATCAAATAGGTATAAATCGATCTGGAACAAACAAGTCAACTATTTTATTCCATATTGCTTTTCATTTCAGGTCAGTCTTCTTTTGAAGCAGTATTGCAGGGATCCAATGTCAAAACACTTTTTCAACTGTAACATAAATAGCCATGCTTTGGTGGGGGGGGGGTAAGTATTTTTCAATACTCATACTAACAGCCAGTATGATGACTTTATCTACAAGAAGACTATCTACAATGTATGGCTAGACAATAAAAAAACCAAATACCTGGAAAATGCAGTCTTATCCAGAAATTAATGCTGAAGTTTTCCAAAACCAGCAGTGCTGTTGTGAAAAAATAAGTGAACATTGTGGTATGAACTACCCAAGATCTATTAATATTATTAATTATGTAATGATACCAATGCTGCTGTATTTACACCCTAACATTACCAGTACCCAAGGAGGAGAAGTACCATCTTTGGAGCAATTATGAATGTAACCGGAAATTTATTTGAAAAATGATATTTGCAGAAAACCATGGTTTGTTACTATTTCAATATTTAATGTGGTAAGATCTTATCATTATAAATATTATAAGACTTTAAACTTAAATTTAAAATGTTTTATTACTATGATATTTAATATTTTGTATAGTAATAAGCAACAGTTTTATTTATTCATCATTAATAAATTGTTAAGCTATTTTTTATTATTAATCTATTTAGTTTGTGTTTATAACTCAATCAAAACATTATGCTTCCAACACACATATGCTAGTTAATATCCACATTCTTGAGAAATCATGCAATCCAATGGGGGGCATGCTAGGATGGTGGTGGTAATGTGTAATTGATGATGACCATTATTTTTAAAGTTTTCCAAAGTAAACTTTCTTTTTAGAAGGTTTGGGGTCTTTGAGCTTCATTTTTATTGAAGGTGAAAAACAAATTAAATGCTTTTAAGAATACTTGTACTTTTAAATTATAAATCTTCATCATCACATTGATTAATATTATTATATACTTGAAATGAATCTTTTTTTAGAATTTTATTAACCATTCAACTTTCATATTTATTTGAATCAAAATGTATGGTGTATATTGTATATATATCATTGGTTCTGTGTTCAACCATGAAATATTTACTGTTACAAATTGACTGTTACATATTTGCCCAATGTGGGGCATATAGGAACCAAATATATGTAACAGTCAATTTGTAACAGTAAATATTTCATGGTTGAACACAGAACCAATGATATATATACAATATACACCATACATTTTGATTCAAATAAATATGAAAGTTGAATGGTTAATAAAATTCTAAAAAAAGATTCATTTCAAGTATATAATAATATTAATCAATGTGATGATGAAGATTTATAATTTACAAGTACAAGTGTTCCTAAAAGTATTTAATTTGTTTTTCAGCTTCAATAAAAATGAAGCTCAAAGTCACCAAACCTTTTAAAAAAAATTTTTACTTTTGGAAAACTTTAAAAATAATGGTCATCGTCAATTACACATTACCACTACCATCCTAGCATGTCCTCCATTGGATTGCATGATTTCTCAGAGCTGTGGATATTAACTAGCATATGTGTGTTGGAAGCATAATGTTTTGGTTGAGTTATAAACACAAACTAAATAGATTAATAATAAAAAAATAATGTAACAATTTATTAATAGTGAATAAATAAAATTTGTTTATATACTATACCAAATATTAAATATCATAGAAATAAAGCATATTTTAAATTTAGGATTAGGTTTAAGTTTAAGACCTTATCATATATATAGTGATAATATATTACCACACTAAATATTGAAATAGTCACAAACCATAGCTTTCTGCAGATATCCTTCCTTTAACAAATTTACGTTTGTCTTCATTAATTGCTCTGAAGATGTTACTTCTCCTCCTTGGGCTCATATACTGTTAGAGAGTAAATACAGAAGTATTGGTGACATTATATAAGATATCATATTAGTAGATCTTGGATAGTTTATACAACACTATCCATTTATTTCTTTATGGCATTATTAAAGAGGCCACTGCTGGGCTTGGCAAATTTCAGCATTAGTTTCTGGATTTGACTTCAGGTATTTGGATGGTGTGGTTTTTCTGTTACCTAAACACACATTGTAAGTGGTCTTCTGGTAGATAAAGTCATCATACTGGCTGTTATCTTGAGTATTGAAAAGTACTTTTGAAAAAAAACAGCAAAATACAGCTATCCAAATAAATGTGCAAAAAGATTTTTAATAAGCAGTTTCCTAAGCAGTGGATCACTGCAATACAGCTTCAAAAGAAGACTGAACTGAAATTAAAAGCAATATGGAATAAAATAACTGATTTCTGGAATACTTAACTCTTTGTTTCAGACCTATTTATATCTATATGATGTTATTCAACAACGTATTTCCAAAGAATGAATTTGGCACCCCGAGTTACAAGATTTGGTCTGCTTCCATACAATAACATTTTTTTAAACATTCTGTGGAAACAAATTTACAAGTATTGCATTATGGCTTGATACATAAGTGAATTAATTATCATGATTTGCTACATAAATGAACGAAAAAAATAGTATTTTCTTCTCTCTAATTCTTCATTTTCATTAGCTAATGGTTTAGAAATAAAGAAAAATCATTGCTGATATTTAAATATAGTTTGATAAGTTCTAAAATATTAATTCCAAAATTTTAATATTATATTAGGTTTGCTATCCAGTTTTACTATAAAATTGTGGAACATTTTATTTAAAACTCAGTTGAGGAAAGACAAACTAGAAAAGATCTAAACATAAATTTTTAGAAACTATGTAATTCAAATCCTTTTTCACATCAAGTCCACTTTTCTTTCTTCCTCTAAATTGCAATTCATCATTATTTTTGCATATATGTGTAGAGATGATAATCTGGACCAACTGATGATTGCTGGTTTAACATGAAATATGTATATTGGTGATTATTTATCTTTTCGACATATATGTGTTCAAGTGTATCAGTGTTATGAGATAGAGTAGAGAGTGGTGGGTCATGTGATAGTCTGTGCTCATATATTGATACAGGTATATAATAAGCCTGTATTTCAGTTATTTAATTTGTTAGGTAATTTACTCAAGTAACACATATATATATGCGCACATGTGCACATGGCAGTTTGTATATTTATTAGTCAATTCACATGAGTTTTTATTAAACTTTTTTTTCTGCATTGGATATGTTATAGTTACAATATATATATATGTATATTGTAACAGGATGGGGTATCCAGGGTGTTGTCCTTGGAGTGATTGCAAATCATCATCAACCCCAAGTAAACATTTTAATTAAAATTATTTAATATAAATTTAAAATACATAAGCAGTATAATATTTAAGTAAGCTATTATTTAAAAATGTTAAAGTAATATTTAACATCCAAAATATATAAGCAATGTTATCTATTTATTAAGAGAGCATGAGATTATGAGATCTTTGTGATCAGCCAGCTAACTCCTTAGAGCAACTATAAGTATAATTATAAATCCACCAGCATTAAAGTAAGTATAAATAAAAATCACTAATACTTATCATTATGAGTAATTAATAATAAAATAAATCAACAGTCCATCTTGTGACTGGATTTGAAGTGGGTCTCCTGTAAACAAGGCTAATTATTAGCAATTATTTAAACATAGCTTGGATACACCAATTAAGTGTTCATCCATCAGAATACATAATCGTAAAAAGAATAATTCTGGGACATTAAAACATTCTGGTCATCATCAATGCTCTGGTCATTAGTGCCATTAATGCACTGGCCAACTATAAACTTCATTTCTAAGACTAAACTAAAATGTAATGCAGGGGCTTTAAAGAATATAATATTAGCACCAACCAGGATACATTAATCATTATTATAATCATCATCATCAGGATGCCCATAAGCAGTAATATACATCTCCATTTTATATATCAGACCATTATGCTTAAATCTTGCTCAGCGAACATGAGATCTATAACAGACAGTGACCAAGAAATGATGATTTAATACAATTTTAACAATTGAATTCAAGTTTATTAATAACAATCAATCAAAAAAATGATATTAATATCTCTAGAATAAGGCTATGCCATATCAATTAAGCCTTCTGATTTTGATTAACATATAATAAAAAAAACTATCACATTCGTGATTTACAAAATTACTATGAAATTCAAGTTATTACTCTTTAATGGGTTTACATACAACACATATATACATATGCACACAGATATGAATTTATAATGTACAATAAATACATTTCAATGTGTTGGTTAACATAAAAGCAAAACTTGATTTATTACATTGTGATTTACATATAGGTTCCAATAGATTTACATATAATGTCTATACACATCATTGCACAGCAGTACAGTATAATTTATTATTTAATATAAAATATTGTCATAACTTTATAAATGAAATTCAGTTTTATACATATTTAATAACATATTTAACATACATGTGTGTATTGAATTTCAAGCACACACTGATGTCTATACCATATATTTCATTTTTATCAAAATAAAATTATTAATTTTACAATATGTAATTAATTCTTGATTTAACATATATGTTGTGTGCATAGGAATATATATGCTTATTGACATTTATATATTTTAATTTAACACAATAAAATTATTAAAGATTATTTTCACAATTAATTCTCTTTTCAGAATGTAGTCTTTTTTCTTTAAAAATAAGTACTATCAATTTTTTGAAAGTTGATTGATTTAAAATGTCTTTCTTTTTCTTGTCTAAAAGATTTTTGGAAATCTTTTTTTTTTAAAAAAAAAAAAAGTAGAACAATCAATAAATTATTCTTGACTCTATAATGTTTTTTTTTAAATTTAAAAATATAAATTTAAACTTTTTCTTCTTTAATAAATGATTTTAAACTAATATCATTTTATTTATCTCTAATTTTAAAATGTCATTTCAGACCAAAGAATATTATAATAAAATAACTCATTGTATATACATGTGATACATTTAACTATGGTTCTCTGCATGTAAAGATAAACAGCATCATATATATACCAATTTCTTCATCAAGCTTTCTCTTAGTGAACTTGGTTTGGGTGATTGTCATGGTTGAAATAATTTGTTGGCTGCCATAAGATCCCTTCTGCCTAGAACTTGATGGGCTTCAGGCCAGCAAGCTGTCTTGGTTTGATAGATTTCAGCAAGCAACTGTCCTCTTAGCACACATCTGTAGCTATGAATTTTTTCAACACAAAGAAGTGGGTCTGTTTCCTCCATATGAATTCAAACTACACCATTCAACTATAGAGTAGCTACATCCTACTGTCTTGACTTCAATTACATCTTCATGGGAGCTTTTTTGAAATGTTCTATATAACTCTGCAGCTAGATATTCTTACTGACCACTAATTCACAAAACTTTTAAAACCCACTTTGCAGCTCGCCAATTTGGCCATTGCTTCTAAAATAAAATTACTTACAAAACTGAACTGATATTTTTATCAGTTCTTTTTATAGGAGCCATCTGAGGTGATAAAAACACCTTAATTGAAAACAGTTTTTTGTCTAATTCTCATCTTGATTAAAAATAATTTTACTCAAAAGCTACTTTTAGATTTCTACATAAATAGAAATTTACCAATTAATTAAAAGATTTCAAAAGTACTATACTTGTTTTTAAATTTTAAAATCAGAATAATAATAATACAATATCAATATTTATTCAGACCTTTTTAAATGTTTATTTCATAATGAAATTTTATTTTAAATCCAGTTATTTAACCCTTTATTTATTATTTCAGAAATGTAAAAAATAATCTACTAAAAGTTTTTGTCTGTGTTTATTTCTAGTTTTCCTTTCAACCCTATATATATATATATTTGTGCACACCCACAACTATGTTGCTGTGTGCCATGTAACCTAATTGGTTACAATATATATAAATACCAGTGATGAAGTATCACTTTTTTAGGAACGGAAGCACAGTATATCTTTTTTTAATAATGTTTTTATTTTACTTGCCACAAGAATTTCCACATATTTAAAAGGTCATACATAATTTAAAATGCAATTTAGCTTAATTATAAATCAATTTTATACTTTATTTTGCTTAGATAATGTATATATAAGTATATTCCATGTATCACCATCATATATATATAGCAACTTGTCATTTAGTCATTGGCTATTTTTTAAATTATTTTAAAATAATCTGTAAAAATTATATCATGCCACACCTTGAAATCAAAATGTTATTAAAGACAATAAAGGTTTGTTGAAATATATTTTAAGTTGTAAACAAGATTTAGCCATCCATGTTGATTGCTGATATAAACCTACTGCAATAGTACTTCAAGTAGAGACCTGTCTATCCAAAGAACAAAGCCAAGAGACGAGCTGCTGCCCAGGAATTAGATAAAAACCTTCAGGACTACTACAAGAGATCTCAGATGGACTTTAATTATTAATTTTCAAAACTATAGCTATAGTAAATTTAAATAAATGTCCAGTTTAATGTGTAATAATTCAAATCTTTCTTTTATTTAAAACCTATAAAACCAATAATTTAAATACCCACTTGATTTATTGTAAAATAACTCTGTAAAATCTATTATCTTGAATCTGTTAAAGCGATAAACTTAATAATAATTTTGTTAATTAAATTCTGTTTTACTCTCACATTTGCGGTGAAATCTATGCTCTTTTATATATTTAAGTTATTAATATTTCATTTAGATGTGTGATGGTATGCCAAATATATTTCGAACCAGTGAGCAAATATATTTTAATAATTTTATCCTGAAGATAATATTTCTATCTTCAATTTAATATACAGGATATATGAGCAGAGACCTTCACACAACCCATCACTCTCCACTCTATCTCATAACACTGATACACCTGAACCCATATATGTTGAAAAGATAAATAATCACCAATATACGTATTTCATGCTAAACCAGCAATCATCAGTTGGTCCAGATTACCATCTCTATACATATATGCTATAAGTGCTCAGATATATATTAAGATAGCCAATCTTCATACTTTAATGGACAGGTTTCAATCTACTCCACACTCCAGCCATCCATCCAATTGAAAACCTGATGATGGAATGCTCAAAGGCCACCCTGAGGCCAAGATTTTTGTAGTAATTATGATATAACGCTTAGTTATATTACATCTGAATCTCTGTTTTGAAATTAAAATTCATTAATTAATAACTGATCGCCTTGCAGTCATTGCAGTAATTTTAATCAACTCTGAATTCGATTTCATATATAATTGTTATGGTTTGCTTTGTTATACTGATAAATTATGACTTTAAGCATAGTTTTACTTAATTATTAATAGAATTCTGGCTAGAGAGATATTAATAAGGCTTATTTAGTTATTTTCATTAATCCTGATTCTATTAAATATGCTTTCTCTCCCTTTTTATTAAATCTGATTAGAAGATGTGAATTAATTGTTTGTTAAATGAGGATATTAATATATTTAAGTAACCCCTCTCTCTTTATAGCATACTTTAAGTGTCTATAGTAAATGTATGTATAGCTAGTTTGACCAGTTCTCTCTATAATATATGTTTGGGATTTATCCAAAACTAAGATAACCTTTAGTTTGATGGGTGATAATTCACATCATTATCGAGCTATATTATTAGGCTTGAATATTAAAGAAACTTAGTAAACAGTTGCAATATTATTGCTGTAGTAATTAAATTATATTTCTGGCTAGCATTGTTATTTATCACTTGGCAAACTATGATATTAAATGAATATTATGTTGGCATATTAAATTCTTATATGCATAGAGTATTCACTGAACATGAAAGTCAGCTAATATATTTAAATGAATCCAAATGCTGTATTATCCCAAACTGATTCCATTTCATTGTATAATGCCTGAAAGTATTTACTTGATCTCAATGTGATCCCTAAATAGTGCAATTTAATTTATTTAGTTTTTCATTACTAATAATTTTAATAAATGTATTTAAATCTATTCTGTTTTCATTATTCTTTTAACATATCCCAATCCAATCCACTTACTTATTAATTATATTACCAGATATTATTATACAAAATGTCAATATTATATTAGCTTAGCCATTAATAAGTGTTTAGTTCAATTTTATATGATGCATGTGTGGTTAGCCATAGGGTCTCATGTTTCTCCCTGTTCAGAGCCAGCTCATGATTAAAATTAAGGCCCATGTATAACCTCAAACATGTCACTCATATGGTGTTAAATCATGGAATTCTAATGAATGAGTTGGAGCTTAGCTTAGACTCTGAATCTTACTATCCCATTTAAATTGGCTTTAGTATATTGGACTCTGGATTTTGTTACATAAATGTACAAATCTGACCTTTACAATATAGATAATACATTATCAATATATTTTTATCTAGCAAATGCTGCTAACATTCTTATATTTTAATTGTAAAGTAGATTTTAGCATTGTGTGAATTTCTTATAATCAACATATAATGCATTGATCAAACTCATCCCTTGCCATATATAAAAACAATTCAACTGTTGGTAAAAAAAATTGAAAGTCAACAGAAATTCTATTCAAAAAATAATGAGTTCAAATTATTCATTCTTTTTTTTATGTTAATCAGACCGTGTTTAGTTTAAATATAGATAATACATTATCAATATATTTTTATCTTGTAAATGCTTTTAACATTCTTAAGTTTTATTTATAAATTATATTTTAGTATTGTGTGAACTTCTTATAATCAACCAATAATGAGTTGCATTCCTGGGCATGTATAAAAACAATTCAACTGTTGGTAAAAAAGTTGAAAGTCAACAGAAATTCCACATAATAATAAAAAAAAGTTTGAATAGTTCTGTTTTATGTTTAGCAAAATAGTTGAGATTTTTTTTTATGTTTTGCAAAATAGCTTATATACACTAATGTATTTATTATTCTTACTACACTATTGTATGTGCAACTTGTTGGATCGATTTTGTGAGGTGGAATATATACATATTTTAGTGAATTTTTAAATTGAATCTTAATTAAAGCTTTTGAAAGTTTTAGTGAATTTTTTTACGGAAGCACTCATTCCATTCAATACATGGGTGCTTTGCCCCTGATACATACATACTTTATTTTGTAAATGTCATGGTTGTCAAAGTATAAATCAAATTCAACTTTCATAAATTTTATGAAGTTTTTTTTTTGTATATCAGTTTATATAATATAAGCACACATTGGTAAAAGTCTGCATATACAATTAATTTTAGCGAATTTCATTTTAGTTTTAAAGATATAAAGAAATTTGTTCTCTTTTTAACTAAAGTTATTTCAAATAAATCTGGGTAGTTTTACCCGAAATGCTCGATCACCACCAGCGACACTGTGCTATTTCTTGGATATATATAGCCTTAGGCATTTTTACTTATCAATTTCCAGCCACTTTTGAATATAAATTTATCACTTACAGGCTACGGACCAGATGTTGATGGTACTGCAGCATCACCTGGTGGCAATCGAGCATGTCAGGTAAAAGTACCTAAATCTGTTTAAAATTTATATTACAGAAGCAACACTTAATAATAAGCTATAAAACTTTTCCCAATTCTTTCATATTTTTAATCAATTAAAATTTTTGGAATCTCAATTTGTTTTGTCTTGTTCCAAATCTTGAAAATGTTGGATTTTAATTAATAATATCTGAGTGTAATATAATTTTCTTCTTCCTCTCTTTCCTATGTATTTTTTAAGAAAGTTGTAAATGGTATAATATTTGAGTGTGATTATATAAGCAGATTTATATATATATTTTTTGTGAACTGAATGAATGAAAATAATTGTTGGCTTATCTCATTAAAGAATTATGTAAACAGGTAATCTCTCGCTTTATTAATTAAGGAATTTGGTAAATGAACGGTTGTTTAACTTAAAAAAAATTAGTTAAGTAAGTGAGTTTGTTAATCAAAAAAAAGTTTTGTGTAAATGAGTGGGATTGTTAATTAAAAAAAATAAAATGATATAAAAGATCAGTTCATAATTATTGGGGCCATTCTGTTTCTATTTGTCATTGATCCTCCTTCATGTGACCATTGTTTTTGCCTGCTTATAATGATGTATCTTGAACCTTTACCGGTAATCAAATTAATAATCATGGTCAGGTAAGCACTGGAAAACAATCTTCACTTCTTCAGTATGTAGCCTATAGCCACTAAATGTCCAACTTTGTTTATGAATTTGAGCCAACAATATGCCAACTACTGTCTTCAAGTATGTCATTCAACAGACAGTTCTCAATATTAAAGAAAACATTTCATGATGACTCTACAAAATTGAAAACTGGTAAATGAAAAGATTTTACATATAAAACCACTAAAGAATTCCATTTGCACATGTATATATAAAATTCAACTTTCACCATTTTGCCCCTTGGACTTAAAGTAACCCTTTATTCATGAACTTTTCTATAAAGCATTTACTTATGTTACCAATAAGCTATTGATAGTTAAAATTTAAATTATGTAATTTCATATATTTATGCATTTATCTCTTATATAACTGTTTTTTAATGTTTATATGTTATAACACATCTAACATGGTGTATCCAATATTCTGGATAGAAAAAACAGTTTGTTTCTTAAAGTTTAATTTTATTTTTTCCCTCATAAAAAGTTTTAATTTAAAAAAAAGAAAAAGAAAAATTGATTCTGCAATTGTTATTAATTACAATGTAGTTTTAGATCAATGTTGCTTTTTAAAAAGTTTTAAACAAAAAAAAAGTTTTAAAAAAGAGATAGAAGTTTTTGTCTTTTATTTTATAGTGTGCATTTAATAATTAATTTAATGTCTCTTAAGATATTCAAAAATCATTAATATATATGTGTATTTAATGCAATGTGTGCATGACGATATAAATCGTTTGATAAGTTGATTTAATTTGTTAGAAGTTTGCTTTTTTACTCTGTTTGTGTCACATATATCTGAAATTAAAAGAATTGGTATATGTATATGTGCATTGTGTATAGAAATCCTGGGTCTTTATCCACCACACATATATTTGTTATTTGTTTGCTCACTTCCCTTTGACATATATAAGGTTCCTGATTGAGGTATTCATAGTTGATTGTGTTTTGTGTCATATATAGTTTTCCCCGTGAATTATATTTTTTTAGCTTCATAATATGAATGATTCAAAAGCCTACTTAAAGTCATTCTGTTTTTAGTGATGTGAGATCAAATGGAAACTATATAGGCTTAATTTTGTAATCGACTGCATGTATGAACATTTATAAATAGATTATGGCTGCTTTATTATTGATTGTTTGTTTAATGCAAAAATGAAATGTGTATGTGTATACATCTTGATAAATTACAGAATTTCAAAGATGATCCAATACCATCAATAAAATTTTAGTAAAATATAATATTTTAAGCTACCAGGTATCAAATGCACTTTATGCTAATATAAAAAGAGTTCATTATCATTTAAATGCATTTGTATTTAAACTTTGTCATATTTAACTGTCATATTGGAACTTTGTCATTAGAACTTTATCTTATTTAAATTCTGTCATATTTAAACTTCATCATATTTAAATTTTAATATATTTGACTTATGTCTTATTAAATTCAGCCATATTTGAATCATGTCATATTTGAACTCTACCATACTGAACTGTGTTATATTGTAAATAAATTGTTTTGTTTATTGTTAAGAGCTTTCATATTTTGTCTTCACAATCTAGAGGCAATTTTAAATGTCTGAGTGATGGTAAGCAGTGGTAGACTCATCAGCAAATTAATTTTCTAGGCTATGTAACTAGTGGCGCCCTCGGGTAATGGATATCAGTATGCCTGCTATTCATTATAATATATGTTTACTCATGTGAATATAAACATATATATGTAAACAAATAATAAATTATTGCATAATCTAAAATTTATTTTGTTAAGAATAAAAGACCTTCCTGTCTCTAGCTTATATTTTGAATTAAAAATGAAATAATGAGAAATTTTGAATTATGTAGATCCTTCTAGAAATATAATTGATAGGTTATATAATGTATCATTTTAATCATAATTTTATGGTGAAATAATTTAAAATTAATAAAATAATCTTACTTTTAAACTTACATACAAAAATTTACAATTTTTGAATAAATTAAAAATAATAACTTTAAAAATATGTATATTCTTTATTTTTTATTTTGTGATTTCTCATCTTTATTGATTTTGTAATATGTTAGCTTTATGAAACATATACACTTTTAGTTGTATTTATATATTTCATTATTTCCATTATCTAATATTAAGTACTGAATATCTTTAGAAAAATTTAACTTTATTTAAATTTTCCAATTACATTCAACTATTAGTAATAACACATAAGTTAGTATATGCACAACATTTTAAGAGGTATTATTCTCCTCTCTTCTTCTGGTGTTTCTGGGCTGACCATTAACAGTACTAGCATGGGAATCGAACATGGACTGTTAGATTCTTGAATATTGAAGTTTAAGGTAATGCTCTAACCAGATTTTGCAGGATGGGTCAGTTGGTTAGAGCATTGTCTTAAAATTCAATATTCAAGAATCTAAAGACCCATGTTCAATTCCCATGCTAGTACTGTCACTGGTCAGGCCAGAAACATCAGAAGAAAAATGGAGAATAATACTTATCAAAATATTATGCATATACTTATCTGTAAGAATATAATTAGAAAATTTAAATAAATTTAAATTTTTCTAAAGATATTCAATACTTAATATTAGATAATTGAAGCAGTCCAATATATAATTACAACTAAAATACCATCATCACAAACCTTCAGGAAAATACCTTTAATTTGGTTAGTGAGGACAATTAGTTCCTCAAAACTGATCACAAAGCAAGAAAATCATATTAAAAGCAGGAGATTATAATGGTTTTCTATGGTAAAAGATTTATCTCATTCCTGCAGACAAAAATGCCCCATAAACTGTGAATATTGTTTTAACAAACAACTTAACCTAGTATTCATAGTAATTTTAAAAAAACCTAATGTACTATAAGTATATGTGTAAACTGGGTTAAATGTGTTTTATTGCAAATACGAATTTAAAAATGTGTATGAATATAAAATAATGGAACTTAAACCTATGTAAAAAAAACTTAGCTTAATGTTATTCTTTCTTATAATTCATGCACTTAATACTCATTTAAATCCAGGTGTTTTTGAGTCATTAGTTAATCATTATAAAAGTCTATCGTCTTTTAAATACTTTGATCTTGGGTTTTCTTTGGAGGAGATACATCAGGTATTGATGAATGAGGATCTGAAGAGAAAAAGTTTCAAATTCTCAGAAAGTGCTGTTCATGGACTCATGATATGAAATCAATTTCTTCAGTTTGTTTTATGTTGAGGTTCTTCTCCATGTGCTTGTTGATTTTCTTTTCTTCATTCCTCATTAGTTAATTCTTTTATCTGCAATTGCAAAAGCTTTTCAATAATGTCATCATAAATTTATTATTGATGTCTTTATCCAAATTGACAACAAAATTCTGCATTAGTTGTTGAAGGTAATCCATCTTGAAGATTATGATGATTCTTTAATCCATATGTTGAAGAAGTGATGTGGTCTTTGGTGGTATTAATTGCTGATATAATTCCAGTTGAAAATATATGCACATGTAAACTTTAAAAAAATCCATATCGTTAGAAAAAAATGTGAGATTTCACTGTGCAAACATATAGAAAAATGGACTGGGAAAAGAAGAATCAGTTCACAGTTGATAATTGTTTTGTATTTTTCTGCAAAATTGTTAATCATTGCACTGAAAAAAAATCCATATTGAAGTTTCATCTTTTTTAAATTAAAAATTTTATATTATTTATGTGAAATTATTTAGAATTAAAAAAGCAATATTTAATAATATCTTATTTAACTGTAATGTTGTGATTATAAATACTTGTTATTTATCAACAGTGTAAGGGTAATTTACATTATCAAAACCTAATTGTGCAGTTAACTTTAAAAAAAAAAAATGTATCTAATGCATTCCATGTTTGGACATTGTAATCAATATTTAAAACTTTTAATGACATGTACCATGCATATCAAAATAAACAGCTCTTTATATAGAAATATGCTAGCTGTGGCTTTTTTATGACATGGGATGTCACATTTTATTATGCACAGTAGCCATTTTTTTGAAATGACCTAATAATTTTGGATAGTACAGTACATTATAATGATGGAAATACAGGCCATTTAAATAAAAATTAGAAGCATCAAACTTCTTTATTTTACTTGTATTGTATTTTCACTATACAAAATTTATTATAAAATGTATAATTCATAAAATCATCTCTTCTTTTTTTTACTGAAAATACATTTATGATAATAATAGTTCTGATTTGATTGAAATAAGCAATCATAAAAGTTTTAATTTAAAATTGCTTGATTAAAAATTTTAGCTAACATATATAAAATACATAATTTAAAATTAATTATTAATATATGATCAAAATTTATTTTTATATTTAATAAAATTTGTATTTGTTTTCAGTACTATAATTTTTCAAAGTTTGTCCACTATTGCCTTAGATATGTCTGAAATAAATTATGAGATTTTGATTTAAAATTTGTCAAATGTTTATTATTTTTAACTTAGCTTTAATAACTTTTGATCATATAAAGTCGATTATTAATTGCATAAGTCATGAAATCATTTTACCCCCTTCCTTTAATAAAAATACTTTACATTTATAATGATAAGTTTTAATTCAAAATTAATTGATAGAATATTTTAGCTAATATAGTATAAAATTTAAAATTAGTTATTAATGGTGTAATATATGACCAAAATTTATTTATAGTTTTATGCTGAATGAAATCTTTCTTTTTCAGTACTGTTTCTTTTTTATGTCTGTGATAATGTCTGCTTTGGCTTGTTATACAGTAGATAATATTTTATAGATATTTGTTAACTTTGATCACGTAAAGTAGTTAATTATTAATTACATAATGCACAAAATCATTTTTCTTTCTCAAAATAACTTGCAATTATGATAACTAAATTATTACAATGATGATAGGGAAAATACCATTAATAAAAATATTAACTTATAAAATGATTGAATATACAATTTTTAAGCTAATACACACATTTTAAAATATAATATTAATATATTTGGTTGTTGTATATCATCAAAATAGGTTTTTGATTATTTACTATATTGAATCAAATGCATTTTTTTTACTTTTGTAGTCCCTACACTTTAGGAATGTATTAATTGTCTAGCAAAGGAACTGCATAAAAATTAAATAAAGTGGTGTACATTAATCATATTTTAATTTTATAATCAGAATACTGCAATATTGTACTTTGTATAATGAATAAACTCTATTGTATATTTTAACATGAATGTTACCATTATTCTTTTGGATGATATAAAGATACTATTCTATGATGTTATCAATTTTACAAAAAGGTTTTTAAAAACATTTAAAAAAATTGTATGATTGTTATAATGAATAATCAGTTGTAAATCAAAATAGTGAGTAGAAATTGTTGATTATCACTATGGTAAATCCTCACATAAAGATCCAGTGCTAAGTGGGGTGTAGATACATCTTTATTATTATTATGTAATATGGTTACACTGAAAATTACACTTCCAATTAAATATATAACAAGTCATTGTACTTAGTATAAAAAATGTAAGAAAATGTATACATTTATTAGTGTTTCTATACAATTATAATTTTTTAAAAAAAAAACAACAACCTAGAATTACATCTGACATTACCTGATTTTGCATCAAATAATTTTCATACAATTATAAATGAAAACATAACAGTTTTTATAATAAGAAATAACCAAGCCAAATCACTTGGAAAGAAAAAGCACTTATGAGGATCCTCTCTTCCTCTCTCTCTCTCTATATATATATGTTCTCATTTCCCACACATATATATTATTTAATTGAAAAAAAATTCTTTTATATAGAGATTTATGTGTGTATGTATTATTATTGTTATTATATAGTTTATAGATGATAAATAAATAAGCAGTTGTAGAGAGAAGCAATATTTAATATATTGATTTATTATTTTTCATTAAATAATGTGTTAAATTATTTAGCTGTATTTTTTATTAAATAAACCAGATTGACAGAAAGTATAAAAAGATTTATAGATCAGTAGATAAAATGTACATGTGCAAAAGAATATGAAAGAATGAGAATGGCTGTGTAAACACAAAACACTTTTACACATATTTCTAAGGACTGTAGATTATGAACTGTTTTTTTTCTTCTTTATGTAATCTGCATTTTTAGATTATCTTAGATTGTCTCAGAAAGAGGGATGCTTTGATGGGATAAATAATTGTTAATTTTTTTGTTGTTGATGACTTAAAAAACATCTAGGTGAGATTTATTTCTATCTCAAGTCACAGTTATTTTTGTTGGGGGATTTTAGTTTCTTTGATCAGAAATTCGAGATATAAAAATGAGTGAAATAATATTTTAAAGGTCAGTTCAGTTTTGTTTGAGGTGAGTGAGATGACAATATGTAGTTTTTTTAAAAAAAAAGATGTAATCATTAATATTACTAAAGCCAGTCATGAATATTGCTAAAGTCAACTTTTATTACTGTTAAAAGGAGAATCACTGAACAAAATGCAGTTCTGAAGGCAATTAAGAATGGCAATCAGCTAATAATATTATGAAATATGCAATCGTTTTAAACTGAAAAGAGATGAATGGTTTTCTTTTTTTTAAGAGTGTGAGCTAGTGATTTTTTTTATTATTTCTCTCTTCAAAAAAAAATTTTTTTAAAAGAAAAATGACTCTTGTTTTAAAGTAAATACAGAAGAAGATGTGTGTATATATAAAACAGCACACAGCAAGATTAATATAAAGTTATTGAAATTCTATAAAAATGGTATTAATAAATATTTTCGTTATAAAGGAAATAATCAGTATGCCTTGTTAAAAACTCACTGCTTCTGCTCCTTGAAATCTGACAGAATGGGTTAAATCACTAATCTACTGTGGACTCATATACCGGTCGATAATAACCAAAGAATGGCCAAATTTAAAACCAGCCACAGATGTCATCTGATCATCATCTTTGACAAGAGGAGAAGAAAGAAAAAATGAATAAAAGCCATATACAGCCAAGTTTGATTAAGTTATAAATCAATTTTTTTTAAAGTTTTCCTCACATTCATCTAAAGTGTCTACAATGATTTTTTTTAAAAATTGGAAACAGGCAAGTCAACCAATTCATCTTTATCAAAAGTATCAACTATAAATAATTTTAAAATTGTGAAAACAAGCAAGTCAACCAATTCATATTTATTAAATGGTATCAACAAGAACTTTTTTTAAATGGTAGAAATAAGCAAATCCACCTGTTGAAGCTATACATGAGGCAAGCTGTCTGAAAATTAAAACCTGGAACATTTATAAGAAGTGAAAATAATCGGGTAACTTTGAACTTTCATTAACAAATCTTTTATTCTTACTTATTAAAAGTAAACTTTAATTTATAAAATCAGAGCATTTTTTTTCTTTTGATACAGAAAACATTAAGAGTTTGTTCATTAATTATGTTATTCTTGATAATACATGAAATACACACACATCATTTAAATTCATTAAACTTAATTCTTTTCATTATTTTGATTTTTTTTATTGTTATGTATTGTAATACTAAAATGTTTTTTATTATTATTGTTCAACCTATCAATATGCTTGACGATGTTTTTTTTTTGTTATTTATTTTTGCTCAAGGTTGCAATAATATTTTTTATAATATTTTTTATATATGATTTATGTATTAATCCATCATATAGAGGTATACATTTTAAACATATATGTTGACATATTACCAAATGTGTGCATGTATAACTGCTTAAACAAACATGTCAAAAGAATAGGTTATGCATAATTAGTTTAAATATAGGAAATTGAAGAGCAGGGCTTAACATATGAATGAAAGTGAGAAAAAAACACACACCTTACCTAAATGTAATTTGCTTTTATGACATATGAGTAGTGAAAATTTTGAATGAGCATATATAGAATTTTTTTTAAATATTAGTTTAAGCCAGCTTATTTTAAAATATCAAAAATGACAAACTTGTATATTAAATTTATTTGGTTATGCGTATATAAAATTTTGTATTAATTCTATATTTAATTAATATAATAAAAGAGTCAATTGTATAATTGATAGATTTGATTTAACAAGGGAAAAGAAAGAATAGTTTTAATAAAATATAATTCTATATCTTAATTGGTTTCCGAGTTATTATTAAAAGTATTGTTTATGTTTTTCTTGTCTTGATTCTATCATTTTAAATGATCATCATCATCACTCACAGATATTAAGAATCATTTAAGTAGTTAAGGATTATGCTTGACATCTAACCAAGTTTTAATAATTATAGGTTAATAATAGAAAGCTAAAATATGTTGTTCCCATGAGTTTTGATCATCCTCATCAAGGATGGATATCATATTATTGATTAAAACACTGTTTAAACATAGTACTGCCCATGAGTTATGATCACCATCATCATTGAATAAATTATAATCATTAAATCCAATATTTAACATAATTAATATGTTTAGTAAATAGGGGTTTATAGAAAGTTGAATATTATGTATAGAGATTCATGATGATCAGTCATCATCACTGGTATTATTGAATCCTAGTTTTAACTATAAACGTACTTGGAATAAATAACTATAAACGTATGTAAATGCTAGTGAATGTTATATTTAAATCCCAGTTTAACATGGGATGATTTTAAGAAAGTGCCTATAGGTTTATGAAAGATAAATTTATTGTTGTGAGTTCATTATAAAGCTATGGCTGGTATCATTATCATCATTATTATCATCATCATTATCATCTTTATATTATGATAAATAATTAAGTTAAGTAACTAATTTCATGGCCATCCACTTAAGTAATGGTCTTCACTATGTTTGTTTGGAAGCCATTAATGAGAGTATTTTTGCATCTGTTCATCAATATACGTTAACTGAGCTAGTAATGTCTATAAGAGTCTTTGATATATATATATAGATTTTTGTGATATTGGGATCTTATGATTTTATTGACATGAGTAAAATATAAGAACATCATTTTTTTTTGTTCATTAGTCATCCAAGTCATGTGTAGTAAAAAATGTACCAAATGAGTTTGAACTCAGTACACTATGCACAGATAATATTTATCTAGATTTAGAACAATCTAGTGGCGCCCATGGAAAATGCAAGCAATTAACTAAACTGAATAAAAGTGATCCAGTCCATTTTCCAACTTAATAATATTAACTTTATATGATATTTTTTATGACGTTGTTATAAATAATGCCACTGTGTGCATATGACCATGAATGGTCTTATATATTTGGAAAGAAGAATAGGAAGGATTCTTTGTTATAAGAGCCTATTATTGGAGATAAGCCAAATGCACTCCATGGATTTCACAGTAATTTTATTCAGTTGCTATATCTAATATTATTTTATTTGATGACAATGGCTAGTATATTTTATTGGTCAAATGACTCCCCAATATCGAAATATTTTAAATCTTTAATGATGACAGTTTTAATTTTTATTTTGTTATTATTTAGTGGGATGAGAAATGAGATAATTTATTTATTTCATTATTAGCATGATAGAATTAATGTTTAGGATAGTTGCAAATGGGCTATAATGTTATATTTAATTAATTACAAATAGACACCCAAATAGAGCATGATATGTATATGTTCTTATTTATATGTTAGTGTCATCCTTATTTAATTATAAATGGTATTAGCTAACATAGTAAATTCATTTCACATTTAATTTTACTCGTTACAAATGATGAACCGCTGGAGCATATCATAGATCCTGTTTAGTAGTTTTTAAATTATAGCAACTATCATTTTATCACTTATCTATATATATATATTATAATCTGTTGCAAAATAACAGCCTTTTTCATCAATACATTATTTTGTATGCTGTTACAAATTTATTCTTACTGTTACAAATGGCGCAGTTTATAAACATATATAATAATTAATAAATATTTTTTATTTCTGTTATGATATATATAATAAAACTGATTTCCTTTTCTCAGTCTTTTGTTTAAGAGATCGTTATAATCAGAAGCCAAAAAATCCTGTTTAAGTCTTTAAAAAGCTCTTCTTTTATAGATAAAGAAATTCTCTCCACAGAAATAGCCTGCCAACATTTTCTGAAATCTTATTCATCCTATAAGGCTATGGTCTGGAGATCTGTTGGGTCTCAAATAATAATGAGATTGTGGGTTTTTTCATTGGATATTTTGTCTAATTATATTTGGAGAAAGATTAACTGATGGTTTAAAAAATATTTCCAGAAGGTGAAAAAAGAGATAAAATACTATATCTCAATAAGTCTGGAATAATCTTAGTTTCCTTACACTTGTTTCAATCATTAGAATTTTTCAGAATTTTAACAAACTCTCTCATAATTTATAAATCACATTTTACAACTCTATTTTGAATTTAGATTACCAAAATCAAAAGGATATGTTCTATATTTAAAAAACATAATGTAAAACCTAATGTAATTGACTTTTCACTGTAAACATTTCTATGTTTCTTAACCCTTACACTAATGAATCCATTTGATTGACCTATGTAGCTTCTTGGTCATTGGCAACATGACATTACTTAAACAGTTTGAAATTTTAAAAATACTTGATCTGCAGGTTTATGAAAAAAATTACCAAGTTTTTCAACAGTGGAAAAGAAGTCTTAAATATTATAATAAAAGTGAATTCACAAAAAAATTGACATAAAATATAACAACATAATTGTAAGATATTTACAATAATAAAGATATTCTGTTATTTATATAGCGTATCCTACATAGGTAATATAAAGAAGGAAAAAACCTTCGACAAAGTTGAAGCTCACGGGCGAGTGCAAGGAGATCCCTAAAGCACATGATTGAAGGGTTTATTCCTTCATTATAATATTAAAGATAATGAATACAACAAGCTGATTTATCACAAACTCGGTCAATATAATGAAAACTTGTATGCATCCCAGTTTATGTCATGTAAATTATAGACTTAAAAATAGCCCATAAAGAATTTAATTTTTCTTCATGGTTGCCCATATTTCATTAATATATTCTTATACAAGAATTTGATATATATGTGTATGTGGATATATTTTCATCTAGAGAATAAATCAAGGAAGAAATATTATAAAACGCCCCACCTAGCATTTAATTAATTTTGGGCGCATTGTCTTCTCCAATCATCGTCTTACTGTTGAAAGATTTTAGTTAACCTTTGCCCTGCAATTGTTATTTAAAGATTGTTTTAGTTTTAAATTATATTTTTAAAAATTTGTATATAACATATAGTTCTTTTATTTTAAATGATCACAAGAACGAGAATAAATTATAAAAAAGGCAAACTTTTTTTTTTACATTTTATCCAGATAGAGAGTGAAACTATATAAGATAGGTCAAGCATTGGTGGTCGAGAGGTCAGCGACAGCTGCTTTACAAGCAGTTGTCCCGAGTTAGCGGGTTCGCTTCCCGGCTGATGTTATGACACATGAGAAAAAAAAACTATATAAGATAGATAGTAAAAAGATATATTTGGAAATTTTCTAAATGTTGAAACTGTTGCTTATCATTAATTTAATACTAAAAATATTGACGTAGACATAAGACAAATTTTTACTAAAATCTTTGATAATTGTTGACTTATTAATCTTATTCAGAAACAATAACACTTTGTTAAAAGTAAAGTGGATCAATGCTGAAAAAAAAATCTTCGATTGGTATACACTTGTGTAGTGCAGAAGTTATTCTATTTAAAATAAATGATGCAAGAGAGATTAAATTCAACAACATATAAATAATAAATTAATGTTCAAATTAATGCGTTGATTATATTATAGGGAGACAAAACAGTCAACTTATATTATTTCCATAATATATACAGCGATGAGATATATGCCATGTTAGAAATAATGAAGATCTCAATATTGTCTCAGTAAGAACTTGATTAATCAATATTTGCCTATTCCATAATTTATTGTATTGGAAGCATTAGAAAAGGCTTTGTAAATCATTCTTCTTGTGAGTTGCTTTGAGTAATAAAATTAAATTATTCTTTTATTCATAAAACATTATGTCTGTCTTACTGTAGATACTTTAATATCTTGTCTGTTTTACAGCTGCAAAAGCTAAAAATCGGGCTAATAGAACAAATAATGGATTACATGAGAACTGTTACAAGTATGAGGCTTTGTTATATTTTTATAAAACTTTAATCAATTGCTAGTAATAAAAAAAAGACTACAAAAATCTTAGCTACTTGTCAACAAATTGACTACATTCCTTTATTGTTATTTCACACCCTAGTGCCATATATTGTAAGTTTAAGAATTCAGTGATTATAATTAAATAGTCTTGCTTTCTGTTGCAATCTGGGAAAATTAAAAAGTCATGTTAGAATTGTGTACACAGATTATTGAAAGTCTATTCATAGTAATGTGGTAGTCATATATAATCAAAGTCTTCAGTTATGGTTACATCATCATCACAAGTAAATTCAGTAATCATGGAATAGGACATCTTGCAGCCTTGCTATTACAGAATATTTTCTAGGTTTAAAGTATCATTGGAGTCAATTAAAGTTTTCACTAAAGTTATCAAAAGCTCAAACCTTTCTCTACCAAAAAATGTCTTTACCAATCTTTGGATTATCATCTAATGCAAGTAGAATTGAATACTAAAATAGGCAAAACTCTCTCCATACAGTAGTGCCACTCAAAGCAAGACAGAGTAATCAATGGATGACAGAAGGCATGTGCATAAAATCCTTATCTAGTCTTGCTTTGAGTGGCACTACTGTATGGAGAGAGTTTTGCTTATTTTACCAACAGTTATGAGCAAGCATGGGAAATAGTGATCATGTGATGTTTAAAGAGTTGAATATTATTGTCACTCTGCTTCAGTATTTTGTGAAAAATGTATTTATGTGCTCAAACACAAACACATTATTTGCACTAGTTTTTTATCATGTCTGTAATGTTCTCTATTAGGAACTGTTAACAAGTGTTTCTGTGATTATTTGTGCACTCTAATGCACATTGACTAATCTTGTAAAAGTAAACTTATAATCGTGTTTTTCTGAAATTAATCAATCTGCTTATAAAATAGAAAGATAGTTTAGGAATTTTCATTTTTAGATTTTTTGTAATAATTTTTGCTAATTGTTTGCCTTGTATTTTCACTGCATGTTTGTGGTTTTCTGACAAGTTGATAATTTATCCATTGCTTCAGACTTACAAAGTTGGTAATTTGTTTATCTTATCTGCTGGCTCATACTTCCAGATTCACATTACTTCTAGGTGGATCTTTTGTTTTTGTTTTTTTTGAAAAAAAGCCTAGTTCAATAAAGTGTAAAGATTTTATAATGCTAATTTAATCTTGCATTCTGCTAAAAGGTTGATGATAAAATGATTGAATAGATATATTCTTAACAGATTAGTCATGTTTCTGTCTGGAGTAATTTAAAATTAAGAATTCATCTATCTTTATAAACATAATCTATTCAATTTTTTCTTTTTTTTTAAACAAATATTGTTTTTTTTTTCACTCACATTTTTAACATCTCAATATTTATAATCTTATCCATTTAAAATATTTTTTGTTTTCTTTAAATCAACATTATAAGGGTATCAAAGACTTTTTTTAAATATTTGTAAAAAAAAGATCTACTGTTTTTATATCATTGTTCTTATTATACTCAATATATATACATTGTACTATATTAGTGTACCCTCAATTAATGTTATCTACATATCTATTATTAAAATTTTCTTTTTGTATTTGAATTTTTTTCATTATCATATGGCAGGGATCCCCAACCCTACGCCCGTGGGCACCATGGTGCCGAATACCATTTTATGTGTGCCCGCCGCTATCCTAACACAATAAAAAATTATTTATCTGATACAAATAAATTTAATTTTTAAAATTTCTTATAAATTATTGTATTATATTGTAATCAAATTGTAGGGCATACTATATTTTTACAGCGTAAATAAATATTTTTTTGTACATTATGTGTATTATTAACAATATCCAACTATAAATTTACATTGAAAAAATAAATGGTGCCCGCCACCTGATTGGTATTATAGAATGTGCTTTTAAGTGCAAAAAGGTTGGGAACCCCTGTCATATGGATATAATTAATTATTGAATTGCCACTTTAGGTGACCTCTTTAATTTCACTTTATACTTGCATTATATTTAATAAGTGTCAAAATTATGTTTTGTTTATTTTTTTAAGACTTATTGTCAACATTGTCGAATATAAAAACAATTTGCAATTTTTTTTTTATCTTTTGAGAATAATACAACATTAACTTCCTTGAAAGTTAAAACAATTTCAAATTCCAAAAGAAGGGTGCATATATGTTTTGCTTTTAACAAAACATCAATATATATGTGTGTATTCTTAACCTTAAATTATAATAAGTAAATAAGGAATGACATTTTTTTAAATTTAAAGTAACAATTTTAACTCATTTTATTTTATTGCCTCTTTTAAGAATAAGTTCATAGTTTGTTTTATTTTATTTGTAATACAAAAACAACACATAGTAAGGTTTAGCATTTAAAAAAAGAAAATGTTAATCAAGAAAAGAATTAAAATATTTCAATTTTAAAAACATTTTGCCTAAAATAACATCACTTATTTTATATGTGTATATTTCAGTAGAGGACTTTAACAAATGAATAAGTTACATTCTGGATATGTGTGAATCTATTTATATGTGTGTATAACTGATATTTTAAAATGTATTTATTTATAATAACAATCGCTCAATCAAGTTTATAAGACAAATGGCTCGGATGTATTAAATAACACCAGGGATAAATATTATGCCACTCAAATAAATTATCTGGAAGCCCATGTTGTCAAGTAGAAACCCTACACTTTTATTCTTTTTCTTTCTTTGGAAATGTGTTTATTTCATATATATATTTTCCTTATTTTGAAAGAAATTTCACTCTTAATAAACATTTATTTCATTACTAACCACAATGTACATATTTACGAAGATTAGTATTAAAAAATTATACAACGTGATTTGCTAGAAAGTAACGTTAATGTCTGCTCATCAAAACAAATGAAAATGTAGATCAAGGCTTAATATCAGTTGAAGTACAATTACCATTGTAGTCAAGAAAATTTATTCTTCATTTTGATGGAGATTTCAAAAAATGCTTATTTAAATACAATATATATGCATGTGCATGGAAACATTACAAATACCTATGGATAAAATCACTAATATTGCTAAAGATATTAAAATATAATATCAACATTTAAAACTGGGGACATTTATTAAGGAATATCAAAGTCTAGACTTTCTACATTCTTGTTACCACTTCCTCATTATATCTATTGGAATCATTTTATTTCATGCATCTTGACCAAAGTCTTTATTAAATTCACATAGTGCTTACATATATATTATAGTACTCAAGGATAATATTATATTATGATGGATGCTAAAAAATAATGAATGATAACTGAATTTAATGGATTACTTTTTGAAGATAAAGGTGATATTAAAAAAATCCTTATATAGCAATAATGAAAAATTTGGTTGATGTCTCTCTCCATTTTCTATTAACTTCCATATGAACTTGATTACTGACCAGTAACGATAAAGAATGAAGTAAAGTATTTGACATTTACCCAACTTTTTTATCAGGGTTAAAAAAACCTGGTGAAACTTGATAAAGAAAGCACCATGCACTCATGGACCCTAATCCATGTTTACTGATGATTATTATTCATGAGATACAGAACAAAATGCAAAAATGAACTATGATCTACATTGACCAAGAATATGTTGCCAGGAACCACCATTGTATTCAAGGTTCAGATTTTAAAAGGCATCTTTAAATGAATATCAGCAATCAATAAGAACTGATTTTATAAGTAATATTTTATAAAGAAGCATTACTTCACTTTATAGACAATACCAGTATGTTGTCATTGTGTATTGCCTACTTAAAATAAGTTTCTGCTGTTTTTTACTTTTAAAAAGTGTACTATATAATTTAGAGACTATTATACAATAATTTTATACAATTTAAAAAAGTATATATTTATAATTTGTGAAACAACTAAACATATAAATAAGCAATGCTACCAATAACATTTATAGAATAAAGTGTATTTAAATTAAATATACAGAAAATAAACATCACATGATCACTATTTCTTATGCTTGCTTATAACTGTTATTAAAACAGGCAAAACTCTACACACAGTACTCCCACTCCGTGCAAGCCAGAGTAACTAATGGATGCCAGAAGTCTTGTGCATCTAAGGCTCCTCATTGACAAACGCCATAAGCCAGAAACTAGTCTGGGGATATTGAATGAGTATGCACTAGATGGGGATTTTATGCACAAATCTTCTGGCTTCCATTAATTACTCTGGTTTGTGCTGAGTGGCAATATTGTATGGAGAGTTTTGCCTGTTTTTATACAGAAAATAAATTATCAATTTTAAATTCAAAATAGAAAATAATTAAGCATAATGCAGTGTCAAAAACAATTGTAAAATAAATTAATTTTAGAATTCAGAAGATGTACTTATTTTATACCTATATATTGAAAATATGTAAATTATAAGAATGACAAGTATTTATATGATTTCTTATCTATAGGGGTTAGACATGTAAATGCATATTTGATACAATTAAGATCCTATGATACTTACTATGGCATTAGATTAATTTATTTGAATTATATGAAAATGAATATCTCACTATTAATTATGGATTACAATACTCGATATCCTTTTCAAATGAATTAATAAGGAAAAGCTATCTAGAATCATTTATAAAAAATTAAAATGTTTGCATTGATAACAATTATGTTTGTTGTATGTAAATATACATTTTCTAGTTCACCTTTGACATTATATGCTGCTGAAAAATTTGAGTTCCAATTTATGCAGAACAATTTCTGATTTTTTAAATTACTCAAAAACTGTTACAAAAGGAAAGTAAGGCATTGTAAGTAAACTGATTTAAAAAAAAAAATGCTGTTATTGAAGGAAGATTCTTTGATGCATCTTTGAAGCCTTAATGGAACCAAGCAGGGCAAATTATCTCCATATGATCTTGCAGTCACAGCTGTTATTGCTATTTTATAAACATGGATGGGATTGTCATGAACATGCATCAGCTATATGGCAAATTTATTTGCTTTTTCTCTCTGAATTTAAGATTTCAGTTGTCTAATTGAAATATCATTTGTTTTCTTAAAGACAGAATGAATGTGTGTGTGAATAATTTTTTTTATTTTGATATTTACAATTATAGTAGATAGAACTGAATTATGGCCTATATTTTTAGAAGACTGTAAAGTCACAAGCTAAGGCAGCAGTTGGCAGCTGACAATGGAGGATTCTAAGAATCCCCTAATTGTGGATCCAGACTGCCATTGAATGGTGATCTTTAATTTAGATACATCCAATTGCAGATGATTTTCATATAAAGGAAGATTTCATGAATTGAAAAAGAACTCTAATCTTAAAGGGAACATTTTGTGACTTTATAAAGTTAGAAGGTGAAAAAACAATTGATTTAAAAAGTGGACATGTTTTTTAGTATAAAGGCACAATATTGGAAGCCTAAGTGAAGTGGGATTCATTATAAATAAAAAATGGAATAAGAACATTGTGAAGATTGATGGTATATCATACAAAGTGGTATTATTTGTTATTCAAATTAAAGCAGATAATCCAGGTTTATGTCTCAACAAGTTCTTATTTCAATGAACTAATAGAGGATTTTTATATCAATGTACAAAATGCTTTTGATCAGACAAACCATTTTAAAATTATCATGGTAGTCATTAATTCTAGAATTGATGAATGATTGAAAGATGAAAGTGCTGTGTGTAAATTTGATTATGGTGATTGAAATGAGAAAGGGCACAAATTAACTGGGGGAAAAACTGTATAGAGGAAAATACCAAAGGGAAATGGAAGTCTCCAAATGAAGATACAGCAGAATTGGATTCTATTTTGACTCACAGAAAATATGTATTTCAAGACTATAATGATCTTAATAGATTAAACACAGGAAGTGATGATCTATTAGTGAAATATAAGATACTTATTAAAGCAAAACTAGAGAAATGAAAATTATTGGGGGGAAAAACAGTATTAATAGTTGATATTCCTAATTTATATGATTTTAAGTCAAACTTGAAAATCATTTTAAAATATTAACAGATTTTGAAGATGGTTCAGATTTGAATGAAATCAGTAAGAAGATAACTGATACATTGTTAAAAACTGCTAAGAAGATAACTGGTACAAAAAAGCAATAATTTACCAGTAAATAAGGCAATGTATGAAGAAAAAAGGGAATATGAAAATTTTAAAAAATGATTCATTAAGAATAATTGAATATTAAGAGTTTTATAAAATGGTACAAAAAAGTTAATGATATAAAAAAATATAATTGTGAATTGGTAAGGAAATCTGTAGAAGTGAACAAAAGTATAAAAAAAATATCTTGGTATTGGAAGAAAAGTTGTTTCTGCATTAAGAAGAAAGGGTAGAACTAATACTAAAACCAGAGATAATGTTATGGAATGTGTGAAAGAGTTTTATAAATAGTAATAAAGAACAAAAAATCTTCTACAGTTATTACATCTGAATTGCCCAACACTTTAAATGTAGAAGCGAGACATGCAATTAAATCTATAAAGAAGGGGAAAACTTCAAAAAATTATAGAATTATAATAGATATCTTAAAAAACATCAGATGAAGAAATAGAAAAATTGTTGGCAATATTATATACTAAATGTCTAAACAGAATTGATCTGAGAAAATGTGAGGCCTGGTGCAATGTTTTTACGCAGAGACTTTCTTACACATAATTAAAAAAACATATGTTAAAAAATTATATATCTTATTTGCAGATATATATATATATATGTAAACAAAGCTTGTTAGAAGCTATTGGTAAAGCTCCATCTAGTGATCATAAAATGTAAGCTTAAAGGTAAGTTACGAAATTTATAATTTGTTTTGATTATACATATATAGTTATTTATTTATTATAAATTATAAATAAGAATTTATGTAATTTTATTGGATCAATATTTGAGAAAATAAACAAAATAATTAAATTTTATTTTCTTGAATGTTTTATTGCAAATTCATTAATGATATCACATCATAATTTATTTATTTATTGTAAATTCTGAATCAGTAGATAAAATTGTTAATAAAGAGAATCGCCTTTGATTGATGCTAAATCTTAAACAATTTTTAATTATCTTGAATCTTGAAAAAGATCTTTCTGCCGAAAATACAGCTATTGGTGTTGCTAATACAATTCTGAGAATAGTAACAAAATTTGGATATAATTCAGATAAATTATTTTTATATAAATATTGCACAAAATTTAAAATTGTATTCTTGGTTGGCTATATTCAGTGACAAATTTAAATTTCATTAAATAAATTGGCAAAATCGGTATCATTTTCCAAGAAAACAATTAAGTCTTTACAACATTTAAAAAGGTTTTTTTTTTTTTCATATGTCATAGCATCGGCCGGGAAGCAAACTCGCGACAACTGTCTGCAAGCAACTGCTTGCTTGCAAGGCAGCTGAGCTGACCTCTCGGCTATTTTGAATGTTATCAGAATTATACAAAAAGCCAAATAAAGTTTCATGTTCATTGTAAATTTTGATTATTTTCATAAATAATGTAATTAATTGTATTATCAGTTATAATTAAAAAGTATTAAATTCGAAAATAATCTTTAGATGAAATTGGATGATCAGTTTCTTCATAAAAAAAATGTTTTGTTTTCCATCCAGTTCATTGACTTTTAAATTTGGTTAACATTTTTAATCCTGCAGTAATTTTCTTTGCATTAATTAAAGATTTAAATCCCAATTCTTGATAATCATCAAAAAATATTAATAGACTTTTTATATGGGAATTAATGAAATAAGTTTATTTTCAAGTAACTTACTTTTGGACTTCACTTTTATGTCACTGATACACTCCAGAATTTGTTTTAAAGCAAGAGTAAATTGTAATTACTTGCTATTTCAAACTTTCAAGAAAATGTTCCCATTTAGTTTCCAACAGTAGTTTTGAAGTAAAGTGTTTTACATGATATTTCAATATATTCCAACACTTTACAGAACTTATAAAAATATTGTATAAAGTTTTTGTAATGTTTCAAAAAATGAAATTGCAAGGGCAAATGATTTTGAAATGTCTATGGATATTAAATTCAAATTGTGGTCCATATGGAGCACTGTTTTGAAAATATGTGCTTGCATACTTTTTTTATGTTAGGCCTATTATTATATCATTTTCTTGACAATTTATTAAATTTAATTATTCTGTTTCTAGTATTATTTTTTTATTTTGGCAAATAGTTTCTTTTCCTTAGAATATTTTACAGTTTCAAAACATATAAATCATTCTTGAATATTTCATATTCATCTATATCAATATATCTTAAAACAACAGATAATTGCTTTTGGTGATTAATGTTTGGATTACATCTAATAAAATTGTGAAAATTTTACCTTTTTTTACTCATTTTACCATTTCATTTCTCACTTTTTAGCCAAAGTGGAAATAGGTTCATCTTGGGAGATAAATAGGAAGATAATGCTATATCTTTGTAACATTCTAAATGTTATTTCATAATCAGATCAAATTTTGCAATTCTAAAAAATCTAAGAAATTACTATTTTGTGACCTATGAAAAGCATCATTACTCCTTGTGAAAGCCAAATTGCACGTACACTGTGTTTCATTTCTGATTATTTTTTCATATTTTTTGTCAGTAGTTTTTTCTAATTTTAGATTTTTTCAAGCTGTAATAATTTTTACATTGCTTGTAAATAATAATCTGATCTTTCATGGCTTTGTAATCAAAAAATTAAACATGCTCAATGATGTACATTTCCTTAATTCAAGCCAATTTATGTGCATACTTATATAGAATTCAAATCAATTCAGTTTTTATATATTATGGTGATCTTAGTTTTTTAATAACTTATGCCATCTTTATTCTTTGGCCAGGATTGATGTTAAATTTATAAAACATTATATAGCCAACAAGATGTATGATTTTTGTTTTACATTTTTTTTGCTATCCATAAGCTTTAATAATGAATTACAAAAAATAAAAAATGACTGTCATAGAGAAATTGCACAAGATCCTAAAGTTCCAAGTATACTGTTCAAAAATCAAAAAGCTCCTTATTGATGAAGGCATATAAGCTAGAAACTAGTTGGTGAATATTTAGATGGAACAGCACTGGATAAAGATTTATTAAGTACTACTATCTGGCATTCACTGATTACTAAAGCTTAACCTAGATGGCATAAAAGTAGTGAGATTGAAAAAAGTGCTTTGAAATTAAGGATTTTGAAAAGATATTTGATTCTATAGCATTTCTACAGTGCTTAAAGCTTTGTATTATCAAGATATAGACACAGGATCCAACACTAATTAATAAATTACATGATGCTTAGAAGATTACCATTAAGAAAAGAGTATAATAGAATTTCCTCTCTCCAAAACATTTTACAGCAGTTTTTCAAAAAGTATTTTGTGGATTAAATTGGAAAGATAAGGGAATAAATGTAAATGGAGATTATTTAAGCCATCTACATTTTGCAGATATTGTGCACATTTTTTGAAAATAATACTTCAGAATTTCATCAAATGTTGCAACAGTTATCAGATGAAAATAAGAAAACATGATTAACGCTAAAGTAATATTTCATGGATTTTGATTACCATGAATTAATTAGACGAAGTACTAACTGCAAATATCTTAGATTATTAATACATATGAAATTAGATGGAAACAGAAAAAATAAAGTTAATCATAGAATTAAACTTGGGTAAGGTGCTTTTGGTGGAAATAATATTAAAAGGAAATATGTCTACATGTTTGAAAAGAAATGTTTTTAATAAATGTGTTTTATCAGTTCTTATTTATGGATCTGAGGCTTGGATACTTAACAAAAGAGCACTACAAAGAATTCAGACCACTCAATGAAGTATGGAGAAATGCATGTTAGAAATAACAAGAAGAGATCAAAAATAAAATACAGTGTCATGAAATAAAGCTAGACTGGATATATTGTTTGAAGAGATGATAATAGATGGACAGTTGAAATCTTGAATTGGATTCCAAAAGATTGAAAATAACCTAGAAAATAACTACATTTGAGATGTATAGATGAAATAAGGAAGTTTGTTCATGTGATATGAGGAATATTGGATAGGGATTGGAGAACTAGATTAAACTTGAAGAGACCTTCATTATGCAGTGGATCAATAATGGTTGAATATAATGATGATGAAGTAAAATTATTATTATTATTTTTCTCATGTGTCATAGCATCAGCCGGAAGCGAACCCGCTAACCAGGGACAACTGCTTGTAAAGCAGCTGCCGCTGACCTCTCGACCACCCATGCTTGACGAAGTAAAATTATTTTTAATTGTAAATAATGAAAATATACAGAATTATACAACAGTAGGCAAATAAAAAAATGTTAACGAAATCGTTATGTTTATTTTTTGCTTGAATTTTGTTTACCTATGCATCATTTTTGAAAAAGAGTTTTGAGAAAATATTTGAAGGCAAAGATAATGATATAAAACAATTGAGTTGACCAGATATTTAGTTAGAGGCTATAAAAAAAGAAATGATGGATTATCACGTGTAATTTATTTTTGAAAAAATTAGAGTGTAATTAGTCATTTGAAGCTTACAACGCATTAACCAATTAAGAGACTACTAAGTATTTAATTAGGAAAACGAAATATAAAAAAACTGTATGTTATAATATATTTGTTTTTTCTTCATTTGTTTTTTGAAGGGGTTATAGTTCAATTAGAATTAAAAGTTTTTATATATACAAAAAAGACTGGGAATAATGCGAAGATTAATTTTTATTTTAAATTATTCTAAAATAATCGATGACATTTTATGAATGTAATAATTACGATTACAAAACTTGCATAGACAATTGTATAAATATCATAGAATTCAATTGACATTATTCATATATATTACAATATATATATATAATTAATTTATTCATTCAATTTACTGAATGTTTATTATAGTAGGGTTTTCAGTCTATATTTATCCTCTACCCCATCTCAATCAACCAATACACATGATTACACACATGTAGAAAAGATAAATGATCTTCAATATGCGTTCTTTGTCCAGAACCAGCACTCATCAGTTGGACCAGATAATAATTTCCCACACATATATACAATCAGTGCTCAGCTTATATTAAGATAGAAATTCCTTAAACTTTAATAAACAGACTTCAATTTTCTCATCCTCTGCAAATAAAAGTCAGAGTCTGAGATTATTCCGCGGACATTATGTTTTAGGATATGTAGAACTTTTTTTTTTCAAAAAATTGTAAATAATTTCTGGTCTTGAATAATAAAACAAATTCTATTAATAAACATTTTGGCACTCCTTTATTTACTAGAGTGCATATATATATATGTTGATCCGACGATTTCACAGGTTGCATATATAAAAGACATTTTGCGGATTCATCCGTGTTAAAAAAATTTAAATATTGATATACCAACGTTTGGACTTGATCACACAAGTCATCCACTGTTTGACATCCGTGTTAAAAAAATTAAATATTGATATACCGATGTTTCGACTTGATCACACAAGTCAAAACGTTGGTATATCAATATTTAAATTTTTTAACACGGGTGAACCCGCAAAATATGTCTTATATATATGTCAAATTCACCAAGCGCTTTGAATGGTCCATTGCTGGTTTTTTAATGAGGTGGTTGGTTGAATTGTTGGAAGGGTAAGAAGATTGAAGCCTGTTCATTAAATTTTAAGGAATTGCTATGCTAATATAAGCTGAGTACTGGTTATCTGGCCCAACTGATGAGTACTTGTTCTGCATAAAATATATATATTGAATATCATTTATCTTTTCATATGTGTGTGGTCATGTGTTTCAGTTGTTCGAGATGGAATAGAGAATGATGAATATAGACTAAAAATCCTAGGTTCAAATTTATTTACTATAATAAACATTCAGTATACGGAATGAATAGGTTAGTTTATATATATGTATGTAATATTGATATTTTGTTTATAATTGTAATTCAAAATATGCAAAACATTTGAACATCTGCATAACAAAAAGGCTTCATTTTTTCTTTATGTTATCAAATGAGCTGAGTGCATTGTTATGAATATGGTTTTCATCACCAAAAGGATATTCAGCTGATTCTATATCATAAAAAAAAGTAAAACCTTTTCATTACACAGACAATCAAACATCTTGCATATTTTGAATATATTAATATTTTCATGGTTACATGATATAAATAAAGTAGTTTTGGGGTTAAACGGTGTATTTTTTTTTTCTTTTTCTTAATGAACTGCATCCTAATATTAAGTTTCTGGTAGAAGTTGAAAATAAGAAAACCCTTTCTTTTCATAGATATTTTAATTGCTAGAAATTCCCATGAGTCTTATATGAATATCTATTTAAAGAAAATTCACCCATACAAACAAATATCTTAATTTTAATTTTCATCAACATTCTGTTCATGTCTTTTCTATAGCAAAAAGTATTTTAATGAAAACATATAGTTTGTCTAATAAAGATCAACTTGTCAAGCATTGGTGGCCGAGTGGTCAGCACAGCCACCTTACAAGCAGTTGTCCTGGGTTTGTGGGTTTGCTTCCTGGATGATGCTTTGACACATGAAAAAAAAAAGATCAACTTGCTCAAGAAATAATAATAACTAAAAATATTCTACTTTCTAACAGTTACAATAAAAATAGCATGTATAAAGCTTTACATAGTATTGATGCTAAGAGGGAAAAAGATAATAAAAATTGACAACTGAACTGGTTATAGAATTGGTTACCTTATATTAAAGGAACCACTGAAAAGATTAATAGAAGACTATTTAATTTCAATATTATGACTACTTTTTCCAGTACAAAAAAAATGGTGATTTTTTTTCTGTAACCCTAAAGACTGAGTACTTTTGGAATACTAAGGTGTCTATGAAATTCCACATTCACATTGCTTAAGAAGCTATGAAGGTAAATCTAATAAATGAATTAATGTCAGAATTAGGAAGCATTAAAATGCTTTCAGTCAAAAGTTAAATATATCAGCTTTTACTTTACATTTTTTAAAAATTGGTCACATGCTAAAATGTTTGCTAATTTAGAAAAGTATGATTTGAGAACCATGGTTCATTGAAATATTAAAAAGACTGGTTAGTTTAAATAAATATGATGAAGCACAACTTATTCCAGCCTTGGGGAGATCATTTATTTTGTCTTTCTTCTAAAATCAACTTGAAATCAATTAATTGTAAATCTGGAAAAAATAAAATTTTTGTTAATCTGCCTATTTTGATTAATCACCTATCAAATAGGTATAAGAATGCTCTTTGTTTTATGCTCAATCTTGTTATTAGTTAAGACCATAACAATACTTCATTAAGACCTTAACCTTGGCAATTATGAATGACATTTCATTTAAAATGTTGGAAATTTAAACAAAATAATACATGGCTTAATCCAAAAATACTTATATATATATTTCACAGGGTAGAATCTAAAACTCTGGTTTTGTTTTGATGCAGTGCATTTTGATTAAAGTTAGACCAAAATTTAATAGCTCTTGGTAGACTAGGTGAAAATGTAGAAAAAAATAACTGAATTGAAAAGTAGTCATGTATTTTACTACCATCCTCTTTATTGACGATCACTTTCAGGGATCCAGAAATAATGAGTCATTCTCTTCTATGACGATCCAAAAATGTGCTATTTCATCTTCCTACTTCAAAATAGGTCTCTCTTGAAGATGTGTTGTACCTTTAAGAGTTCTATTTCAGGATTGCTTTATTCCATTATCATGACAATACCTATCTCTATTTAATTTTTTTCATTTTTAACTTTTGCATCAATAATATCAGTCTGCTTTTAAATTCTTTTTTTTTTTTCATTCTTTTTTATTTATGATTCTTCAAAATATCTTTCTATACTTCCTATGACAATCATCCTTTTAGAATCTATGACATTTTATTATATCGTAATGACTAGTGGACATACTTTTTATCTAAGAACTTAATTCCCTGCTATTTTGTTCAATTGGTAAATTTTTTCTGATTAATGTTCAACAGCTTGTGTACTCGTAAATATTATAAATAAACTTTTTTTAAATATAAAAATTTGAGCTGTAAATTAGTTTTAAATTTCTTTTTTAAAAAAATGTAATTGATAATGGCCACATTTACGCAGTTTCATTACTTTTTGTTTTAATTAATTATAATATTTTTCTACTATTTTTTAAAAAAATAAAATTATTGAGAAAGTAATTATTCATTTCTATAAAAATTAAAAACGGAAGCTTACATAATTAAACTTTCTTAGGTGTACTTAAAACTTCGATTCCATCACTCATTCTTGAATTACGTAAATAATGACGTCTACAAAAGGTGAATAGAATGTGTTCACAATTTGAAAGTGCAATTAATAGTTTTTATTTTTATCATAAAAATAAAAAATAAAATTATCATCATCATTATTTCCAACTACTTATAAACAATTGATGTCAAGTTAAGTACAGAAAAAAAAGATAAAAATAAATGCCCGAAATAAAACATTCAAAATAAATTTTGCAATAATTATGCAAATATATCCACATATATCACACATTGGTATTTATATCCTTTTTATGCGACATATTATGATATTGTTTTTTGACTTTTTTTGTGGTAAAGTTTTTTTTTCCTAAAAAATTTCAAAATTTTGCCTAATTGCAACTTTTTGTTGTATATTTTCCTCACTGTAGATTCAATATCACCACATTCATAAAGAAGAAAGAATATACAGACTGGTCATATGATCTTATTATAATATTTCTAAGATTTTATGGAATATTTTTAAACAAAATATTCCCAATGCTTTATATTACTAGGTTAGGTCACATTTCCATCCAATATGAAATTAGTTATACCACTTTAATGAAGTCCCACTCTCTTTTACAGATGTATTAAATACACAAGCAGCATATTATAGTCTTTGCTGCATTTAAATATTTAGTCGGCACCTTTATTTAAAAATACCAAATATTTCCCTTTTTTTGCATTCTGCGGATGATAATCATCCAAAACAAAAATCACTAGAGATATTTCTTCTATCACTAACTTATAAGAAAAGTGAGTTGTTTGAGTTACTAAACCAAATTGTTTATGAATTGTATTCAATTTACTACAATTTGATCAACAAGTGTCTGAACTCACATTTTTGACACTATCTGCTTTAATAAAACATATTAAAAACCATTATACCAAATATATCATTTTAAATCTAGATATCAACAATATATTAAGAACATGCTCTGAGAAAAGTTCTTGTTATTGTACTGAAACATCAACTATTTAGCTATTATATTTTTATTACATGGAAGCTCCCATAAATAATACTATGAATTCATCATTTATTCATGAGAATGAACAATATATATATATTGAAAAAGTATATTCCTTATTTGATATACGTTTTACATATTTTTCTCCACAGCTCAATCTGTGCCAGCTTTGAACTCTCTGATTATTAGGTATATAGGCATTAACATAGTTATATATGTATCATCACACATATATATGCAAATAAAAGACTGTAATATCATCAGTTTATACACGTTACAGCATGTCTTGTATTTAAAATTTAGATCTTTTAGATTATAGATTTATTTCATTAAATAAATCAATTTATTAGTTTTACATTAAAAATTGCATATATATGCATGAAATCCACATTTCACCATGATTCATATATAGCTGAATGTTATTTAAAGATTTACTAATAATTCAAAATTTAAATTAAAGTTGTAATAAACAAAATCACACCACAGTGCACCTTTTCAATATAGTGTCTGTGAGAGGTTTCTAAATCTTATTTTTCACAATAATATTTTCAAAAATGTAACTTTGATCAATATCACAACCAGAATAGCACAACACAAATATTTATTTAAGCATGCTAAAAACAAGCTTGAATATAAATCCATATTCTAGGACCATGAACAATAACATGATCATACCTTTGATCCACGGTCTATCAAATTGGTATGCATAGAATGTGATAATCAAAAAAGGAAAATAAAAGAAATTTGGTTCATAGGCAACCACAAAAACATAATAAACAAAAGAGAAAACAGCATTCAGTTATCACACAGATGCAAATAAACTGATTTGCATAATATGAATAATAAAAATGGATTATAAATAAAACAGCAGTACTATAAAACATGATAGCTATGATTATGATGCTAATCATCAAAAGTGCATTCAGCTAAATAAAATAAAAATTAAGCTTTAATAAGTAAGTTTACATCTTTAATGCTGAGTATTAATATTTAAATTACTTGCTTATTAAAATGCATTTTTATTTAAATCACTTGCTAATCAAGAGTGTATTTTATTAATACTAATTGTAATAAAAATTCTGTCAGTGAAAGTAAGTTTTATGTTAGTTAATTAAAAAAATAAAGAGTTAATTTATTATTATTAAAAGCTATTAATTTTAAATAAAAGAAAGCATTAGTCAATGTGTGTGAGTATACTTGATTATAAATTTCAAATTCACTTCTTTGTTTGTAATATTAAGGTTATTCCTAAATATATTTATTTAAAAGTCTTTATATATACATATATTCTGAGAAACTTCATCTATGAGTGTTTGAAAAGAATAATGTAAATTAATCTTTTGTTAAAAATAATATAATTTATTATAGAATATTTTATTTTCAGTATAATAATTTTTTAATTTTAGAAACAATTGCCTAAAAATATAATATTTTAATTAAACAGTCTAGACAGTTTGTAAATGCATTTATTTTTAGCTTTGTTTCCCAGGAGACTAAATAATTTTTGAACTGTAATAAATTACGTCAAGTAGATGATTTAAATGACAAATTTTAATCATCAAAATCAGTCACATAATGAGGATTATAAAAGATAAAGACATGCATATGCTTGTTTACTTCTTTTTTAATGCTTATTTACTTGTTACTTCTTACTTTAATAACTTATATTAGGGGAAATTTATTTGATTAAGAATTAATTTTATTCAGTTTAATTTCTTATAACAAATTTTATTTTGCTTAAAGATAAACATGTATTGTTAACTAATTTTCTCCAGGTATTAAAATTCTAAGTTAAAGTTTACTAAGAAGTCTTAAATTTACATTGCTTTTAAACATGATGGGAAGTTTAAATAATTATTTTCAACAATTACTAAATTGTTTTTATGCAAAATTGGTACTTTGAGGGAATTTTCTATGGCTCACCATGCTTATGTAAAAACTTTTATTGATTATTATTTCTTTATTTGCAATAGACTGTATTATCAGTTCAACATTCTTTATGCAATAATATTAAGACTGTTGAAAAGTTTATGCTTTATTGGTATTTCCTAACAGTTCTTAATAGTTTTAAAATGTGTTAACTTAAATATTAGAAGATTCTGAAAAGAATAAAAAGTTTGTTAAAAGACTTTCAAACATTTATTCTTCAGGAATGTATATTTAAAATATATTTATTTTAATGTTGTCATATATTTAAATAATGTTTTTCTTTGGAATTCTGAATAGCAGAACCCATTTACTGATAAATGGAATTTAATAAATTATTCGTTTGAATTTAAAAATATTTTAATTACTTATTGTTATCTTAGCAGTAGAATAAAAACATTTGCTCATGAAAATTTTATCTTATATTTATTTTAGACTAGAAATAAGAAAATATTTCCTAAGTCTAATAAATTAAAATTATTGATTTATTTTTTTATCTGAAAATTACTACCTGACCATTTACTTTAAAATTAATATTCTATGATAGTAATGGAAAATTTATTTCAAATGTATTGCTGGTATATATTTTTATATTGGACTATTTCCATTATCTAATATGAGTATTGAATGTTTTTAAAAAAAATTTAAGTTTATTTAAATATTCCAAATACATTTAACTGTTAATAATAGCACATCGAACAGGTTAATATATGCACAATGTTCTGAGAGGTATTATTTTCCTCTCTTCTTCAGGTGTTGCTGACCTGACCAGTGACAGTACTAGCATGGGATTCGAACTTGCATCCTTAGATTCTTGAGTGTTGAATTTTAAGATAACACTCTAACCAAATGAACCAAAAGACATTCAATACTCATATTAAATGATGGAAATAGTCCAATATAAAAATACAACTAAAACACCATCATCACAAACCTTCAGGAAAATACTACATATTTCAAATATTATTGTTTAACTATGGTCTGTATTAAATAACTGGAACAGTCATAGGTGCTATAAAAGAAATATAAATACTTCTTAGTGAATTATTATTTAGGTTTATTATACAATTAATTTTATTATAAGTCTGTGCTATATGTCTCATCATAATCCCTACGACAATAATTAATAATTTTAAAAAATCTGCTCTACAATAAAACCTGTCTTATATCCAAAGAATATTTATACTTCTTTATATTTGTCATTAATTGTATTTGCCAAGGAATAAATAAAAGAATATGATATTGTACAAAAGATTTCTAGTGCTCTATTTAAACATTCTTTGTGAAAATTGGGTGGTCATTAATTGTATTGTGTGCTCATGTTCGTTAGAAAATCTATTGCTTATAAGAAATATTTTGATGTTCTACATAGGATTTTAAAATTGCTAAGTTTTTCAACAAAAGAACTTTTTATATTTGCAGAATGGTAATTTCAGATTTGTTATCCTGTTGAATGGTAGACCATCCAGGATGAAGGACTTTTAATTATGTATTTTGGTAAACTGAGTATAACTTTAAAATTTAATTTTATGCTATTGTCATTTACCATATATTTTATTTTATTTATATTATAACATTTTTATCTAATATATTTTTATGCATTATTTGTAAACTGAAATATCCAAACATTGGCAGAATATTTATTATTATATGATACTATATAATTTTAAAGTGTTATTTATCCTTGTCATGAGGAATTCATTTCTTTATTTGAATGTATAAATTTATGCAGAACCAATGAATATGGTGTATATTCTTATTTCTTATTTCAGGCCATGTTTTTATTAGGCCAGATTTGGCAAATAATTTTATTGTTGTTTTTTTCATATCAGTTAATTATTATACTATTTGTTTAGGAAATTGGGGCATTAGTCTCTTTCTTGTTTTATTGTATATACTTATCTTGCCATTACATTTTCAAAAGATGATAGATTTGTCTCACTCTTATAAGTATTTATTTCATTATTATATTTTTCCAAAAGATTATATTGTGTCTCTCTCTCTTGTGGATGTTTGTTTTGCACATATTTTATAAAGAGATTGTCACTGTGTCTATCTCTTATTATAGTATATTCTATAAGTTATATCTTTCATATCTCATATTTAAGCATAAATGCTTTGAACCAAAAACATCACATGATCACCATTTCTTATGCTTGATCATAACTGTTATTAAAACAGGAAAAACTCTCTATACATATTGCCACTAAGTGCAAGCCAGAGTAATCAATGGATGCCAGAAGGCTTCTGCAGAAAATCCCCATCTAGTGCCTACTTATTCAATATCCCCAGACTAGTTTCTGGCTTGTGGGCTTCATCAGTGAGGAGCCTTGGATCTGAGAGCACTGCATGTAGATGCATTTAGTGGGAATACATATAGAGGTTTTGCCTGTTTTAATAACATAAATGCTTTGTTTAAGGCAGCTATTATTGTTCCTAATATATGTTGATAGTTCATTCTCATTTTTCTTATGTTCAGAGACAAAGTCCTAGCATAATTTTTGCTCTTAAAGTGTAGGTGCTCTCTTTAAATTTATCATATCATTTAGGTTCATTGTCTTACTTATCTTTACATCTCATATTATATTATGTATATCCTTATACGAATCCATGTATGGTGTGCTGCCATTACTTTATTTTTTTGGAAATTGAGATTGTTGTTTTGTTCTGAGGAATGTCATCTTTTCTTCTGTTGCACTCTTGAATACTCTGAGTATAAGTTATGGATGGTTTTAATGTGTAGATCTGTTTTTGCTGTGCTTTGCCAGTATTGCAGAGCATAAAACTGATAAATATTTATTAGAAATTAAAATTGTATTTTGGACCTCAGTAAGTAATATATGTCACTTCTAGTATTTATTTCATCACTGGATTGGTAAGACATGCTTAGTATTTAAATATGCTCATTCTTGGGACAGCAGAATAGTATGACTGTGGTGGAAATATAGAATTTTTTATAATAATGCTAATATTAAGAAAAGTTTTTTTATTAGTCAGGGAAAATTAATAATAATCAATTATCATTTAATTTGTATATTTATTTTTATTCTTATTGTAAACTTTAAAAAGTATTTCTCGTCTGCTGTGAATTGTATAGGTTAGTGTCTAAATAATTTATTTTGAAATATTATAGATACCCAAGATTGTTATTTATTTGTCTTTATCAAAAAAAAAAAAACAGATACAAATATAATTAGAAAAAGATTTACAAGGGAGTCTGAGATGCATCTTTTCATTGGGCAGGCACTGCATGGGTCACAAACTTTGAATGATTGGGTTCTATGATAGAAGCTGAGAGGATGGGAGTTGGGGGATTGCCCAAGTATCTGTGAGGAGTGAGGGTGGGGCTAGTTTGGTATCTCTGGTTTTGAAAGAGCGAATTAAGTCCAATAGCTTTTGATTCGCTGATTGGACTCTCTGGTCAAAAATAATGGCACATTGGAGCAACCAGAGTGCATAGATGAGGAAAACTGATAATCTAATAGTTGCAAAGACCCCTGTCTCTATGGATTCTTGGAGGTTGAAGATGGTATTCCTGTGCAAGGAAAGGCAGGAGTCGATGACATGTCTCACTTCAAGCAGAAAGAGACATTTAAGTAGGAAGTGCTGGAGGGTCTCATTGTCAGTTTTACAGAACTAGCATATGGGAGAGTTCTTAGTGAAACCCCTACAGTTGACCAAAAATTTATTTGTGGGAAGAGAGTGAAGATTGATTTTGAGGAGGAAATCGGGAAATTCAAGGGACCACCTTTTGAATTTGCGGATTAATTGAGCATTGGTATTGTCAAAATAAATTATGTTTTTATCATTAAGTCTGTCTTGTAGTATTTATATCATTATTAACACATATTATCCAGAAATCTTAATATTATATAATTTATTATATACTGATTCATTAAAAGTACATGAAAATAAAATTAAATATAATAATCATTTTGTTCAGATTGATCTGTGGATGTGAAAAAAGCATCTAATAGATCGATTATTCATTTTCTTAAATTTAAATGATCACTTTAGCCAATTGCATTTATAAAAGAAGACAGCTTTAGTGATAAACTATTGTTTACTTTACCCAGAAGATTACAGTTGATTATACATTATAAATTTAAATGCTTAAATTATTTATCTCAAATTCATAAAGAAAGATTTAGTAGGTATTATTAGTAGGATATCCTAGTGGCCATAAAATCCCTTCTTTACTTAATATGTCTAAATGCAATTCTGGTTTTTTTTAATATTCCAAATTAAGAGTTTTAAAAGAATCTTATTGTTACTAATCTACATGATTTTGCTATGCAAGACTAGTGTTAGAAAAATGATGACTCAATTATGGATAAGTCTCTTGTGTTCTTTCCAGCAGGGCTGGAGATCTTGACCAGTAGCAATCTCATTGCTATGGGGCAAGACCTCCATAAAGTCTCCATGTGGTATTGAAAAGGAATTTTGTTGACAGCAGCAAATCTTTTGCTTGCAGAGCCTTCAGCTCTGAGTTCAAATATTTTATTTTAATTAAAATATTTTCTTTAAAATTTATTATTATTATTATTATTGTCAGTTAGGTAGACATTATCTTGGGGTGAAAGTATCTCCTCATACTATTACTAGATCTCCATTCATTGCCTAATAATTCTTAAATAAAAGAAAAGAGTAAAGTTTTAAAATTATAAATATTTAATTAAAGAACCTTGAGATTTTAAAATTACAAATGAATACTAAGGAAATTGTTTTGCAAAATAGATCATTTTAATAGACAATGTGACACAAAATATTTAAAAAACTTATTATTCTTCATTAAAAGATTTGAAATGTGGATCTGATCATTGCATTAAAATGCTGATGATGGTTATTAGATGTGCTGTTATGGGGGGCGGGGTTGTGAAAGAATTTAACATAACCTAATCATTTTATGATGTATGCTTTCAATATTAAGAGCATCATTGTAATTTGTAAGAATGAGTATGAGAGTTTCACCTATAATTTATTAAATATTACATAAGTAATATTTACTAAGGCTGTAACCTCAAGAATGTGCGTGTAAAAATGCGATAGTAGGGACCTCTACAGGTCTTAACCACAAGCTTATGTTTTGATAACATTGATTTATTGCTATTCTTATCTATATGGCTCTTTATATTGTAGTATATAACCCTTCTGAGCTTAGCCATATAGTTTAGTTGTTATTATTATTATTAGCCTATAATTTATTGTTATTATTTGGGTATTATATTTCAATGATTTGGATGTCATTTGGATATCTCTATCTGAACTTAGCTCTAAGATGTCATTTGAATATCTCTATCTGAGCTTAGTTCTAGATAGTGTTTATTTATTTCTGAATATTATATCTCGATGATGATTTCGTAATATCACGGATATTTATACTCTGGCTTATAATATATATGTGTGTGCACGTACACTACATTGCGTATCATGTGACCAATTCGTCACATTATATATAAAAATAAGTGAATTTTGTAAATTTTCAGTTCGTGTATAATTTATCAGGGACTACAAAATTTATTACTATTGGAAAATACATATAATATTGATTATTTTTTATATTTAGCAGCAGCATTTCATATTTCAAATATATATTATTGATTTTATTTCAGTAATCAAAAAATAAGTTTATTTGCTTCATCTGATTTCATTTTCTGATTTATCTTTTTGACTTTTTAATAGTAAAATATTATGTTAAGTTTAAGTTCTCCACAGGGAAATAATGTATTCTGAAAAAAATAATAAATCGTTAATAAATATATCATAAGAAAATCTTTACAAGATTACAGTCTTGAATTAGATGTTTAATTATCAACCTCCAGAGATAAAGATTAGAAATAGCAACGATTTTTTTTTTTTACAAAGAAAAGTATTTAAAAAATTAAATAATAATTTATATAGAACATTTATATAAAAAGAAGAGCTTTATGTATAGTAGTTAGCCTACATGCCCTTATGCCCTTGAAGTGAGACTGAATTCTGGGTCAAATTTTTTAGTCACAAACAGACACAGGATTTTGCTTTCAAATAAATGCTCCAAAGCTCGCCCAAATATACCCATCAGTAAATAGATATCTGGAATTCTTAATTAGAGATAAAGATTCTAAGATTATCTGATATGGTGAAATAAATATCAGTGTGGTGACTTTAAAAATAATATATATACAGTATATCGTAATATGCAGCCTTCATTGCAAGAGTTTGAAAATAACATGCATTTACGTTGCTGAACCTATAACTGCTTTTATTTTTATAGAGAAAATATATTACTACATAATAAAATATAAATTAATATTTATATATTTTAAGACTTAATCTATAAATGTGAATGGTATATCAAGTTACATTTATCTACCTATTTATTTAATGCAAAATAGTCATATATGTAATGTATGCCATTGAAAAAACGAGTAGTTATGTCTCTTCAATATGGCTGTACCACATTATTTTTAAACTAGTTGCATGTGTTACGCAGAGGCATAGTTTAGCTATTTTCCATAAAAGTTTCAAGATGCTAATGTGTCTGGATCATGAATTATAACATGAAATGTAATAATATGTTTCATGCCTTCACCACTCATCTTTAATGCTTTCTTCCTGACATCACAAAATCTTGCAGACTACTTGAACATATTATCATAACTTATGGATTGACTTCCATTTGCAATTTGAATTATTTTCAAATGTTTCAATAGTCATTTTTTTTCCCAGTGTAAACAAAATTTAATGTTATCACAATCTAGAATTGAAAATTTTGTGGTGAATAGTTAGCTATTGTCACTTTGCTTCACATGTGTTGATTCTAAGATAACATTGCAGAAAGCTTAAAGTGTCATCAGTCGTTTTTCATTATGTCTCAGTATGTAGTTCAATGAAAAATGAAGGGCTCACCGTGTTTTTAAGTAACTAATTTTACCCGCTCCCTCAAAATATAACAGTGAAGATTAGTATATTACTCATCAACCTTACCAACCTCTAAGTGGTAAAAGTTATAATAGCTTTCCATTCTTGTTTTGGTTGGTCACCTAAAAACAACTAACATTTTTTGAAATTAAAAACTTTTTTCAGATTTTATCCAGGCTAAATTCAAATAGCAATTTGTGGATATGAAAGAAAAATGCTTTTGGGAACATTATATAGTAATTCTAAACAATTATGATTCTCCATAATTTATTCTGTTAAATTAATCTTAGATAATATCCCCACGAACAGAAACAACCATTAAGAATGTGAGTGATGAGATTAGCAGTATTATGATGATCATTAATACAAGAAGTATTACATTGTTAAAAAAATTTTTTAAGAAAATACTGATCAAATAATAAAAAAAGTGTTTCCCATAAAAGTATAAAACTGATGCTTTAATGGGATCTCAGTCATCTTCCTCTGATATTGACATGTGTAGGAGTACTGTTACAACAATAATGTCTATAATTATATGACATACTATTATATTTGAATTTTTAGCTTTCACATGCAATAAAACAAGAAAGTTCTGTGCTGCCATCTACAGTAACCTTGAGTAATCAGTGATTATCTGATGGTGGCACATTTAGATCATTCTTTCCAGACCAGTTTCATATTTTTGCCTCTGACACGGAAACTTGAGCATTCAAACTGAAAGTAATATGGTTATACATTTAACAACTATCTTTAATTCCATTTCATTATTCAAGCTACAAATCTGAAATTTAAACCAACTATGGAAATTTGAAAACTCTTCTGCCTAGTATTTACTGATTACTCAAGATGACTGCATATGCCAATAGAATAGAAAACTGCTCTTGTATAACCATATGTTGTACAGATTAAAGAATAAAGTAATTTGTTACCATAAATATCCTTGTTCAGAAAAAAAGTTAACTACAGCTACAAAAAAATAAAGGGTCAGATTTATATAACAATTGGTTTGAACTCAGAACATTACAGTAGTTTAAATTACAAGCTTTTATCTTGAATAATACTCCTAACTTTCAATCCCAAGCTTCAAGATAAAACTAGTCTGGAAATTTAAATGTACTCCCATTGTTGTCAACTATAGATGACAATAGAATAGGTAGAGGTTTTTATTTTATCATCTTATATATAAAATCCCTATTTTCTCTAATGTCTGATTGGTGAATGTATGTTTGTTCATAAAACAGTCAAGTGTTAAATTCACAACCAATTAAAAAAAAAAATTACATTTGTCTGCATTATGAAAAATATTTTATGTGAAGGAAGTAATTCTGCCATTCATAGTTTTCTGTAATGTTATCAAATTCACATATCAAATATAATAAGTATATTTAAAAATTTTAATTTAATTTACAGTCTCAATTTGATTGTGAGCATTTTATTCAAAACAAGTAAGTCCGCAAAGCAAGTTAAAGCAATCAATTAAATTAAATATTACAAAAATGACAACCTTTCAGGTTCGCTAGGAAGTAATTCTCCCATTAATAAATGGTAATACAAAAATAACTGGGTATCTTTATCACATTTATGTATATAATATTAAAATGTTTTGTTTAATTTACATTAAATCTTTAAAAAAATTTGTTAAAGCGACTAATTAAAAACAACCGTGATCTTTAAAGGCCAGGTACATATATATTTTTAAAAAATTGAGAAAATATTCAATATATTCAATAATGATTTATTGTGATACAGTATCAATCAATTAATTGTTATTAACATGATCCCTACAAAAACCTTTCCCATTATCAATATTTTCACTAATTAATCATCTATTTCTGGTATCCAGAAGTAACAAACAATGAAAATCCACTGTGTCTACTTTTATTTGGTTTTAATTTAATTCAAAATAAAAGATATGCACAGATTCAAATTGGATGAATAGAATATTATACAACACTATTGATTTCATTGCAAATTTAGAATGGTTTTATAATCAAATCACATATTGTTTAGCTGTCAAATCTTTCCAACTAATTTTAAAATATTTTTAGAATTATCGCAATTTTTTCAGGCCCTACAATAAATAACCAAATTTTATTCAATTAAGTAAAAACTTAAAACGCTATTTTTTTAATGTTTTAATAAATCTTGTATCGTGTTAAGCAGTATTAAGAGGGGGGGGGTAAGTATTTATTTAAAATAAATACTTTATCGATTATTGATATTATTGATAAGACAAATAATTTTAAAGTTTTTCATTAAAATTTTACTTAAGATTATGTTAAAAATATTTTAACATTTTTTTAAATCTACTTTATCAGAACAAATTTATTTAATAATTGAAAATAAACAATAATCTAACGTGTTATTAACCATAATGATTTACTTATATATATATAATCCATAATAATATAACTTCCAAACAAATTTTGCAAGATTAATAGCATGCTTTTTTACCTAAACATGTTTGATGAGCTATTTAAATGCAAGAAAAAGGCACCTTGTTTATGGTATATTTGTATGGATAATTGTTATTAAGTATTTTATTGTAATTATAGAGGATTTGAACACAGACTTTCAAACTCCTTTTAGCTATCCACTCCATCTTAAGTAACAGATACACAAGACCACATACATGTGAAAAAGATAAATGATCTCCAATACACGTATTTCGAGCTAGACCAGCATTCATCAGTTGGTCCAGATCATCATCTCCCACATATATATATAATCAGTGCTCAGTTTAAAGATTTAATTATCTTAATATAAACTCAGCACTGATTATATATATGTGTGTGTGCTAATTCAGCACGAAATACGTATCTTGGAGATCATTTAACTTTTTCTTATATGTGTGGTCGTGTGTATAGGTTATATAAGATGGAATGGATACTGAAGGGACCTTGAAAGTCTGTGTTCAAATCACTTATAATTACATTTAATGTTCAGTATATACTTGTATTTAAATATTAAGTATTTTATTATACATTATATAACAGTTTAGAATATTATATTACTCTTCTGCGAAAACATAATTAATAGAGTGAACGGTTTATAACATCTGTCTAATTTCCAACTTTTATTTCATTTGAACTACATGCTTGTATATTTACTGAAATAAAATAATAGTTTTTTTCCCCAGTACTTAATTATAGTTAGATTTTAATGTAAAAACAAAGATTGATTAAGTCAAAATCAAATAAACATTAAAATTTTAATTAAGCTGCAATAAATATAAATCTCAAAAGTTATTTACATATATATATATGCATGTGTGTGTACAAACAAATTACACCAAATTCAGAATTAAAAAACTAGCCAAAATTTAAAAACGAAAATTTTACAACTAATTGGTTTCATTTTACGGTAGATTTATACTACACAAATAATAATATTTTTTTAATAATAGAGATCAAAATGTAGGAAATTCATCTCAGTTATTGCTTGGCTGATTCAATAGCCCTTTCCTAAAATAGAAAAGTCTCTCAATGAGAGTATGAAATTCAAAAATGTGTTTTATTGTTCATTCAATGAACTCAATATGTTTATTTTTTTATCCAAACAATCTTTAGCAACAATAAACTGATATATAATCTTCATCATTATCATCATCATCAACCATTATCAATCCACTGCAGGATGAAGATCTCTCCAAGTTTAATCCATCTTCTCCGATCTTTAGCTTTTCTTTTCCACATCATCCCTGCACACTTTCTTACTTCATCCATCCATCTCACATGCGGTCTCTTTCTGGGTCTTTTACAATCTCTTGGAATTCAGTTTAAGATTTCAACTGTCCATCTATTATAATCTCTTCATGATATTTAAGAATAACCTTAGATTGTAGTCTAACTTATTTTCCTCATTAACTTCCTTGGAAAATTAGGCACTACTTGGAATTCTGATGAAAATATTTTACAGAAAGTTTTTTCAGCGCTAACATATTCAGCTAGTGGATATTGTTCTTCTGTTTAAAGAAAAAGTTTCCGCATTGAACTTCTGGATACTCAGATAAATATTACCAGAGAAGCAGAACAAAATTGTCTCGCAGAAAATGTAGCAAAAATCTGTTAACTAGACCAGACATGGCAATAACTCACAATATAGCTTCATCCCTACGATTCAATGCAAATCAAAATTCCCTTCTTGGATGTTCAACAAAAAAATCTAAAATCAAAGAATTATGGCATAAAAATGGAATTCTTATGAGATTCCAACAAATTTATTTTTCTCATTTAAGCAATAAAGCCAGTTGGATTTAATCAACATAAATGCAATTGGAATCTCATCAACAGATTAAGGACAACCTATGGACATTGCACTTATATGCTTCATAAATGGGATTTACAGTCATTGATCTATGTAAATGTGGATAAACACAAATCAGGAACTACATAGTTTAATGCCTGTTGAATCCATGTCTACAATAATAGAATTTTGGATTTTAATCAAGCTCATATTGAATGTATATGTAATTCAGCTTATTTTAATTAAAACTTGGATTATGATTAAATTTTCTCTTGACATTTATTTATAATTGTTTTAATATGTTAATATAAATAATCCAAAAGTAATTATTGATTAACTGATAAACATCTAAAAAAAGGGGGGAAACTTGAGTAAAATGAAATAAAATTAAATATATATTTTTTATTCACATGTAAAATTTGATGTAGAGATATAGTTATAATATAAAAACAAATAATTTCCAAAATAAATAACCTTAAGTCAAATACATATACTTAAAAAAAAATTAGAATATTCATCCATCTCATTTATAAATTGCAAGGAAATAAAGGCACACATCACGTGACTTAATTTAATAAGCTTGTACTACAAATGTTATATAATTATCTGCACATGCACCTTTTATGGATATAACTTGAATTAAAGTGTCTAATAATAGTAATTCAACTAATAATTTAGTTATTCCTTTATTGGTATATTATCTTGCATTCCAACTATAAAATAGGTCAAGTGTCGTTAGCCGAGATGTCAGCGCAGCCGCCTTGCAAACAAGCAGTTGGTTGCAGGCGGTTATTGCGAGTTCGCCTCCCGGCCGATGCTGTGACATATGGAATATTGAAACAGACAGATCGAAGAACCGATCTTCGTTTCATGTGTTTTAAGTACGGTAATTCGAACCACTATCTGCCCGCAGTGAGATGTGTCTATTTTCAGTCATAATAAAAAAATTAGTTATATATTTTAAGTTTTGTAGATCAATATACAAGATTCCATATATAAATGTCACAAACCATGGAATAATATTTGTGTGTGCGTGGTTTGTGGATTTATATCAATTTAATTTAAAGTTCATTGCGGGCGTATTTGTTTGAATTTTAGTTTTTTTAAAATTGTACAAAGTCGTTTAAAAATACTGATCAAAAGTCACATTCCTTTGATCAGTGTTTTTAATTAAAATCTAAATTACACAAATGTACAGAGTAATTAAATTGTATTCAAAATTAGATAAGAAATGTAGATTTGTAATTACCGTGTCAATTTAAAAATTGCGTATCAAAGAAAAAGGACAATGGAACGGATAATTAATGTTGTATGGTCAAGCTGGATGGCTGGAAGCTAGAGAAAGTAGGAGGAGCTTAAACACAAAAACCAGGCGGAAAGGTCAATCATGGCCATCTTAGAGAAAAAACTTATTCTAACTTTTGACGTGGTTGAGAGAAGTAGTCTTAAGACAGCACTGCAGCTGCTAGAGTAATTCCTAGAACTTTGTTAAGAAGCTCACCTGTAAACCGCAATGTTGAGGGGCTAAGTGACAGGAGCTGATCTCTGTCCTGCCAAATTGAATCTTCGTGCCGCTGTCTGATCATGTTGTTTGTGCTTCATAGTTTCCAGCTTCCAATCTCCAAATTGACAATGCCTTGCAAATAACTTTCAAAATGCGCGCCTACGTTCGTCGGAAATATCAATCGGGAAAAGCCAAGCCGGATGAAGAAAGAAGAGTAACTGTGTTACACGAACTTTTAACTTTCTCCCGAGCTTAATGTGATCAATCAAATAAATTACATGTAAGTTTTTATGTCGTTTATAATGCTATTGTTTAACCTGTCAGTAAATTTTCTTTTCTTTTAATCCTCTGCTCTAGTCTTTAGAAATAAATTATAAAAATTGTAATTAAGAGTAATAGTTATAAAAATTGTAATTAAGAGTAATAATAATTCAAATGAATGCATTTATATTTTTTTTGTGTTGCGTATTCCATAAACAAACGATGCCAATAGTAATATTTCCCAACTCTGTGTAAAACTAGTGTACAATAATGATCAAGTTATTTTAAAAATAAATTTCGTTTCCTGAATTAAATATTCTTTTATATTTCGAGTTGGTAAATGTTAAATCTTTTTTTTTTTTAGTTTAAGTTGTCATATAATTGCAATCTAAGGTTCAATGTTAAATATATATATTGTTTTAAAGTGTTATATTAATGTCATGTCTGATATGAGAAATAACTCACTGTATAATTTAATACTATCGCTACCGCCTGTCAACCTGGAGGGTTAAGGGTTTCAGAGTAAGTTTAATTAATTATTGTTCTCGCGGTCAGTTAATTCCGCTAGATTTTATTGGGATGAGGGTCTCAGCCTGTGGTGTAGAAATAGACGAATAGATTCCAGGTTTTGTATAATTTCTGTTAAAAATCCACTTCAAGTACTAGTCCTTGATGTCTGTGGCAATGCCTTCCCTTCGCTGAAGTTAGCGTCTCGCCATTCTACCATTGGGGATTGAAAGCAGTTTCTTTCCCAGGGTATCTCTTGGATCACCGGGTTCGAAATGATCCCGGCTGGTTGTCGTGTCCCGGAGCTACTTGGGGGCATTAAGCCTTGTCAAAGTACAAGCCGCACGGTATTCCGTTAATGCACCGCAAGCGATTACTGTAGGGCTTTTGAATCTAGGCAACCACCAGTACATCTATCTTCCATGCCGTGTTTATATAGAACCACCTCCAACTGTCCATCTACGTAACGGCTCGAGTCTATTCGAATAAAATAAGTTAGTAAAACCTTTTTTGATAAATATCTTTTCAATGCTCAATACTCTGATTCTCTTAGCCACCCGTCAATCATTTAACTACACCGCTATTGGCATGAGTTTGTTCACGAAATAAAATGATTATTAAGGACTAGTAGCTAAATACCAGAGGATTCATGGAAGTCTTACCGTACTGTTGAATGTTATATTTATATGTTTTATATTTTTCTTATTAAACACTTTATTTAATCTACCTTTTGTGTCCTCCACCTTATTACTCTTGAGTCTAGGTAGCCACTTACTGTCTGTATGGGCAACTTAAATATATACGTTACATGAATGACCGTTCCAATATCTAGAGAATAAATAAATCTATATCATTAACTGTAAGAATTAGTCTATGTTCTGAGCTGAGCTAGAAAAGGGATAACCCCATGCTGTTATAAAGTCATCATCGGTTGGTCATACCGGGGTTTGGGTTTGAATTCAGTTGGTGTTTTGGAATTTATTCTTAAGCGTGGGCTGGGTTTGAACTCGGGTACTGTGTATGAGTAAGCGTGGTGGATTTATACCGATTCCCTCAGATAATGGCTGGCGACCGTTATCCTCTCTTTTTCACTCATCGGGTGGAAGCACAGAAATTCTCTAATGCTGTCCAGATGCACGGCTGGATTTTCCCCGGGGTCGCCTCTAAACGTCTGAATCTGGATAGATGATCCTACGTGAGGAATATTAATCATCCTTATTGGTGTGTCTACGGCCTGCTCTCTTTTTATTTCTCTTTCTTTGTTACAAGTTCCCATTGTCGCTATTTGGTTTTCACGCTGGCCCTGCGCCTCAGTTTGCCTTTCTAATTCAACATTTTCGACATCTAGGTCCTGGCCTGTCTTCTCTTCGATGGCTACTTCGCTCAGAGTTTCTAATCCCATCGGAATGGTTTGGTCCTCTTCTCCCTTCCTCGCACTAATATTTGTTTTACCTTCCCTAACTGTTTTAACGTCCGACCCCATACGCCATTCTTCAATCCTTAACATACTCGCCATCATCGCCATCATGATCTTCCTGTCCTCTCTCATCTCTCTGAGGATCGCATCGAACTTCGCATCACGATCATGTTCCCTCTGTTTGGTGTTCCTCTCCAATCGTCTAAAACTTTTTTTTTTTTATCTTGAAATTCCTTGAATACAATTTCGCGGTCGCTGGATGTGTCCGACGTCTCTGCACCAGTCGCGGACGCATGCTCGCTTCCTTCTATTTCTGCCATTTCCTCTTCGTTTTTACTTACAAATGTCTTCAGCATAAAAATTCGCTTTGTACAACACTTTGATTTGTATATCTAACATAAAGGTACTGATCCCTGCTCCTAGTGCCAAATCCTCCCCCGCTGCTGATACTGTTCATGTGACTTCCTTCCTTTCTCTCTTTTCTTCCTACGCCTACGTTCCGTATGGTTTCTGTTATCCAAGCTTTTCACTGTTAATATTTTTTTCATTTTTTTATTTAAGTATATACAACATGACATGTTTAAATCCTTACAAAAAAATACAGGGAAAAAAAAACTTAATTTCACCCAGTTCGCACTGTTCTCCTCAGTCCTATAATAAAACATATTAATAATGGGTACATAACATAGTATTTTTTTTTTTGTATTTCTGTCAGTAATTCTCTCTTTTTATTTATAGACCACCATTCTCTCCTTTGAACCCAACAAGACTCACCACTGCTGCATTGACAAACATGTTTGCTGACAAATTTATTTGAAAGGCGCCAGCCAGCAACATGTGACCAATAGATCGTTTAATCCACTGATCCCCCAAATATATACTTTTTACATGACCTAATAATCATTTGATTTAAGACTTAATGTTTTATATAGGGAACGATTAATATTAACTCTCTGATAAGATTTTTATATTATACATATATATATGCGCACACGTTTTTATTTTTAAAACATAAAGATAATCCTACTTCTTTACTTTTTTCCTTCTTTGGAAAAAAAAATATTTTTAAACAACAAAAAAATATATATATATATATATGCGTACACAATATCTATATGCGTACACGTTTTTATTTTTAAAACATGGAATCAATTCTACTTCTTTGCTTTTTTTCGAAAACTTTTAAACAACAAGAATAAACTCGCAAAAAAAAATTTATGGCCTAACACTCGTTTATTTTAATTACATAAACGCACAAAATCGCTTCCGCTCTCTTTTCAAAAAATCTCACTTTGTTTCTTAACGATATTTGGAAATAGTCTATTCACTGAAACTTGGTGTAAGGGGAAAAAATTTTTATATTACTTGTTTCACTCAACTATAGTTTTAACTTGCACATTTTAATACGCCAAATACATATCAATATTATGACAAACAACAAAAAAAAATCGAATATTTTTGTCATTTAACTGTTTACTCTCGTTCACTCTGCAGGGTGTGGGAGATTTCTTCATCGGAGCACCATGGAGGGCGTCCAAAAATTTAATAACTGTACCGGTATAAATCCACCACGCTTACTCATACACAGTACCCGAGTTCAAACCCAGCCCACGTTTAAGAATAAATTCCAAAACGCCAACTGAATTCAAACCCAAACCCCGGTATGACCAACCGATGATGACTTTATAACAGCACGGGGTTATCCCTTTTCTAGCTCAGCTCAGAACATAGACTAATTCTTACAGTTAATGATATAGATTTATTTATTCTCTAGATATTGGAACGGTCATTCATGTAACGTATATATTTAAGTTGCCCATACAGACAGTAAGTGGCTACCTAGACTCAAGAGTAATAAGGTGGAGGACACAAAAGGTAGATTAAATAAAGTGTTTAATAAGAAAAATATAAAACATATAAATATAACATTCAACAGTACGGTAAGACTTCCATGAATCCTCTGGTATTTAGCTACTAGTCTTTAATAATCATTTTATTTCGTGAACAAACTCATGCCAATAGCTGTGTAGTTAAATGATTGACGGGTGGCTAAGAGAATCAGAGTATTGAGCATTGAAAAGATATTTATCAAAAAGGGTTTTACTAACTTATTTTATTCGAATAGACTCGAGCCGTTACGTAGATGGACAGTTGGAGGTGGTTTTATATAAACACGGCATGGAAGATAGATGTACTGGTGGTTGCCTAGATTCAAGAGCCCTACAGTAATCGCTTGCGGTGCATTAACGGAATACCGGGCGGCTTGTACTTTGACAAGGCTTAATGCCCCCAAGTAGCTCCGGGACACGACAACCAGCCGGGATCATTTCGAACCCGGTGATCCAAGAGATTACCTGGGAAAGAAACTGCTTTCAATCCCCAATGGTAGAATGGCGAGACGCTAACTTCAGCGAAGGGAAGGCATTGCCACAGACATCAAGGACTAGTACTTGAAGTGGATTTTTAAAAGAAATTATACAAAACCTGGAATCTATTCGTCTATTTCTACGCCACAGGCTGAGATCCTTATCCCAATAAAATATAGCGGAATTAACTGACCGCGAGAACAATAATTAATTAAACTTACTCTGAAACCCTTAACCCTCCAGGTTGACAGGCGGTAGCGATAGTATTAAATTATACAGTGAGTTATTTCTCATATCATACATGACATTAATATAACACTTTAAAACAATATATATATTTAACATTGAACCTTAGATTGCAATTATATGACAACTTAAACTAGAATAAAAAAAGATTTAACATTTACCAACTCGAAATATAAAAGAATATTTAATTCAGGAAACGAAATTTACTTTTAAAATAACTTGATCATTATTGTACACTAGTTTTACACAGAGTTGGGAAATATTACTATTGGCATCGTTTGTTTATGGAATACGCAACACAAAAAAAATATAAATGCATTCATTTGAATTATTATTACTCTTAATTACAATTTTTATAACTATTACTCTTAATTACAATTTTTATAATTTATTTCTAAAGACTAGAGCAGAGGATTAAAAGAAAAGAAAATTTACTGACAGGTTAAACAATAGCATTATAAACGACATAATTTATTTGATTGATCACATTAAGCTCGGGAGAAAGTTAAAAGTTCGTGTAACACAGTTACTCTTCTTTCTTCATCCGGCTTGGCTTTTCCCGATTGATATTTCCGACGAACGTAGGCGCGCATTTTGAAAGTTATTTGCAAGGCATTGTCAATTTGGAGATTGGAAGCTGGAAACTATGAAGCACAAACAACATGATCAGACAGCGGCACGAAGATTCAATTTGGCAGGACAGAGATCAGCTCCTGTCACTTAGCCCCTCAACATTGCGGTTTACAGGTGAGCTTCTTAACAAAGTTCTAGGAATTACTCTAGCAGCTGCAGTGCTGTCTTAAGACTACTTCTCTCAACCACGTCAAAAGTTAGAATAAGTTTTTCTCTAAGATGGCCACGATTGACCTTTCCGCCTGGTTTTTGTGTTTAAGCTCCTCCTACTTTCTCTAGCTTCCAGCCATCCAGCTTGACCATACAACATTAATTATCCGTTCCATTGTCCTTTTTCTTTGATACGCAATTTTTAAATTGACACGGTAATTACAAATCTACATTTCTTATCTAATTTCGAATACAATTTAATTACTCTGTACATTTGTGTAATTTAGATTTTAATTAAAAACACTGATCAAAGGAATGTGACTTTTGATCAGTATTTTTAAACGACTTTGTACAATTTTAAAAAAACTAAAATTCAAACAAATACGCCCGCAATGAACTTTAAATTAAATTGATATAAATCCACAAACCACGCACACACGAATATTATTTCATGGTTTGTGACATTTATATACGGAATCTTACATATTGATCTACAAAACTTAAAATATATAACTAATTTTTTTATTATGACTGAAAATAGACACATCTCACTGCGGGCAGATAGTGGTTCGAATTACCGTACTTAAAACACATGAAACGAAGATCGGTTCTTCGATCTGTCTGTTTCAATATATATATAAATAAAATATTAACTTTACACAAACAATACTATGAAAATCAAAGCGTTTAATTAACTCACAAAACAAACAAATATATATTAACAATTTCAAACACAAATCAAATTATGATGATAAATTTCTTTTAAATATATATATCTGTCCAACCATAAATAGATAATATCTCTCCATTCATATTTCAAAAAAAATATTTATATAGCTATAAATATGGATGAAAATAATGATTATAAATATATAAGACAATTATGAGTTATTTATTTAGTTTTAAAATAAATAACAAATTTCTTTTCATTTTTATTATTATTTATAAACTATATATTTTAAAGGTTAAACTGGCTTCAATCCTTACAATATATGAAGCTAATTTGGAGGGAAATATTGTTTTTATTAGTCCTAAAAATGGAGAAATATTCAAAGCACAGTGGTTTATCTCTATATTACTATTATTATTATTACTATTGAATCAGAACATTATGGTAAATAGAGTTTTAAGTGCTTCAATGCTGATTTTACTAAAAATATGAATTAATGAGTTCCAATGAGTTAGCGGGTTCGCTTCCCAGCCGATGCTACCACACATCATGTTCTTTGTCTAAGTTTGTTCGTATTTCAATATATATATCATCTCATAGCAGACAAGTCAAAGTGGTATCATTTTGATCTGGCTATTTTGAAATACGAACTCTAAAGTATTTATATATTAGTTCACAGAGGGGAACCATGTGGGGTGATTTAATGTTTAATATATATACATATATGCCAAGTTGTGTATGGCTCTATGATTCAAATAAAATATTCATATTTATTAAACTCTTAAAAAGAAAGGCAAAAATAATAAGTCTCTAATCTTTTTTTTTTAAAAAGTTAAATATTTAATATAAAATAATTTTCTTTCTTTTGTGGTAACTATTTCTATAATTAGAATATAAGCAGTTCTACAGATCTATTTCTTTTATAAATAAAAAAAAATTAGATTAATTAAAACCCAAAATCAAAGATAAATAATTTTTTTGTTAATTTGGTTTGTGTGGATCTTGTGCATATTCAGAAACTGTTAGCTATAAAATGAGTGTGTCTTAATTGTTTTCTCTTTTTTTTTTTTTACTAGCATATTGATCTGGAATAAAGGAAGCAAAATTATCACTAGAAAAAAAGATTAAACTCCTGTCATTTTGATTATTATGTCTGAAGTAAACTCACTTGTAGTATAAAGAAATGGCAAATATGTTTTTTATAAAAGAAGTAGCTAAAGTGAATGAATTATGTCCAATTTTTATAAATGATGATCACATTTGTTTACCAGAGATGGTTTATCAATTATGTAGAACATTATTGCCTGCTTAATGTGCTGCTGAGAAGGGGAAAAATCAGATACATGTAAAAAAGAAGTAAATAGCATAATAGCGAATGCAGCAAACAAATACATGATTATTGTAGCATGCGTGTGTAGTGGAAAAGACAGTATATAAACCAAAAAGGACAGCACCTATTGTAGAAGTATCAATCACGAATTATTAACCTTGGAAATACATTTTAAAAGCAGAATTATGACAATTATGCAAACTGATCTTGAATATATGTGTACACATATCCACCATTCTAGCAGAAAGTAAAAACATATGTACTTTGAACTATAAACTAAAGTCATTTTCAAACCAGAGATGAGAATATATAAATTTTGCTTATTGCATTATTTGTATTTTTTATATTAGTCTTAATTACTTAATGATTTGTATTTAAAGTGATTTTAAATATTTTTTGTTATGATTATGTATTTAAATAATTATTGTTGGTTTCTGTGTAATAAAGAAAATATTCTTTATTTTTAATATATAGGGTATATGATCACAGACTTTCACACGATCCACCACTCTCCCTATTATCTCATAACATTGATACACTTGAACACATATATGTTGAAAAGATACATAATCACCAATATACATATTTCATGCTAAACTAGCAATTATCGGTCCAGATTACCATCTCTACACATACTCAGATATATATTAAGATAGCCAATCCTCATATTTTAATGGACAGGCTTCAATCTACTCCACGCTCCAACTTTTCAACCGTCCATTAAAGTTGAGGATTGGCTATCTTAATATATATCTGAGCACTTATAGTATATATGTGTAGAGATGATAATCTGGACCAACTGATGATTGCTGGTTTAGCATGAAATACGTGTATTGGTGATTGTTTATCTTTTCAACATATATGTGTTCAAGTGTATCAGTGTTATGAGATAGTGCTGAGAGTGGTGGGTCGTGTGAAAGTCTGTGCTCATATATCCTATATATTACATATATAGACACAAGTATATAATAAGCCCGTGTGTTTCAGTTATTCTTTATTTTTAGAAGTTTGGGGGTGATATTTAAAACATTTTTATAACTATTATTATTAAATTGTTAATTTTATTATAATCTCTGTCTTCTTATTCCTAACAGCCTGTCAAACTATTCCTAACATATTATAAATATGTGTATGCGTGATTCATATAACTAATTATCTAACAGTTATATGAATCATGTATACACATATTTATATATATAGGCATGTATGTGTGGGTTTATAAAAAAAAACCTGACTAAAATAACTAATATTGTTTTGCTTTTTAAATTATTCACATTTTTAAAATTCCATTCAAAGTACTGAGAATATATATTAGCACATTCATATTCCAGTCAAAATATATTTTGAAAAATTATTAATTACAGTAATAGTCATGAAAACATGAGAAATTACTTCATATTTTTTATCATTAATTATTATTTTAGATTTATTGGGAATAATTTGATCAGTGCCTTATAAAAAGAGAAATTAAAACAAAACTATTTTGACACAATGCCACGTTTTATGAGAAGTAAAATAAATTGATCAATACATTTTATTTAGAAATCGATTGAAGCAAAATTTCTTTTTTATATTTTATTTATTTTGCTTTTCACGCTTCTTTCTCCGTGTTTCTTTGAATGTGGGTGTGCACATATATAATAGAACCATCAATTTTCTGTATATCTTGTGTAAAATAAAAATGGAGATTATTTTTCTTCGACAATCAAAGTTATCTGCATAATAGAATATGAATGCGATTTCATTCAAACATCAACAGACCTCTTTTGTAGAAAATATGTTTATGCTAATAAATCAGAATATTTATAAAGAACTTTAACATCCGATTCCTTTGGTTCTAATCATGAAAAAATTGATGTGGAAGACTTTTATTCATTATTCTTCGATAGCCATTTCAAGCTTAATTTTACTCGTGAAAAAATTCACTTTACTTTCAAAAATCAAAACTTTATTTACATTTTAGAGTAGATACAAGAGAAATCAATGACAGCATAAATTTAGATGAATAACAAAGTCTCAATGAATACAAATAAATATGGTATGCGAACAATGCATATAAAGAAATCAAAAGTTGCATTAGAGCCATGAAGCACTACATCATATATTTAACATGATTGAAATACAAAGGATGTAAAATCTATATACAAAGTTGATGAATTTTTATAAGACAAACAAGATTTTAGAAGAAAATAATGAAAGTAATACATTAAACCAATAACATAATGCAACTATAAAGAAAGAACCAAAATCAAAGGTTCCACTAAGGCCTTAAGGCAGTGTGTCATATACATCATCTGCTAGGGACACAGAGGAAGTCAAAGCTATATATAAGGTTTCCAAATTTCATTGATTAATTACTTGCTTAACTAAAAGGCAAACGAGGACCATAACAATATTTAAAAGTTGATATATAAAAGAGGAACTATTAGGAATCGCTAATTAGGATACATAAGTAAATTAATTATAAAGCATAGATACAATGCAAAATATATGTAATAAATACATAGGGTACATTAAAGATCTAATTAGTTATAGTTTAAATCATTAATAGATTAAAGATGGGATATATTATTCATTCAGTAGTTGGGAGAAAGTTCAGGTCTTAGGTCATTGGAACAGCATGAGTCAAGTCACTTTAATATACTTTATATCATCAGTACTCAACATGACCTTGAGCTAATATAAGATCAGTACAGTGCATATATTAAAAGTGGAAATTCTTTTTCTTTAATTATATATATATACAGTATGTTCCAGTGAAAAGATTGAATGGTTCTCTCTCCAAAAGGCTTGTGATGTCATCTCTAAATTTATGACTGTTACATAGCAATGTCTGAATCATAAGTTATGACATGAAATGTGATGATGTGTTTCGTACCCCCATAAGTCATCTTCAGTGCTGTCTTTGTTGTTACAAAGTCTTATAAACTTCTTGAAGATGTTCTTGTGACTCATGACTTCACTGCCATACATTGTTTGAACTATTTCAAATGTTTCCAATATCAGTTTTTCCCAATAAAAAAATTAATTTTACATGTTGTTCCATCATGGGTTAAGGTATGAAATATACTGTCACATTTCTTGTCATAATTCATAATCTAGACAAGCTAGTACCTTACATATTTTACCATATAACACATTTGGTGATTCAGAGATAGTGTTGTTGATAATCTGGAGACAGAGTCAGGCACAAGTTATCTTTTTATTGAAACAGAAACTTGGGTTTATTGTGCAAAATGAACATGTGATGAATAAAAAAGCCAGTAGCATTCAAATAAGCATAAAATGGGTTTTTACATTCTTAATGGTAAAACATTTTATGTTTGATGACTATGATTATGATGCTAACACATAAAAAAATTGGTTTATAAATTGATTTTATGCTTTATTATTTCTTATAGTGTCTTTATATATATATATTCCACCTTTATTATTAAAAAGAGGTTGCCTTGACAACAATTTGAAATTGTTGTTTGTTGTTGATATTGGAATTATCTATGTATTGACTGGCTTTTAATGATATATATATATATTGATTGTCATTTTTAGTACGTCAAAACAGAGTTTGTATATGTTTTATTGGAATTAATTGAGCCAAGTATACTTTCAACATGTGTGCATCATATTCATGGTTATTCTGTTAAGAAAACCCATTTTTTACTAATCTGAATACTGCTCAATTTTTGGTTCATTATATATTCATTTTGTGCAAAGAACCATGTTTGTAATTTTGTGCTTCCTGTCACTTTTTTCTTCACACATTATTTTAATAATACTTGGATCAAAATTATGGCTAAATTCTTGTTCATGATGGTAAAAGACTGATGTACTGGAACAAATGCTATGTAGATGATATCTTTATATGTGCACTACAAGACATCACTAAATGTCTAGCAAATTAAACACAAATTTAGCCTTAAGTTGGACCATAGACACAGAAAAAAACAATGAAATCTAACACCTTGACTTAAAATTAAAATGGAATCACAATACCATATTAAACTCCCCAACATTAGAGGAAGCATTGTCATGAAATCACAAGTGTCTACATCATATAACTTCGCAGCTTTAAAAATCTTTTTGTATCACAATAACTAATATCAATTTGAGTCTGATGCAGTCAAGAATGTAGAGACTTATGCTGTTGATTTGATAAAAGCTGAATATGATATGGCACACATAGAACAATTCAAAAGAAATATTTTAAACAAAACAGTGAATATAAGAAATAATAAAAGCTAGATCACTCTACCATATTTATCACATATGGGAAACAATGTCAAAAAAATATGCTTCAACCAATTTAATGTTTTAGAATGTCCATCAACCTAAATAAACTCATTAATAATATGAATGATAAGATACACAAATTAGACTGGTTTAATGTCATTTATGCTGTAAGGCGCAGCCAAAACAGCTGTTCATACACATACTACAAGGAAATAAAGGCTATTCTAAAAACAAGAATAGCACTTTAATGTATAAAAAAGCAAAAGTTAAGTCTGATTCTAACAGTATATTGGTCTTTTACAACCATGAACAAGAACATGGACATAGATTTGATCCAAATATTATTAAAATAATGTGTGAAGAAAGAAACAACATGGAACACAAAAGAAGTGTTGTTCATTGTACAAAATGAAATTGTAATGAACCAAAGATTGAGAAATATTTAAATTAGCAAAAAATAGGTCTTCTCAACAGGATAACCAAGAATATGATGCACAAGGGTTGAAAGTATACTGACTCAATTAATTCCAAAAATATATATACAAACTCTGTTTCAACACTTTATATTAGTTTATATATAATGAAATATTATTTAACATTACACACACATATATATATATATTGTATGTATATGACTCATTTCAAACAGATATATTATTTATCTAAAAAAAAATTTTCTTTTAGATATATAGATTTATGTGTGTATTTATTATTATATAATCTATATAAATAGTTAATGAATAAGCAGTTGTAGAGAGAGAAGGTAATAATATTTAATTTTTATTTATTATATTTTCTTGTTAAATAATGTGTTAAATTATTTAACATTAATTTTATTAAACAAAGCAGATCTGAAAGAAAGTGTAGGATAAAGTGATCAAGATTAGTAGATTAGGAGATAAAAAGAAATGTACACATGCAAAAGAGTGTGAAAGAATGAAAACGTCTGTATAAAAACAAAAATGCTTTTACACCTATTTTTAATGACTATAGATTGCCAGCTTTATTGTTTGTTATCTGTATCTAAGATTATTTTTAAAAGAGAGGTGCTTTGATGGGATAAAGCGTGATTATTAATTTTCTTGTAAAATCGCGATAGAACATCAACTTGTCAAACTTTGATTTTTTTTGATCTTTTATCTCAAGATAAGATATGCAGGTGGTCATTTTCTTTGACCAAGATTCGCAATAAAAACGAATGTAACAATATTTAGTGATCAGTCAATTTTTCAATGTTATTGAAGGAGAGATGTGTCAGTCAGTTTTTTTTAATAAGATGAGAGAAGAGATGTAAGCTCTGATTATTTTTTTTCAAAAGAGAGTGAGCTATTCATTTTACTCTTTAAAAGTTGAGGAAGAAAAAATGACTTGTTTTAAAGTCAGTATAGATGAAGATGTCCGTATATATATATATAAGTAATTCCCAGCAAGATTAAGATAAAGAAGGAAAAATGGAACAAAATTGAATTTATTGGAAGAAGTTATTAACAATTCTATGAAATGATATTAATATATTTTGCTGTGTATAATATAATGAATTTGCATTGCTAAAACCATTTTTTCTGCTTCCTGATTAATACAGAATGGGTTAAGTCACTGGTCTACTGTGGACCCATATACCGGTCCATGGTAACCAAAAGAATGGACAAATTTAAAACCAGCCAAAAATGTCATCTCATTATCATCTTTGACAAGAGCCAAGAAGAAAGGAAAGATGAATAAAAGCCACATATATAGCCAGGTTTGAAGCTATGAACCAAATTTTTGTTAAAATTTTCCTCATAGTCATCTAGAGTGTCTACAACAATTCTATTTAAAATGGGAGAGACAAGCAAATCCACCAGTTCATACTTATCTAAAAGTATTTGAAATAACTCTTTTTGAAAAGTTAGAAGCAACCAGTCAACGAATTCAGCATTATCAAAAGTATCAGCAATAAATAATTTTAAAATTATGGAAACCAGCAAGTCAATTAATTCATGTTTATCTTAAAAGTATCTGCAAGAACTTTTTCTTTTTTTTAAATGGAGCAAAGACAAGCAGTCTGAAAATTCAAACTTGGGACATTTATAAGAAGTGAAAGTAATCGGGTAACTATGAACTTTCCTTAACAGATCTTTTATTATTGCTTATTAAAAGTAAACCTTAATTTATTGGTCAAAGCATTATTTTTTTTTTTTGATACAGAAACATTAAGGGCTTGTTTATCGATAGTTATTCTCAATATCACATAACATAACACAAACACAGTTTAAATCTTTAAACTTAATTTTTTATTATTTTTTTTATTATTTTTTTTATATTACATATTGTAATATTGACATGTTTTTTTTATTGTTCTTCATTTGTTATGATAATGAGCAACCTATAAATATATGCATTTATAATGTTTTTTTTTTTTTATCTTGTTGCATATTAAAATTGATATAATGTATTTTATTTTCTTTTGATAAAAGGTTGCAAGACTATTTTTTATATATGTAATTTATGTATTAATCTCTAATATAGGGGTATACATTTTAAACATATATGTTAACATTACCGAATGTGTGCATGTGTAACTGCTTATACAAACACATCAAAAGAATAGGTTGTACATAATTAGTTTAAATATGAGAAATTATAAAGCAAGGCTTACATATAAATGGAAGTGAAATAAAACACAGGTTACATATGAAATTTATTTTTATGATATAATAAGTTAGGAAAGTCTTGAGTAAGCATTCCATGAAATATAATTTTTTTAAATGTCATTTTAAACCAGCTTATTTTAAAATATCCAAAATGACAAACTTGTATATTAAATTTATTTGGTTGTGCTTATATAAAATTTTGGGTTTATTAGTTTGTATTGAATTAATGTAATAATAAGCCATTTATCTAATTAGTAAATTTGATTTTAAAGAAAGAAAGAGTAATAGTATTAATAAAATATAATTATATATCTTAATTGGTTTCCAAGTTCTTATTAAAAATATTGTTAATTCTATCATTTTAATTGATCATCATCGTTCACAGATATTAAGAATCATCATTCGTAAATATTGAGCAAGCATTCGCAAATATTAAGAAAGTGCTCGCAAAATGTTAAGTAAACTAGAATGTTGATTTACCTTTAAGTATTTAGGGATTATGCTTGATAATAACCAAGTTTTAATAATTATAGTTCAACAATAGAAAGCTAAAAAAAATTTATGTTGTGCCAATGAGTTTTGATCATCTTCATCAAAGATGAATATCATATTATTGATTAAAATACCGTTTAAAAATAGTACTTTACATGAATTATGATCATCATCATTGATTAAATAAAGTATAATCATTAAATCTAATGTTTAACATAATTAATATATTTAGTAAATAAGGATTTATAGAAAGTTGAATATCATGCATAGAGATTCATGATGATCAGTCATCATCACTAGTATTATTAAATCCTAGTTTTAACTATTAAAGTATTTTAGTAAATAAACATAAACTTATATAAATGCTAGTGAATGTAATAATTAAATCCCAGTTTGACATGGGATCATTTTAAAAAGTGCTTATGAGTTTATAAAGATAAATTTATTGTTGTGAGTTTATTAATAAGCTATGGCTGGTATCATCATCACTATTATTATCATTATTATTATGATATTATTATCATCATCATCATCATTACCTTTATATTGTGATAAATAATCTAGTTAAATGGCCATCAATATCAATAATGGTCTTCACGATGCTTGTTTAGAAGACATTAATAGGATTATACTTGTCTGTTCATCAATATACATAAAATGAGCTAGCAATGTCTATTAAGAGTCTTGATCTATATAAATTTTGTGATATGGGGATCTTATGATTTTATTGACATGGATAAAATATAAGAATGTCATTTTTTTTTTCATTAGTCATCCAAGTCATGTGTGATGAAAATGTACCAAATGAGTTTGAACTCAATACACTATAAACAGATATTTATCTAGATTTAAAACAATCTAGTGGCGCTCGTGGGAAAACACATGGACTTAGCTAAACTGAATAGAGGTGATCCCATCCCTTTTCCAACTTATTAACTTTATGTAATATGTTTTATAAGTTGTCATGAATAGCACCAGTGTGTGCGTATGACCATGAATGGTCTTATATGGTTGGAAAGAAGAATAGGAAGGATTCTTTGTTAAAAGAACCTAGTATAGAAGATAAGCATAATGCACTCCAAGAATCTCAAAGTGGGTAATTTTATTCAGATGCTATATTTAATATTATTTTTATTTGATGACAATGGCCAGTATGTTTTATTGTTCAAATGACTTCCCCAATATCTAAATATCATTAAATATTTAATGATGATAGTTTTAAATTTCACTGTTGTTATTTTAAGTATTAAGAAATGAGATAATTTATTTATTTCATTACTAATGTGACAGAATTAATGTTTAGGATGGTTGCAATCGGGCTATAATGTTATATTTAGTTATTGAATTATAGCAACTATCATTGTATCACTCATCTATATATTAAACGGTTACAAAATAGCAGCCCTTTTCATCATTACAGTAATTTTTCTTACTGTTACAAAAGGCGCAGATTATAAACATATCTGTTGCAAATAATTAATAATTTCTTTCAGTTACAATATATATACACATATATGTTATTGTACTGAAAAAAAATTTTTTTTGATAACATAACAATTTTTTATATTGTTTGGATATGGTGATTTGAAATGTCTTTTCTCCTAATATAATTCCATGATATTTTGCATTATAAAGTTTCTAATAAAACTATTAAACACAAATTTTAACAACTAACTGGTTATAATATGTAATCACATCACCACAGACAAAGCTTAAATAAAGACCAAGAAAAGTCAACAACCATTTAAATAATAAAAAGAATATTTGAATGAATGTTGTCTTGATGTTATGACTATTAATATTCTATTAGTTTATTTAAGCCTTGGCTATATATATATATATATATGGACTTGGAGAGACCTTCATCCTGCAGTGGATTGATAATGGTTGATGATGATGATGATATATATATAGTAATGATCTGGATAGATTATCAAGCAAGGTTATCATTTAGCAAAATGTTGATGTACATACCTCAAAACAACCAACTGTCATCATAAGACAATTAACACTCTTTAAACACTTTAAACAAACAATCTTTATTTATTTATAACAGGAAAATATAGAGGAAAAAGAAGAAGTAGATAAGAGTTATATATGAAACATAAGACAATTAAATTAATAACGAATGTTCAAGTTTGAACTTTAAAGATGATGATTTTCTACCTTAGAACCATTTACGTAACTAGATAGATGTCCACATAATATAGATGTCCTAGTCACATTTTAGCAAAATAATTAGTTTCTTGATTTTATGGAATGATCTCCACTTCAAGTTTATCTCTAAAATAATAAACACAACAAAATAATAAACACAACAAATTTAAGTGAGAATACACAATTTATTAGTATAATAGTATTGAAAGGGTATATTTAAATCTAACTAACATCTTTACAATATATTTTCATTTGAATAAAGTTTAGCCCTTTTAATATAACTCCCTATTTGATGTCAATATTTCTAAGTATCTTTTGAATATCTCTCCTAAACTAGAATTTATTCTAATTCATATCTTACAATACTAATAGTTGCTGTATGGGCTGACAAAACATTATATATATTAATATCCATTTTAATCATCTTATGCTGAACCATATTAAAGCAAACTCATTAATTATTTTTAAACATTAAACTTTCAGTCCTAAGTTAGTATTAAATTTTCATAATCTTTATAACCAATGATAATGTATTTTACTTCGATAGCAAATAAACTATTAGAATGACCATAATGCACCAGTAATTAGACCATAATAATATGCCTAAATTTCAACTGTTAATTATTAAATACATGTATATTTCCTACTTTTACATTAAAAACACTCACTTAAATGAATATTTCATCCTAGACAGAAGATTAATTTAGAAACACATAAATTAAAACTACTGCTGTATCTTTATTATTATTTAATTTCAAACATTATTCACATATTTAAACTCAACTTTAAAATAGTATTTTATGTATTCATATATAAAGTAATTTTAATATTAATTCAATATAATATTATTTTTTACAAAATTTAAATTCATAAACTTCATTCTTAATGACAATTCATATTAGAAATTATTTTTGAAGGAATAATTATTTTTGTGATGGAATAATTATTTTGGTTTTTGTAGATAGATTATATTAATATATATATATATAATTATAAAAGAGAGATAATTAACGAATTATTAATGCATTAAGAATTAATGTAATTAGTGTAATTGTATTTTTTTTATTTTATGGCTTATGTTTTGTAATGGAATGGGTCCTGACCTTAAATGGATAGTAAACTTGATAGGTCGTCTAAGTGAGTGGAAAAGCATATCTAGGATTTCTAAATTTGTATAGACTTCTGTCCACTCTGATTTCATTCCTGGAAGATGATGTGTTAACACACAAACATGTGTCAAAAATCTATCTATATACTCATCTCCTTTTTTCATTTTGAGCTTCCATTATTCCTGGAATTCGAACTCAGGGAGAATATGCATAATATTCTACTTCTGAGTATATCAATATCACTATTTATAATGTGTGATTATGTGACCAATTGAGAACTGAATATAGAAAAAAACACAAATGACAGTCTTTAATTTAAAATCATATGTTTAACAAATTTATTTACAATTAACATAATTTAGGCAATGAGGTTATAACAAAGATAAATAATTTGTTTAGATATCAGTAAATATTCTTGGATTATTATGGTTAATATCATTAATCCACTTCCTGTTTCCCTTCGAAGAATATTCATCAAATATCAGTATTAACACACACAAAAAATTAAAATTATGATTTGTTGATATTTATGTTTACACTTGCTTGCTAATTTACTTTTCATCAAAATCGTAATTCCTCATCTCCAATCAGTTTATTGGGGAGTTCATATCAATAACATGGTGGTGGTATGGGATCCCCCCCCTTCTATTGTGGTTTGTCTCAACAAAGATAGTAAATACCATCCACACTAGAGATTATTAATCATATAAACTGAAAATAAATAAATAAATTATGATATAATTAGTAATAACAAACAAAAAACAACAGTGTCACTGTCCAAGTGTTGGTATTTAATGTGTAATAGGGTAAAATATTGTCTCTCTCCAGATGATGATTTAATTTATTCACAAGCAAGTTCATGCCTGTGCCTATATTTTGTTTCAATTTACAATAAAGCTACAAATGCTTTCCCCTTCTCTAACATATTAATAGTTTAGACCCCCCCCTTCAATCTATAGTAAAGGAAAGAAATAAATGAAAAGTATATATAAAATAACTAAAAAAAAAATGACATCAACCTAATGATGAATTAAGAGCCCATAAGAAATATATCCTAGAAAAATTATAAATGTCCTCTTTGATACAATTCATATTTCAGTTGGTGGGGTTTGAATGTTCTAGAACACATCTGATGGTGATCAGAATTTCTCTGTTGTATGGCCTACTTTAAGTTGTTGAGTTTGCAGTTCCATGTCTAAATAGTAAACTTGATGGCATTCAAAGTGCAGATGAATAGATATTACATTGAATTAAATTTGGTTTTGTCAGTTACAGCTCCATGGGTTATGACTTTCTTTTCCCAATATAACTTCACACTTAGCAACACATGGTTATATGGGTTTCTATAAATGAAGTTAATAAAAGTTATTGAATGAATTAAAAAGCAAGATATTTGCTGTTAATAATCTTAAGTTAGAGTTGATCTACTCTCCAACATAAACTTGGAAATGCTCTTGAAATATTGAATAGTTTAAAGCTGTTTTTGAGATTTTTAATTTAGAATCCCTTAGTTGGCTGGGTTTGAAACCATAAGCTTTTAGTTTAGCTTTAATCTGTATCCTATGAGCTGTTTTTGTTTAATGTTTTTACTTTAATGTTGGCAGACGTTTCTGTTCTAACCGCAAATTCAATTTTTCCACTGAAAATTTGTACATCTTGGTTAGCCGAAGAGTGTTTTTGAATCTGATTTTTGAGAAGGTCGTTTGTTTATATCTTTTGCTAATCGTCAAAATATGGTTGTTTGATTTGGACATGAATTTGATGTTTTCAAACAGCAGGTTCATGGTCATGCGTTTGATTAATTATTTACATCATTTGTCATAGTTCATATATATATATAGGGATTTGGACTCAGTCTGAGTTCAAATCCCTATATTTACAATTAAGAGTGCCTGGTTTTCAAATATTTATATATATATATATGATAGATTAATAACAATAAAAAATTTGTTTGTTATTTCTTTCCTTTAAGTATTTTTTTATTTTCTTGCTTGCATCTAAACTTGATCATCTTTACTTGTATTGTTGTAATATGTGCGAATTAAGCAACAATTAACAAAAAGTTTTTAACAAAGGTAAGTATTAGTGACAATATTTTATGGTTTAGTTTAGATAGAGTATTTATCATGTGTTTATTAAATGTTTAATTATAAAAATAAATTAAATGTTTAGCTGTGGAAACATTTAGTTGTTTCTTAGCTATAGTGCTTGTAACTACTTTTATCTTTTGGATAAGTTTTATTTGATTTGTATTCTCATTATACATATAATTTGCTTTATATTAAATGTAGAGAATGTTGTTATTGTGTGTCATGGGTTTGAATTAGGTGAGGGTTCTTTTAATGGTTTTGGAGGGGTATAAGACCACATTTTAATATCTCCTCAGTAAAAAGATGTTAAAGATAAATAATATCTTTAATTCCTCAATTTACTCTCTCTCTCTTTCATGGATTAGCCTAAGGTATTAACTTAGAGTTCTACTTTTGGATTAGTTTATTGCCTATCATTTAAGGATTGTAGTGCTTGGATTCAATTAGGCTTCCCTGAAAAAAATTTTTTTTTTGCTAGGGTATCTTGTTTGGAGTTATAATTCATAACTGGCCCATCATCTCGTATTAGGATTTCTTGACTACTTAAGTTACATTCTGCCCTCAGGAGTGTTTTCCCAAAATATTCCTTTAATATATATATACTTGGTAATATAATGTAGAAATTATCTACGATTGTATTTCTTCCTGTTGTATTGAGATACCAATTTTTTTTTCTAAGTGAAGATCTGATTACAAATATGAATAAGTTTCACTTTGGATAATTTATGCATTAATTAAAATATAGGTGTGTTTAAGAGTACCTATCCTTCTCCTTTTCTTTAAAACTTAATGGATTTTATTTGGTAACAGTTAAACAAAATAATTGTCTTTATTTCGCAAATGAAACAACTCATTGTGATAACCAGTCTCATTTATGATAATGATGGAATTTATGGTTCATTATTTTATTTCGAAATAATTTTATAAATTTCTAAAATGTACCTTTCCAAAAGTATTATTATACATACGTTTTGTTATGAGCATCATCCTTTTTTTTCATTTCTTTAACTCAGTCTAGTTGTTGATAATTAATAAAGATTACTATACGGCAGGGGTGGGCAAATAGTAGCCCGAGAGTCACATGTGGCCCTCTAAGAGATTTTATGTGGCCCTCCAAGACAATCAGAAAAATCCATCTTGAACTGAGATTTCCTTTATGTGCGCAACTGAAGATTCATATCTTATTTTCCACTAGGATGGCCACATCAATACACATGCGCAGTGTAGATACGATGTGCAGTGCTTTTCTAGTTGATCTGGTTAATTTCAATTTTGTTTTTGCATTAAAAAATATATACATTTCTAACTTTAGTGAAAGCATGAACCCTCCAAAAAAAATGTAAAATTGATGATGAATGTCGTGTGTTTAATGAAGAATGGACAAACAAATATTTCTTTGGTAATACAGGGAATAAAGCAGTGTGTTTATTGTGTCATGAAAAAAGGTGCGGCCCTCCGCTAACCTTCGCTTCTACAAAGTGGCCCTCAATGCAGCCCTCCACCAACCTGTGTGGCCCCTGGACAAAAACAATTGCCCACACCTGCTATACAGGGTTTAAATTAATACCCTGTATATATTTATATAGATTTAATCATACTTTTTTTTTATTTAAACTGAAAAAAAAAAAATGGGATTATTTCATTTTTCCACGATCTGGTTTTCATATCCTTGGGTCATAAATTCCTATGGTTCCATTTTCATTATCTGCCCATTAAAGCCTTTGTATTGTCACATTTAATGAAGGTGAATGAGCCCTTATATGTGTTACATAATTTATGAAACACGAATCCTTTTGGATTACTAATGTATGTTTTGATATATATTTTAGCTCCAATTTAAATTGGTACCTTGGTTTCTTTTTGTTTTTACTCTGTTTAGCACTCTTTTTTATTATTATGTCATTTAATCCTTTCCTTGATCAATGGTTGATTCAACAAGCATAAGCATAAGTTTTTGAACAAGAATTGAGATGGATTCTTTTAATTTGTGGTAATATTCAGATTCTAGTTTTCTGAATCTCTCATTATTTTTTATTTGGTTTATCTAACTACTGTGTTTTTCAAGTATTTCTTCAATGCTATTTTTGTTTTGTCTAATTTCTGTTTTATTCCAGCCTTGCTTTATGTTGAGACACTTGCCATTATGTTCTATGGACTGAAATTTCTTGTCGTGAATTTCTAGTTTGTTATTTTGTTTTTTTTAGACCGATTTATTTCTATTTCTATACTCTCTACTTCTTCACTAATCTTAATCTGGTAGCCTTTCTGATTTTGTTCTATTTTGCATTCAAAATTTTTATAAAGGGCTTTTTCATTTCCTTGTACTTATTATCTAATTTACTTGCATTTTTTCTCTCAAACTCTACAAATCTCTTTTTGCATTTGCAGTCTTTTTCATATATGACTTTCTCTATTTGTTATAATTTTCTATTAATATCTGTCTGTACTTGAGCTACCTCTGCTTTGAATTCAATTTTCTTGTTGTTTTTTTTAGAAAAATCCGTTTTTATATCAATTTTCATTGGATAGATCAGTTGTCCGATCAATTTTCATTCTAGATAAATCAGTTGATATATCTGTTTTTATTTGCTGCTATTATGCTGACCTTTGCTGTTGCTCCTCTCTGAACATTTGCTGCATATTTATATCATCATTTGTTGCATCAGCAACATCATTTGATTAAGCAATACATCATTTGTACTTATTTTCTCTTCTTATTTTTCTGAAGTCTTCGTTATTGTTGGGGATTGGATAATTTTTGCTATAGTCCCCCCAGATATACTAATTTCTTGTACTGTTTCTACAATTTCTAGAAGAGATCTCTCTATCTCTCCTCCTCTTGTCTCATATTGTATTTCAATTTTCTTTTCTCTTTCACTAATAGTTTCCAATTGCATCATTTTTATTTTGCTCCTTAATCATCTATTTTATTATTTCTTTGTTTTAAATTATTTTACTAACTCTTATTTCAGCTTTTAATTTTTATAACTATCTCTTGTAATAAGGAACATCATGGAAAGATCCATCATCACTACATTTTACTGTCCTCACCAAAAAAAATTGTGTTTTATCCATATGCACGTCTATATACATTAGGACACGATGTTATTAAGTAATCAGAATAGCAAACAGTCTGCAACAACTCTCTCTACTTTACGTAATCGCAATTCCCACGCTGTTCTTTGTCAACGAGTGCTCTCCAACTAATGGTCTATTTTGCAATGAATGCCTTGCTCTGCAACGAATGCTTCTACTCTGCAACTAATGCTCTGCTCTGCAATGAATGCTTCTACTCTGCAACTAATGCCCTACTCTGCAACTAATGCTCTTCTCTGCAACTAATGCTCTTCTCGGCAACTAATGCTCTTCTCTGCAACTAATGCTCTTCTCTGCTGCGGTCTCTTTCAGCTACACCCATGAACTACATTTCCACTGGGCGCTGGTCATTAACTGCAAGTACTAATGCGAGATATCTCTGCTGGTGTTAAACCGACGTCTACTCCAATACTGCTACTCAACTACTGTGTGACTGCTCTCTACTGGAGTTGTCCTCTAATTGCTATGGCTTGCTCAATTACTGCTTCATATGCTATTCCTTTTTTAATAGCCACTTCGTATGATAAGTCGCTTTCCATTAACAACATCTGTCGCAATCTTTGTTGTACATTCCCCACAATAATTGATCCAGCAAAGCTTGTTCTAAAAATTCGCCATAATCACAGTTTTTTGCCATCTGTTTTAATGCTATATCATAGTCTTTAATTTTTTCCTCCCTGGCTTGTTTTCTATTTCTCAGAGTTAATCTAGCTACGTGTCTAGATGGCTTTGGGCTAAAATAGTCCGTTAATTTTTTAACTATATCTTCAAACTGTACTCCATCAGTTATCGGTCCATCCAATAATTTATTAATAATTTCTATGACTTTGTGTCCTCCTAAACATAAAAGTGCGGCCACTTTTTTATTTTTATTTTTTATCCCATTTAACTTGAAAAAATTTTCCAATTGAATTATATAGAGAGGCCATTCCTCGACATTTTCAATGCTAAATTCAGGAATACTGATTTGTCCTAACGACATTTTACTTGTTTCCAAATGTATAGATTGACTTTCTCATCTGGCTTATTCCTTCAAGTTTTACTAGGTTCGAAACTTAGACTGCGCCAATCTAATATCCGCACTTACGACTGTGCCAAGGTCAAAACTGCAAGTCATACTGTGCGGTCAGCAAATAACGTTATTCAAGTTTTTATCTTTATTATTTTATATCTCAATATTTATTCTTTTCAAATGGTTGACTAGACTATTTTATGTGATTTTAATTGTTAGTAAGTTTTCACCATTCAAGTTCAATATATCACATCGCAATAAACATTTGGATTGAATGATGTTTAGATTTTATTAGTTTTATTATTAAGAGTCTCGAATTGTAATATTAATATGACATTCGATTGCCCCACAACTGATTATGTGATACATAATGGAATGGGTCCTGACATTACATAACAGTCGACTTGATATTTTGTCTGGGTGGGTGAGAAAGCATATCTAGGATTTTTAAATATATAGACTCCTGTTCACTCAGATTTCATTCCTGGGAGATGATGTATTAACACACAAACATATATCAAAAATCTGCATGCATATTCATCTCCTTTTTCCATTTTGAAGTTCTGTTATTCCCGGAGTTCGAACTCATGGAGAATATCCATAATATTCTACTTCAGAGTATATCAATATCACTATTTGTAATGTGCAATTATGTGACAAATTGAGAACTGAATATAGAAAAAAACACAAATGACAATCTTTAATTTAAAATCATATGTTTAACAAATTTATTTACAACTAACATAATTTAGGCAGTGAGGTTATAACAAAGATAAATAATTTGTTTAGATATTGGTAAATATTCTTTCATTATTATGGTTAATAACATTAATTCACTCCCTGTTTCCCTTTAAAGAATATTCATCCAATATCAGTACTAACACCCACAAAAAATCAAAATTAAAATTTGTTGTTTACACTTGCTTGCTAGTTTAATTTTCATCATAATTTCTCATCTCCAATCAGTTTATTGATGAATTCATATCAATAATATAGTGGTGGTATGTAATCCCCCCTTCTATTATGGTTTGTCTCTATAGAGATGGGAAAGACCATCCACACTAGAGATTATGATTAAGACCTGTAGAGGTCCCTACCTTCACATTTTCAACTGCACATGCTTTAGGTTTATTGCCTTAGTAAATATTAAAAACAAATTAATAAATGATAAAATGATTAGTAATAACAAACAAAAAACAATATGGGGTGTCACTGCACAAGTGTTGGTATGGTATAATAGGCTAAAATCTTAGAAAACATAGAAAAGACATCAAACTGACCAATAAATCACTTTCAGCTAGCTTTAAGATTTTAATAATAGATAAAATGAGTTGAATTTTAAATTCTGGATGGAATATTATTTGTCAAAAATATTGATTCAAATAAGGCATTGGGAGACCCTATAACACACATAATACGTCCCAATGGTTCTTCTGGATTATGAATTTTAGTGAACAATAAAATTTAGGGTATAATAAAGAATCCTCCTTCAGAAAAAATTTAATTTTTATATTCTCATCTATTATGGAACATTTCATAAGTAGTTTTGTTCAAGTCTTAGATTAATAAGCAAGAAATGGCACATGTATTAAAAAATCTTGCTTTTCATGCATATAAGCAAATTTCCTTTTGATATTAAATTATTTTTACCATGAGAACTCTTTATTAATTTCATTAATTATGTTTCTGTCTGTGTTATAATCTGACCAAGGCATTTGTAATTATTAACTTCTAATTCATGATTACCAACTTTTATATTCTGAATAAAATTTAAAATGCCATATTTTAGTACTGTCTGATCATTTTTAATAACAGGGTTTTTTGATAAAAATCAGAACACCAAATTCAAACGTTGTGCAACAAATACCTGTTTAGAGAGAAAAAAAATCACAAACAAATTAAGTATTTGATTATGTAAGAATTTGTTTTCAAGTTTTCTTTCATAATAACAAAGTTAAGTCGGAAGAGTAAATATACTTTACTCACTGAATTAGGACCATTTACATACACAGGCGCATATGTGTATATTATGAGCACAAACATATATATATAAGATCGATTTTTTTTACAAGTATTTAAAAATGAATCATTAATATTGTACTAAGAAAAACATCACATGATCACCATTTCTTATGCTTGCTCATAACTGTTATTAAAACAGGCAAAACTTTCCATACAGTAGTGCCACTCAGTGCAATCCAGAGTAATCAATAGATGCCAGAAGGCTTGTGCATAAAATCCCTATCTAGTGCCTACTCATTCAATATTCACAGACTAGTTTCTAGCTTGTGGCTCTCAGATCCAAGACTCCTCATTGATGGCTTGCACTGAGTGGCACTACTGTATGGAGAGTTTTGCCTGTTTTAATTGTACTAAAAATCTTAATTTTATTTTTCTAGTTAAAATTAGTTTTATTTTCTGAAGAATAAATTTGAAGTAATTTATCAAGAGAATTTCTTTTAATAAAAGTAAAAATGTAATTAATAATATTATATACATCTTGACATTTTAAAATCTTTATACATGAATCCTCATGCTTTTTTTCTATTATTATTTTTTTACTATATAACTTTTATAAAAAAAATTATAAAAAAAAAAAAACAACTATATGTCATATTGTTATTTTTGTTATGTGTATTGAATTTGCTTACTTTTTTATTGTTAATAAACAAGTCAAACAAAAATGATAAATTAAAATTTGGGAATTTTATTGATTTACTTGAATATTAAATACAATTTTTACAAGTTTTAATTTATTTAATGAATGTTTTTCTTTTAAAATTTTTTTTATAATAATTAATAATATTATTTTAATACAAAATACATTTTTGTTAACATTTTCTTACTCTCTTCAATGTAAATATTCTTATATGAACATTAATATGTGATGCAATGCACTATCCATATTCTTCTTTCTTGAAGTCAGAAATCTCTCAGCCACTATACCCAGTGAAATCTGTTAGCCACCTCACCTTCACTATCCATTCTCTACTCTAAGTTTTTTCCCATATTCTTCTCTATTCAGCTCCATTCTATTTCCAAAACATTATCTTTGTCCACTGTATGGCTTGTATATTTAAATCCCCTTATCTTTTTCCAAACCCAGCATAAAAAAACACTTTCTGTATAATCACTTTGTTCATATTTATTCTCCCACAATTTCATTATTTGTACCCTTTTAACAGACACCTAATATTTTCTATGCTTTCCTTACATAACTTGCAGACTAAATCACTCACCATTCCTCCAGTTATGTGTATATTCTCGTTAACAATCTTGTTCGAATCTTAAACAGTAAACTACTTTCCTTGCTATTATCATAAATTAACTCGCATCCAATATTCTGTTTACTCCTATATATATTTAAACTCTTTTTACGTGATGTGATGTGATGTATTGTGGCTTCTCCTTAAACGAAATCAAGAATATCTCAACAATTATGCCCAGATAAACCTGTTAGCCACTTTATTTTCCATTCCCCACTCTAAATTTTCCCATAATTCTGCTCCATCCCATTTCCACAACATAACCTTTGTCAATTCTATAGCCTTTATATCTAAATCCCCTTTATCTTTTCCCAAACTCAACATAAAAACTAATAATTCACTTTCTGTATAATCACTTTTTTCATATTTATTCTTCCATAACTTCATTATATGTACCCTTTCTGTTTTCAAGCATTTACATTCAATTAACAAATGCTAATATTTTCTATTTCTTCCTTACATAATTTACAAAATAAATCACCCATATTTTTCCATTTACATGTATATTCTCTTGTAGCTAAAGATCCCGTTCGAGCCTTAAATAATAAACTACTTTTCTTACTATTATCATATATTAAATCATACCTAATATTCTGTTTATTTGTATATATATTTAAAACATATAGTTGTTTTTTTTAATAGTGCAATATAAATATAGTGCCACCTAGATTTTGTTTCTTTAATTACAATCCTTTTTATAATTATGTATTACACAATAAATATGAATATGACAACCGTACTAACAAGCTAAAATTTATTATATTTATATATATATAATTTTTAATATATGTTTACATATATAGAGTTAACCTGTATTTCTATCAATATATTAAAAAATCAGCTGTTTAATTTGTTATCGATTCAATTGTACATTATAATAGGAATTTTGAACCTTGTTATTCGTTGTATATATAAAAAGATTATAAATTATTTCTGTAATTGAATAAAAATGATTATGAATTTTACTAAGAAATCAGTGCAGACCTTACAGGTTTAAACAAGATATATAATTATATTGTTAAAGATGTTTGATAATGGCTGTTAGTTATTTTCTTTTTAATTTCTATGAGATTAAGCATTTCTTTCTTTCTCAATCTTTAATGACTGTGGCTATAGTAAATATCATTTATTGATAACCTGGATTTATTAATGAGATGTTATTACTTTTTACTAATAATAGCTAGTCGAATTTTTGGTTTGGAATTTCTACTTTTTAATTTCAAGTGTTTTTCATAAGATGTTGTTCTTTGGCACACCGATTTTTTTCTCCATGCTTTTGCACATAATTTTACTTTACCTTCCAATCTTTTAGGAATTTCTTTTTAAAAATGTGAAGAGTACAGGACAATAAGTTTGTTATCTCAGGCTTCTAAAGTTTTATTGAGGATTTTAACTCAAAGAATTTATGGGAAGGCAGAATATTATATAGAAGAACAGTTTGGTATTCAGAAAAAAAAAAATACAAGAGTTGCTGTTGGTGATTTAGAACAATTTCAAAAAGATGTATTGAAAATGATAAAGAAATTAGTATATGTTTTGTGGACTTAGAAAAAGCATTCGATAGAATAATCTGAAATAAACTTAACAATCATCTTAAGAAATAAACGAGAATTTTGAAACGAGAGATGGTTGATTTGGAATATGTATGTTGGGCAAAAAATAAGAATTAGGTTGGAGAATAATGATAATGATGAAGTGAATACAGAAAGAGGAGTTAGACAAGAATGCAATATGTCACCTGTTCTTTTTAATATTTCTTTAGAAAACATGTTAAATAATTACTTAGACTGTGGAGGAGCAAATATTGGAAATAGAATAATAAAATGTATAAGATTTACAGATGATATGGCTCTTATAGCTGATGAAGAAGAGTGTCTTCAGAATATGTTGAATAAATTAGAGAAAAGATGTATGGAATATGAAATGAAGATTAATGTTGAAAACGCTAAGTGTTTATAGATAGGGAAGAATACAAAAGACTACAAATTGAAATCCGTGATAACATAGTTCAACAGATAAAGGTATTTAGATATTTGAGTAGTTTGTTGAATGAAGATGGAAGAAGATGAAGTTGAAAAAACAATATTCTAGTTAAAAAAGACATTTATTAAGAGAAAAAATATTTTGTGCATCTCTGAAGAGAAAATTAAGAAAAAGATTATTTAAATGTTATGTGTGGAGTGTACTATTATATGGTTGAAAAATGTGGATAATGAGTAATAAAATTAGGAACAGATTGTAGGTCTTTAATATGTGATCATGGAGAAGAATGGAAAAAAAATCATTTGGATGAATAAAATAACAAATGAAGAAGTTTTGAGAAGAGTAAATGAAAAAAGAAGATTGATTGAGGAAATTAGAAAAGAAAAAGAAACTGGATTGGACATATATTAAGAAGAAAGTATATTTTAATGAAAGATGTTTTGGGGGAAATGGTATATGAAAGCAAAAAGAAAGGACAGAAAATATTAGCATTCTAGGATAATATAAGAGATGGGAAGAGTTACATGGAATTGAAGAGCTGAGTAATAAAAAGAATAAAGTGGGAAAATGGATGAATTAGTGATGTGACTATTCTCTGGATCTGTCTATGGAATAGAATATTATTCATGATGATCTATATTTATGGAATGTCCTAACACATTCTAAATAAAGCATTATGTGACTTTCTCGGTTATTTTCAAAATTTACATTAGGAATTATAATTCATTCTACTCCAAATCTTCAGCAATGGCTACATTTAAATGGTAATGATATATTTAAATTTTGGTAAATATGATCATCTTTATTGGAAAAGGTTAATAGATAGAAGCTATCCATAAGTATAGCCCTATAATTTATAGTCAATTCATTATTCAAATTTATGTAAATAAATGGATTTGTAGTAGATTAAATTATTGTTCCAACTGCAGTTGCACAAACCATTTTAGTCATCTATTAAACAATTTTACCATGAGATAGAAGGATATTGCATGTTTCAGCACCTCTCTATTGATTACTTTGTTATGCATTTGATACTCATAATTTTACATAGACTACATGATTAGATACCCATATCTTGGATCTGTATAAAACAAAAGGTTTAAATCACAAGCCTGAAGGGTCATGATCTTGGTTTGAAATGCCAATACTTTGGATTGTTTCATATTCTCTTTGATATTTTAAGAAATGCTGATGCTTCATTTTCCAAGCATGCATTTGTTTTGGGTAAAACAAGTATCGTTTGTAATGATGTAATCAAGATAATCAAAAATTTTCATTTTGGCAAGATGGCATCTGTAAAAATATTCCCGATACTTATTTTTGATGCAAACATATCCTTGTTAGATTTGAGAGTTGCTCCAACTGCAAAAAAGTCTCTTTAAATTTATATCTTTGTTCAGACATTAGTTATTACAATATAGCAGTGAGATATAAGACACTGCAATTAATATCCATTATCATGGGTATACTTTACTTTAAATGTGAATGTATTGTCATCATATTTAATGTCAGCTTTTATATTTTTTTGAAAAGCATGATTAATGTAAACATTTCTTTATAGTAAGAAATGCTTAAGTGAAAAAAATATTTATCTGTTAAGGATAGAAGCCTTATTAAAAAACTAGAAAAATCTTTATTCTTTAGCTAAATATCTATATCCCAAACAGTAATGATTGGTTATTTTTCTTTGCTAAAATCAGGATACCTAAAAAGAATTACTATTCCTCTGTAATTCCTAAAACATTTTCCAATATTCATTTAGTCCAAACCTGAATCCCAGGTATGAACATTAGCCATGATATCATGAGACCTTCATTACTGTAATAAGTAGACAAAAAATATATCTTTCAAACAAGTAAGTTTTAATTTTTCTCAAAGATAATTCAATTAAGATATATAATTTTTAAAAAACCTTTAAAATAATGAATAATATGATGATTCTGTTTATTTATTCTTCTGTCAATACATTTTCTAAAATAGCTTTAAAACATACAAAGCTTATACTTTTTTTATTACTAGTATAATGACTTAGAAAAGCATAATATGGTAAGTTGCTTATAGATTGAATTCAAGTAACCAAACTGAGAATTTATCCATTTCTTTTATTATCAGCATATCAGACTTAGTAAACAGCATAATCATAAGTACTGAAGGGAGTCTACCATTTCCATCTCTAGATTAATCAAAGGTCACCCAAAAAGATATCAGTGGTAAAATATTACATTTTGCTAAGAATATAAAGTATTTAGTTCATGAATTTACAAATTTAATTAATATGATTTTTTAGAATTTGAAAGACGTCTTAATTATATTTTTTGCATTGATTTATATATTTAAAGTAAATCATTGATATCCAAGATATATCCAGATAATTTCCTTTTATATAAATTATGCATTTTATTTTTACAAAAATATGTAACCCAAAAATTTTTTTTATTATGCTTTTATGTAAATAGCCAACTAAAAAGTAGAAAAATAATAAAGTAATATGCCTCGCAGATCTTAAGAATCTAGACTTGTTATCAAACAATTGGAAATTGCAGGAATATTGACATTTCATAATCTCAAATGCTCTTATGAAATGTCAATATTCCTGCAATTTCCAATTGTTTGATAACAAGTCTAGATTCTTAAGATCTCTAATATTTTCCAAGAATGTCAAATTAATTTGAGAGGGAATTATTTTATTTTCCTATTTTTTAGTTGACTGTCTACAGAAAAATATTATTTAAAAAAAAAATGTTTTTTACCTAAAACTACAAAAAAAATCTGACAAAAAGTATTTTTTAATAACAAGATGTGAAAATAAAAAATGCACCCTCTAAACAAATGAATTCTAAATTTAAATATCATGTGATCGTCTACTATATAAAAATATTTATGTATTGGCTTTTTAATTAATTTAATTAAGTAAGAGTTAAATCAATATTAACCAAACTTTATTCTACAATGTAATGTTTTCATCAGATATGTATATATTTTATTTTAATTAATTTAATTAATTAAGTATGAGTTAAATCAATATTAACAAAATTGTATCCTACAAATGAAATATTTCCATTGGTTCAGTTATTGAGGAGTTTCTTGGGAAGCACAAGGATGTGAGCTCGAGTTCTAAATGGGAACTGATTTTTTTTTATTGTTAAAATTCAAAAATGTGGACATATAGAGACATACGGACAGAAATATACACAGATGGCACAAGTTAATATAAAAGCATTTTATATATATTTTTTATATATTTTTTTTTTTAAAAGATCAATTTATAATATTTACATTAAAGCATCACATGACTAATTTTTCATCTGAGAATAAAAATACCTTCTCTTATAAATAAGATCACTAAAATATATACAATGTGGTACTCAAAATTAACTGAAACCATTCTCTGGAAAGTGAATACATTGTACTATATGATTCTGCCACTACAAACCTCTTGCAGGGATCTCCCTACATCAGTCTTCCAACTTTTATCATTGAGAGAAGTCTTGTTATGGCATAGTAAATGTTTTGATAATGTGTCTTGCTTATTTGTCACTTTTTGTAATGACAAAAAGTTGAAACAATATGAAATTATGTTTTCTGTAGAGAAAATGGCGGGGGAAACAGTTATAATGCATAAAATAGCTTACAAGCAAGTGATTCTAGGGAAACACAAATTTTGGAGTGGCTTAATTGAAATATCAAATTCACCATGTCCTCAAAAAGTGTGGCAAGTGAAATCCGATGTCAAAATGATGCTAATTGGGGGGGGGGTGTAAATGCCATTGTTCACTCAGAATGTGTTCATATTAACCAGACATTTAAAACCTAAAAGTTTTAAAAAGTTTGTGTGGTGAGGGAAACCAAAAACATTCCATTTTTAGCTTAAGGGGAAGTACACACTTTTCCACAGCAATGCACCAGCACACAAAACCTTGGATGTGAAACAATTTTTAATTAAATTCAGTATGATCATTTTATCCATCATATTATCTCAATCTCAGCATGTGTGACTTCTTTTTATTCTCTCAAATAAAAAAATGTCTTATTTTTTTGCAGACTTAAAAGTAAACAAGGCAAACTCTCCATACAGTAGTGCCACCCTGTGCCAACCAGAGTAATCAATGGATGCCAGAAGGCTTGTGCATAAAATCCATATCTAGTGCCTTCTGGCATCCATTGATTACTCTAGTTGGCACAGGGTGGCACTACTGTATGGAGAGTTTTGCCTGTTTATTAATAATTATGTGCTAGTATAAGAGATAAGACTTAAAAGTGGTGGGAAAAAAACAATACAGGCATTAAAAGGCATCATTTTTCAAGAATTTCCAGACTACTTTCAAAAATAGAAAAGTGCATTCCATCAAATCAACTGTACTTTGAAAGGGATTCATTTTATAACACCCAAAAATAAATACACAATTTTTGATTACAAAATTCCAGTTATTTTGGGGTCACTCTCATAATTGCTGATTAAGTGGTAAGCAGGTTAAATCAGATTCAAAAACTTAAGGAGTATAAAATCTCATGCTTTTTAATTAAATAGAAGCTGTTTAGAAAAGTGCAATTAAATTATCTTTATTAAAAAAGGCTAAAAGTCAGAAATTAGTCAGGGGATCCAGTTGGTATTACTATCTAGTGCATAGTGCTTGATCACACTTATAGATGGCTATAGGTTAATGTGAAATAAACTATTAATAGCAGTTTATGTGAAGGTCATATTTTACAATAATTGAATGCCTTTTACACAAGCATGATTACAAAATAATTTTTCTAAATTCAAGACATTATGTACAGTCTCACAAAATAGATTGTACACATTTTTTTAAAATACAAAATATTTTTTGGAAAAAATTAGACTGCCAAAGAATGCACTTAAAAAGGAAGTTAAACTCTTCCCTATAATAATGAAAGAAACAACGCATTAAAATATTCGACATTCACAACTCAAATGATTTTTAAGTAAATGAAAGAATAATTATGAGATGTATTTTAACATGCATAATATTGAAGAAATCAAACTATTAACATGTAAATGCTACTAAAAGTAGCTCAACTCAAGTTTATAACAATCATTTTGTTATTCTCACTGTATTTGTAACTGTTATTTATTTGACATTCATAAAATTTTAAATTAACATTTAAAAACAATTTTAAATTTATAAGAAACTTGTAGTGGGTCTGATGGAAAAATTATAGAATTGTCACATAATGGGCAGACAACACATTAATTAATTTTAAAAGGTGATGCAATCAAGGGTTTACTGTATATTTATATATACATAATTATGATTTACATTTGTATGTGAAATTATAATTATTTTTGAAAATGATTTATTAATATAATAGTCTAACGTTTAAAACTATTAGTTATATTAAGGTTATTATTGGATAATATAAATTTCAGCATATAGATACTAATTAATGTTAAAATAATATTATTAAGTAAAAGATATAGTTTTCTAAGCAAAAATAATACATGTAATTATTAATCAAACTAATGGTATATAAATTTATTAAAACCTAACAATTCGAAGTGACACTATTTATAATGGTCAATCATACTATTACTTATTGCAATTAAGCTACTATTTTGTTTTATATACTGCTTATATATATATTATAGGACATCTATAGCTATATACTCATATGCATTAAAGTCATTTCATGTCTAAGTTCAAACATTTGCTTATTTTTTAGATATTTATTTTCTTTAAATAATGATTTTCCTATCATTAGTTCCATCTATAAATTCATCAAAGATATTCTAAATTACTGTATTTATGCCAAATTATAAAAACATTTGCCGACATAATAATTGATAATTATAATTTTTTAAAAATATGAAATTATTTATTATAATCATTTTTTAAAAAAAATAACTCAAATTTAAAGCATTTGAATATATTTTAACTCAAACATTCTCAATGATAATTTTGCATCAATAAAAAAAAAATCATCCAATTTTTTTTTCCAGATTATCCTGAGAATTTTTTATAATAGTTTAAATTTTAGAATTCAAACGTATTTAAAATTTAAAACAGTATTTTAACAAAATTAAATTATTTTGAAATGTTAAATCTTTAAACATCTTGTAGTTTAGAAAAGTTGTTTCATTAGGAATGCTTATAAGAGGACGTCTGCTCGAAGCTTCGGGAATAGAAGAGGCATATAAAAAAAAACATATCGTTCAAAGAAAAAAACGCATCCACACACGTATTTAAGAACAGAAGATGTAAATAAAAAGAAAAATTTAATTTCTTACCTTTAAGCAATGCAGTTCTTCAAACAATAATTAATAATATTTTTTGCAGCAAGAAAATAAAATCAGAAATCCTGCTGTAGATAACGGCTAAATTAATTAATAACAATTTTCTTTCCGCAATAACCTCGGAGTATTTCAGCGTAAGTAATTTTAATTGTTATCGTAGTTATCCATACGATATCTTTTTACTTTATCCTTCTATAGAAAATCAGACTTATCTCTTTTTATATTTTGATTCTCTATTTATTTTTTTGAAGCAAGCACATATCATGTGACATGTCACATGACTTGTTAGGTTGTCATTCACTTTCCTTTTCCTTGTACTTCTTTTTTTTATATAACAAAGCTGAAAAGTGTTGCCATAGTAATAGCGTATAAGGAAGGAGGGGGTGTTTGATAAGACAGAGGGGAGTGAGAATTCTGTATCGTGTATTGAAAGAAAACTGCATTTAAAAGGTTCAATTTTTCTCTGATGGTAAAAACCATCAATCGCATTTTTTAACATTAAAGTGTAAATGTTTAAATCATTATAAACTATTACTATTACTACAACGACTTCTTTTACTATGCTACTTTACTATAAGGTAAAAAAAAGAGTGGCAGTAAACATTATTATAAAGATTCGAATGATTTCTGAAAATTATGTTAAAATTCACTAAAATATGAATAGATATATAAAAAGATTTTTTTAAAAAAATTAAATAAAAATAATTTAAAATTATAATTTTTAAAACCGAAAAATAATATATAAATTAATTAATATATAAAAAAATCTATAAGTAATAGAGAAAATGCAGAATATTCAGTCTTAGTTTGTAAATTTTATGTTCAAAAACATACATATAAATTCTATTACGATAATGATATTCATTAATATATTTAACAATAAAGGAACACGTGTTATACCAAAATAATATATACAGCAACGACATTATGAGATTTGGACTGATTGGTCATAATATTATTTGATTTATAAAAATAAAAAATCATATGGTAATTTATTCAAGAAGTAATAAGAAGTTGGTGCATCAAAGAGATCCATAAATCATTTAGATTTAGATTCTGTCACATTTTTAAGCTAGACTCATCATCATCATCAACTATTATCAATCCATTGCAGGATGAAGGCCTCTCCAAGTTCAAACCATCTTCTCCGATCTTTAGCTTCTCTTATCCACATCACCCCTGCACACATTCTTATTTCATCCATCCATCTCACATGTGGTTTCTTTCTGGATCTTTTACAATCTCTTGGAATCAAGTTTAAGATTTCCAATTGTCCATCTATTATCATCTCTTCTAGCAATATGTCCAGCCCAACTACACTTCAGTTTTTTAATTTTTTCTATGAGGTCAATAACATCTGTTTGTTCTCTTACCCATATACTGTATTGTGTTTTCGATCTCTTCTTGTTACTTCTAACATGCATCTCTCCATACTTCTTTGAGTGATCTGAAGTCTCTGTATTGCTTGTCTATTAAGTGTCCAAGTCTCAGATTCATAAGTAAGAACTGGTAAAACACATTTATTAAAAACCTTCCTTTTCAAACACATAGGCATATTTCCTTTTAGTATCAAGTTATTTCTACCAAAAGCACTCCAACCAAGTTTAATTCTACGATTAATTTTATCCATTATGTTTCCATCTGTATTAATAATCTGACCAAGATATTTGTAGCTGTTAACTTCTTCTAACTCATCATAATCAATCTTTACTTTCACATTTTGAGAAAATCCATTGAACATTATTTTAGTCTTTTTAACATTTATCTTTAGTCCTACTTTCCTACTTTCATCTGATAACTGCTGCAACATTTCCTGCAGTTTTAAAGCATTACCTGTAAAAACAACTATATCATCTGCAAAATCTAAATGACTTAAATAATCTCCATTTTACTTTCACTCCTTTAGCTTCCCATTTTAATCCACAAAATACTTCTTGCAGCACTGCAGTAAAAAGTTTTGGAGATAAGGAGTCACTCTGTCTTACATCCTTCTCAATGTTGACTTTCATAGTATCATTATGTAATCTAATTGTTGCTGTTGCATTTTTATAAATATTCTTTAAAATATGACAATATCCTGGATCTATACCTTGATGATCCAATGCTTTAATCACTGAAGAAATGTGTATAGAATCAAATGCCTTTTCATAATCTACAAATCCAAAGCATAATGGCAACTCATATTCATTTGTCCTTTCTATAACTTCTCTCAATACCTGGATATGATCTACTGTACTAAAACCACTTTTAAATCCAGCTTACTCTCTTGGTTGGTGGAAATCCAATGTTCTCTGTAGACGAGTTGTAATTATCTTGGTAAGAATTTTGTATAAAACTGATAAAAGGCTGATAGGTCTGTAATTTCTAATATCTTCTTTATCACCTTTTTTAAATATTAATATTAATACTACATTTTTCCAATCATCTGGTACATCTTTATCATTTAGACATTTGGTATATAACTTTGCTAAAAAAAAAATTATTTCTTTACCTACTTCTTTTAATATATCAATTATAATTCCATCATTACCTGGAGCCTTTCCTTTCTTTATAAATTTAATTGCATGTCTCACTTCTTCATTTAAAATTCTGGGCAAGTTGGAAGATGTAATAGATATAGGAAGTACTTGTTCTTTATTATTATATAATTCTTGATAGAAGTCTTCTACCCATTTCATGATGTCACCTCTCATTTTAGTAATAGTTCCATCTTTTTTCCTTATTGCAGATATAAATTTCCTAACAATACCAAAATATTGTTTTACACTCTTGAGACTTTTATTCTCTTCTACAGCTTTCCTTGCTAGTTCACAGTTATACTTTCTTATATCATTTTCAACTCTTTTCCACATCATTTTATAGAATTTGAGGCATTCAATCCTTTTTAATGCATCATTTTTGCATATCTTTATATTCCTTCTTTTCTTCATAAATTCTCTAGTCTCAGTAGAAATTTTATTAGTCAATTGGAGCTTTTTTGTACTAGCTATCTTTGTTGCAGTTTTTAAAAGTGCATCAGTTATTTTCTTATTAATAATTTCATTCAAATTTGAATCATGTTCAAAATCTATTAATGCTTGAAATCGATTTGTAAGTTCTAATTTAAATTCATTAGAGTGTTTCTGAAAATTAGAAATGTCAACTGTAAATATTGTTTGTCTTAATAATTTTTGTCTCTCTAGTTTTGCATTAACACATATCTTACATCTTACTAATTGATGATCACTTCCTGTGTTAAATTTATTAAGAACATTACAATCTTGAAATATGTATTTTCCGTTAGTCAAAATATAATCCAATTCTGCTGTACCTTCATTTGGATGCTTCCATGTCCATTTCCTTTTAACATTTTTCTCAAAAAAAGAATTCATAATATAAAGTTTTTCTTTTTCTGCAAACTCCACAGGACTATGACCTCTCTTATTTCTATTACCATAACCAAAATTACCTACAACACTTTCATCTTTCATTTGTTTATCAATTCTAGCATTAAAGTCTCCCATAACAATTTTAAAATGTTGTTTACTCTGATCAAAAGCCTTTTGTACATCCATATAAAAATCTTCTACTACTTTATCACTATGAGAACTTGTTGGACCATAAAGCTGAATTATCTGCATTTGGTATCTGCTAGTAAGTTGTATAACTAATCTTGCCACTCTGTCCAATACACCATCAATCTCCACAATGTTGTTCTTCCACTTTTTATTTATAATGAATCCTACTCCACTTGTATTTTTAATATTTGTGCGTTTATAATGGAGTACATGTCTACTTTTTAAATCAATTATCTCTTCACCTTTTCTTCTAACTTCACAAAGGCCAATAATGTTCCATTTAATATAAGACAGTTATTCTTCTAATTCTTGCAATCCTTCACTTGAAAGTGATCTGCAGTTGTAAGTACCTAAATAAAAAGTCATCATCAAATGTCAGCCTGGTTCCACAATCGGGATTCTTAGCACCCTCCACCTTTGGCCACCAGCCGCTGCCTTGGTTGGTGACTTTGCAGCCTCCTGTGAATAAGGGCCATGATTTATTTGGGTCTGTCATGATTGTATATATCTATTGGAAAAATATTTATCATTTACACATACATTCATTCTGCCTTATCAGGCAACTGAGAAGAAAGACCATGGTGTTTCTTGATCTTAAACTCAGGGGTAAAAAACCAATAAACTCACCACACAGGCTAATGCATGTTGGTGAGCAACCCATCCATGTTTGTATACTATATCAATAATCACATAGTAATAACAGCTCCAATCACAAGAATATATGGAATGGACATAAGCTAGACTATGCAATTATAAATTCTCTGTATAAAAAAGGAATAATAGCATATCCTATCTTAATAATTTTTATTAGACATTCATTATACTAGAGATTATCCATTTAATGAATAATACTTCTACAGTGTAATTTTCATTATGCCATTTTCACACAAGGTAGGGACTGGTTTCCATTGATTTTCAACATCTTGTGGAGGGATGTAATCATAAATGTATGACCAAAGATGTGAAAAAGATGTATGATCCCCAAGATGCACATTTCATACTAAACCAGGACTCATCAGTTGGCCCAAATCACAATCTCTTACATATATTTTTATTATTGTTCAGAATATATAGATAGTCAAATACTACAGTTTTATTGATAAATGTCAAACTTATTGTTTGCACAACTTTGACCCAAACCACTTGATGGAAGTATATTAATAATTCATATTAGTCATACATTAAACTAGAGAATGTTCACTTAATCAATAATATATCTGTAGTGTAATTTTTATTACATCCCTCTCATTCAAAATAGTGACTGGTTTCCTATCTTCTTTTAACACCTTGTGGAGGGGTGTAATCATAAACACATGATCAAAAACATGTGAAGAGTAGTGTGATGAAAATTACCCTATAAATATATAATATTCTATCTACCTTTATGAAGAATAGTAAGATTATCTGATATTTGCTAATATGATTAGCAGTCTTACTATTAACTTTTTTAAAAGAAAATAAAAATTAAGTAATGCCTTTATTAACACAAAAAATACAATATTTATATAAATATAAGTTTTGATTTGGTCGAGAGGTCAGGGACAGCTGCTTTACAAGCAGTTGTCCTGGGTTAGCGGGTTCGCTTCCCAGCTGATGCTATGACACATGAAAAAAATCATATTTTTTCTTTAATCCCTTCATTATTCACCACTCAAAATCTATAAGATCTTTAAATTTTAGTTTACTATTCATAATTTAAAAGAATTTTATTTCAATATCTCAAACTAAGAAGAACCAGTGTTTGACCAAATCGCTTCAAATATTTTTTCAAATATCTTAGTTATCTGTTAAAGTCATTATTCCATTCATTTCTAAATTTGCATATTTATAGTTTTTATTATCAATTATATGACACCTTATTGATCTAATGTTTTAAAGCATACTACAAAACAAGTGAATTAGGTGAAATGAAAACTTTTAACATTTGCTCTTATATGTTCTTTTAAGTATGTAGATGGAATGTGAAATACTTTCATGTTTAAGTACTTTATACTGATCTTATAAAATATGCCTATAGTTTTCAAATTCCTGTTCGATCTTCCATTTAAGTAAGTCATTGTTTGTAGAATGTTATTTAGTAATTTGAAAGTAAATTTGATGTAAGACTGGGAAGCAAACATTTTCTGAAACTTCTTCAAAATCTTCATCACTCTGTATGATTACAATGCTTATTTGTCTTTTTAAATCCTTGAATTTAATATTGATCAAGATATATGTGTTTAAATCATTCAGCAGGTCCTCGTATGCTATGAATACCCATAAAATGATCTCTTTTTTCATTTTTATTAATTATATTTACATCTGTTAATATATATATCTAAAACATAGTTTTGTACTCCATTAACATACATTTGTGTCTTTTTATATAGTACATATAATTGTATGGCAGCACAATTAAAACTACCTGATGAACTGTAATACTGAAACCAACAATAAATCTGATGATTTTTCCCAAACGTATTTTTTTGCTATCTGGTTTATTCAATTTATTTGTCATATTGAATAAATTAATCTAGGAGGCATAATAACACAAGATGCCCATAACTACAGACTCAATATTCTTGTCCTTACTTATCAAGTTGAAACATTTTATTATCAGTTTTCTCAATTATCATCTTACTTAAGTATCTATTTATAGACCGGATTTGATTATTATGGAAGATTTCAACAAAATTGATGTTATTGTCTGATATTCAGTTAAATGATTTCTCTCCATAACCTGTTGACATGTAGCAGATTTTATTGATTATATAAAATCCAATGTCTTTTTGGAATTTATTTAGGATATCCATAACAATCTAAAGATTATAGGCATTCTCAAAAATTATTGTTACATCATTAATAAATGTGGTTACCATTATTTTCATATCTAAATGAGATAGATAAAGGCTGGGCGCCTTTCAATTTATCACCAATGACTATATATATATACTGCAAAGAACAGTGCCACAAATAGTGATATTAAAAAAATGCAGAATTTTTTATATAATTTTTTATTGAAATTTTGCTATTTTTTATATAGTTTTTTTAATGCATGAACTAAAAATTTGTGTTTGGGCATCAATATGCTTCCAGTAGATATGACGAATTTTCCAGATCAAAAGTAGATTTAAAATCTATTTTCATTACATAAACTCCATCAGTTTTAATATTTTGGTGTACGTAATTTCTTGGATTTTCAAATCTATTTTTAAAAATGTAATGTGTGGATGATAGTTTAATATTCATCAATTTATGTACTCTTTTTAACAATATTCTACCTAATATTTTAAAACCAATATCTTTAATTGAAATGTGTTATAATTCTTTCATTGCTGATGGCTTTTCAGCCATTTCTTTTAACACATGCTTAGGCATAAATTTCTTATGCCCTTCCATTATATTGCTTTAATATGTTTTTGTACCACTTTCAACTTCACCAAATTTTATTTTTCACTTCTGCATCATATATTTATGTTACCACTTTTTAATGTTGTAGAAATACTTTTTATAAATAACATATAAATTTTGGCATAGTTCATTATTAGTTTTGATAGGATTCCCATATTAGATATTATCTTTCTTATTTTCTTCATTTGATTCTCCTGTTGCATTTGGTATTATAATTTTCATATTTCCTCTGCAAATTGTAATTAGAACATTTTATGTATTTTTCATATCTTCTGTTTTATTTGGTTCTATGACAATTTTTTTTACATTATTTTCTGCATAAATCATTTAGCTCTGACTTTATTTTATACCATGATTCACAGAGTAGTAGATTTGAACTTCTTATATTTTTTCTTATATAATACTTGTAAATAGTTTAATTTTTTCGAATGTATATACTGAGATTTGTGAAAAATACTAGTTGTGTATAGTATAGCTGAAAACTATCCAGTATATAATTACATAACTTAAATTATATGCTATCCAAAAAAAAATAAACAAACAAAATGTAAATAAATAAAAACCATTAAAATTCAAAAATTTTATGATATTCAACAGTCATTTTTTCTTCTTTGAGCACTGTATGTTATCATGTTTAAAAAAAGAGTAAAATTGGAAATAAATATTACAATCAGCCATACATAATATATATATACTAATAAAATTTCTTCAGTTTATGTTGAAAACACATATATTTTATTCTTCCTTTATTATCCTTTCTGTATTTGATTGGCAGTATTTTGCATAATAAAATATTTTCTAAGAATAATGGTAAAAGTTTTACAAAACTTTTAGAACATACTTAAAGTTAATGCTGATTTAAAAACATTAAAATAGTTAGATATAATAATTTCATGATAAAAATATTAATATATTATGTTTCTATAAGAGAAAAAAGTTATTGAAATGAAAAAATATCTTCCAGAATGTATTTAATAGCTATGAAAATCAAACATTTCAGTATTTACTTTATTTTAAAAATAAAAATACAATAGTTTTTTATTTTATTTTTATTGCTTTATTGAATGCATGAATAAACATACACTCCATAATATATATATGCCCCCTCAATTTTTTTTTTTTAATATTCTTTATACTATTTATATATGCATACTATACATATAAAAAGTATTTCTGTTATTATGTATATTTAAAAAGCACTGAACACTCACAGTTCAATAAACAATATAAATTCCATTTTAATTCATGTTGTCAATAAAACTTGAGCTATTACATGCTCTGTATGTTTGAATGCATATGGAGCCTGGAACAAAATATAATGTAATTTACAGCTCGACTATATTTATTATTTTATGCCCTGAAATAAAAACAATGAATGATATGATCCTATTATGGAAACATGAGTATACATTTTCATGCATTAAATTTGCAATGTATAAATGAACAATTATTTTAATTTACACTTTAATGCTTTGGGGGGATCTTGTATGCATTATTTAAATAACTATCCAATATTATAATTACTGATCACTGAATCAATTTGTTTGCATATTGTGGAATACCTTTACAATATAAATAATGATGATTGCCAATTATTCAACAAGCTTTGTGATAAATGCTTAGCCAGACCAGCATTTAAAATATCTCTGTCAGGAACCCCCCCCCCCACAACCCTTGACCATGGATTCGTGCTTTGGTACGCCTCAGAGAGGTGCCAGGGTTCCTGGCAGAGATATTTTAAATGCTGGCTCTGGCTAAGCATTTGCCACAAAGCTTGTTGAGGAATTGGCAATCCTCATTGTTTATAACTTACAAGCTTAAGAGAATAGGGTCATGTGATCTATGACTCTTATTTTGACCTTTACAATATCTTTATTCCTTGCTATAGACTAAATTACAATCAAATAATACAACAATTTTACATAGACAAAAGAAGCAATTACACATATGTCTGCAAATTTAGTATCTGAGTCATATTTTGGAATAAATATTTATCAAAACTTCTACATCTTAGGTCTATTAATCAGTTTATACAGTTCAACATTGCATTTAACTAGGGAAACTATTGCAAATTATTATTCTCTTTTTCAGTATATCATTTACTTGCTGCTGCAAATATAATCTATTTTTTTACTTTATTAGTATTGTTAATTCCTTTAATGTTTAGCACCATTATTCTTAATTTTTTGTTTATATTTTTTAGAAATATGTTTTTTTATCTCATGTGTCATAGCATCAGCCGAGAAGTGAACCCACCAACCTGGGACAACTGCTTGTAAAGCAGCTGTCGCTGACCTCTCGACCACCAATGCTTGACCAGAAATATGTTTTTCTCTCAACTTCCTTCTACTTCTACAAAAATATCAGCAGTTTTCTAATGCAATTTTTGCTCATCAATTCATTTGTTTTGGTTTTGACGAAATAATATTTTGCTCCATGGCTTGCTTGTGTTTTTGACTTTTTAGTGACTGCTTTAGTTAATAGTTTTATTATTGCTAACAGTCTCAATATCTCTCATATGATTTTATACAATTGTTAACTTTTTCTATTTTTCTTCCATGTTTTGTGCTTCTAAATCAGTCACACCTAATTCAGTCTTGTTAATCTAAGATGGCATCACACTTGATTAGGTTTTATTTTTATTTGCATTCCATAAATGATCCAATCTGTTAAATTTGTGATATTTTCACAATTTCCAGCATTATAGTTTACCATTAAAACATTGCATGATCATCATTTTTATGCTTACACAAGCTGTTAATAACAGCAGAAAACTCTACATATAGTAGAACCACCTAGTGCAAGATTTAGTAATTAATGGGTGCAAAAAGATTTGTGCAAAAAATCCCTATTTAGTGCCTACTCTTCTAATATCCTCAGACTAGTTCCTAGCTTGTGGATTTCATCAGTGGGGAGTCTTGAATATGATCCTAAGATCTGGGTATTATATTCTCAGAATCCAAGGCTCCTATCTGGTGAAAGCCTCAAAACTAGAAACTAGTTTGGATATATTGGATGAGTAAATAGGAATTTTAGGCAAAAACCTTCTTGCATTCATTGATTATTAAGGTTTTCAATAGGTGGCACTACTGTATGGAGAGATTGCTACTGTTATTAACATTGTAATTTATAGATATATGTCCGACTCTGTTGCATTTAAAACAGAGAGTATTATTTCTATTTTTATTATCAAAAATCATTGTCCATATAATTTTTAGAGCATGTAAAATGTCATTGCATTATGAGGCTTAAATCTTTTAATATTGTTTATTATTTCTTTTTTAAAATTCATGTCATCATCATCATTATCATCAACCATTATCAATCCACTGCAGGATGAAGATCTCTCCAAGTTCAATCCATCTTCTCTGAGCTTTAGCTTCCTTTCTCCACATCACCCCTGCACACTTTCTTATTTCATCCATCCATCTAACATGTGGTCTCTTTCTGGGTATTTTACAATCTCTTGGATTCCGGTTTAAGATTTCAATTGTCCATCTATTATCAACTCTTCTAGAAATATGTGCAGCCCAACTCCATTTCAATCTTTTAATGTTTTCAATGAGGTCAGTAACACCTGTTTGTTCTCTTACCCATGCATTGTGTTTTCGATCCTTCTTGTTACACCGAACATGCATCTCTCCATACTTCTTTGAGTAGTCTAAAGTCTCTGTATTGCTCTTCTATTAAGTGACCAAGTCTCAGATCCATAAGTAAGAACTGGTAAAACATACTTATTAAAAACTTTCCTTTTCAAACACATAGGCATATTTCCTTTTAAACATGGAATACTTTTTGTCTTAAGTTTAAAAGCTACACATTTTTCAAGCGAGTGATATATATCAAAGGTCTTTAAATCTTTTTATTTATCTAAATTTTCTTCATATACTCTCATCTTTTTTATTCTTAACATTTTCAATTCAACAAGAATTAATTTGAAAATTTGATCAAATCTTGCCTGCCATGGATAGCTGATTGGCACACGAGGAGTCAAATTTCTTATCATTAATAATTAAACATTTCACAGTCATTAGCTGACATTAATTTTTATTTACTATTTTTATTTTGAAATATTTTCTTTTTGTCTATAATTAGACTTCACCCTTTTAATGCACTAACCATGTTGGATAAATTTTTATAAAATTTTTAAAAAAATTCCATCTTAGAGAATTTTCACACTCACTTTCAATTTTTTATTATATGCTTTCATTTCTGATCTATATGAAACTTTGTATTCTTAATGTCAATATATTTATTTAGAGTTTGCAAACAGTTTTAACAAAGAATTCGTGAAAAAAATATTTTTTAAATTTTAAACCTATTGCACAGAACAAACAAGTTTTAATGTGTTACTAAGATGATTTACGAGCAAAATATCTAATGAATCATTTTAAATAAACCTATAAATAATGCCCATCTGAGTTACATCAATGCAAGTCATTTTTCCATATAAAAGATGATCTTTTATCTAATTTCTGCACTCATTTTCTCACAAATGTTAAATACACTACCCCACTACACTGTCTCTGCCTTATTTTTTCTAACTCTCATGAATACCCATATAGTATCCACTTCACTATATCTTTATTCTCTTTTTTGTTTAAATATTTGGCTTACTTTCCACTGCAGTTCACTTTTGGACTCATCTAAATAAGTGATTCGTTTTAATTAATATTATTTGTTTTTTGGTTTAGCTTTTTATTTGAATGATTGCTTAATATTATTAATGTATTATATTAGTTTATATTTTTATGATTATGCAAAATGGAAATCTTGAGATCTGTATCAGATTTTTTTAATACAGTAATTCTTTTATATATACTATTGAAGTTTTCAATAAAACTTTATTTAAATTTATTTATATCTATCGTTAAATAAAATATAATGTGAACTATAATAAATAATAAAAATCATATACAGTAGCTATATAATTATAAATATGTAATATAAAAAGCATAGCAATATCTCAAACAAGCTCATAATTGATACATGTGGTAAGAGAAAATATTTAAAATCTCTATCTACAACATTCCTATCCCCGGATCAATTTGTTTTGAGCTTATGGCTCATCTCAGTGAAGAGCTAGAACATTCAGACCCTAGAATATATATATATATTAATAATAATTACAAATAAAAAGTCTTTTTGGTTGATGATTTTATGCCCTTTTCAAATGTTAATAATCTATTTTAATGTTAACTAATAATTGCAGATAGAACACCATCTAGTGTTGTATAATGGAAGTAAAATAATTACAATAACAAAATATATAAAACATATTACATTAAGCATAACTTAAATAATTGTATGAATATTTATAAGACTTCAATGAATTTAGTTAATAACTGGTCAATTAAAAATGAATGGAAAATTATATAAGATAGTATATATAAAGTTGTATAATTATTCTGTATATTATATTATACAGCCAATTTTTTAAAGTTATGTTGGATTTCCAAATGAAGGTTTTATTCTATTTTACTAACATTTTATTTTGTTATTATAGTTATTTTACTTCCATTATAAAACACTAGATGGTGATCTATCTGCAATTCCTAGTTAACATTAAAATAGATGATTAACTTTTGAAAAGGTCATAAAACCAAGTGCTGAAAAAGACTTTTTACATGTCATTATTATTAATATATATATAATTATATGGTAGTAGTATGAATCCTGAACCCGATCATCTGATGGTGCTGTTTTTCACAAAATGCACACCAATATACCATTTTTGCAGCCTATAACTTACGGATGACAGTACAAGAGGTGTTTTTTGAGTCATAACAGGCTGCCTAGAGGGCGATGTATTCTACAATTACATAGTGAAATACTATATCCATTGCATTCTGACAGTATTCATCGAGAGCTCTCTTGAACTCTCGCTATGGTCTGATTTGATGGTGGCCGTATTTATAAGATACGAAACTCTGCAAAAATTCAATGTCGGATATTTTTAAAAAAGTGTAATGTAATTAATATTGCATATTAAGAATTGTCATGTCATCACACATGCTTCACTATCATTTTGAAATGCCCAAAACTGAAAAAGGTTATTTTTGGAAATTGTTTTTAAGAATTCACTTGCAAATGCAAGTTTACATGTGAATTCATGCAAGAACAGTAAAATGTCATCTGCAAGTTGCCAAATATGTTTAAAATAAATCAATTGGTGGCCATAGAATTTGAGGCTGTTGAATTTTTTCAAAAAGAGAAAATCCTGCCAGATAAGAAGATCTGCACTTGTGGGAAAAACATGATATTAGTTAATTATAGGCTCTGGGAATTTCATTGCCATTCCTGCAAATGTACCTGTAGTTTGCATAAGGGAAGTTGGTTTCAGGGATCCAAAATCTCATTAGTTACAGCTATGAGACTAATTTATTATTGGAGTTTGTGACAAACTGATAGTTAAACACAGTGTGAAGGAACTTAACATCTCAAGAAGCATCCTCATTCAATGGAATATAGGTCTTCAGGAACTTTACCAGGAGTCTTGTCTTGCACCCAAATAGGGGGTCCAAACAAGATTGTGGAAGTGGACGAGACCCTATTCAGTAGTAGGAAGAACCACCAAGGCCATATGTTGCCCCAACATTGGTTGTTTGGCGGCATATGCTGTGAAACAAATGAATGTTTCACTGTGGCGGTACCCTCTCACTCTGCGAACACACTCCTCAAGGCTATCCTCAACAATATTTAGCCTGGAACAACAATATACAGTGATTTCTGGAAAGGCTACAGAACATCTGACCTAGAGGTTACAGGCTTTTTACATATGATGAATAAATTACCATTACAACTTTGTCATCCCCATCACAGGTGTTCATACACAGAACATCGAGAGATTGTGAGGAGTTTTGAAGTGGCGGAGCAAGAAACAGCATGATGCAACAAGAACCTTTGATAATTATTTAGATGACTTCCTGTGGAAATGTATGCACAAAGGACAGGACCTCTTCTGAGCCATACTAGGAGTGATGAGCATGACAAAGTGATTTTTTATATTTTGGATTTCTTTTTTTTTATGTTACTTTTTAGGGCTGCTGTTTTTGTTTTTTATGCCACCCAAAATGGTGTTTATTTAATTATTTTGATTCACAACTTGTCAAAAGGTTCATTTATTTTTGATTCAATAAATAATTTTATGGGAAACTTGTTGTTGTTGTTGTTGTTTACATGATTATAAAGTAGGTAGATAATATTTGATAAGTTTCATTAACAGTTAAAATAGTAGGTAATATTTTATTATACCAAAGAAAAAAGAAGTGTTTAAGAGTTTATTCAAAAGGCCCCACCAAAATAAATAAAATAAAATAATAATAAAAAACTGTGCCATGGTAACATAATAAAATGTTCAAAAAGTAAATCCAAAAAGAAATCGATAATTAAAAATCAAAACAAACTTTCCTCGCCACCTCATCTCTCCCGGCTTAAAAATAAAGTGTTCTTTAAACACGAACCGTTTATGTCTTTTTTTTTAAATTAAAGGCCCCAAAAATTAAGGAAGAACTTTTTGCTATCATATAAAGCTTTCTGTAGGGTAAACATTTGAAACAAAAAGCCTCGTAATAAATTAACCAAAAAAGACAATAATTCAAAATCAAAACAACCCCTCCACCCTCTAAAAAACCAAGTGCTGGTTTATTCAAAAGTACCAAATTGTTGAAGTCTTTCAGCAAATCAAAACATTAACCAAAAAAAGAAAATAAGTTAAAAGCAAACAACCAACTCCCCCCCCACCATCTAAAAACAACAAAGTATTTGTTATAGTATTTTTGTGTAAACAAACCGACAGAGCATTAACCGATAATTTAAAAGTAAACCAACACCTCTACACCATCTAAAACAAAGCGTTTGTTTCTTTAAAAAACGACCCCTCCCCCCCCAAAAAAAAAAACCTTATGAAAAAAATTTGGTTTACCATAAGTAATATTATGTAAAGAAACCTACAGACAGTTAGTCGTTAATTTACAAACAAACCAACACCTCTAGACCATCTAAAAATCAAGTATTTGTTCATTAACAATAAAAAAAACCCGGGTGGAATAAAAATAAAAAACTTTGGTGGTTTACTGTTGCCAATGAAAAAAATTAAAAACAGGTTGAAAAAATAAATAAATCTTTTAGTGTAATATTATGTAGTAAAAAAAAAAACTTTGGTGGTTTATCCTTGCTGATGATATTATGTAAACAAACAGATGGCCTGAAAATCAGTATATTGATGCGAATTGGGCGAAAAAGTGCACCATCAGACGGTCAGATTCAGTATTCATACTACTACCAATTATATAGCTGTTGTAAATAATTTTTCTTTTTTATTATAATTTATATGAAAGAACAACATAATGGATCTCATTAATTTCCGTTTTTGATAACATAATGTGAATCTTTTCATGTTACTAAATTATTATTTTTTTTATTATTTCAAGAAACATTTCTGTAATACATTTTTTTCTATATTCAATGTGATTTTAATTATTCATCCTGTATAACTAAATATGTATATGTATAACCTTTTTTCCTTGAGTAAAAATCCTTTAAAATCCAAATATAAAGTTACAGTAACTTAGCTCAGTTTTATGCATTCGTGAGTGTAATAATGGACATAAAATATAACTCAGTGATGCAAAGATTGTCTTTTATGAGTATAATAAATTCAAAAGAAATTAAAAAGACTTTTTTGACTAATTATTTTGTATGTGAGGTTATCCATCTTGTGAGAATTTCATTTAATGTTAGGAATAATTGGGAGTTGTTTCAAATTGTGAATAGTTTTATAAATACATGTGTGTGCGCGCGCGTTTCATTAGGAAAGGTTTAATTTATGTAGCAGACAACACCGTGGTCATGAGGAAGTAAAAAATAATAGCATAAATAAAATGTATGTTCTATTAGTACTTTTATTATTATTTGATTCTACTTTATTTATAGTTATATAAGTTTATTATTTACTAATTAATTTTTTTTTTAATTTAAATTTTTTTTTTTATTATTGTTAATTAATTATCTCCTGCTCAATTTTTCAAAATAAAAAAAAAAATCTCTTATAAATATATAGAAATTTAAGATAATAAAAAAAATCGTATTGGAAAATTGTAAATGACATTTTAAAATTTAAAAACGGCAGTAATAATAAATAAACAAATATTGTAAAAATAAACTATGACTTTACAAAATAAACAAAAATCGCTTTAAAGTTTTTCTTAAATTCACATACTTTTTACTTAAACAATTTTGCAATAAATCTTAAAATGCTTTTTTTTTTTTTTTTTTTCATGTGTCAAAACATTGGCCGGGAAGCGAACCCGCAAACCCGGACAACTGCTTTGTAGGGCAGCTGTGCTGACCACTCGACCACCAACACTTGACATCTTAAAATGCTTTTCGTCATTTTTTTACTATATACCCATTTTACTCCAATCCATATGAAATGATAAATGATTTTATATTCTAACCCATTTGAGTTTGTCTGATAATTTAAAATCGTAGAATAAAATCTCTTTTCTTTTTTAACTCTGATAAGATAGTTGTGTATCTTTCTTTTTTTATCTTCCTTCTTGTTCTTTTATAGTTTTTTTCTTTGTTTTGTTTGTTACAAGTAGTTGATAGTATGTAGTACAAGTATTCATTACTCAATTTTATTAATTTTTTTCTCTTTATCATTCATGTTCACTGAAAGCTTTCTTAATATTTTGAATCTTCTATTGTCTTCCTCTTATAGGAATTACTCCAGTGTAATGGCACTTGTTCCCTATTTGTCCTAAGAAGCTACATCCAGTGTCTTATGATTGATTAAGAAATGACGCCATATTTTTTAATCTTTAGAGCAGAGGTTCACTTTTTTTCTTTTATTCACTATTACTATCATTTAAGCCAATAAATTACATCACATGCTCACCATTTCTTATGCTTGCTTATAACTCTTACTAAAACAGACAAAACTCACTCTACGTATTGCCACACACTGCAAGTTAGAGCAATCAATGGATACCAGAAGGCTTGTGCATAAAATCCCCATCTAGTGCCTACTCATCCAATATCCCCAGACTAGTTTCTGGCTTGCGGATTTTGTCAGTGAGGTGCTTTGGATCTGAGAGCACTGCACCTAGATCTTAGGATCTAATGCAATCCTCCAGCAGCCACCTTTTATCTCCACATAACTACAAAACTATGATTCTTAAATTGAAAATATTTAATATTTTCAATCCAAGCTCATTAGCTTATATAGTCATATAGGTCTGAACTCAGTTCAGTACCTATACATTTTGGTGTCTTTGGTTTTTTAATGACCATAGCCACCACTATCCTTTTAGGAAGGATCGGTTTTAAGCCAATAAACATCACATGATCACCATTTCTTATGCTTGCTTATAACTGTTATTAAAACAGGCAAAACACGCATTGCCACACACTGCAATCTAGAATAATCAATGAAAATATTAAGGTGTTTTCAATTTAAGACTCCTAGTTTTGTAGTTAAGTGGAGATAAAAGGTGGCTGCTGGAGGGTTGCATTAGATCCTAAGATCTAGGTGCAGTGCTCTCAGATCCAAAGCTCCTCACTGATGAAGGCCACAAGCCAGAAACTAGATTGGATGAGCAGGCACTAGATGGGGATTTTATGCACAAGCCTTCTGGCACCCATTGATTACTCTAGCTTGCAGTGTGTGGCAATATATATAATGAGTTTTGCCTGTTTTGTTACTATTATTGTAACATTAAAAATTTTGGTACACAATATGTCGAGGAAATGTTATAGAAAATAACTACACACAAAAACACATACAAGGTACATTTAAAATCTGAATAAAGTTCACAATTTTTGTCTCACGCACTTTTGACTAAATTATATTAGTCATAGTCATGACATAGTCAAAAGTGCACTAGCCCAAAATTGTGAACTTTATTCAGATTTTAAGCATATCTCATATACGTTTTTGCGTATAGTTATTTTCCACATTACTATCATTATTATTATTATTATTTTTGTTAAAAATATTTTTAAAATAAAATTAAAATCTACTAAGAAACATGCAAAAATAAAAATACTTCTGCTGCTTTTTCTAAAGGCAATTTTTTTTGAGACATTCAATATTTAACATTCAATGATGGAAGTCCTACATATAAGTACTACTAAAATGTCATTATCACAAATCCTTCAGGCAAACACTAAATATTCAGTATAGAGCCAATACTATGTCAAATTTTAGATATTATAAAAAATTATGCCTAAAACTTGCCAAAGTAAAAACATACAGTTAACTTTCTTAAATAAGTGTAAATCTAAAGGGATTGTATCTAAGGATTTGTAACTAAAACCACAAACTCATTCCCAGAAAGCTGTAAAAATTACTCAAAAGGCAACTGAGGCCCCATTAAGGGATAGAATAAATACTCAAAGGTTTTCAATTTGATTGGTAATATAGAATACTTTCAAAAAAAAAAATAAACTTACTAATGAAGACCAGTTTCTCAAACAAAAAGAAAATTATTTTCTAAATTGCATGGAAAAATAAAAGAATATCAAAAATAAAAAAAAATTATAAACCTGCATGAGTATATCAAATGTCATTATGCACCAAACAATATACCAGCTTCATCTGTTAAAAAGTGTTAGTTCTAAACATCTAACAGATACTGAAATTTCTGTTTTCACAAAAGAGGATTAGAATTTTCCATCACACCATCTAATATTTCTTTATTAGATATAGTTGCAGCTACCGGAATGTTTTCTGATCTATTTATATCATTCTAATGTCTAATGATTAATATGAAGAGAAAACGGTGTTATGATTTAAAAAATGCAAGTCATAAATATTAATAAATTCAACTGTAATTTAGATAAAGAAAAAATATTTAAATTGTTATCACTTTTACATTTTTTATTTTATGTATAAATAGCTGTTTTTTTAATCTATACTTTTATATACCAGCATGCGTAAGCTTGTGGTTAAGACCTGTAGAGATCCCTACCATCGCATTTTCAGCCACACATGCTTTAGGTTTATTGCCTTAGTAAATATTATTTATCTGATCAAACAAATGTCATACAACCACTCATATCATCTTATCCAAAAATTTGTATTTTTTCTTTAAATGCTCTCTACTTTGATTATTTGTCTTTTTTCTCTCTCTTTATACTTTCATTTTATTATATGCAGTATTCTCCAACATATGTTTTATCAGTTCTCTAAATCTAAAAAAAAAATGTATAATTCAGATCTTTTCCTTTCATTTCTCCAGTTCATTATTAAATATCTTTCTTATCCATTTTTTCCAATAGATCTTTATAACTTTATTTATCCAATTTATTTTTTGTTAATTTTAATTCTTATTTTTGTATAAAGACATTATCATGTGTTAAACTCACACATAAAACACTGTTAAAATCTCGGATTCTATGAAATTTTTGGATTTATAAATTATTTAGATTGCATAAATTAGATCTTTTGTTCTGTATGTAATTCCAAACTTGGCTAAAAATATATAAGAAATATTAATTATCTTGAAGGTTTATAATGATGGTGTATTAGATATGATATGTTGAAATATTTCCATCATCTATGATTAAATGCTAAATGACTAGAAAATTTTGAACTTTATTTCAACTTTTCAAATACAAACAACTAAACACACAAATAGATGACACTGATTATTAATTACACAACATTTCAAGTAGTATTATTCTCCACTCTTCTTCAGGTGTTTCTGGACTGACCAATGATAATATTAGGGTAGGAGTCAAACGTTTACATTCTTAAATATAAAATGTTAAAGCAACGCTCTAACCAACAGCGATTCTGTCAAAGGCAACAGTCAATAGAAATTTTGTGTACTTATCTATGAGGTTCAGTTCAAATTCTGCTGATTTCTCCAGTTTTCTTCTTTTTTAATATCTTATTCTAAGAGCAAGGTTAATTAGATGCTTCCAGATATTAGGTATTTCCACACTGGGTTGACTAATAGGCTTATCTGCCATATTCATATGAGCAGCTTCTTTGAATTTTCTTCTTTAAACCTTTTTTTCCTATCCAATATTTTTGTATTTTCCTACTTGAACATTAATTTTTTCTGGATAGTTTTATTATTTTCTTTATTTTATTTTGACTATTATAATATATTATTATCATAACTAATATATTATTATTGCTATATTCAAATTATTCTTCTTACACTTTTTTCAGCAAAAACATTATTATTATTATTATTATTATTATTATTATTATTATTATTATTATTATTATTATTATTATTATTATTATTATTATTATTGTTATTATTATTATTATTATTATTATTATTATTATTATTATTATTATTACAATTTTGACTGTACCTTACAGTCTTCATCAGATCTACAAAATTCAAATACATATAACAATACAACCATTATATAATATATTTCATATTTTATACAAATTTATCAATTTTCAAAATTATTAATTTTCTAATAACTTCTTAAAAATCTTTAACACATATTATATCTCATATACAATTACTCTTCTAATTTTTTAATTGTTAATTACCCTTTCCTATCTTCCTATTATTCTAATATCCATAATATTTTATTTTATACATATTATCTTTTATATATATATTTTATACATCATACACTAACCTTAACCTTTTTGTTACCCCAATTTTATTACCCTTACCACTATTAATATATCATTCTTTATTCTGCTTATCTTTTAATTTTATCTAGTCTTACTTAACACATTTTTATCTTATTATCTCAATTATTACACATAAATTTTATCTTTTTCTCTTCTTCTACTTCTCTCTATTCCCCATTTTCTACTAGTAATTTAATTTCTTTTTAGCCTCCCTTTCATATTTCCTATCCCAAAGCTTCCTCTATTATCTATTTTTATAACTACTTTTATATATTATCCTTAACCATTTTTACCCCTACACCTAATTTTTTTCTTTTTTCTTATATTATCACTGTTATTATCCCCCATCCCTATTAAGATTAGGTTTAATTTTCTTAATTAATATTGCCTCCTTTATTTTTCTATCTCTTTTTTATCTGTATAACTAATCATTCTTATACTCTCTTTCCCAATATTATGACCTGTTTGCACAATATGCATATATATTGGTGACCTTTTATCATATTTATGCTGTTTCACCCATATAGTTATTAAGAGTAATTAATAATTAGAAATTAGAAAAATAATTGTATATAAGAGATATAATATGTATTAAAGAATTTTAAGAAGTTAATAAAAAATTAATAATTTTGAGAATTGATAAATTTGTATAAAATATGAAATGTATTATGTAATGGTTGTATTGTCATATGTATTTGAATTTTGTAGATCTGATGAAGACTACAAGGTACAGTCAAAACTGTAATAATAATAATAAAAACTTTTTGCTGAAAAAAAGTGTAAAAAGAATTATTTAAATTGCAATATTGTATATGAAGATAGCAGAAATAAAGGAAAGGAAAAAGGAAAGTGTTTAGAAGAATTATATATTAATATATTTATTGTAAAAGATTAAAGATTACCTTTAAAATTTTGTTTGGAGAATAGAATTTTTTTTAATAATAGATATTTGAATTATTGATATTCTATATCTGCAAATACTGACATATCATTGGCAAATCCAATAAGATTAAATCTTCTTTCAATAATAAATCCAGATTTGTTGAAATAATACTTAACTATCATCTTATCTAAATAAAGTAAAGACAAAAACCTCTTGAATATATATTTTTAATGCTATGATGAAAATTGCAATTACTTATGATTAATTACAGACATTATTGAAACATTGTGGCATCAATGGAAACTAAAGCATTATTTAATCATCCTGAATTGATTTTTTTACTAGATTGCAAAGGAAATTATAACCATACTAAAACATTCAATAGAAAGATCCCAATTTTTCTTTTCCTAAGAAAAGACTATATCTTGAAAAATCTGCATATTAGTACTTTCAATTTGTCATCTCAGAAAGATTCTGTTAATAGTATTTTGTCATCCATTAATAGCTTGTCAGAAAATAAGCTCAGTATAAAACATTTGAATTTTATCTATCATGATACGACTTCAATTTATATCATTTCCATTGCTAATTTATATATATATTAAATCAAAGACTTTCACAAGCTACAGATATAAATAAAATACTATCCAGATACATCCATGTATATTTTATTGAATATATATAAAACAATGTTTCAACCAAGTCACACTGGTTATCGTCTGGGTAACAAATATTATAAATTTATAGTATTTGTTACCCAGTTTACACTCACTGTGACCTGGCTAAAATGTTGGTTTATATATATTTTTTCAAAAAATTATAAACAGTTGTACCCGAATATTATATATATAATATTATAAATCAATGTCTGTATTTCTTCAAAATAATATACACAAATTTATAAATAAATATTTAAAAATACAGTATTTAAAAGCTTATAAAAATATATATATGTATAACAGTCACTTAGGAGCGCTTTCAACTAACTTGTAGCTTTGTCAACTATCACGTTTAAAATGTCAGCTTTCCCATAATTCAATGATGTCAACTTTTCCATAATTCTATGATTTTAATGTTTGCTGCTTGCCTATTATCCAAATGTTGCTTGTATTTACATATTAATATCACCTCTTTAATTTTTCTTTTATTATTTCTTTCAGTTTCCAATATTTTTACATTGTTATAATTAAAATCAAAACCATTTCTACATAATTTATTATGGTCATAAAAGACAGAAGCTGATAAATTATCATTATTTTTAAAATTTTGTTTTGTATTTTGAATCCTTTTAAATAACAATAAGTGTTCCTTTGTTCTTTTTTTCCAATGTGCACCTCGATTCACCTATATATCCATGGCCACATCCACATGTCCATTTGTAAATGATACAATTTTTATTTGTAAATAAAGTTTTATCCTTTGAATTGTTTATTAATTTATTTAATGTAGGTGGTGCATAAAATGCAATATCACATATTCCTTTATAAATTTTCTTAATGAAACTTGCCTGTTGATTTGAAATATATGGTATTGATATCCACAATTTTTTATCAGAAGAATTAACAATATTATTATTTTTATATTTATAAGTAAAATTTTTAATAGTATAATAAACAGAATCATAATTGTATCCAACGTTTAACAATTCATTATAATAAGTTTCAATATTTTTAGTTTTATCTGATGCATATTTACAAAGGTTATCATTTCTAAATAAAAAGGATTTCAAACCTGCCATTTTATGTGACATTGGTACTTTTGATTCATATGGAATATATCCTCTTTTTGCTATTGGTTTAAGAGTCATATAGTAATCCAGTTTATCCTTGTTTATGGTTATCTTGAGATCTAAAAATTGTATACTCATTAAATTTTCATCTGTTTTAATCCACTTTAAGCCCTTTATATTATTTAATTCCTTGAACAAATCATTAATAGCATTTGGCTTTTCACAGACAAAAACATCATCAACATATCGACTGTATAAAATAATATCTTTCTGATAATGATCCTTTTTTAAAATATTTTCTTCATATGTAGATATAACAAAATTACATATCTGAGCAACTGTAGGAAGTCCCATGGGCCACCCATTATTCATTTTATAAAATTTGTGCTTAAAAATTGCATAAATGTTTCTATCAATAAAGTTTAATGTTTCAATAATAAATTTTATTATTTTAACGTTAACATTTTTTAATTTCAATGCATTCTTAATTATTTCAATAGAAGTCATTCTGTCAATTGATCCATACATTTTACTGATATCAAAAGTACAAATTACATCATTATTATCAATAACAATGTTATTAATTTTACTAACAAAATCAAATGATGAACGTATTGCATACCAACCAAAACCGAGAATTTCTTGTAACATTTTCTCAATAAATTTACATGTTTCATAATAGAAAGCACCTCCAAAATCAATCATTAAACGTAATGGTTCTTTTTCTTTATGCAATTTTATATTTGAAAATATTCTAGGACATACTGCAGCTGAGGGATAAATTCTATAATAAGTACTATTATCAATTACATTATTTTTGGCTTTTTTTTAAATGTTATTCACAAATTGAACACGTAAACTTTCAATATTTACCTTGTTAACCTTTATAAAATTAAGAACACTCATTTGAGTAATGACTTTATTTTCATAATCCGATTTTAGTAACAAGCACAGCCATAAGCCTTTATCCTCTTTTATACAAACAAGATTATTTTCAGATGTAAATTTTCTAAATTTAGAAATTTGTTCATTCCAATTATTATTTATTGCAAATCCAAAATTCTTTTCTTTTACTTTTTTAACTAAATCGTTGCCAACTTTTGAATCACATTTAATTACTCCCAATGAACATTCAACAGCAGACTTCAACTCCAAATCACGATCTTTCCATTGGCCACCAACATATTTTGCACCTAGATTTAAAGTATATTTTTCTTGAAAATCAAGATTCACGCCAGACAAATTAACAAAGTTATTATTTTGAAACTTATTTTTAAATTCTTTCTTAAATAAATAGTTAATTTTCTTGTTAAATTTATTACATAGTCTATTATAATAACGATCAAAAAACACTTGAGAACTACTCTTAAAATTATACCAATCATTTCGATTATTTAAATCAATCAAGTGATTCAAACTTTTTAAATAACGTCTTTTATCAAAGATTAGACATTTACATGAAGAAATAATATTACGTAAAACCGTTGTTTTTAAACAGCAAATTGTATTAGACAACATACAAGACATATTAAATTTGATTTGACAACAATTTGGGAAAATTTTAAACATTTTACACTATGTCCTAGAATATTTTCAAATATAAAATTGCATAAAGAAAAAGAACCATTACGTTTAATGATTGATTTTGGAGGTGCTTTCTATTATGAAACATGTAAATTTATTGAGAAAATGTTACAAGAAATTCTCAGTTTTGGTTGGTATACAATACGTTCATCATTTGATTTTGTTAGTAAAATTATTAACATTGTTATTGATAATAATGATGTAATTTGTACTTTTGATATCAGTGAAATGTATGGATCAATTGACAAAATGACTTCTATTGAAATAGTTAAGAATGCATTGAAATTAAAAAATGTTAACGTTAAAGTAATAAAATTTATTATTGAAACATTAAACTTTATTGATAGAAACATTTATGCAATTTTTAAGCACGAATTTTATAAAATGAATAATGGGTGGCCCATGGGACTTCCTACAGTTGCTCAGATATGTAATTTTGTTATATCTACATATGAAGAAAATATTTTGAAAAAGGATCATTATCAGAAAGATATTATTTTATACAGTCGATATGTTGATGATGTTTTTGTCTGTGGAAAGCCAAATGCTATTAATGATTTGTTCAAGGAATTAAATAATATAATGGGCTTAAAGTGGATTAAAACAGATGAAAATTTAATGAGTATACAATTTTTAGATCTCAAGATAACCATAAACTATATGACTCTTAAACCAATAGCAAAAAGAGGATATATTCCATATGAATCAAAAGTACCAATGTCACATAAAATGGCAGGTTTGAAATCCTTTTTATTTAGAAATGATAACCTTTGTAAATATGCATCAGATAAAACTAAAAATATTTAAACTTATTATAATGAATTGTTAAACATTGGATACAATTATGATTCTGTTTATTATATAAAAATTTTACTTATAAATATAAAAATAATAATATTGTTAATTCTTCTGATAAAAAATTGTGGATATCAATACCATATATTTCAAATCAACAAGCAAGTTTCGTTAAGAAAATTTATAAAGGAATATATTATATTGCATTTTATGCACCACCTACATTAAATAAATTAATAAACAATTCAAAGGATAAAACTTTATTTACAAATAAATATTGTATCATTTACAAATGGACATGTGGGTATGGCTGTGGATATATAGGTGAATCGAGGTGCACATTGGAAAAAAGAACAAAGGAACACTTATTGTTTTTTAAAAGGATTCAAAATACAAAACAAAATTTTAAAAATAATGATAATTTATCAGCTTCTGTCTTTTATGACCATAATAAATTATGTATATATGGTTTTGATTTTAATTATAACAATGTAAAAATATTGGAAACTGAAAGAAATAATAATAAAAGGAAAATTAAAGAGGCGATGTTAATATGTAAATACAAGCAACACCTGGTTAATAGGCAAGCAGCAAACATTAAGATCACAGAATTATAAAAAAGTTGACATCATTGAATTATGGGAAAGTTGACATTTTAAACGTGATAGTTGACAAAGCTACAAGTTAGTTGAAAGCACTCCTAAGTGATTGTTATACATATATATTTTTATAAGCTTTTAAATACTGTATTTTTAAATATTTATTTATAAATTTGCATATATATATATAGAGAGAGAGAGGTGAGGAGTCAAAGAGAGAGCTAAATAATGTTAGATTTATTTTATGGCCTCCGTGTGGTTTTACACATGAAGGATGTTTGGTTAACAATAGTTGTGAGCCTAATTAATAAAAGGTAGCATTGATATTATTTTATATTAAACAAAAATAATAATATTTTATAATAAATATATGTAAGATTTAAATTTTAAAAACTAAATAATAATATTTGTAATATAAAATAAAATAATGTAGCTAGTTTTTATTATCAGAAATTAAAAAATTTAGAATTAAAAAAAATAGTACTTAAAATTAAAAGTAAAAAAATGTCTGGTGGAATGTGTGCTTAAATACTACATTACTTTAAAAACAACACAATAAAACTAATTAATTAAAGTAGATTAATTTAAAAAATAAATCTTAAAAGTACAAAAAGATAATGTTTAATTAAAGCACTTCCATTTTGCTTTAATTCCATAATAAAAATGAAATTAAAAAAAATTACGATTCTGTTTTAATTTATGGTTGCATTTGTGTGTAAAAAAATAAGTCTTAATTATGTAGAACTAATATCGCTTTTACTCCAAAGTAAGTGCTAAAATTATTTTAACTAAATGTAATTAAGATATCTAAGTTTTGAAAAACAAATGAAGTCACATAAAGAATATATAAAGCAGGGTTTATTTGTAAACACTCTTTGTTCTATCTCTCTACTACTGTCTTTGGAGCTGGACACTACGAAAGCTAACATAATATTTAGTGGCCCACTAGCTGCCCAAAGTCTACCTTAGATTCAGTATCTATCAATTTAAATATGCTATTCTAAAGAAGTTACAACTTACAATGCAGCTAAAAATTTGATGAGGAGCCAGAAAATATTAATGCAAAAACTTTCAATAAACAGACTTAAGTCTAAGCCAAAGAAACTTATATGTGATATTTTGGCTTTGCCTTAAATAAATATATATACATCCAAGAAAAACTCACAGCACAAACTATAAAGTCTTTAATAAAGCTTCTGAAACAATTCCTGCAAAGAAGTGTTTGGCCACAGCATTATATATCCACATGTAAGTCATACAAATTACCATATTTGCCAATGTATATGATGCACATTTCCCCCTCAAAATATGCCTAAAATATGGGGTGTGTCTTATGCACCAGTAATCAAAATTATGAATTGAAATTTCAGTCAGTCTAAAACTTCTGGTTTTTATTAATATATTGTTACATGTGCCACTTACATCACTCCAATACCGATTCCACACCTTGTGCCCTAGTCTGAATCCAAGCTATGATATTAACATTATTTATTAATCACTAGATTAATAAATATTAAAGCACTATAATTGACAAACCATTAATTGCAACACACATTTAAACCCCAAATTAATTATAGTATAAATACATATCTCAATTGAATTATAGGTCACATGACAACTAACCTTTAGTAATTATTATCTTGTTAAATGTGATATAACTCCAACTTACTATAACAATGCATGGTAAATATTATCAAAAAAATGAACACAATTAAGAAATGAAAATTTATATTAGAGTAAAGAAATATCAAATAAAATTTTTAGTCTTAATAACACATTACATATAACAATATTCATTAATAATAACATCAACAATGGACTTAAATGATAATCAAAAACTTGCTGGGGGTTTTTTCAACAACATGCTTCTCCAAAGAGAGATAAAATTTCTCATTGACTGGATAACCTGCAAAAATTTAAGTGGAGAATTCTAATTTACAGTTCGAATAGAAACATCATCCACTTTTGAGTTGAAATAATATTGAAATTCAATATGTGAATATCTGAGAAAGTAAGAGCAAGCATATAGAATTAAAGTTAGCCAACTGAGGAATTTGAAATTGAAAAGTAAATTCAGATCATTTGATCCAAGTGTCTGTAATTCTAAGATATGGATCAAAGTATATAGATCTGAGAATATCTCATAATACAAGAAATATTGCTATTAATTCACTCAAAATAATTCATTAAAGAAATATATAAATAATGATACAGACAAATATGCACTGCTAAGTGCAAAAGTGACATTGGGGAAAGAAAGTCATCACTTGTGGAACTATAAATGTCAAAACTGGGGTGGAATTGACCTAGCACTCTATATCAGTGCTAGAAACATCAAGTTGATTCTTAATGAATGGATGCAATAACCCTCCACTCCAAAGCAAAAGTTCCAATGATACAAAGGGTAAGTAACTTAATGGATGTTATAGACCACTCACAATTTACCATCTATGCCTGAAATGGACTAATGAGGATTACCAGAACAATTTGCTAAGACATTTTTCTTTATGAACTTCCAAACTAAATTTAGGTTGATGTCATTAATTGTATTTATTTGTATATTTGATATAAATGTTTTTGTTCTTATCTAGTGTAGGTAAAATAAAATATAGTTTATGATAAGCACTTGCTTGCTTACAAATCCAATCATCATCAAAGGGGAAAGGTAAGATTTTACCTAATACATATTTAGTCCAAACATTTGTACAATTGCACTATTTTTTTCTTTGTTTGCTTATACTAATAATTGTATTAAATGTTTTCAATATACTTGACTAACTATTTTTGTCATCAATGGTTCTCCTTGCCTTTATCACAACTACAGTATATAATAGGGGGATCCCCTACCATCATTATGACAGATAGGAATCAAATATATCAAATTAATTAAAATAAAATGAATTATGATTTCGAAATAAAAATATAGAAAGCAAAGCCGATTGAGATAATCGTAAACATAATATAAATTTCATTTAGGTTAATAGGGACATTAAATGGTTATTCTTTATGGGGGATAAGGGTTTGGAATAATAGTTAGAATCAATTATAAGCAAAGAGTAACCATAAATGTCCAATTAAATGTTTTATAATTTTATTATAAATTTTCTTTGTTAAAAATATTGGTCACTGTAAATATAGTTGTTAAATATATTCAGATGATAAATTAAAAGCTCTTGGCATAATTTTCTAAATTCACTTTTCAATTGGTCATATCTTCTCACGTATTTACAACTATTTTTTCCTATTTACTTACAACTTCATATATTCAAACCTATCAGTAAACACCTACACATATTTACCACTACCCATAATTCAAGTGGTATCAATATAGCTTGAAGTAGAAAATTATGCAGATTCTCTGGGAGATTGAAACTTAGGAATAATGGAATGCATGAACGAGGTAAGAATTTAGCTGATTCTTAATCTCTTCTCTCCTAGGAATGAAATTAACATGTATGTGGTATATATAAGTACAAAGATTAAAGATATACTCTCTTACTTATTATGGTAGCCTGGAAAACCTATTTTCATACCAGGTTAAAGCCCATTTTGTTACAATATCAACAGTGATTTTGAATAAATTGGTTCCATAATTTTTTTTCTGTTCTGAAAAGATAAAAAAGTTGCCCAAGGAAAAACTGCTTGAAAGTGTGTTTGTGCATAATCATCCTAAAGAAGGGATGAAATTGGGGATAGTCAGTGAGCAGTCTAGGCAACTTGATGGACTGTTAAAGAAACTTGCTTTGCTAGTATAGGATAAGTTTCAAAGTCACAGAACAGAAATTGTGAAAAATAAAATCAACCAATTGAAAACTCAATTAGCTTTAATTCCAGCTGGCCTAATGAGTCAGCTTCAACCTTTAGGTGTCTGCATTAATAAACCCTTTGAATTCATGAGGAGAACAGTTGGATGTGAGTTACCAATTTTGAAGTGATATCATCAGGAAGAAGAAAGAGGCTTAGAGTTTCACAAACTTGTAAATGATTCAAAACTTCATGGATGTCTGCGAAACGTGAGTTAGTTATAAAGTCATTTAAGAAATGTGGAATTAGTAACTCACTTAAAAGCATAGAGGATGATTTTGTTATAAAAAGACTCAGTTTCTGAAGAAGAGGCTTCAAGTGATTCTGTATTTAGCTCTGGAGATGAATTTCTGAGTTTTGAAGATGAAGATTAAAAAGTATCTAACTACCATGTTCCTTAGTTACATTTTTATAGACATAAATAAATATAAATTTAGTCCAGTAAATCATTTTTTTTCTCTTTAAAATGTGTATAAAAAAGGGGATACATCTTATACACTACAGTGTCTTATATGACAGTTAATAAGATAATTTTTTTAAAAAAAACTTTAGAATTTAGACTTATATTGTGAATATTATTTTTTGATCTAATTTCCAAAAAAGTACTTTATATAACTGCATAATTAAATGCATTAATTAATTATATGTGTATATAGCTCTCAAATTAGTGTAAATTTCCAATTAAAAAATGCTACACAGAAGTGAATAATTGATTTTGTTTACTTCTTTTAAACTGATTGTCAAGCGTTGGTGGCCGTGTGGTCAGCACATCTGCCTTACAAGCAGTTGTCGTGGGTTTGCTTCCCGGCTGAAGCTTTAAAACATGAAATAAAAAGACAGCAACTTCAATGATAGTTTAATTTGTCTTAACATTTAATTTTCAATTTTTAAAAAAAAAATCATTTTAAAGACTAATATTAATTAAAATATATTATTTCTTTTATCTTTTTTCAAATATAGATGGGTAATAACAAAAAAAAAAAAAAGAATTGCATTAAATAAAAGATTTTATAACAATATCGGTATTATAGATTCTGAGACAATACAAAAGTTTAGATAAATCAGCCAGAGAATACAATAATCATAATGATAAATAGATTGTGTTGCATGCATCTGGAAATATATTCTGACATATGTGAAATGTCCAAGTAAGAATTAACAAAAATAAAATAATCTACTATATATCTATTACAGTGATATGTATAATACATATATATATTATATTATACTGGACACTCAATCCATTCTGACACAGAGGGCGCCACCAGACCACTACATATCTGGAAAATTTGTTTATTGTGGTCAGAATAGATGATGATGATAGTTTGCACCGACTAGACTCAGGGAGAAACAAGAGATCTTAAAATTGTTTAGACAATTGAGACAAAAAACACAAAGACAAACGTCAGCCAAATTAAGTTTAAACAAATTCTAAAATTTTATTAAGAGACAATAAATTATGAAGTATAATTTATTTATGACACAATAAATAGGGTTAACTCAGGCGTATACCAGAAATACTAAATGCAAAGCTATGACAGACTGACTGATCTTCTAATAACGAATTATAAAGGGAGGAAGCAATTTGACTCAGCAGAAGATTCACCCAAACATTGATTTTCACTTTCAGATACTTAAACAACACGTTCTCGAAACAAATCAACGAAACCAGCACCGACGAGCTTTTCGAGGTCCGAGAAATGTGTCAGGCCCACGAATGTCATTATGTCAGTAGGAGCTGCACCTATTATTATGTTTAAAATAAAGGTGGTTGATCCACCTCAAGAACAACCAAAAAATATGACCGAAAATGAAAGGAAAACAATTAATTCTGGCGAATCCCAACCAATTGATTGGCGAAAATTACTCGAAGAAGCATAATTAAAGGTCTCAATAAGAGACAAGTAAATAATTAGAAAATAGTTATGTCTGCCCCAGCAATTAAAGAAAATAAACTTACAAACAAATTCTGAGTACACGCTCTGATAACTTTAAAGCACACATAATAAATACAAAAATAAATCTATCGGAGAGTGCACATGAGTACGAAAATATTAAAAGTTTTAAATACTTTAGCAGAACGAAAGTCTCTCTCACCTGTAATTTAAAAAAGGATAAATATTATCTTCCTGCTGACGACTTATAAAATTACAAAGAAAAACAATTCTAATTTCCGCCTTCAGAGATATAAGAAACGAAATCTCCACCTGCAGAAAATTAGACAATAAAGTCGACAGCCAAAAGATTTTGGAGGTTTGCAAAAGCGCAAACACAGTGTTTAAAATTAATTATTGAATAATAAAATAATTACAGGTAAGCATTTAAATATACATGACTGCTAAAGCATTTATAAAAAGTGAGGCATAAAAATATAAAACTCATTCGTCACTCTCCAATAAACAAAAATTGAAAGCAACTTGGAATCTTAAAACTAAGATTGCAAAATATTAGAAATCACAATAAAGATTAAATATGAGTATAAATATTACTTAAGCTTATGAATACAGATTTTTAATTAGACTGAGTGGAGATTTAATGAGAATTAATTTACCCTGGGAAGAATAAAAAAGAAAATAGTTACCTTTCGGTAAAAACAATGTTCACGTAGAGTGTGCACTATTATTTTAGTTCATTTTCAGGTCTTTAGACAGTGGCAAGGTAGATGTAAAGAGGTTCCAGCTTCTTCTAGATGTCTAAGGCATTACTGGAGCAAATTTGGAAGTTAGGGATCCTTTTTTTGTTAAGTTAGCAAGCCATTCTAGTGGTGATAACATGTATAGTATTTGTCATCTTGTTGCAAACAAAAGGATTTAAATAACAGCAAATTTCCTTTAAGAATTTAAATGTCTGTTGATATAAATTTTCACTTGAGAAACAGCTTGTCTAGTTAAGAATAATTAATAACTAACTCTCCAAATTTTCGGGGCTATTTATACATCGCTCCATTTCTCACGAAACACTTTCCTTGTTGTTGAATGCTATGCCTAAGGCAGAGCAAATATTAATGTCCAGCTCAATCTAATCTAAGAATTCTACCCAGGGATTATTGAAACAAAAACAACACAAATCAAATCTCTGCTTTTTAGAATGAACTTTAAAATAATTAATATAAAAGCTACAGGAATGTAATTAGCAAGATTGCTTGTTTTTAAATCAAATTGATTTAAAGTAAAAACAAGCGGTATAAGAAAACTATTTTAAAATAAATCGATAAACATTGAAATGATCTGTTTTACATATAAACACGTGTGTATTTTGATACACATATTCTTTTTAAATAATAATAAAAATTTAAACATTAAACATTTAGTGAAAATGAAAAGCTTAATAAATTTCTTTTTTGTAATATCACCATTGAATCGGATTTCAATCCGGTTCAACTGCATCAAAACGTGATCAAAAAAAAAAAAAAAAACATTCCTGTAACTTTTTTTTTTTAAAATTATAAACACTTTAAAGTTATTCTTAGAAATTCGGCCGAAGGTTTGCCTCACACTCAGAAAAACAGAGCAATATTTCAATTTAAACATTTTCCATTTTCATAATCCTATAAAATCTTTTTTTATTTTTATTAAAAACAATCCGTCCGATTGCTAAATGCTGAACCCTTAACTTTTGTCCGGCATTTTTTTTACTCCTTTTACTAACTTACTGAAATAAGTTTCTTTCCCTCTCTTGTATTTTCTTAGCTTATACAAACTTCTCTTGTCTTTTTCACGTTCTATTTTGTTTTCTATCTCATATAACGGAAAACTGTTTTTCCGAGCAAAACACCTTTCTACTAAGGGTCCCCTTTTACTACTCACACTATCAGCATTAGTATACGGAAAGAATTTATCGTCTATGAACTTTTTGAATGTTTGACCTAAGATCCTTCTATATATGGCTTCTATTTCAACCTTAAAATCATATTTCTTAATCTTTTTTCTAACTCTTTTCTTTTTTTCAAATTCATTTTCACAACAAATAGTTATTAAAACCAATTTATTTTCAGTTTCACGTGGAGGCTCTTCTACCTGCTTTTCTGGCTTTACCTTATAATTTTCTTTTATTTCTTTATTTACATTTACTAGATTTTCCATCATACTTTCTATCTGTACCCCATCTGTGCTTATTTCTAACTTTATTTCCACCTTCTCTGGTCCTAGCACTATCCTGTGCTACTTCAACTTCTATATCTTTTATGACCTCAACTTTTTTTACTTCCTGACTCTCTTTATTCAATTCATTTTTCATATCTTTTCCATCTCAACTTCTTTTTCTACTTCCTGGGTTTCTTCTACTCTTCCTGTTATTTCATCCCTCATTTCTCTCATTTCTCTAATCATTTCTTGCTGGCCCTGCTTGATTTCACTAAGTTCTTCCTTTATTGCCTGCTGGCCCTGCTTAACTTCACTAATTTCTTTCTCCATTTCTATCACCAACTTTATCAACATCTTCATCATCATCTGTGACTCACTCTCTTCTTTTTCAACTACTCCCATTTTCGCACAAGACTAAATTCACTATACTAACTTCTTAAAAAAAATCTAAAATCTAAAAGCAAATAAAACGCTATTTACTGTTTTCTATAAATTATTTCATAACAAAGACGAACTATATTTAACTCTTCAAAAAATTAACTCAGACAGACTTTTTAGAAAATACTCTTTTTACTGTTTCTAAATTACTTCATATAAAAAGAAGATGAACCCCATTCTACCAAACTACTCCAAAATGCATGCAATAATTAACAAAAACCGAACCTCCACCTACTAGATCTTGCCTCTTACACCTGAAATCTTTCTCAATTGTCTAAACAAAATCTCACATGGGCTTGAAAACTTGAAGCCTTATGTTGGTTGCACTAAAAATTCCCACCTTATCCATTTTAACACTCAATGCATTCTGACACAGAGGGCGCCACCAGACCACTATGTATCTGGAAATTTTTTTTACTGTGATCAGAATAGATGATGATGATGGTTCGCGCTGACTAGACTCAGGGAGAAACAAGAGAACTTAAAATTGTTTAGACAATTGAGACAAAAAGCGCAAAGACAAACGTCAGCCAAATTAAGTTTAAACAAATTCTAAAATTTTATTAAGAGACAATAAATTATGAAGTATAATTTATTTATGACACAATAAATAGGGTTAACTCAGGCGTGTACCAGAAATACTAAATGCAAAGCTATGACAGACTGACTGATCTTCTAATAACGAATTATAAAGGGAGGAAGCAATTTGATTCAGCAGAAGATTTGCCCAAACATTGGTTTTCACTTTCAGATACTTAAACAACACGTTCTCGAAACAAATCAACGAAACTAGTGCCGACAAGCTTTTCGAGGTCTGAGAAATGTGTCGGGCCTATGAATGTCATTATTTCGGTAGGAGCTGCACCTATTATTACGTTTAAAACAAAGGTGGTTGATCCACCTCAAGATCAACCAAAAAATATGACTGAAAATGAAAGGAAAACAATTAATTCTGGCGAATCCCAACCAAACGATTGGAGAAAATTACTCGAAGAAGCATAATTAAAGGTCTCAATAAGAGACAAGTAAATAATTAGAAAACAGTTACGTCTTCCCCAGCAATTAAAAAAAATAAACTTACAAACAAATTTTGAATACACGCTCTGATAACTTTAAAGTACACGTAATAAATACAAAAACAAACCTATTGGAGAGTGCACATGAGTACGAAAATATTAAAAGTTTTAAATACTTTAGCAGATCGAAAGTCTCTCTCACCTGTAATTTAAAAAGGGATAAATATTATCTTCCTGCTGACGACTTATAAAATTACAAAGAAAAACAATTCTAATTTCCACCTTCAGAGATATAAGAAATGAAATCTTCACCTGCGGAAAATTAGACAATAAAGTCGACAGCCAAAAGATTTTGGAGGTTTGCAAAAGTGCAAACACAGTGTTTAAAATTAATTATTGAATAATAAAATAATTACAGGTAAGCATTTAAATATACATGACTGCTAAAGCATTTATAAAAAGTGAGGCATAAAAATATAAAACTCATTCGTCACTCTCCAATAAACAAAAATTGAAAGCAACTTGGAATCTTAAAACTAAGATTGCAAAATATTAGAAATCACAATAAAGATTAAATATGAGTATAAATATTACTTAAGCTTATGAATACAGATTTTTAATTAGACTGAGTGGAGATTTAATGAGAATTAATTTACCCTAGAAAGAATAAAAAAGAAAATAGTTACCTTTCGGTAAAAACAATGTTCACGTAGAGTGTGCACTATTATTTTAGTTTATTTTCAGGTCTTTAGACAGTGGCAAGGTAGATGTAAAGAGGTTCCGGCTTCTTCTAGATGTCTAAGGCATTACTGGAGCAAATTTGGAAGTTAGGGATCCGTCTTTTGTTAAGTTAGCAAGCCATTCTGGTGGTGATAACACGTATAGTATTTGTCATCTTGTTGCAAGCAAAAGGATTTAAATAACAGTGAATTTCCTTTAAGAATTTAAATGTCCGTTGATATAAACTTTCACTTGAGAAACAGCTTGTCTAGTTAAGAATAATTAATAACTAACTCTCCAAATTTTCAGAGCTATTTATACGTCACTCCATTTCCTGTTAAACACTTTCCTTGTTGTTGAATGCTATGCCTAAGTCAGGGCAAATATTAATCTCCAGCTCAATCTAATCTAAGAATTCTACCTAGGGATTATTGAAACAAAAACAACACAAATCAAATCTCCGCTTTTTAGAATGAACTTTAAAATAATTAATATAAAAGCTACAGGAATGTAATTAGCAAGATTGCTTGTTTTTAAATCAAATTGATTTAAAGTAAAAACAAGCGGTATAAGAAAACTATTTTAAAATAAATCGATAACCATTGAAATGATCCGTTTTACATATAAACGCGTGTGTATTTTGATACACGTATTCTTTTTAAATAATAATAAAAATTTAAAAGCTTAATAAATTTTTTTTTTGTAATATCACCATTGAATCGGATTTCAATCCAGTTCAATATATATATATACATGCAATTTAAGAAAATTTAGATATGAACTGAACATTAAATTATACATTGCTTTTAATAAATATATTACTGCAATCAGACATTGATGTATGAATACATATGCACAATCATACTTGTATACCCATATAGTTAGTCTTTTGAGATAGTTGTAGAGTTTAAACTTGGCACAGATTGGACTGTAGGATGTAACTAGGTGAAATCGATATGACAGGATAAATATTCTATTTCCTATCCCCACAGTTATAAAATAAATAAATAAATGATTTTACATATATCTAATACAGTAAATACAATCATGGATCCGAGGTAGAGTCAAATAATGGTGAAATGGAGTGGTTTATTTTATTACCCTGCCTAGCTAAATTTTCAACATGACACTATATCACAAACAATCACATCTTCATGTGGCCCATCTCTATTTCTACCTATTGGTTTCTAACACACTCATTAGTTTGGTTAATAACTAGAAGTGGTTAGTATAGTTAATTAATGTGTATCAAAGATTAGTGCCCCTATGGTATGGTAGTTGCCTTCTTATTTATATGGGGTTAGGGGACAGATTCACAAATGGTTTAAGGCTTTTATTTATATTGGATCAGGGAACATATATACAAATAATTTAAGGCTTTGGTCATTATATATTCCAATCAGGGTACCACTATCATCCTTATGCAGTCACTTGTCCAGAGTTTGGTTCACATGTCTTGGCTCATGGAATCCCTAGGGGTGATAGTTTTGTACCATGAGTCCTTGAGTCTTGGAGACCCAATCCCCCACTTCTCTGGAGGTTACCTAGTGAAATGAGTGAAATTGATTGTGGCCAGGAATTCTGCCATTTCTTCCACAACCTGGATCCTACATCCTATCATCATCCATTGCCCAATCAGTGACATATTCCATTGGATAGCAATGATAATTTGAATATCCATAAGCATGAAGGCAGTTAATAATCAAAATTGAGTGACCTGTCTCAAAAAACTGAGTGTGAGTTTCCTTGGGGGTCAATCCAAAAGCTTTTGAATAGGACTAAACAGTACTGTTCAAAGGTAAAGGGTCTCAGTGTATGACACTCCCATCATGATGGCATAGCCCTGCAAAGTGTGCCACAAGTACAATCTGATCTGCGGTTCTGTCTCAGCAAAAACAGAACAACTCATGCAAGCTTTCTATATATATCTGAACTTTCTCCAGTGTTTCCTCTGAAAACTTTTACTTGGGTAAACATCAACAAGTTGGCTTGAATACCCATACCTCATTCTTGTCATTACTTAACATCTGAAAACCCTGTGCTTTTTTCTAGACTCCAGGGTCTGCTATCCTGCATGATGATCTTTTTATCATCCATGGCCTGGAAACTCCACATGTGTTTACTTATTCCACTAACACTAGTACCATTCCCTACTTCATTCTTAGAAACTTCATAATCTTCTAAGGTATCTACTTTACTTTGGCTACCTATGTGGCCTGGCTTGGAATCCACCTTAATGGCTGCTTGCACTTCCCCACTCATCCTACCATATTTATGTTATCATCCTGGGAATTTCTTTCCTTTATTTCTACCCTTTCCCTTAATTTCTGGATGTTAGTCATCATCCCAGTTCTTTCCTGGGTGGCCACTTTATTGTCCTGTGCCAAGTTTTCCTTTAATTGATACAGCTCCTTTCTTACCCTTCTTGCAACTTTTGTAAATCCTTAACAACATCCTCCTATTCCCTTAGTTTATTTCTCACCTCTTCTTTAATCTCAGTTATTGCATCCCAGATGATTTCAAACTCTTTTTTAAGCATTTGTATGGTTTTAGTAGTATTTTTCAAAGTTTTTCTCCATAAACTCTTAATTTCTGATTCATTTTATGTTTCCAGTCTTTGGCTTTTATATCTAAGATTCTGTGTTGGTCTCTAACCTTTAGTCTCTTTTATCTAAGGTTCTCTTTTGGTCTCTAGCCTCCAATCTCTTTTCCATATCTAAAATATTCTGTTTGTTTCTAACCTCCATATCCCAAATATTTTGCTGTCCTCCATGTCTAAAATATTCTGTTTGTTTCTAGCCTCCATTTCCAAAACAGTCTGCTATCCTTTGGTATTTTAATTCGTGAAATAGTATGTGGTGCATGATAATTTCAAAATGAATTAAAATATCCAGTGTTCTATTGATGAAATCAAAATAAATAATGTGAAGGAGTAATTCCAAAACATCATTTAATATTAATTTTGCTCTCTAATTATTAGACATTAAAGGAAGTGTATATGAGCTCTATTGCCAAATCAAATGGGATCAATATTCTCGATCTTAAATATTTCATCACCATAGTAAATTGTCTGATTTTATTTAAAGTCCTTCTTATTATATGTATTTCAATGGTAATTTCATGTTTATATGTTAGCATAAGACAAATAATTAAACATTGACAAAATTAGAGGAAACCATAATAACTTCTTGAAAATGTGATTGTGAGTTGAATCTCATTGGAATATCTTATTTAGATCTTATACCTTTAGTAATGGCTTATGATAAGTTAAAGTTTATTTATTACTCTAATTTTAGCAAGATGAGTTTAATATAGATCTTCGTCTAATTTTGAAATGAGTATATTGTTTGGCATCACTAATGGTACAAAATATACACCATCACTATACACTGAATTCATTTCATAAAACATCTTTAAATTTTATTTGTTCATTATTTATTTAACATAAATAAAACTGTTGTGTTATTAAATTAGTTTAATTTGCTTTATTCCTATAGGGGTAATAATTATATCTTGCATTTGACGGGTATAGACAAGTGATCTTTGTAGTCAAGCAAGCTAGGCATTATTACACATGTTCATATTATTACTTAATAGGATTTAGATTTGTAATCTATAATTTAAGATATATCCAAAAGAACTAGCATTTTTATTATTCATTATTCTAGATTATAAATACTTTAAACAGGCTTTAACCTGTATTCAATGCACTTTAAAATTCATAATAATCAAGGCTAATTTGCCGATAGAGGGAACTTTCCATTGGTGTAGACAAGGGATTTGGATACAGGCTATGGTTGATCTATTATTTAATTTATTTCATATCTGTACTTTCTGAATTTTATAATTGATTAGATATAATAGAGTCTCTGTCTCTGGATCACTATTCATAATCAATTCTGTTATTTTCATATTAACTGATAGTAAAGTTTTATCTCAATTTATTTAAGTATACTTGTAATTATAAATTTTTATTAAACGCACATTGATTATGTAGTAATATTTACTGAGGCTATAACCTCGATAATATGCGTATAAAATGCAATAGTAGGAACCTCTACAGGTGTTTTAGCCACAAGCTTACGCTATGGAAGAAAAGAGGGGAACCCTTCTTTACTTCAACCTACTTTTTATTTAAATAGGTGAAGCTGAAGCAGTTAGATCTGCGAGCATGAAGCTATTCAATACTTCACTGATTAACTCCACATTTCTTATTACACAATAATACTCGCGAAATCTTTCGATTTACGAGTCAATACGCATATTATCGAGCTTATAGCCTCAGTAAATATTACTATGTAATCAATTTGTGTTTAATAAAAATTTATAATTACAACTTTAAATTACTGTAATAGATTTCTAAATATAAAATCTTTCCATTGACTCATTGTAAATTGAAAGATTTCGCGAGTATTAATGTGTAATAAGAAATGTGGACTTAATCAGTGAAGTATTGAATAGCTTCATGCTCGCAGATCTAACCACTTCAGCTTCACCTATTTAAATAGAAAGTAGGTTGAAGTAAAGAAGGGTTCCCCTCTTTTCTTCCATAGCGTAAGCTTGTGGTTAAAACACCTGTAGAGGTCCCTAGTATCGCATTTTATACGCATATTATCGAGGTTATAGCCTCAGTAAATATTATTAAGCATACTTATACATTGAACAGATATTTTAATCTGAATTTATAATTTTGCTTTACCTGCTATCCTATCTATACCATTACAATATATTGTGTTTCAAATCAAACTTTATTGTACATAAAAAGTTACATTGTTGAAAATACATGGTTGAAAACTACATAGCTTTGGAACAAACAGATAGATATTATTGATACAGTTCAAATAAATTGTTAGGCAGGTATCTGATAAATGTAAACTTGTAAACTGTATTTGACTATATTCTATTTTCATTGTCTGAGGGTTTAGTTCATCAGTTTAAAATATTTTTTGATTAAATTAAATATATCCTTTGGACTATTCAATATACAGATGTGGTGTTTAAAAAAATTGTTGAAAAAGAGATATGTAACAAAAAATATTGTTCTTGTTACTGAAAATATCATTTGGTTTTTTAAGATTATGGTCTGTCTTGGGTTTTTAATAGTGACCATGTAGCAGCAAATATACCTGGGTATTTTGCTATCTCTGGCCTTCGTTGTTCAAGCTCATTAGAGAATGTGGCTGGGTACCTGCTGGTGTTGTTTCCAAGGCAGAAATTACATCTGGTGCACCACAAAGTATATAAACAAAAGGTTGCTGCATGGGCAGCCATTATTGAGCCTTTACTGAATGCCTCTATTAGGCTATCAAGTGTGATGTTATTTTGTCTATATGTGTTAATCGTAATTTCTCAGGTATTTATCAGAGCTGTGCATGTGTAGAATAGGTGCTGTTGCATTTCTTTTTCCCTGTGGCACAATGAACAAAGAGCATCAATTGTGTTGTAAAACCTGTGTTATTTAAGGAAATAGGTAGAGTGTGAAGATTTAGCTTTGAGAAAATCAAAAAATTTGAGTTCCAATGACGATTTTTTGAATTGCTGCATCTAACGACTGTTGTTCATATTTAACATTGCTGACTGAGGATCAATAGTTATGTCTGGGTACAGTATATTATAAATACCCCAATAGGTGTATCTACCAACATCCAAAAAAGACACCTGATCAGGTGTATCTACCAACATCCAAAAAAGACACCTGATCATAAATGCTTTGTAACCTATATTTTAATGACTAAATCAATAATCATAACTATAAAATCTTTAAAAAAAATCATTGGCTTATCAAATAAAACAAATATTGATGTGACTAAATCAATAATCATAACTATAAAATCTTTAAAAAAATCATTGGCTTATCAAACAAAACAAATATTGATGTTTATTTCTGTTATTGGGATAAATAATAAGATTAGAAGTGATATTCATATTTTCTTGTATATTACTACCTAGTACAGTAGATTATTAAAATTATCCAAGATGTCTCCCATACAGATTTTATCAATTAAAATGTTCCAAAAATGTGTCTCAATTTTTTTAAATGTGGTTAATATTTAATGAAAATAAACAAATGCATATAAAAACAATTTTAGAAGAGAAAATACACAGAATAAAAAAAATGCTATATTAACTACAATAAAAAAGTATTAATTTTATTATGATAGCTAGATGATCAATATTATACCTAATAAAGATAATAACTTTTAATATTGTATATGTGTGTGAGGGCACAAGTGTTTATGTTTTAAAATGTAGTAAATTTGAAAAGATATGATCGTAAAATGCTTAAACAGGTTTATTCTTGTGTTGAATAAATGGGTTTATTATTAATTAAAAATGAAAACTTTAAAAATAAATATCATTTAGTTTAATAATTAGTATTATAAGTTATTTTATTAGTAAAATAATTAAATATAATACACAAATAAATAAATGTGTATTTTATTTCATTGCTTATTAACATAATACAGTATTTTAATATTCAAAATAATATTAACTATCATTGTAAATAATATCTCAAATTTGGTGCTTTAAACTTTTAAAACTTTAAAATCTCATCTACTTCCAAACATTTCATAGCAATGAGAGCAGAATATTCCTGTACAAATCCAAAAAGTGAAGTATTTTGGGTAAAAAAGTATGAGATCACTAATCACATGACAGAAACAAAGCAAAACAAAACTCCATATAGTAGTGCCACCTGTGCTAAACAGAGTAATCAATGGATGCCAGAAGGCTTGTGCATAAAATCCCTATCTAATGCCTACTCATCCAATATCCCCAGACTAGTTTCTAGCTTGTGGCCTTCGTCAGTGAGGAGCTTTGGATCTGAGAGCACTGCACTTAGATCTTAGGATCTAATGCAACCCTCTAGCAACCACCTTTTATCTCTACTTAACTACAAAACTATGAGCATGAAATTGAAAACACAAAAATTATTTTCAATCTAAGCTCAACAGCTTATATAGTCATATGGGTCTGAACTCAGTTCAGCACCCATACATTGTGGTGTCTTTGGCTCTTTAACAACCATAGCCACCACTACCCTATTAGGCAGGATTGGTGTTAAACCAGCAAGCATCACATGATCACATCTCCACTACTATATGGAGTTTTGCTTTGCTTTGTTTATAAACAATTATGTGCTAGTACTGGAGATGTGATCACATGGCAGAAACTTATAAATACAATCCTTGTCAAGATTTTTTTAGGGCTTCTTCAATTACGATGTGTTAAAGGACTCCATCAGATTTAAACATAGAATTAGCCATTTTGTCCTCCTTCACCAACAGCATATCTGAGTTAAAAAAAACAGTAGATATTTGCTTCTTAATGTTAAATGCTCCTTTCATCATTTTGAATAAAGAAATTAAATTATTAACAAAGTTTATCATTCAGAAATGCATTTAAAGGAAAGGAATTTTGATATTTTGATTCAACTGTGAACTTTTAAAAGTACTTATGGAATGCTACAACTTGTGATGACAATGCAATAATTATGTATCTCTTCTCTAAAGACTAAAATTACTTAATTGGAATTGTATTCACTACATCAATCCCAAACTTTTACAGAATAGTATAAAATTCATTAGAATTTATGGATTAACATATTGTTTCATTTTATATTTGTGAAAACTATCTAAAACAGTAAATGAGTCTTACAAAATGAATTCAAGTTGATAGAATAATGAATAGCTTGGTCTCACATTTGTGAAAATGACCTGAACTTTAGATGAATAATATAAAATTATCTTGAGGCAGTGCATCAATGAATCTCATATTATTTTAATAAAAAAACTTCTTAAAGCCTTAGATATTCTGTTAATACTAATTCATTCTATGAATTAATATTTTGTTTGATATTACAGTGAGCACAGTAATTCAAAAGATAATGGATTTATATTTCTCAGTATTGTAGCTTCAAAAATATGCTCCAAGACATTATAATTTATGAAAGCTATCCCTTTTAAAAGGATTAATTGCTCTGTCAAAACCTGAAAGAGTATGAATAAATAATTGGTGATTTGTTGAATAGTTTTGTAAAATCATTATTAGTGAATCTCTACTATAAAAGCTCAGCCTTCAAAATTAATTATGCCCTTATAAGGATTAAGTGTATTAAATTTATCTTAGTGAAATTTTATTACATTATAAAATGCCAAATAATATCTTTTATCCAACTGGAAATATCTAAAGGGTGCCTGGATAAAATTTCTTGGAAGTTTATTTAATGACTGCTGTTTATAATTTTATGCACATCCTATAGTTAATTAATTTGTTTAATTACTGTAATATTTTAAAATTATTATTATGGTTTAATAAAAGTTCTCCAGAAAGAAAATATCATAAGGGAAATACAGAGCATATAGTGTATTTATCATTGAAATCAGTTATAAATGTGTGTTTGTACTATTAATCACTGGATATCAGTTGTGTTAAACTTTAAGCTATGGTAAAATATCTACATTCAATTAAATAATTATTCTTTCATATGTTTATTGATTCCTTAAATTAACCTCATATTTTTTATTATAAAAGATATCTGGAATAGACAGTTAAATAGTTATAAAATTACCCTAACTTACTTTGGCCAAGAGGTACTCATACAAGTTAACGAAGAGTATGTGGTGTATTGAAGTATCCTTATGGCATTGATAATCATGAATATATTATTGTTTAGATGAAGTAGATTCCTAAGATAAGCTTAAAAAGTATATTACGTCATGTCACCAGTACCTATGATGGCCAGGTCTCATTGAGGTCAGATATTTTAAGAATAATAATGTTTTGGGTAAATGCTTTACTCGTTCATGAGAGGGTTAAGAAGTAAATCTGATACCTATAAGAAGAGGTAATTACGATTATTATTATTAATGTACTTAAGGATGCAATAAAATAGTCTTGTATTTTATCTCTAGTTAATGCTTGAGTTTAAATAAACACTATACAACCTTCTCAAATGAAGTGTTTTGTGGTTGCATCACGTTTTTGATAAAACCCGAGTATTTATGACTCAAGTAGATATTTATAACTCAAGTAAAAAATATTTATTAAGTATAAAGTGCAATACGATTTACAATCTTTTTCAAGAATTCATTTTTATTATGAGGTTTGTTTAAATATTTTTTTATATAATGGTATTATAACTAATAAATTAATTGTTATATTTGTTTTATTATATAGCTGTTTGTCGTTAACTGAAAGATCATCGTCTACACATCTTATAAATAAATATGGACACAATTACATTTTATTTTTATTTTTTTTTGTAATTTTCTTGCACCATTTCCATATTAACATTGAATTTGTTGAGATATAAGTAGATACAACAAAATCCCTTTGCTATTTAATCATATTAAGAATAGATCCTTTTAAAATTATTGAGAGTAATAATTTGCAGAATAATAATTATTCTATTTTATTAAGAACCCTGAGATAATTAATTAATCTAAACAAAATGCAACCTGAGAGTTACAAACTAACTTGCTAATCTTATTAAATATAACACATATGGAGTTTTATTAAAAGAGTTACTTCATCCGTTATATACACATTCACATACTTGATGTGTGTATAAAATGCCTCAATATAATATTATTAAAATTATAAGGACGGGATCTTACTGATTATAGAATATTTAGAATTGCACATAGCTACTCAAATAGATATTTATTCATTGTTAGTGATATGGATGAGTGAATGACTATTTATAGATATTAAGCTAAATATGATAATGATTTTGCGAAAAACATTCTCCCTCTTATATAAAATTTTGTCTATCTTTAGGAGTCTCATCACTTTACTTGGTTAAAGTATATATATAGAAATATGGAGTTATCCATTTATAATAAACTTAATTAGATTGTACTTAACTTCAAACAGTAGCTAAGAAAAACCAACTGCCCCAGACCAAAATAAAACTGACAGGCTGATTGCATATATATATATATACAAAACTTTTTACAGCAATGTGGCTAGAAATATTTTGTGGATTAAAATTGGAAGCTAAAGGAGTGAAAGTAAATGGAGATTATTTAAGTCATTTAGATTTTGCAGATAATGTAGTTGTTTTTGAAAACAATGCTTTAGAGCTGCAGGAAATGTTGCAGGAGTTATCAGATGAAAGTAGGAAAGTAGGACTAAAGATAAATGTTAAAACGACTAATGTTTACTAGATTTTTTTAAAATATGAAAATAAAGCTTGATTATGATGAATTAGAAGAAGTTAACAGTTACAAATACCTTGGTCAGATTATTCATACAGATGGAAACATAATGGATGAAAATAATCATAGAATTAAACTTGTTTGGAGTAATTTTGGTAGAAATAACTTGATACTAAAAGGAACTATGCCTATTTGTTTGAAAAGGAAGGTTTTTAATAAATGTGTATTACCAGTTCTTACTTATGGATCTGAGATTTACACACTTAATAGAAGAGCAATACAGAGACTTCAGACCACTCAAAGAAGTATGGAGAGATGCATGTTGGGAGTAACAAGAAGAGATCAAAAATGCAATATATGGGTAAGAGAACAAATAGATGTTACTGACCTCATTGAAAATATTAAAAGACTGAAGTGGAGTTGGGATGGACATACTGCTAGAAGAGATGATAATAGATGAACAGTTGAAATCTTAAACTGGATTCCAAGAGATTGTAAAAGACCCAGAAAGAGGCCAAATGTGAGATGGATGGATGAAATAAGAAAGTATGCAGGGGTGATGTGGAGAAGAGAAGCTAAAGATTGTAGAAGTTGAATTGAACTTGGAGAGAGCTTCATCCTGCAGTGGATTGATAATGATTGATGATGATGATATATATAATATTCCTATATAATATACTAAACTTAATGTAATTAGAAGGAACTTGAACTGCTGAACCAGCACTCACAGTTGATCTAGATCACCATCTCCCACTCATATATAGAATCAATGCTCAGTTTATATTACATCTGTTCAAACTTTAATGGACAAGCTTCAATATTCTCCACCCTGCAACTCTTCAAATATCCATACCATTGAAAATCTGATGATGAAACACTCAAAGTGCATGTTGATGTCAATATTATTGTTATATCCATATTAACTTTAAGTCATTCTGACCCTTCATGTGTGAGACCTTAATATGTCCATTTAAATACATAGAAGAGAAATGAGCAGAATACAAGTGGATATGTAATATTCAAATATAAGTATATTGTCTATACTAAACTTAATATAATTAGAAGGAACTTGAACTCAGATTTTCAAGCTCTTTATGGCTATGCACTCCATTTTATATAACTGATACACATGGTCACATACATGTGAAAAAGATAAATGATCTCCAATATGCATATTTCATGCTAAAGCAGCACTCATCAGTTGGTCCAGATGACCATCTCCCACACATATATAGAATCAGTGGTCAGTTTATACTAAATTTTAAACTTTAATGGACAAACTTCAGTCTTTTCAACCCAGAAACTCTTCACTCATCCATATCATTGAAAGTCTGATGATGGAACACTCAAAGTGCATATTAATGCCAATTTTATTGTCATATCCATGTTGATTTTAATTCACTCTGACCTTCATATAGGACCGTAATAGCTTGTCCATTAAAGTTCAAAGATTTTTCTGTCTTAATATAAACTGAGCACTAATTTTATATATGTGGGGAGATGATGATCTGGACCAACAGATGAGTGCTGGTCCAGTACAACGTACATACATTGGAGATCATATATCTTTTTCACATGTATATTGTTGTGTGTATTTGGTTGTATAAGATGGAATGCATAGCTATAGAGAGCTTAAAAATCTGAATTCAGGCCCCTTCTATATATATATCATTAAAATCAATCAACACTTAGATAATCTCAATATCACTAACAATCAATTAATCTCAATCTGTTATCAAGGTAACCTCCTTTTAAAAATAAAGATAAAATCCCAGGCCAATAATTAAAGTAAAATTAACAGCCCAATTGTATATATATATTGTAATGGTAAGAAAAGTAGAGCTGCTTTAACCTAACCTAGAGATGCAGATAGAGGGGGTTCAAACCTCACCTACTCCTCTAGATTGCTACTAAGCGACTTACTCCCCAAACCTCACTAGAATTTAATCTTAATGTATGCCCGGTGGTCAGGGAGAGAAGAGACCACGAAAAGGAATTTTTACATATATAATGATCAGATGTACATACGTATGTTACAAAAGAAAACAATACTAAGTGGTTTTATTTATAGTGAATGAAAGATAACACAAACTTTTATTATTTACATTAAAAGAATTCATACAATGTTTTATTAATAGTGTCACAGGCTATTTTCACTGCAACCGGATAGACATATTTGAAAGATCCATTGATCGTAATGATAAGAACAGACAAAATTTTACATTATCATTTCTTTCTTTAAAATATTCCAGCCAATGGAAGTGTTACATAAAAGAAATCAAGAGAGAGAGAGAGATGATTCATTAACTCTGTGGTTGGAGAACATAGAAATAAATAGGTGGTCAAACTCAACTAAACACTTTGGACAGGTTTAAATCACCGCCCTACTTATGATTTAAGAAGAATGATAAAGTGACCCCAACAGGAATTTCCAGCTATAATTGAAACATTTCGATGATATTTTGAGAAAGATTTCCTAATAAATATAAATATATAAGACCATGCACACAGGCGATAGCATATAGTGGGCTGTGAGGCTCGAGACATAACAGTTACCAAGAGGTTAACACAAGACCGGATAGCTCTCCGTCTCTAAACTAGGTTAGAGAGAAAAATGGAATCCGTTCGCTAAACGCGTGACCCGGATTCAGGATCGGAGTTTTTGTTGCTTATGTCCAGTTACGTACATTTAAGGAACTGAGATCGACATGAGATCCCGAACAATTTATTTATTTTTCAGAAGGTCCGAATGTAGGTATGTTAACCTAAGCAAACTTGGCAAAAGAAGCACTGTAATTTATGCTGAGCGGCCCAGTAGATCACCCGAGGCACGATACCATATAAATACGGTCAACGACCTTTAAATTTAAAAAAGAAACCCTCTGCAAAATATATATCTTAGGAAAGCTCAACTATCACTGAAAATCCGCAGAAAAATAGTAACTTCACCTTTATAAAATTTGAATTAATAAAAAGAACAAGTGGGCGGATATTTTATTTATTTAGTTGAAATTTAACCCATTCACCACTAAGCCAATGCTATTTAATAATTTTTTAATACATATTGTCAAAATGTACTCTCTCTTAGTACTAAAATATAAATGCGAACGTTTTATTTCACGCTCTTTAAAATATAACTTTAAATTTGTAACCCTTCATTGACTAAAATATACTGGCATTTGATAAGGATCTTTCTTTTATATGTATATAAAAAAAACTAAGTTAAAGTTTGGAAAGTTTTATAATAGAATATCTAGCAATTTAAATCTTGATTTTAAAATAGAGTTTTGCACTTTCTATGATTTGCTTCCTTTTCTTTCTAAATAAATATTTATATAAAATAAATAACTTGATTATGGGAGTATAATGGCGGAAAGTTAAACGAAGCATTTTTCAATTAAATTAATAAGAATTACCGCCGCCATTATATGTAATAACCCTACCACCCATTAAAGTATTTAAAGAAAAAAGAAAGCAATTAATGAAATATAATTTCACAAGACTCGAATACATAGATTTAAAAAAAACAGATATATATAGAAAAGCATAAATATACATTGAATTTGCAAATTACAAAGATATTTTAATAATTTATGGGAACGTTACCGGTAACTAGATGGGTGGGTCAAAATGAGTTCATTTGATGTTTCCCCGCAGGTCTTCTCGGTTCTTCAAATTTGTTTTTCCATGTTTTTGAGGGCAGATTTTTTCACGGATACAGGGCAGATACTTTTGTTCTCTGGCTGGCTTACATGATTACGACTCCGACCTCAGGAACAGCTCAGGAGAGCGAAGGCAAAGAAGTTACCCCTGCATTTTTGCAGAGCAACACATTTCTGGATTTTTTATTTATATGCTGAAAGAATAGAGTGCAGCTTGAAGTAAGTACAGCAAGCAAGAGTTCACTATATTGTCCAATCTTTCAGCAAAATTTCTTCCAACAAAATTCTTAAGATTTCTCTCTGACCTTCAGCACAGGTTACCAGCAAGCATCAGACCAAGAACAAAAGAAAAGTTCTTTATTTATACCCTTTTTCCATTATGTTTTTAATCTGCTAATTAGTAGCGAATCATGCCCATTGTTTCAAATTTTTCCTGTTATCTATTTTTATCTAATTCAGAAAAATGTTTTACTAATTAAATTCCTTTTCCTAATGGATTCTATTTAATTAAGAAAATTTATCTTATCGAATTCTTCCAACATATATTTTAAAAATAGTTGCAAATATAATTTTAACTTTCTATATTTTATTTTATTAAATCTTTTCTCTTTAACACAATTTCTTCTTTAATTTAGGCAACTATTTGAGAAAACGATAAATTTAGTTTGAAAAAGAAACATACATTCACTGTGGTTGGACTTAGGGTCTTAGTTAGTCCACAGTGAATGGTGAAGCCAGCATATATATATTTATATATATATGCACAGCTTCATATTCCTAGAACCCATTAAAAAAAAAAACAAATAAAAAAAAATGACTAAAGCTACGGTTTTGCAGAGAGAAGCAGAGTGATCCGGAAAGAGCGCTCCTATTATACAGAATATTAGTGTATTTACATGAAATAATACTGATATGTGCAGTTTATAAAAACAAACTGAAAGTTTATAATAATACTGATAAATAGATTATATTAATAAAAAAAAACTGAAAGTTTATCATAATACTGATATATAAATTATATATATATTAAAAGAGAAGTATATAATAATATTAATTAATATATTATAACAATGCCAATATTTACAAAACATACACACACAAAAAAAACTGAAAGCCTATAATATGATTTCATTGTCCATATGATGTGTCCTGGTCGTACCTTGGGGATCTTGTAAAAAAAAAATTTACTTTTGAATGGAGCACTCTATTTAAACTATTTTTTTTTCAATGGACCTTCCTCTCTGGGCCTTGTTATTAGCTCTCTGAGCTGTGTTCACTTTATTACCATGTCTTCTATCAATTCTTTTGCTAGAAGTCAAGTTGAAATTCCTTATTAATGGTGCTCTGTTCTTTAGCTGTTTTCTTCTTATGTGTTCTGATGATGAAACTGGCTCATGGTCAGATCCCTTGGTCAGTGATTTTGGTATGGGTAAATGTGGTTTCAAACCTAGAACTGTGCTGCCACTTGATAAAGTAGTTTGTTTTGCCTGACCTGCCATGGTGCGTTTTGGAAATATCTCGTGATCATTAAATTGATGAGTAAAATGCTTGAAGGCAAGGTGGGGTGTGCTCTGTCCTTCTATCTCTAATTCCATCTGGCCTTTTGTTTCATTTTCTGTTTGTTCAGGATTAGTTGGTTCCTGTATGCAGCTTATATTGGTTGTCTCTTGGGTTTTCCATTTGTGAAAATCTAACTTGTTGTTGTAAAATGTAAACTTATTTTCCCTATAGTTTATTCCTGAGTCATGTCTTTCTAAGAAGTCTGACCCTAACAGTACATCATAAATCAAGCCCGGCATTATCTGAAATATATGTTTTACATTTGTTGCTCCTATCTTGATATCCAGTCCCAAACGATGTGTTCCTATGTTGGCTTTTTCTCCGTTGGCCAATATAGCATAAGATTTTCTCGGTGAGATCGGTAGTACATGAGTTCCTACTGTTGCATCCCACCATTCTTTTGATACCAGTGACACTTGACTGCCAGTGTCTATTAAAGCTGTAATTGGGACATCTTCTAACAGTGCTTTAATTGTGGGGCACTCCGAGAGTGGTGGTCTGTGATCATCTTCCAGTTCGCACATGAACGCTGATGCCACTCTTTCATTTCCCTCAATAATTTCTTCTGTTTCATCCTGGAGTTCTATCTGGGGTATATAAATTATAGGACCCATATTTTTCTGGAATTGCTGTGTGTTTTGATCATCATCATAGCAGTTCCTGACAGCTGCCATCTGTATTTTGGGTGTGTCAATTCTTTTTCCTTTGTCTGCATGCTCTTTATTTAGGTTGCCAAAATCTATAGCAGTTAGTAAGTCTACCATCTCATCAATTCCACAGCTGCGGCAGCCCAGCATCAATTGTTGTATGTGGAGAGGCATATTGTACCTTATTGTCCGAATAATCTGCCCCTCTGATAAGTGGAAAGCAGTCAATGATTTTAACAAAGACACTTGCCGCAAGAAAAACTGGGTGTGAGTTTCTCCTTTTGAAGTGCAATACTTTTCTTGAGATATACAGTGCATTATTCCATCTTGCCTCTCTTCACTCCAAAAACTTTTAAGTAAGGCAATGTGGTAATCTGCAAATGTTACTGGTTTGTTACTTATACAGTCCCACCAATTCCGGGCAGATCCATGTAAATGATTAACTGCAACTGATAACTTTTCAGCTTCTCTGAGTTCCTGGAACATGAACAGCTCTTGTAAACTTTGCAAGTGTGCCATGGGGTTTTCTCCTATGTCACCCCGAAAAGTTTTGATGTGGATAAATCTTGCCACCATTGGGTTGTCTGTTCTTTCCATGACCTTTATGCTTTCTTTATTTTCACATTGGAGATTCTCATTTCTTGGCTGATTCTCTTCTGTCGTTTTTGTTTCATTGTTTCTCTCTTCTTTCATCCTGTTGATTTCTGCTCTATATTGTCTACATTCTTCTTTGCATTCTTCTACTTTTTGTAACATAGTTTCCATCAATTTCCGTACCCATTGTGGTTCCGGTGAATCTATGTCTCCTTCTGGACTATACATATTTTCTAGAGAAATACGAATAGCTAAAAAAAATATATAAGAAAAAAAAAATATTTGGTTTGCTGTTGTTTTTAGTCTTTCTACTAATACTATTCTTAAAATTTGTCTTATTTTTCTACTTTTACTTGTCAAAAATTTGCTTCACTCTCCCAACCATTCCTGCAACTGTCGTCCTTTTTTAACCTGCCAGCTTTCTATCTATCTCTTATCCTATGCATAGGTCCTGCCCTATCCGTGTTTATTTACTTATTTACTACCCTGTTCTGTGTGTTATATATGTGACTATAACTATGTGTATTTGATATACACTTCAATAAAATATGATTACTACTGCCGGGGGGGGGGGTAAAAAAATTCTACTTGAGCCCATCTTTTCTCTGCTCCTTGTTTGATCACTCTGTCTCCCTTCCTAGCAAAAGAAAGAAAAATACATTAATATCTGATTTGGTTTTGATTTTCAACCGAACTGATTGATTTCACATCTTGTAAGCTGTACTACTGATAGCAAACACAGAAAGTGCAAAAGAAAAATATATAAACTTCTGTCATTCACTATATTTATTTTCAAAAAACACACACACAAAAAAAATTCTTCTGATCATGAAATTCCTATTATTATATCTCAGGGTCTATCTCTAAACAGTAAGGCCACACTTGGGATGCCAGATTATACAAAAAAAAAAAAACTGTAATGGTAAGAAAAGTAGAGCTGCTTTAACCTAACCTAGAGATGCAGATAGAGGGGGTTCGAACCTCACCTACTCCTCTAGATTGCTACTAAGCGACTTACTCCCCAAACCTCACTAGAATTTAATCTTAATGTATGCCCGGTGGTCAGGGAGAGAAGAGACCACGAAAAGGAATTTTTACATATATAATGATCAGATGTACATACGTATGTTACAAAAGAAAACAATACTAAGTGGTTTTATTTATAGTGAATGAAAGATAACACAAACTTTTATTATTTACATTAAAAGAATTCATACAATGTTTTATTAATAGTGTCACAGGCTATTTTCACTGCAACCGGATAGACATATTTGAAAGATCCATTGATCGTAATGATAAGAACAGACAAAATTTTACATTATCATTTCTTTCTTTAAAATATTCCAGCCAATGGAAGTGTTACGTAAAAGAAATCAAGAGAGAGAGAGAGATGATTCATTAACTCTGTGGTTGGAGAACATAGAAATAAATAGGTGGTCAAACTCAACTAAACACTTTGGACAGGTTTAAATCACCGCCCTACTTATGATTTAAGAAGAATGATAAAGTGACCCCAACAGGAATTTCCAGCTATAATTGAAACATTTCGATGATATTTTGAGAAAGATTTCCTAATAAATATAAATATATAAGACCATGCACACAGGCGATAGCATATAGTGGGCTGTGAGGCTCGAGACATAACAGTTACCAAGAGGTTAACACAAGACCGGATAGCTCTCCGTCTCTAAACTAGGTTAGAGAGAAAAATGGAATCCGTTCGCTAAATGCGTGACCCGGATTCAGGATCGGAGTTTTTGTTGCTTATGTCCAGTTACGTACATTTAAGGAACTGAGATCGACATGAGATCCCGAACAATTTATTTATTTTTCAGAAGGTCCGAATGTAGGTATGTTAACCTAAGCAAACTTGGCAAAAGAAGCACTGTAATTTATGCTGAGCGGCCCAGTAGATCACCCGAGGCACGATACCATATAAATACGGTCAACGACCTTTAAATTTAAAAAAGAAACCCTCTGCAAAATATATATCTTAGGAAAGCTCAACTATCACTGAAAATCCGCAGAAAAATAGTAACTTCACCTTTATAAAATTTGAATTAATAAAAAGAACAAGTGGGCGGATATTTTATTTATTTAGTTGAAATTTAACCCATTCACCACTAAGCCAATGCTATTTAATAATTTTTTAATACATATTGTCAAAATGTACTCTCTCTTAGTACTAAAATATAAATGCGAACGTTTTATTTCACGCTCTTTAAAATATAACTTTAAATTTGTAACCCTTCATTGACTAAAATATACTGGCATTTGATAAGGATCTTTCTTTTATATGTATATAAAAAAAACTAAGTTAAAGTTTGGAAAGTTTTATAATAGAATATCTAGCAATTTAAATCTTGATTTTAAAATAGAGTTTTGCACTTTCTATGATTTGCTTCCTTTTCTTTCTAAATAAATATTTATATAAAATAAATAACTTGATTACGGGAGTATAATGGCGGAAAGTTAAACGAAGCATTTTTCAATTAAATTAATAAGAATTACCGCCGCCATTATATGTAATAACCCTACCACCCATTAAAGTATTTAAAGAAAAAAGAAAGCAATTAATGAAATATAATTTCACAAGACTCGAATACATAGATTTAAAAAAACAGATATATATAGAAAAGCATAAATATACATTGAATTTGCAAATTACAAAGATATTTTAATAATTTATGGGAACGTTACCGGTAACTAGATGGGTGGGTCAAAATGAGTTCATTTGATGTTTCCCCGCAGGTCTTCTCGGTTCTTCAAATTTGTTTTTCCATGTTTTTGAGGGCAGATTTTTTCACGGATACAGGGCAGATACTTTTGTTCTCTGGCTGGCTTACATGATTACGACTCCGACCTCAGGAACAGCTCAGGAGAGCGAAGGCAAAGAAGTTACCCCTGCATTTTTGCAGAGCAACACATTTCTGGATTTTTTTTATTTATATGCTGAAAGAATAGAGTGCAGCTTGAAGTAAGTACAGCAAGCAAGAGTTCGCTATATTGTCCAATCTTTCAGCAAAATTTCTTCCAACAAAATTCTTAAGATTTCTCTCTGACCTTCAGCACAGGTTACCAGCAAGCATCAGACCAAGAACAAAAGAAAAGTTCTTTATTTATACCCTTTTTCCATTATGTTTTTAATCTGCTAATTAGTAGCGAATCATGCCCGTTGTTTCAAATTTTTCCTGTTATCTATTTTTATCTAATTCAGAAAAATGTTTTACTAATTAAATTCCTTTTCCTAATGGATTCTATTTAATTAAGAAAATTTATCTTATCGAATTCTTCCAACATATATTTTAAAAATAGTTGCAAATATAATTTTAACTTTCTATATTTTATTTTATTAAATCTTTTCTCTTTAACACAATTTCTTCTTTAATTTAGGCAACTATTTGAGAAAACGATAAATTTAGTTTGAAAAAGAAACATACATTCACTGTGGTTGGACTTAGGGTCTTAGTTAGTCCACAGTGAATGGTGAAGCCAGCACATATATATATATATATATGCACAGCTTCAATATATAAGTTTATTTAATACATACTATCAAAATGAATTCACTATCACTGGTTTTCCTACTAAGAAAGACTTCTCAGGTTCAAAAAAAACACATTACAAAATAAATATATACCACTACGGTCTTAGAACAATTATTGAGGGGAGAAAGGGTATGACAATTTTAGCGCAATAGCTTCTTCCATAAGATTATCAATGTTTGAACCTATCCTAGCATCTCTCTGATGAGTGCCAGAGCATGAAACCATGGTCAGAGGTTTGGGGGGGGGGGTGCTGACAGAGATATTTTAAATGCTTTCTCTAGCTAAGCATTTATCACAAAGCTTATTGAGGAATTGGCAATCCTCATTGCTTATAACTTATATACTATCCTATTTTTTCATAATTTCAATTCACCTTCCAATCATCTTCAATATTAATAGAACTTTTAAATGAGTTAATAACTTCAGAATCATAAATATTAATTTAATTTATTTTTATTTTCTGTAATAGAGAAGTTGTCTTGACAACAAGTTGAGATTGTTGATTGTTATAAATGATGAGATTGTTTAAGTATTGATTGATTTTGATGATTATATACATATCAGCTTTGTGCATCTCGTCTTATTGACTACTGGCTTAGTAATATCGTCGTTGCAGATTTTTAATTAGTATTATAAATGGAATCCTTTATTAAAATTTTTGCCATATATATGTGTGTATAAAATAAGAATGAAAAATATTAAATATATAAAGAAGTAAAATGAAAGATGGTTATATTTTTAAGGCATAAAATATTTTATTTTTAAAATGTATTTTATTTTTTTAATTTTTGTATTTAATCACAACTTTTTTTGCAATCATTTTTGAGACTAAAGATTTTTTTTTGTTTGTTTGTTTTCCAAAACTTATCTAGTTATTTGAAGAAGTAGTTGAAAGTTAATTGATAATATAAAACTAATTATATAATGAGTGGAAAAATAGTCAATTAAAAATATAATTAGGTTTTGTTTTTTGTTAAATAAAATTTCCAAATTGTAAGAAATCAATCTATAGAGAGCGCTTATAATTTTGTTATTAATTTATTTATGGTTCTTGAATTAAAGAAACAAGAAAGTGAGAAAGATAATTTCATTAAGAACAACCCTATAAGTCTGGGGAAAAGATAATTGATTCACTTGGATTAACCAGCCATCTGAATTCAACAATGGAAAAGGGCACTTGATCAGTTACTGTAAAATATCTGATTAAAACGCTGAGGAAACTTGTCTCTTACTGTGGGGTTTATACGTGATATTTGCAGCCTTTATTAAAACTTCTACTGAAAAAACAAAACAAAGATTTTTTATCACATTAAATCCTATTAGGACGAAATAACTTACTGAGAAAATATAAAGCTTGCTTGACAAGTAAACACAGCCATGAATATAGCCTAAATGAAATCTATTTTCGGATAAAAGTAAAACCTGAGATGGGAATTCTCATATATATAAACTTGCATATGTGCATGTATATATATAAAGCATATATTTGTCTCAAGCTGAGAAATTTTGATTTAATTAATGAGTCAGTAAAATAACTTTATATTTTTGTTAAACTTTAATTTCAAGAGTAATTATAATTCTTGAACAAAATAATCAATTGTATAATTGTCAAAAATTGTAATAATAAAATCCAATATGCTGTTCTTTTATATAAATTATAACAAATAATAAAAATCATATACAGCAGGTAATATAAATATATAAATTATAGAGACTCTCGTGCCAATTGCGCTAATAAGATTAGGCACAACATAAAGATTTATTTAAACGTGCTAAAACAGACTCTTGTGTTAAATCTATATTTTTGGAACAAGAAATTAAATCTGGTCAGAATTTTGATAATGTTGTTTGTACTGAACGTAATGATGGAAAAAGAAAATTTATCACTTGCCATTTTCAGGCCGGTTGTTGATGATGTCGCCGCGCCCTCTGACGGCGGCAGTACGGTCTGCAAACCACGACCATTTATTTTTATATTTTGTTGTAGTTCTATGATTATGACTGACCTGGTCGAAAGCATTATTTTGGTACTTGTGTACTATTTCTGCAATGAAGAAAAGACAGGAGGCCTTTTCACAAGTACCATTGTTTTTATTAAAATTTTAAGCTTTCCTGAATAGTTTTCCTTTACTGTTATTATTATATAAATATATATTAATCATCAGGCCTGAGGAAAGGGGATGCAGCTAGTACACTGTTTCCAGGCCCATGGAGCTCAAAGAAGGCCCATGAAGAGATTTTTTCTTTTTTAAATTTTACTAAACCAAATTTTTATCTTTGTGTGTATAGCAAAACTGCCTTATTTGTTTGGCATAACCTTTATTAATCTCAGCACTTGGTGAACAGTTATTTATGTAATGTATTGAATTTTAATTTCATTACTAATTTATTTAAGTTTGAAAGTTTAATTTAGTTTCATTTATAAATATATTTTATATTTCATTTCAATTTGTAAATGATTATGAAATGCCATCTCAAAAATCTGGAGCTCAAAAATGCAAGGAAAAACAGAAACATGATAAAACTAATAAAAAGGAATGAAAACATTTTTTCAATTTGGTGTTAAATGCAAAACAAGGAAATTAACCAAAATGAAAACTTTAAATTCAGAACAAGGTGAGACAAGTGCAGAACTGAATTAAAGGTCAGAATCTCATGAAACTAGTTTGGTTTGTCAAGAAACATCAGATCAAGTAAATTCTCAATTTAAAGATTTAGAAAAACAATTGAATGTTAGTGATGAGAGTACTTCACTGTCTACTGAATCTGGGCATGGCAGACTTAGTGACAAGAAGAGTAGGTCGAATACTGGAAATAATATTGGACTTCTTATAACAGGTGCCTTCTCAATTGCTTATAGAAAACTATGTTAATTAAAGGTCATACTGGCTTTACTAATACATTTCACAAAGATATAGATAACCAAGTTTTTCCTGAAAGTATTGTAACATTTCAGAGTTTAAATGGTGAAAAACATGACCAATATTGGCTTGTCTGGAGTGAAATTAAACAAGCATTATTTTGAACAAGGCAAAACTCTCCATACAGTAGTGCCACCCAGAGTAATCAATGGATGCCAAAAGGCTTGTGCATAAAATCCCTATATAGTATAAACTAGTCTGGGGATATTGGATGAGTAGGCACTAGATAGGGATTTTATGCACAAGCCTTCTGGCATCCACTGATTATTCTGTTTGGCACAGGGTGGCACTATTGTATGGAGAGTTTTGCCTTGTTTAATAACAATTATGTGCTTGTATAGGTATAAGAGATGGTGATCATGTGGTTTAGTGGTTTAAGCATTATTTTGCTTTTCATGTCAATTATTTTGGAACAAGTTTTGTTGCAGCATTAGCTCAGCATCTAAGTCTATGCTTGCAGCAACAAAAAAATTGTCAGCAGCTAAAAAGTAGCAAAACTTTTGTATTTACATCCCAGAATATAAAAGAAGCATAGGCAGTGCCATCTGGCTTGGTGAGACCTAGAAAGATGCACGTCATCCGGAAAAGGCATTGACAGTCTATTGAAGGCATATATTGAAACAGAATCTGTCAAGTTGTATAGAGTTATGAAACAAATCATTGATATTGTACTATTCTTCAGTGAACAGGGGCCTGCTTTGCATGGCAATTCCCAGTACATTGGTGAGAGAGAGAATGGAAATTTTCTGGGAGTCATGGAGTTGTTGTCTCATTGGGGTCCAATTCTAAAAGAACATGTGTTGCAAGTTAAAGTCACAAGTAAAGGAGAACAACTTTAAGTACATTATCTCAGTGCCAATTGCTGAATCTTCCTCACTTGTAAAGCAACATATGTTGGAGGGCAATAAACTTGCAAAGTTATTTCCTGTTATTGTTGATTCCATGCAGATTCATCCTATGTTGAACAAACAACATTTCTTTTATGTTATGTAATACCATATGAAAGCAGTATAAAATTGTAGAAAGATTTTTACAGTTTGTTGATACAAGCCATAGGATAGGATGTGACATTGTATGGATTATAGTAGAAACATTGAATGAATATGATATACCACTGTTGGATTGTCATGCACAGGGCTATGACAATGCAACCAACATGATAGGAAAATATTAAGATGCATAAGCAACAATACTTGATCAATATGAAACAGCATTATTTTCACCATGTGGATGCTACACATCTAACTTGTGTGAAATGATGCTGCAGAAAGCATTCCTGCAGTCTTAACATACTTGGGAACTGTACAAACTGTTTACAACTTGTTTAGTTCTAGTTCACAGTGATGGAAACTTTTTGCAGTAGTGTATTCTCTTCATGGCATATAAAATACATGATGGTCACATGTTAAAATAAGCCCTTTATAGCCCATCTGCTAGGCATTAAATTAGCATTATAAAATCTCTTGGAGTTGAACCTAACTGCCAAAACAAAAACAAATATTAATGGAGCTTTGTCTTATGTCCTATCCTTCATTTGTGTGATAATGTCTATTGAACAGTATAGAGTATTAGTTCTGATTGATATCTGTAACAAGGTTATTTATCCCAGAAATGCAATGCTGAATGTCAAAGTATCCAATTTAAAAGCTTGATTTCAGAATTGACAAAATATTTGGAACAGCTGGAAAAGTATATGGAGTGAAGCTAAGCACATTGCTTCTAATTTGTGCATAAAAGTGAAACTTTCTGAAATGCAAAAAAAGCAGTTCCATGATGAAGTTATATAGGTGCCTCTATCTTGCATCCAGAAAGTTTAAAACCAAAAATAACATATGACTATCACATGACACCAGCTTAATCAATATATTTTATCAGCATACTTTTTTTCTTTCAACACAGCTATGCCATTACTGTAAGATTTAGTAATTGATAGATGCATATCAGTGAGGAGCTGAAACATGTGATAGAAATGTGATAACTGATTGTTTTTCTACTATTCTTGGTCATAGGCTAGAAGTGCCTATCATTATTAAAAAACTCGAGACATCATAGTATATGAAAACTGAATCATTTTCTGTTTTATATGACTATACAGGTAAGAAGGCTTAGATTGAAAATATTTAAATGTTTTTTTAAATTGGACTGGTAACTTGATAGTGAAAGAGAAATGTAAATGATGGCTGGCAGAGGAAAGATCTAAAGGCCAGACATGCATTCAAGAATCAAAGCTCCTCACTGATGGAATCCATAAGTGTAAAATTAGTCTGAGGATGTTAGATAGGACAACACTGGACACAGATTTATTTAGTGCTATCATCTGCATTGGTTAATTACTAAATCTTACAGTAGGTGGCATAGGTGTGGTGAAAGAGAAAAAGTAGGCTGTTGAAATAACATTAAGCTGACAGAGTCATATGAAGTATTATATTTACATTAGTACTATTATAAAAAATAGTAAAGCAGGTCAATAAGAGAAGATATAATTAATAATATTTAATTATTATTATCACTAAATGAATTTTGTTAAAAGGAAGAAAAATCAAAACAAAATTTAAAAAATATTATGTGTGTATAGATAAAACTAATAATTTGTCAAGCGTTGCTAGCCTAGAGGTAAGCGCAGCCACCTTCCAAGCAAGCAGTTGGTTGCAGATGGTTGTTGCGGGTTTGCCTCCTGGCAGATGCTATGACATATGAAAAAAAAACTAATAATTAATTCAGTTAATGTCTTTTAAATGATTATTTTATAAATGTTTGTGCAAATTATAAATTTATTAATTAGGATTATTTATTCTTGCTAAAGAGAAATGTATTTTGTCAAGCTATAACAATTATTAGTATTCTAATTATAGTGATATTTTGTCATTTGTATGTTATTTTGTTTGTCGAGTGAAATATCCTTTGAAATATTTTGTTGGAAGATAAATTAAGTTAGTTACCTATCTCAGCATTTCCCAAACTATGTTCCATGGAACATTGGTGCTTCATAGAAGACTAATAAGTGTTCCATGACATTAAAAGAATTTTTAATTTATATATCAAAAACATCCAAGTCATTAAAAACGTTATGGATTATTTGTTTTTTGTTATTGTTTATTTATTTGTTTATTATTTTCAAGAGTTCGTATAACTAAAATTTTGGAATAAATGTTTATTTTGTTTTTTAATTCTTATACTTTTTTACATTATTTGTTATTAAAACTGAAAAATCCAAACCCATCTTTCTATTAAAAAAATCAAAATGTTCAGTTAAATTTTTAGTATTTGGACTGTTCCATGATAGAAAAAGTTTGGAAAGCATTGGTCTATCTTTTCTGTATTTTTATATTATAATAGTATTTTCATAATTTTGCAATTCAAGTGTTTAATCTTATATTTTAATAATTTACTGATTAAGAGCACACTAAATTATAATTTAGGGTAAAGTTAGGATCACCGTTATGGCTTTAATTTTACTTGCTGATATCTCGGGGGGAAATAAGATTAGTATTGATATATTTTAAAATTAAATAATTTGCAAGTAAAATTTAAAAACATCATACCATTAATATTTATGTTGCAATACTCATATTCTTAAATGTTGGTTTCATTTATTAGGAAATAAATAAATTCATACTTAGTGATCAAATTCGGAAATATTAAGTATATCTTAAAAGGAAATGTGCATAGCTTAATTTTAAGAGTCTCTATTTTATATTCATGATCAGCCACTTAAAAAGATTTTCTCCCTTTTGTTTTGATTTGGAACATTTTATTATCAGCCCATTCATGATACATAGTTATGAGTATATCTAGGGCCATTTATTTTATTATTAAAAGCAATCAATTATATGGGAGTACAGCCTCATTAAGCATTGTTCTAATAGTATGTGAAAAAATCCAGAGTCTGAATGTTCGAACACATTTTCTTTAGATACAGTACCATAATATAGTTGGTGATGAAAGAAACACATCATCTGAAATCTAATTAAAAGATGATTAATCTCTATAAGCCAAATTTATTCCAGTACAAACTGACTTTAGACGTGGATGTAAATAACCTTTTACATTTTTGGGTGATTGACCCAGCATAAAATAAAATCCTTTCTTTACATTACATTTTGTAAAATAGAAAATTGACAGAGAGATAAATAATATACTTAGATAGTTTAATATTTTAAACATCTTTATAAACGTAGTAGTAAATAATAATTTTTTAAAAAATAATAATAATTAAATAGTAATTTTATACAAAGTACTTCTATTTAATAATTTATTATCACATAATATGATTTTTATAATTTTGTAAAGAATAATTTTATAATATATCTATAGTAGTACAAATGTAATTAATTGTTTTTATAAGGTTTGCAATTAAAATTTATATTGACGTGTATATGAGTAGGTGTATATATTGCATAAACAACATTTAATAAATTAATTATTAAATTTTAATTTATAAAACCGTTAGTTTTAATTAAAATAGATTTAATTAAATAAAGACTAAAAATAACAAATTAAACGTGCACGCGCACACACACCCCGCATCTTACAATAAAATAATAAATTAAACACCCTGCATCTTACAATAGACACTATGAATTATGGTTGTGTGAATTGTACCAGACAAAAGCTTATTTTAAAAAATTGTCTTAATTTCTGATTAATCAGTTCTTAATTAAAAGAAACATTACCAATCTAATTTCCTTTGATAAGTCAAAAATACAACATCAGTTGATATTTTAAAATTTGTTTTAAGTTTTGAATCTATAAAAGTAAGAAATTAACAAATAAATAAAATAAGTTATCAAAATAGTAAAATTCCTCCTCTTTTACTAAAGATAACATTTTTGCTAATATCTCAAAAACAAAATTCTACCTAAAAACATGAAGGTGTCAAGCGTTGGTGGTCGAGAGATCAGCACAGACGCCTTGCAAGCAGTTGTCCCGGGTTAGCGGGTTATCTTCCTGACCGATGCTATGACACATGAAAAAAAACATGAAGGTAATAGATTTTATATTTCTTACTTTATTATCAAATATAATTTATAATATTAATATCATTTTTTATTATAATGATATTAAAAATCAAAAATTCATAAAGTGATTTTTAACATTGAAGTCTGCAAACGGTTATGGAATGATAAAAACTTCTATGGAAGTTAATTAAATTAGTATTAAACTAACACAATAATGTGAATACTATAATAAAAAAACGTATTGAAAAGTATATAGCTGACCCTGCATGTATATGATGGTCGAGAGGTCAGCGACAGCTGCTTTACAAGCAGTTGTCCTGGGATAGCACGTTCGCTTCCCGGCTGAAGCTATGACACATGAGAAAAAAATAGAGAATTTCTGATCTATTGTTTTTCAAGGACCTGAAAAATTAATGATAGATACATACATAAGATATAATAGAATTTATGTATATTAAAAATTATAGATAAGCATTTTAATATGTACTCAATGAAATATAATTTACATAACTTTTAGTACAAATCAAATATAATTCAAAACATTCCATGCTCATTAATGTATGTGTACATCTATATACATAAAACACCGCATATATATATAACTTTAATACAATACTTATCCATCTGTATTTTTATATTGGACTATTTCCATCATCTAATATGTGTGTTGAATGTCTTTAGAAAAGTTTAATTTTTAGTTAAATATTCCAAATGCATTCAACTGTTAGTAATATCACAGCAAACAGGTTAGTATATGCACCAACTGTTAGTAATATCACAGCAAACAGGTTAGTGCATATACTAACCTGTTTGCTGTGATATTATTAACATTTGTTTGCTGTGATATTACTAACAGTTGGTGCATATACTAACCTGTTTGCTGTGATATTACTAACAGTTGAATGCATTTGGAATATTTAACTAAAAATTAAACTTTTCTAAAGACATTCAACACACATATTAGATGATAGAAATAGTCCAATATAAAAATACAGCTAGAACACCATCATCACAAACCTTCAGAAAAATACTTATCCATGTTTTAAAAAATTAGATTTAATATTATGTATAGTCATTAGATTTTTTTTTAATAAAACATTTCATCAAATCGTTAGTTTATTACAAAAAATAAAATAAAAATAAATGATAAAATTTACCATTTTAATCATTTCAGAAAATGTTAAAACTTTTAACAGAAAATTCCACCCACCCCCCTCTTATTTCATATTCTTACGTTTTTTAATAAAAAAAATGTTAAACAAAAATCTCTTTTCAAATTTGCAGTGAAATCATTTCTATAGCAAAAAAATAAAAGAAATAGTTACTGCACTTCTGAAATATAAGAATTAATAAAGAAGGAAGATATATTACTATTATTTATGCAAAAAAAATATGAATTTAAATTTTAAAAAAACTTAACCATGCAGATGAATATTACATTGGAACAAAGATTATCAACAATAGATGTCAAAACAAGAGATTTTGAAAAATAATAGATGTGTGTTTTTTATAAAGTATATTTCTATGGTTTTGAATTTTGGACTAAAGAAAGATGGTTGACACAGAAAATTATATTATATGTATCGGATAGCTCAACAACTTAATATAAGTAATTTTAAAATCTATATAAATGTACAATTTTAATTTTAAAAATTCTATTTTAGAAAAGAATTCCTATATTTTTTTGCAAGAATCCAATTTTTTATTTTTTGTAAAATAAATAAAAAATAAAGTAAACTTTAAATTTCAATAACATACTAAAATTTTCACTTCAAAAGAAAATAATTATATATATTGTGATTATATGAGCTCTTTCAGTGATGGCTTCACTCAAAATCGCAGGAAAGCAATTGAATTCTAGGTGGATAAAACTGACCAGCTAGAAAATAAATACTTGAAAACTTAAAATCAGATCAAAAAGGTACATTACACAATGTTATATAATTTAATAAATATTAAATCAAATACCTTGATTTTAAAGTAAATACAATGTTTTTAACACTAAATATTCTGTAAATTAATATACTGGTGTTATTATATGTAAAGCGATAATAATTAATAAGTGCATTCTTGTGTAAGTTGGGTGCTTTGCTCTGGCTACCAGTGGGTTTTATAGGTTGTGAAAATAGAAAAGCTAACTTTGAATAACAAATAAATAGTGGCCAACCAAAGGTTCCTGCTTGCTTGTAGGTTAAGATGTTGGTTCAAAGGCTAGGTACTGTTTTTAATACAATCTTTTTGTCTTCTTTGTTTTTCTTCCAAAAAATCATTGTAGGGTGCAGTCATTATGAGCCTCTCATGCTGTCAGATATTTCCTCATACTATCTGTGATAATGGGATTGTCTGTTTGTCAACCATTTTCATCCCTTAATTACATGTACAGCATTCCTGACTGCAATTCCATTTTTTATCGCAAGCAACCAAGAATTAAGAAAGCAATGACAGGGATAGATTTAGTAGGTTGGAAGTCCTTAGTTGTGATCTTTGCTGAAGGCAGTATAATCACTAAAGTCATATTGGATCTAAACTACCGTGAGGTAGGAATTTTGACTGACAAACATCTGCTTGTTTGCAATGGAAATGGAAAGATTTAGAAAATGAGATCTAAAATTATCCTAACTTATACAATCTGGTTAGTTTGCCACATCTGGCAGATTATTTGTCAGTAGAAGTAGAAATAATAAGAATCGTTTTAATATCAGTAGTAGTGGTAAAACAAAAGGCAATGGTAATATTAAAGGTATTATAAATGTAAATTCTTTATAAACATAAGCACATGAAAGGTGTAAAGTTTACTTGATACAACCTTTCAAGACCAGAAGAAACTGTCAAGATTGATATATCTGATCTTAATGAAACTCATTTTCCAGAGAAAGAAATTTAAATTGACTATATGAATGAATATCAGTTTTTTTTAGAAAGAAAGGTCTCATTGTAACAGTGAAAGTCTAATGCTGTTGAAACTCACCTTTTCATAATGACACTTATGTTCATTTTATTGTGCCTATGTTCCAGCCTTAGATTCAGAGAATTCAGAGGAATAGCTTTTATTCCTTGTTGGATACCATTAGTACAGCAATACCGCTAAAAGATCAAATTTTTATGGTATATTCTTTTGTTTCTTAGATTCCATTTCTGCTTCAGCCCAAACTGTAATCATATTTCTAAAACAAAATAAATAAAATTAGAGATCAAACCCTCACACTTCCAGATATATGCAGGCACATGAAACTTAATAACCTCATTCACACAATTGTAACCACTGGTCATTAAAATTAGGCTATGATCTTTGCTTTAATACTCAGTACATATTACTCATTTAAAAATTAATATATAATAAATCAGCCATCTAATTAAATAATAACTCATAAAATTATGTTAAATCTAACAACATATTTCATGTCCTAATCAATTCTGTACCATTTACATATAATTCTCTTTGAAACTGATTTTAATAAATATTTGTATGCATTATTAACTCTCTTGATACCAACTAAAGTTTAACATATATATTTTATGAAGTATGTTTTGGGATTAACTGTGTTTATTAGAGTAAAATAAATTTCTTACCAATGTTTCAATAAGATAATAGTTATCCTCAACTGGATAAAAAAATTGTATAAAGTAATAATTATAATACAAAGAGCATACCAATAGCTCAAACAAGCTCTTAATTAATAAGTGTGATAAGAGAAAATATTTAAAATATCTGTAACACTCTTATTCCCAGACCAATTGTTTTCGAGCTTATGGCTCACCTCATTGAGGAGCTAGAATATTCAGACACTATATCTAAAATATCAATTCAAAACCCAGCACTTATTTCATATGTAATATTTAAGTAGAAACTCTGAAGTTTCCGGACATGAAAATGTCTTTTACTCCAGCTATCTAACTTAAATAGCTATATGGGACTGAACTAAATTAAGATCTACCATATATTAATAGCCTCAGCATAGCCAAAGCCATAAAGGTAAAATTATAATAATCAATAAAGCAAGTCATATATAATGTGACATTGCTTTTATAAGCTTGTATTTAAAAAGTGTAATACAGAGAGTACCAATAGCTCAAACAAGCTCTTAATGAATAAGTGCAGTAAGAGAAAATATTTAAAATCTTTATTCGGAACATCTTACCCCCAGACCAATTGGTTTTGAGCTTATGGTTCACCTCAGTGAGGAGCTAGACTATTCAGACACTAGATCTAAAATATCAACTCAAAAACCAGCACTTATTTCATACATAATGTGTAAGTAATATATAGGGTATATGAGCACAGACTTTCACATGACCCACCACTCTCCACACTACCTCATAACACTGATACACTTGAACACATATATGTTGAAAAGATAAATAATAACTAATATACGTATATTTCATGCTAAATCGGCAATCATCAGTTGGTCCAGATTACCATCTCCACATATATATGCTATAAGTGCTCAGATATACTTTAAAATAGCCAATACTCATACTTTAATGGACAGGCTTCAACCTACTCCACACTCCCAACTCTTCAACTACCCATCCAATTGAAAATCTGATGATGGAATGCTCAAAGGCCACCCTGAGGCCGAGATTCTTGTCACACCCATGTTGACCTAAGATCAATCTGACCCCTCATGTACAGGATATAATCCATTTAATACATATACAAGGGATGGGCAGACATCTCTACTAGTTTTCGGACATGAAAATATTTTTTACTCCAGCTATCTAACTTAAATAGCTATATGAGACTGAACCAAATTCAGATCTACCATATATTAATAGCCTCAGCATAGCCAAAGCCATAAAGATAAAATTATAATAATCAATAAATAATATTTTATTTTTACAAGGCACAGACAGTATTGAAATTAAACTGAGAGTGCAAACCTCTCAAGCGCTTAGCCAATCAGATCGCAAATACTGAGACAAAGAATTTAACAAGAAAAGAGTGGTTCCACTCTCTTCTTTACTTGTCTTTCTATATATCCAAGCCAGTTCAAAGTACCTAGATCTGAAAGCGTGAATCTTAAATATCTTCACACTCAACTCACTGAGTTCTAATTATAAACATACAGCGTGAAATCTTTCGATTTACTACGCAGTAGTTTTTCGATGTTATAACTTGCAGCAATATATGTAAATAATATTTTATTTTTACAAAGCACAGATGGTATTGAAATTAAACTGAGAGAGTGCAAACCTCTCAAGCGCTTAGCCAATCAGATCACAAATACTGAGACAGAGAATTTAACAAGAAAAGAGTGGTTCCACTCTCTTCTTTACTAGTCTTTCTATATATCCAAGCCAGTCCAAAGTACCTAGATCTGAAAGCGTGAATCTTAAATATCTTCACACTCAACTCACTGAGTTCTAATTATAAACATACAGTGTGAAATCTTTTGATTTACTACGCAGTAGTTTTTCGATGTTATAACTTGCAGTTATATATGAGACAAGTAAAGAAGAGAGTGGAACCACTCTTTTCTTGTTAAATTCTCTTTCTCAGTATTTGCGATCTGATTGGCTAAGAGCTTGAGAGGTTTGCACTCTCTCAGTTTAATTTCAATACCATCTGCGCTTTGTAAAAATAAAATATTATTTACATATATTGCTGCAAGTTATAACATCGAAAAACTACTGCATAGTAAATCGAAAGATTTCACATTGTATGTTTATGATTAGAACTCAGTGAGTTGAGTGTGAAGATATTTAAGATTCACACTTTCAGATCTAGGTACTTTGGACTGGCTTGGATATATAGAAAGACAAGTAAAGAAGAGAGTGGAACCACTTTTTTCTTGTTAAATTCTCTGTCTCAGTATTTGTGATCTGATTGGCTAAGCGCTTGAGAGGTTTGCACTCTCTCAGTTTAATTTCAATAATCAATAAAGCAAGTCATATATAATGTGACATTGCTTTTATAAGTTTGTATTTACAAAAATGTAATACAGAGAGCGTACCAATAGCTCAAACAAGTTCTTAATTAAATGAGATGAGTCATAAGCTCAAAATCAATTGGTTTGGAAATAAGAGTGTTCTGGATAGAGATTTTAAATATTTTCTCTTACTACACTTATTAATTAAGAGCTTGTTTGAGCTATTGGTATGCTTTCTGTATTGCATTTTTGTAAATACAAGCTTATAAAAGCAATGTCACATTATATATGACTTGCTTTATTGATTATTAAAGTAATAATTATATGGATATAATATATAGAATTGTTTCATATGGTTATCATATCATGTGGTTGGTGAATAGTCTAATTAACAGTATTTTTTAAATTTATTTGTGTTAAGAAACTTTTCCAAATAGTTGATAAATTTTATGTTTTATTATGTTTATTAATGCAGTTTTTGTTTTAAAAATTTCTATAGCTTCTCTAAATATTCTTTGATTATGGTTTTTCCATGTGGATATATTTTTGGTATTTATGTAAAGGATAGATATGAGATGTAGCTGGTTGCCTGATCCACACATGCCCCATAGCTTTGGCAACCAAAAATGAAATGGACAATTATGGAGATGAAAAGCAGTTTCTCCAAATGCCCTATATATTTGAGGAAGCCAAAAATGTAATGGATAAGAACTAGCTAAACCTCTTGCCTCTCCACTTTTCAATTTCTTCCCTGCCTCATTCAATTCATTTTTTGTAAACCTAATATTTCCATTACTATATAGTTTTATGTTTGTTATCACTCTATCCTTCACATCTAACATCTTTTCTATATCCATTACATACTTATTTAAAATTGTCTCTAATTGTTCTCTAGAGCTATGCTCTATTCCCTCATCATCTAGTAATACTATTTCTTTCTCCCTAACATTCCTTCTTTTAATATATTTCCAAAATTTTTTACTCCCATCTCTTCCCCTTTTATTAATATCTTCCAAAAATTTACTATTTAATTTCATTCTCTCTATATAATTATCTATTTTAGCCAACTTCTTTTTTTAAATACTTTTTCCCATTTAATATTAACATCTTTTTCACTTTTTTGTTCTTAATAGCACACTTATATTCTCTGCATGGTTTACTAACTCTCATTTTTCCATTACTTTTATTCTTCTGAATATTATCACTTAAAACCCCATTTGCCTTGTTTTCTACTTCACCACACCATTCCTAATATTCACCCCCAACCAACTCAACTATAATTTCTTCAACTTTTATATTTTTTAACTTATTCTTATCATTCATTCTCCATCCACATCTTTTACTATCCTTTCTACTTTTATTATTATTTTCCATTACATTACTAACCATTTCTGTTATAAAGAAATTATGATCACTATTACATACTCTCTCTTCATTATCAAACACTGTAATTTTCCACATTTTATTCATTTCCTCTTTCTCTACTAACATAATCTATAGTATAAAATATATTATTTCTAGATTATGTGTACTCTCTATCATAAATATTTGATAAATTTACAATGCTCAAATTCACTCTCTGACAAAAATTCTTCAAAAGCTGTTCATTCTTGTTACATACATCATCAATTTCTTCAATATGCCCATTCATATCATGTATAGAAAATTCTCCATACTGTAGTGACACCCAGTGCAAGCCATTGTAATCAATGGATGCAAGAAGATTTGTGCATAAAATCTCTATCTAGTGCCTACTCATTCAATATCCCCAGATTAGTTTCTGACATTTACAATCTAGAAACTAGTATGGCAATATTGAATGAGTATGTACTAGATAGGGATTTTATGCATAAACCTTTTTGCATTCATTGATCATTAAGGCTGACACTGGATGGAACTACTGTAGAGTTTTCTACTGTTTTAACAGCTTGTGTAAACATAGGAAATGATATTTATGTGATGATATTTAAAGATTTTTGGATCCCAGTGAAAGGATGAGTGTTTCTCTATCCAATCTTCTTGCAGCTCCAATTCTAAATCAGAACACATTTTATGCAGAAATGTAATTTAGCTATTCATCACAAATATTTTAAGAAGCTAGCATGTCTGGATCATGAGTTATGACATGAAGTGTGACTGTGTTTTGTACTTTGATAAATAGTTTCAATGCTTTTGCTATCGTCACAAAATTTTGTAAACCATTTAAAAACCTTGCCACTCACAGCTTCAGTGCCGCACATAACCTGAATTATTTTAAATGTTTCAGTAGAAGTTTTTCACAAATTAATATAAAATTTCATGTTAACAAATGTTGTTTTATTATGGGTCAAGATATAAAACACTATCACAATTCATATCATAGCTTGTAATCCAGAGACGATCTTTCAGGTATCTTGAAGAGTAAACCCATTTTCCCAAAAATTTTCAATCTGTTGGATTGCGATTTATTTCTTTAGCTTCTATAATTACAATATATTATTTAATTCAGGAAATGATTTTGATAGAATGAAATTAATATTAAAAGAAAATGCCTAAGTATTTGAAATGGAAAATTTTGATGAATATGTTTTACCATTTCTTATTTATGAATCGAGACTTAGAAACTTAATAGAAAAGAAATTCAGAAACTTCAGATCATTTAACAAAGTATATTGGGAATAATAAGCAGAGATCAAAAACAAAATACTTGGATAAGAAAAGAAAAAAGTATTATTGATTAAATTAATTATTGATTAAATTAAATTGAATAAATTAAAAGATTGAAATGGAATTAGGACGAACATATTGCTAAAAATTATGATAGAGTAACTGTAGAAATCTTAAACTCGGCTCCAAGAGATTTTAAAAAAAAGATCACACATGAGATGGATTAATTAGAGAAATTTGTTAGCATGTTGTGGAGATGAGTAGCTGTGGGTTAAAGAAACTGGATTAAATTTGAAGACTTTCTTCAGGCACTCATTCCTAATCATTGAAAAATAATAAATTAATTCAGACTATAAATAACTACAAGAGATTCAGCAAATCTAAGAAAAACAAATTATATCAACCTAAAAATTAAAATATAGTTTATTATGCAAAGAAACCATATTTTTTTGCATTTATGTTTTTTTATTTTTTACATATTTGTTTTATTTAAATAATATGTATAATCAGATAAAATAATAATGATCAAAACTCAGGAATAAACTCTACACTATTCAAATTCCCAATATACAAAAATAAATGAGACATAGTTAAGTTACAGCATGACTGCCATTATGAGAGTTGATATATATATATATTGAATGCAATCAGCCTGACAGTTTTACTTTAACTCTTGGCCTGAGAACTGCTTTCTAATTAAGTAATTATAAATGGATAATTCCACACATTAAATATTTCTATATATAATAAATTAGTCAAATATATTTCCAGATTATATTCTCATAGATCAGGCTATGATTCTTAAAATGAGATTGCCTTAACAATAGTTTGAAATTGTTGATTGTTATTGATATTAGGATTGTCTAAGTACTGACTGGCTTTTAATGATTGTATATATATGTACATTATATTTTTTTAAATATATCTTGGCATTAATATGTATATACCTTACTGCTTTAAATACATTTAAACCACACATTTGATTTTTAAATAAAAGATTCTCACAAAAAAGGGTGACATTCTTAAATGCAAAGATGTAGCAAAAAGTAAAGTAATTGGTTTATATTGCTCAGGAGTTCATAAGAAGTTCAAGTATTAGAAGTCAAATCTGGGCTATGATTCATGAATCTTGAGCTCTAATGAATTCCACTGAAAGTGACACAACTGAGATGCAATCCATGAACCTTGGACTCTGCCACTTTAACATTACATCAAACCACCCAATTCATCATGTAAAGTTAAATGTTATAACCAATAACTGCTATAAGATTTTTTTTCCATATGTCATAGCATTGGTCGGGAGGCGAACCCACAATAACCATCGGCAACAAACTGCTTGCTTGCAAGGCAGCTGCACTGACCTCTTGGCTAACAACATCATATGTGATATTTTTTAGAAAAAAAAATCAAATGATTTGTCTAAAATTATCTAAAAATTATTATGAGTCCTCTATTCAATTTGACCAATAAAATTTTTAGTGTTAAAAATATAAAAAAAAGTTGTTTAAAATAGTGGCCATCATTCCCCCCCCCCCATTTAAGCACATTATCAAAGTTAGTGATTTTAGAAAAATTAATTATTGTGCTAAGGGGTTGAACAAAATAAATAATCAAATGACTTTATTATTCAGGAGTTCGTAAAAAGTTCAAGTGTTGTAAATTCCTGAAATGGCTCCCTCTGAAGACATAATCTTGAACCAAGCCAAGGGTTTTATGCTCCAGAATCTGATTCTCTACTATTGCACTAAAACAAACAGACTGCTAAAATGATGACTAGCAATGGTAAACTAATACTAATAAAAGTCACAATATTTATGTTTATACATTTGCCTAGACAGACAAAGTGTGGGCTTATTACTAACTTCTCAGGGTCCTATTAATCCTCATCTGTCCAATGAAGAGTAACTGTGGATACTTGCTCTATTTATTTAGGTTGGTTATCTAAAACAATTCTAGGCTTGTTTGCTCTTCTGGGTTAGAGGCATAGATGTACTAATCCCTATCCTGCAAAGTTCTTTGGTGTATAACCGCGAGCTTATTTTCTATATTTTGATTTATATCAAGTCAAACGTTTTTGTTTTTATGTCACCATTTAATTTCATATTTGTTTTATGAATCAGCCCATCCTAAAACATTTTAATGTTAAAGAACCTCATAACATAGTGGTTTTATTAGAACCATCTGCTATGATTATGACCTAGAATTCGAATCCATCATGAAAAATTAGTATCCTAAGGCTGAAGTCTAATTTATGCTTTCTTCACCATCCAGAAATTGTTTCAGATTTCAATGAGGCTTAGAATTTTTATTTCAGGTCATTTTCCTATAGTTAATCCAGATAACCAGAAATTTAGGCAGTAAATGAATATTTATATATTCTTAGCGAGAAAAACAAGATTATCAACCTACTCAACCTCTCACTACGAGTTAGTGAATCTATGAGCTTTGTTTTTTCCTTTTGCTTTTTATTGTGATGGGAAAGAAGATACCTCTGTTCTGTAATGGGCTATTTAAAATCTGTTGTAGCAGTTTAGATGTGAATAATATATTTTACTTTCAAAGCAATACATTACTCAATCGGAGCAAAGACACAGAATCAATCATAAACATCGTTTGGACAGTGGCATAATTATAGTGATAAAGAACTTTAATGATGATTTGAATTATTTATATTCACTGATTTCTTTATATTTACCTGAAAATTGTCTAAAATAGATCTTAAATTGTCTTTAGTAGTTGTAAAATTCACCAAAAGCTAAGGAGTTTTTTTTATGTAATCAGCTTAAAATCAACGTAATAATCCATCTAACACTAATTGATAAATAAAGCATATTTTATTCCAAGTGTAAGAAAATAATCATTTCTGTAATATTTATCCCAATATAAAAAAAGATAATGCAATAAGTGATTCCAAATTTGTGGCCCAGGCAGAGTAGGCACTCATGTTTTGTTTATAAACTATGCAACAATTAAATAGTAAATAACAATATTATCGTAAATAACGAATTAACTATTTCTGTAAGTTTATTCCAAAGTAAGAAGCCACAACTTTTTAACAAAGATAAATATTTTTTTACTGCAAAATCTTTGGTATTTTTAATTTTATTTTCGCGTAATTAGGGGGGGGGGGGGGTGTTCAACATAATGTCACTTTTAAATTCATTGAAAATCTATCAAGTTATTTTATAATTAAAGTTTCATAATTTGTTTAATTAAAATTTCTAAACGACATTGAAACAATTAATAATCATTATTTTTAGACAAATAGTTTCGAAAACAAAACGCTTACTATTTTACTTCACAAGTTATTAATTTTGTGAAAGAAAATGAGGTATTATTAATACTTTTCATTTATTATTATTTTTTTAATTATTAGTTTAATATTAAAAACTAATGAGGTAATCAATAACGTCTGATTTTTCACAAACCTACCAATATCTACTTATATTATTATGTTTGGTCTGGATTACAAACCCAATCTACAGAAAATAATACTAAGACAAGTATTACAATTAATATATTTATTATATCTACAAATATATATAATACAATATACAGTATATATACAAGAAAATATTTATAATGTTGAATATTGTAGCTTAACGTAAACTCTGGGTTCTGCCTACCGCTTCTAGCTACAGCTGATAGCTTGCCTCACGGGTAGAGTGTATGACTCTTCCAGCTGTACAAGACAGCTTGCCTCGAGCCAGCAGTAGTCTTAGCAGCGTCTGGTCTCTGTGGGACTTGCCTAGCTGCGTAGACTAAATAGCGTAGTGCTATCAATGGGAATACTTGCTGCTGTTCGGGTTAGCAGAGCTTCCCTGGGAGAACGCGAACAGTCTTTCGGGTTAGACAGACGTTCTACCCTGATTCTCACAAAAGGCTGACTATTTATAGCCAGGTCACTGACCTTATTGACAACCTTTGGATTCAGCAAGCATCGTTGCTTATTGGCCTGTAATAATCATTGGCTATGTTTTATCTATACATCAGCCTATTGGCCTGTGGCAAACAATGCTTAATCCGATCAGATAAGGAGGCATCTGGAATAGTCCACTTCTGAGAGAAGGAAGGACTATAACAATTATTATTGCATGGAAATCTTAATTTGTTCGGCTATCATTTACGCAAAATTTATAGTTAAGTTTTTGGCTACCTGTGCATTAAGATGTATTTAAATGTTGGATTATTTCCGTCATCTAATATTCAATATTAAATGACTTTAGAAAAGTTTTAAACTTTACTTAAATTTTTCAAATACATTCAACTATTAGTAGTAACACACAGAAGAGGGTAGAATAATACTACTTGAAACATTGTGTATATACTAACGTATGTCCTATTACTATCGTTTGAATGTAATTGTAAAATTTATATAAACTTTACAATTTTTTTAAAGACATTTAATATTAAATGATGGAAACAGACTAACATATAAATACAACTAAAATGACACTATCACAAACCAAATTCAGGCAAACATTATGCATTAAGTATTTTAAAACTCATTATGCAAAAAAATATAAAATCGACTATTACCTAAAGCAATTAACAAGTCGCTGATTTCAAAATTTATTAAGATCAGCTTCTACTGTCTGAAACTATCCTAGCGCCTCTCTGAGGAGTGCCATAGCATGAAACCATTGGTCTGAGGTTAGGGTGTGGTTTCTAGATAGAGATTTTAAAATACTTTCTCTTGCTGGAATTTATCAATGAAGCTTGTTAGAGCAATTAGCACAGAGCTGATTGTTTAATATGTTCATTTACTTCTAATATGAAAATCTTAATTCTTTCACAATAATAGAACTTAATTCAACAATCATCTATTTTTATTAGTAAAATCATTATCACTCTGTTTATTATTATTTTTCTTTATATTTTAATTCTTTATGAATTGATTATATATATTCATACAATATTGTTTAATACACTTTTTACTGATTTTTTACAAGGTGTAAATTTTATTTATTTCTTGATAATATATGTTCTTACAGTTTTGATTGACCAACACTTTTCACCAGATCTATTCAAATATATATGGCCACATGATTAATACCTTTTAATATATTATGTATAATATTCTGTGTATCTACCTAATAGATTATATATATATATTTTTTTATAAATCTAATAAATATACATATATAAATTTTTAAAAACTTTACAAATATTAACTTTATTGTTCTTTTACATATATATTTTATACTTTACATTTTAACCATTTATAAAAAGTATAAAATTATATATAATATTATATTATAATTAAGTGATGCATGAATAAAAATTATAAGAAAATAATTAAAATGATAAAAATAAATTACTTTTATTTAATAAATAATTGATTAAAATGTATATAAATGTAAAATATATGCAAAGATTTAGATTTAAAAAAACAGTATTTATTTGTAAGGGTATGGAATGGGGAATAAATATAGAGAGATGGAAAAACATCACCATCCCAAATGAATAAATAAAAAACAAAATAGTCCATAAATAAATATATAAGAAAATGAATATAAAATGAGCATGACAATCAGCACTAGAGTAAAAATGATATATTACTAATAATAAGAATTTTAATAAGTTACAACCTTATACAAAAATAATCAGCAATCATCTCTTATGACTGAATTTTTAAAAAATCAGTAATCGATGCTAAACTGAGGATATGATATAGGATAATCATCTGGATGCACATACCTAAGTACTAAACTATAATAAAAATAATTTTGATACATGCTGGTCATCATCATTACTCTGGCCATAGGGTACCATGACTGTATAGGCCAATGTTCTTTAAAAAACAAAATGCATTGAATGATCTTGATCTTTGTACCATCCAGGGAAATATCTGGATGTCCAAAACAAACATAAATCTTCCACATATAAACAAATTAACTGTTACAACTCTAAACCTATCTCAAAATCACATGGTCTTAGGAACTGTTAACTGTGAACAAGAAAAAGAATAATCTTATTTTACTTTAAATAGTTTTACTGGGATAATTTAAAAATCCCTTAAAATATTGCTGTAATGAAATCAAGTTACACACTGCCAATTCATAGAAAAGATAGCTGGAGGAATAAAGACATTAACACTTATTTTTTAACAATTATTTAACAAATGAACTAATAAATAATTAAGAAAATTTTATAAAAATGATATAGTAATTCAAGTAAGTACATTTTTATCAACAAAATATAATTTTATATAGTAAGTAATTTTAATTTGTTGTTGACTCCTACTAATTCAATTAACCAATATTAATTGTAAACAGAATGGTTACTCCCTTCAGTGATTAAAATTAAAAAACATTTCAAAAATAAAAAATTAAGTCAAAAACTCTATTTCTCTTTTCTTATGAAAATGAAAAGATCCTATACAATTATATTTTAGAGAAAAAATAAGAAGAAAAAAAATATGTTTTAATAAAAAAAAATTAATAAAATTAATTATTACCATTTTTTTAAAAAAAAACTATAAATGTACTTGTAATATACACATTAAGATACCCATTTACCATCCATTTATTTATTTTTAGTCCTTTTTTATAATTTTAAGATTTTATCCATGTTGAGTTTTCCTCTTGTAAGCTTCATTATTACATATTTACAGGGTAATTTGCACAGTCAAATTTTTCCATTTTTGGAATAGAATATTTTCAGGTTTCACATAGGCTGAATCTAACTATTTTTTCAATGTAATAACTTGCAGGTTGGGTTAACACACATAATGAGAGCACCATGCTTTTTGATAAAAACCAGGCTTGTTGCAGATCAGAGTTATTCTCTTTCTCTTTTACATTTTTTTTCAAATGAACAGATTATATGGTAAGGTTTGATGATTCTCAGCTTCTAGTTAAAACATAGCACATGGTTTTCTCAAATGCATTTTAAAAATTATTTTTTAAAACTAATAGTGAAATGATATTTTTACTTCAAACTACAAAACTATTTCTCTTTGTTCTTTTTACAACTGAACTGCTGCATCTGTTTTTTCAACAGTTGATCCAGAAATAACTATTGCTATTGATTTTTTCAACTGCTTGATCAATAATGATTATTCTTCACAAAACTCTGAGCTCTACTGCTTTTACCTGCCCTACATTATTTTATAACAATCCTGTATTTACCCAATTACATTTTATCTCATACAGGACCACATTAAACCTTGACCAAATGGATCTACTTTTACAAAAGGTTATTTAGTTATTTTCTTCCTTTTTTTTAATTAAAAAAATCCCTCTAGTTATTTTTTCTCTTAAACCTTGTACAACATTGCTTTTTGTATTGTAGAGATAAAGAGAAAAGAAAAAAAACAATTTTAATTAATTAAAACAAAATTTTTTAACAAAATGTTACACATTTTTTTCATTTCTTTTAAAAATCTGATAAAATAAAATTTTGCTATTTATCACTCTTATCATCTTTTAAAAGTTAAAAGTAAAACTTTTCATTAATTTACTAAAGAGAAAAAAAATATTTATTCTATTACTTTTTCATAAAATTAAAACTTAAAGCTGGTAGATAAATTACTGAAGAGAGAAAATAAAATATGATTCTTTCTTTTATTATTTATATACTTTTTCTCTTTTACACAACAAATTATAAATATTCACATTATTTTTTTTAATGTTTGGAATTATCATATCACTTTAAAAAATGCAAAAATTTTAAATAATTTATTTCTTGATATTATACAAAAAACAGAGAAAATTAAATCCATCATTCCCCATTTTAACTTTACTTTAATTCAAGAATCTTGTAATATCTGACATGGCCTGAGTTGGCTACTGTCTGCAATATTATAAAGTTGTTAAAAAATTATGTATATTTATTTATTGGATTTATTAATATATATTTGGATTATGTATAAGCTACTGTGTTGATATATAGAATATTATATATAATGTATTACATATTTAATTAATTTCATTATATGCTAATCATATGTTTGAATAATGTAACTATGATGAAGACTGCTGGTAGGTCAAAACTGTAAATAAATATCAAAGTAAATAAAATTTGTCACATTGTAAAAAGTGAATAAAAAGTATATTAAATGATATTATATGACTATATGTATTACCATTATAATAATTATTATCATAAAAGTTAATCAAAGAAATATTTACAGCCAAATTAAGGTTTGTATAAAACTGACTGTATTAAGATATAGTTATTGAATACAATGTATGTACAATTAGTTGCAGATAGAGTACAATACAATAGCTATAATATTGTTCTGAAGCTGTCTGTATTCTGGTTACTGATGGGATTTCAAGTGGCAAAAAATACAATGGTTTTCAGGTATGGGTTTAGCTATGAATAATAAATAAACAACATCTAAACAGTTCCTGATCAAAAACACCTCCTGCCACCTTTGAGATATAACAAATGAACAGGATCTGACTAAAAATATGTTTTGATATCTTGTAGACTAAAATTCATCAAAGTACAATTAATATTTCCTGTGCAAAGTTTTCTATCTTTCTTCTTTCCTTCTTCAATTACTTCATTTGGTGTAGATCTTCATTATAATGAGCCATTTATGCCATTGATCATCGATGTATAGTAACTATGAAAATGGTTTGTATGCCCACAACACATTTCCATCCTTTAAATCCACATAGAGTATTTCTGATTCCAATTCACTTTTTCATTTTTTAGCTCAAGTGCTGTAGAATTGAGAAAGAAATGATAGGGATACATTTCAAAAACTTGGAGTTTTTAGTTGTGGTGTTTTCTTAGTGTAGTATAATCGTTAATGATTCAGTTTAGAACTGGATTTCCATGTTCATGGATCTCCCTGCTTATCATGGAAAGAGTCAAATGCCTTTATTGCTCAGGAGTTCATGAGAAGTTCAAGCATCAGAATTGATCCTGGGATTTCCTGATCCCAGGTCATATGCTCTACCAACCATGCCAAACCATGTAATGTACCATGAAATAAAAGGAATAAAGCAATTGGTTTAAATATACCTAATCTCATTCGCTCTGACTATGTTGTTATGTCTAGTAGATTACTCATTAAAATGTTAAAAAGAATAGTATCAGTAGTAGTGGTAAAGTAGGAGACAGTGATAGTGCAAAAATAAAATATTATAAATTTAGTTTTTCCTAAGTGTTAGAATATGCAAACTTTATTTGCAACCAAACTCTTAAATATCAGGACAGAGGGCATCACTAATGGCTAAGGAACTGTCAAGATTTGATTGATATAATACTTTTTATTTAACTCTTTTTCTAAAGGAAGAAATTTAACTAAACAGATAGATTGTTAAAACAGGCAAAACTCATTATACGTATTGCCACACACAGCAAGCTAGAGTAATCAATGGATGCCAGAAGGCTTGTGCATAAAATCCACATCTAGTGCCTACTCATCCAATATCCCTAGACTAGTTTCTGGCTTGTGGCCTTCGTCAGTGAGTAGGCACTAGATGGGGATTTTATGCACAAGCCTTTTGACATCCATTGATTACTCTAGCTTGCTGTGTGTGGCAATACATATAGTGAGTTTTGCCTGTTTTAACAACAGTTAAGAGGAAGCATAAGAAGTGGTGGTCATGCGATGTTTATTGGCAGATAGATTGTTATATGTCAGAAGAAAATACATATCATAGATTTTCTATAAAGATTAATTCAGTACTAGAATTATAACATGATTCACTGCTAGTGGAGGATATTACACACATAGAACCTAGGATTACAATTGCAATATAATGCATGGCTAATGGGAAAAGTGTTACACTCCTAGAATGCTAAATCTAGTATTACAATTATAATATATTGTGCTAATAATGAAAAAGACTCCACATGCCTAGGATACTTGATCTAAGATTATGATTATAATATGATGCATAAAAAATAGAAATACCACACTTCTAAAATGTTAAATTTAGGATTACAATGTTGAATTTAGGATTACGGATTACAATTATAATATATTTCACTGCTAATGAAGGAAGTGCCATATATTTAGATGTCTGGATGTAGAATTAGGATTATATGTTACATAGTTAATAGAGGATGGATTGTACTTCTATAATGCTCAATCTAGGATTACTGTTATAAAATGATGCAATGTTAATGGAATGCTGGATCTAGGATTATGTTGATAATATCTTGCATGACTGATGGTGAAGATATCATATTCCAAAGATACAGAACCTAGAATTATAATTATTACATGATGCACTATTAACAGAAGATATCACACTCTTAGGATACTGAACCTAGGATTATGGTAAGAAGCATAGTTAATGGAAAAAATTATATTCCTAAGATGCTTAACTTAGTATTACAATTATAACATGATGCCTTTCTAATGGATGATATAACACAAACTTGGAGTGTTAAACACCAAATTATGATTACAATACAAAGCCTGGCTAATGAAGTTATCACACTCCTAGAATGTTTAATATAGGATTATTATTATAACATAATGCTAATGAAGAAAATGCTTCTAGAACACTAAACCTAGTACTACAATTATCACATGCATCACTACTAATAGAGTATATTACACACCTAAAGTGTTAAAATCTGCATGGAAGGTGTCACACTCCTGGGATGCTAAATTTAGGATTGCAATTATAATATGACGTGCTGCTAATAGAGAAAAATCCACATGCCTAGGATACTGGACCTAGGATTATGATTATAATATGATGCATGAAAAATAGAAGTAGCCCACTTCTAAAATGTTGAATTTAAGGTAATGATTATAATATACTATACTGCTACTAACGGAAGCACCATACTCCTACATTTCTAGGTGTAAAATTATGATTACAGTATGATGCATAACTAATGGAAGTATCACACTTCTACAATGCTTAGTCTGGGATTACAGTACTAAGATGATGCACTGCTAATGGAATGCTGGATCTAGAATCACAATTATAACATGACGCATAGCTAATGGTGAAGTATCCTATTCCTAGGATGCAGTACCTAGGATTATAATTATAACATGATGCACTGTTAATGGAGAATATGCCATACTCTTAGGATTATGAACCTAAGATTATGATAAGATGAGAGTATGAACCTAAGATTATGATAAGATGCATGGTTAATGGAGAAAATTACATTCCTAAAATGCTTAACTTAGTATTACAATTTTAATACGATGCCCTCTGAACAGAAGATGTAATACATATTTGATGTATTAAACCCATGATTATGAATATATGGGTAATGGAGATATAACATTCCTAGAATGTTGAACATAGGCTTATTATTATAATATAATGCTAATGGAGGAAATCTCATATTTCTAGGCCACTAAACCTAATACTATAATTACCATATGATTCTCTGCTATTGGAGGATATTACCCACATAGAGTGTTAAGACCTAGGATTATGATTACAATACAATGCTTAAGTTAGGCTTACAATTATAATATGATGTGCTCCTAATAGAGAAGATTCCACATGCCTAGGATACTGGACTTAGGATTATGATTATAATATGATGCATGAAAAATATGTGTCACACTTCTAAGTTGTTGAATTTAGGATTGTAATTATAATATATTGTGCTGCTAATGAAAGCATCATACTCCTGGGTTTCTGAGTATAAAATTATAATTATATGTTGCATAGCTAATGGATGTTTTACACTTCTACACTGTTTAATTTAATGGAGTGCTGATCTAGGATTATGATTACAAATATATAAATAAGCATTTGTTTTTATAGCACTATGTTTTATAAATTGTAATACATTAAAGATCAGCCTTTTCAAGCTATTCATTTATTATTAACACTCGTAAAAAGCACATGCACAATAGCTTGAAAAGGCTGATCTTTAATGGATTACAGCCCATTCTTAGGATATAGAACATAGTATTATAATTATAACATGATGCACTGTTAATGAAAGATATATTACAATCCTAGGGTGCTATGATTATAATATGATGTATGGTTTGTGGAGAGTTGCTTAACCTAGGATTACAATTATAACATGATGCACTAGCTAATAAAGAATGTCATACTTCCACAATACTGAATCTAAGATTATAATTATATGATATGCTGCTAATGGAGCGTTGAATTTAGGATTATGATAATATAATACATGACTAATGGAAGAGATATCACACTTACAGAGTGCTGAATCTAGGATTGCTTTATCTTTTTTTATTAATTTATTAAAAACCTAAATTAGATGTATCAAATAAATATTTGCAATTATTAAAATTAAGATTTTTTTATTAATGACAAATTAACTACTTTAAATAACTTTCTAATATGTTTTTGAGCATCAACTCATATTAAACATAAGATTTGATTTTTTTTTCATGTGTTATAACTACATTTAAAACATGTCATTAATATTGGCATCAACAGGGCTTTGAGCATTCCATCATCAGATTTTCAGTGATATGGGTGGTTGAAAAATTGGTGGGTGAAGAAGATTGAAGCCTGTTCATTAAAGTTTGAAGATTTGCTATTTTGATATAAACTGAACAATGATTATATATGTGTATGGGAGATGATCTGGATCAACTAATGAGTGCTGATTTAGCATGAAATACGTATATTGGAGATCATTTACCTTTTTTATACAGGTGTCACTTGTATAAGGTGGAGTGAATAGATGAAGGGAACTTGAAAATCTGAGTTTAAATTACTTCTAAAAAAAATAGTAAAACGTGAATATAACTTATTAATGAAAACTTTTTAATGCTGTATCTTTGATACCAAAATGTCTTTCCTCTTGAAGGTAATCTCACCATATAGAATGTTTTTAAAAATTTATTTGCACCAATATATTTTCAAATAATTTTGTAGCTGCCAGCAGCAATAAAAGTATTGGAACCATTAAAATAAAATTTAACCCTGCTCAGAATCACATGATCACCATCTCTTATACTAGCATATAATTGTAATTAAACAAGGCAAACCTTTCCATACAGTAGTGCCACCTGTGTCTTCTGGCATCCATTGATTACTCTGGTTGGCACAGGGTGGCACTACTGTATGGAGAGTTTTGCCTTCTCAGAATGTTTTGTTGAATATATATAAACACAGTATATTCTCTGTTTAATTCCTTTTTATTCTTTTAATATTTTACAAAAATACTGTGATCCTGTTAGAAGAAGTGCCCACAATATACTTCAGACATTTCTTTAAATATTATCATGAGAACATTTATTGGCATATTTAAGTTTATTCCCTTTCAGTGTCTTATATTGTTTTCTCACATATTCCTCTAGTAGAAATTAAAAGTTGTCTCATAGAAAATGTAAATAAAACTGTTGTGTAGATCAAACTTATTATTAACTTAAGATATATAGTGAGTATCAGTGAAAAGGTGATTGATAACTGTCTTCTTTCTTCAAGATGCCTGCAGCGCCATCTCTGAATCACTACATGTATTACACAGTGACACAGTTTACCCATTAAAAATTTTTAAGGAGTTTGCTTGTCTGGATCATGAGTTATGACATCAAATGCGTGATGTGTTTTCAACTTTTAACCTACAATGGAACATTAATTTGGAAAAAACTGCTATGAAAACATTTGAAATGATTCCAAATATGCATGATAGTAACACCATGAATTTCTAGAAGGTTTTCAAGTGGTTTGAAGGGTCTGTGGTGATGATCTTCAAAGATATGAAACACATTGTCTCATTCATGCCATAACTTGTGATCTAGATATTCTAAGACTTAAAAGTTTTGGGTCATGTTACTATATAGAACATGTGCTGGTCAAAGAGAGTCCTACAGAAAGATTGGAGCTAAAACCAATAATTCTTTCACAAGGACATGGTGTAATTTATTCATCTAAGATTTGTTTCAAATCCATATCTTCTTTCTTGCTATACAAGCATATGAAACTATTCAAGAAAATGAAAACTTAATGCCTTAAAATAGTCTTTGAATCAAACAACTTTGTTAAAGCCAACATTAAAGTCAAATAGATTTTGATTTTTCTACATATTACTGGAGTCTCATTAATAGTATACGTGATCACCTATTTCATAATTGGATATAATTGACTCTGATTTCTGCAAGAATAGTTGAAAAAACTAATGACTATAAAATTTATGGATTTAGGAGCTAATTGATATTGGGGTTGAACTAATTTTGAATCTATCTCTGATATGAATCTCAATAACAGGAGTTCTTAATTTGGGTCTATGAAGAAAATCAACTTATCATCTTTATTTTTCTCTGGTCTATAACTAAATCTAGTATTTTTCACTTTAAATATACGTGATAAATTACAGTAGTATTCATTTCATACCACATTACAATCACTCCATATTTGAAATATCATACTCACATATAATTTAGTTATTAGATTTAACACTAGATTATGTATGAACACAAGGTCACAAAATTATGTTTTTCTTCTGATTGGAAAACAGGCCATGGTAAAAATGGTTAAATTTTCTCTTCTACAGTTCTTTTAACATATTTGTTAATAGTTAAATAATCTAAAAAAATCTGCGCAGCAAATAATAAACAGGAAAATAACTAAGTAAGAATTAATTGATATAATTAGTTTATTTACAGGTAAAATCATTAGACATTTATAAAAATTAACATAATATATATCGCTGAACTTAGTATTATAATTAAAACCAATTAAGAAAACTATTATGTATTATTACACATAAAAAAAATTTAGTAACATAATAATTTTGTAAAATGTTAAATATCTATGTATTATTAAATAAATAATTCCATGATTGTATTGAAGTATGAATAAAATTGCTAAAATAGTTAAGCTGGCATAAGAATTTTTCTCACTAAAGTTTATTAACTTGCATTTCTATTTTTATTAAAAATATAAATTTAATAATACTGAAAGTCTTACACTTTTGCATATTTGAGTATCATTATTAATTAATGTATTCAGCTGCTTCATATTTTTTCAGTGCTTACTTTGAATTAACCATCAATAATCTATTCCATCTTTCTAATCCAGAGTAGTATACTTAAGTCCAAATTAATGCAAGGAGACCAGATGACAATGACAATCGAAGCCCAAACTACTTTGTGTCTATTGGTCTTTGTCAATAAGGAGTTTCATCCAGCAGCCATCTTTACTTTTTTATATATACTTCAAGCTAATGACTTAAAAAATTGTATTTCCTAAAGTTTTGAAGCTAATTCAGTGTTCTTCATCAACAGAGGCATATATTCAAAAATTAGACTGGGATCTCTCAGTATTAATGTCTGTGTTTATTTGCAACTCATGCTTACTTAAATGTCTTTGGAGTAGAGAAACCTAAAAGCTTATTGTTGTTAATCAATTTATGTTATTAATACAAACTAGAAAAGTTGTGATTATTTGTTTGCTATTTAAATAAATTTCTCAAATTAATCCATAAAATGTTATTGTAATCAAGCTGCTCTTATTAATTAATGATCTATATTTCAAAAATGTGACACTATTAAATACATTATACTATAATCATAAAGTCTTCAGTTTATTTACCTTTAACACTTTCAATTGCTTAATCTTTTATCAACTCTTAGCAATGGCTTCTTTCTTAAACAATCTTTCACCCAATGTAAGTTATATCCAGCATTAGTTCAATATAAGATCTCAGAATAAAGACATAGACATTTTTTATACATTTATTCAGATTCTGGCTTCCGAGTAAATTTAATCCCTTTATTCCTTTTCTGTAATCTGTAGATAAGGATAGCAAAGAAGAACCTAAAAAGGATAAAGAGTATTATTAATAAATCCAGAAATTGGGCATTACTACACTTGGGCATTTGTTAATAATCAAAGTCATTCTTCCAGGTTGAAAATCCTTAAAAGCCAATCATAACAGAATATGACTATTTTAATTCAATTTTTTTTAAAAAAGGCAAAGAGAAAAAAACTTTTGTAATGATTACACTATGAATTTCAAAACATTAACGTATATCATATCTATTCTTTTCAATCTGTTTATTTGAATCATATAATGTTTTTTTAACTCCTGCAGAAAACTGGGTTTAAAGACTTGGAAATCCTTCTAATTATATCTTGCAATATTATGCCCTCCTTCATACCTTTCAAATAAAAACAATTATTATTTCCTCTTTTCAGTGTGTTTTGAAATAATTCTCGTAATGTAAAAATGTTCCATAAAAATTCTTAAAATCATCAAAACATCACATGATCATTATTTCATATGCTTGCACATACTGTTAATAGCAGTAATAAACTCCCCATACAATAGTGCCACCAAGTGCAAGCCTTTATAATCAATCAATGCACAAACTTTCCTGCATCTATTGATTATAAAGGCTTGCACTTGATGGCACTACTGAGGAGAGTTTGCTACAATATTAGGCATCTGTTAATTGAATGTAAATGCCTGAAAGAAGAAAGAGTATAAATAATGAAGTTGTGGAAAAATAAATATAAAAGTGATTATTCAGGAAATGGGTTATTGGTTTTTATGCCAGGTTTGGGAAAAATAAGGGGGATTTAGATATAAAGGTCATGGAGTTGACAAAGATTATGTTGTGGAAATGAGATGGAGCAGGATAGAGAAGAATATGGGAAAACATAGGGTGAGAAATGGAAAGGGAAGGTAAAGTGGCTAACAGGTTTCTATGGGCATAGAGGCGGAGAGATTCTTGACTCCATGTAAGAAATCACAGTGCATTGCATCGTATACTGTTAAAAATATTCTTAATAAATTCTGTGAAATCTTGAAAAAATTTCTTTCATTTAAAAAAAAAAATTACCTTCTCAATTCTGAAATTAAAGGGCTTTAGGCATAGTGATTCAATACATCAACTTGCTACATCCAAAAGTTCAACTAGACTAGTAAAAAAACATTTTTTTTTAGATCACAAACAGGCTTAGAACTTTTTTCTTAGTTCGTCCGCCTACAGCCAGCCCACTTAGTCATTCAAAAATGATCATAAAATTGGTATTTAGTTATTCTTATCTAGGAGATACTAGTCTGAAGGTAATCTGGATCATTCACTTCACGTTCAAAAGAGGTATTATACTTTTAGGTGCTGAGTTTATAGCCACTTTCTTTTATTTTGAATTCGAACTCTGTCACAATTAGGCCACGAGTCCTTGACCCCTTCTTTTAAAATATTTGTTTCTAGAAGAGCTAAATAGTATATAATTACATATATATGTAAACGGGTCTATTTGGGAGATATCTCTACTTGACATGTAAATTACAATTTGTATATATATAAAGCAAAGTGTGAATTGGTAAAAGAGAATGGTTTCACTTGATAATAAATAGTAAATTCAATATAAAAAAATAAAAGAGTATGCTTTATATCGCAAATAATAACTGTTTATTGTCTTCGTTCTAATTTAACTTGTCTAAGTAAAAAAATGATTATTAATTACGATGACAACCTGTCATCAGCAAACGAACATATAATTGAATAATCACGCATTTTGTCTTTGACTGTAATTAACATCAACTTTGAAGTTGATTATAAGCAAATCTCTTTGAATCCATATTCAAATAGAAATATGAATAAAAATAATGTAGAACTAAAGTAAATCTGAAATTACAAACATCTTGAATTACTGACATTAATTTTAGTTTTTTAAAATTAACATGAATGAAAAATTTAAACTAGGATTTACGAAATTTGATTTTATTTCTTTTAAGAAATTCGATATATATATAGTAAAAATAAATACACGAATAGTTAGCTGCTCCGGATATCATGTGACATCTAAACACCAGAAGTGATGGTAGAGTTCCAATTCATAAACCTTTAACTCTTTAAGTATTTTCCCAGAAAATTATCAATCATCCGTTCATTTATCAGACATTACTGAATTCCTACTCCATATTAGTTTTAGAATTTAAAAAAAAGAGAGAAAAACAAAAATACAAGTTTTTATGACGATACAAACCAAACACATAGTAATCCTTTAGCTTATTTATTTATCGACTTGCAATGCTATTTTTAACTATTTCCGCAATAAACTTGATGTTATGAAACAGTATTTTGTCTAATAATATTTACCGTTGTATAATATTTAAATACATATATATTTTCAATACTAAACTTAATGAAAGATGTCAACAATATATCTATTTAGAGTGTCTTTAAAACTTATTCACTATTATGATATTGAATTTTTAATTTGGATTGGATATGTGATTAGATAAAGAATAATAGAATTCCTAAAGAAAGTATTTTAGGATGAATTTGGGCATTGGTTTGGATAAGAGAACCTCATCTAGACTATAAAGATAATTTTTTTACCTTTCGTCTCTTTCTAGCAAATTATTTCGTTTTTTTGACCAATTCGCCCCCTGGTGAATTTTCTTGAGTGTTTTATCAATAGAGAATTCATGTTTTACATCTATGCAATAAATTTTATCAGAATAAAAATTCCTATTCAGAAATAATTTATTTAATAGCAACTACAATAAAATACCATATAATTTTTTTTAGCTACATGGAGCTTGTGTGGTACCTCAATATCTAAACCATCCTCTCTATTTAAAAAAGCCATTGTAATATTAAAAGTGGTCCAGATTTTCAAATTAATAAAGGTTCAAATTAAAATTGCAGAAGATTTTTCTTTCATTATTGTCTCTTAGTATCTGCTTTTTTTAATACTAATATTTGAAAAAAAATTTTTTTATTTATATATAAAACATTTTCCAAATTATCATCCCTTGAATTAAAAAAGTGATAAGATTAGTAAATACATATATATGTGAGCCAAAAAGACTGTCTTGTTTGAGCTATTAGTTTATTCAAATTACAAATGTTAGAAATAAACCTACATCATATCTGCATACCTGTTTTACAAAGCTATTTATAAATTGTTTTGAAGACCTTTATAATAAAAGTGAAAAATATTTCAGACTTTCTACTTCCAATAATAATGGTTTCTCTTACAATGTAATATGATCTTTCATGAAATATTTGCTATTCTCAACCATTTACGCAAATTATCTAAGTTAAATGCGTTAAATAAATCAATAAAGCGATCCATATAAATACATATATCACTTTTTTCCTCATGATAATTTTCTAGAATTTTTCTAGAAACAAAATTTCATTTAAAATTATCTTTATTCTTTAACCACACTGAATATCTGATGTTATTCATCCCTGATTGGAAACAACTTATTCAACCTAAACAAAAAAAAATATTGGAAAACACTTTTTGCTATAATTATATTCAATGCTAATTACAGAGTCTTTTTCTAGTCCCTTTGTATGAATTGGAAAAAATAGATGCATTCTTATCAGAGTGTACATATTCAATGATCCCTATTAGAACAGTAGGTGGAATAGGATATGATATATCAGATGTAACTTATCAGATCAGTATTCAGATGTAGATCTAATTTGGATAATCCAAAAAAGAGTCAAAGATATTTTTAATAAAGCATTTTGTATCAGAAGTCATCAATAAGCATTTGTTTTGAATTGTTGATAATTACATAGGTATATTTATACGCATGGTTTGGTTAGTAGTTTTCACTCTCGACAGACTATTTGTTTAACATTCAAACTATGGGTGTGAAGAAAACTTTGTAAAAATTTTGTAATTTTACTAATATCTTTACTACTATATGTTTATTTAATTTTAATTATAATTACTAAAATAGCATTAGGCAATATGAATATGCAACTCAGCATATTCCAAAATAAACATAAATAATTGTCACCTGATGTTCATGTTTCATATAAACCATCAATAAATATGTCACTCTCCGAGTCTTTGGTTTTGATATTAATTATAAATTTGCTATATAATAGTTTATTAATTGTAAATTGATAAAACAAATACAATTAATTCTTTGCTAACTTCAGAAATATTTAATTATAATTCATGGGATCTAGCCTTTAATGACTGATTATAATTAAATGAAATACTCCATACTATACAGCCTTTTTCATCACCAAGTTTCTTTAGAATACTGGTTACATTTTTAGATACCTTATTTAATCCTAAAAATGCTGGAAAAGGATATAATCTATAGGAGATAGCTTTTATTTGTTCTGATTCATGGCATAGGCTGTAATACTAAGTGTCAACATCAAGTTGAAAATCTATCCTATAGACCTTAATTTGAACCCTTCAGTATTTTTATTGATTCTTCTCATTATAGCTAGGTTCTGTATAGGCCCTGATAATGATGTCATAAGCTTTACCTATTCTTACTTAACTAAATACAAGAAAACACCATTAATATATGAATATGAGATTAATATGAGAATAGGTTAAGTTGATCAACAACATATTTGTTAAAATAAATAACATAAATAACAACAAATATTGATTTACATATACCACAATCTGAGATATATAACTAATAAAGTTCTATTTAGTAAATTTTTCAGATATATTTTGTCATATCACTAAATATTAATTTAATTTTTATAAATGCACTTATTGTCCATAAACAGATACTGTATTATATATAGTCCTGGAAATAAGTGATAGATGAATCAAAGTCATAATAGTATAAAACAATAATAAAAAGTGGTATAATTCATATTATATACTCTAAAATACTTACCTATAAGTGTTATAAGCAAAATTTGTCAGAATATGTTTTTTAATTGTACATTACTTTAGATAATGATATGAAACATATGAATTACATAATCGCCTACATTAAAGTGAATCACTTAATCTGTTCTCAAACACTATTAATCCTTACGTTTTCATTAATTATTTTAGTGCATGTCATTTAAATTATTTTTCTTTTCTTCTTGTATATATTTATACTTGAATATAGTTTGCTATTAAAAAGTTTATTTTATAAAAAAAAATAAGTATAAAATAATTCTGTTCTGTTTTATTCCCACAAGAAATGAGACAATCCCACTGTTACAATTTCAATATGGAAGGAAAATTTCTATAATTTAAAAAAAAACTAAGTACACTTGAAAATTTACAAAATATTTAATCTTTCATTTTAAGTTTTTTTAAAATTTGGAAACATTTAAATTTTTTACTGATATTTAAATATTCGATCTGCATATATCTTATCAAGTACCTTTGCATACAATAAGTTTTTTCATAACTCTTTAGCTGGTCAGCTTCTTTTGGTCTTGAAAGTCCATTATGAGTTGCAAATTCAGATGGCTTTCAAGATATAATCATCTATGATTTCATGGGTTTATTTTGATATTAATTACCCTTATTACAAACAGGATATGTTGAGAAGTACTTTTCTTACTGATACTTAGCTTCCTTGTTTCTCTCATAGTGAAGATTTGGAATTTAGCAATAGTTGATGCTTAAATCAGTATTTACTCATTTGATTTACTTTGAAAGCAAATCAAATGAGTAAATAATGATTTAAGCATCATCATCATCATCATCAACCATTATCAATCCATTGGAGAGACCTTCATCCTGCAGTGGATTGATAATGGTTGATGATGATGATGATGCTTAAATCATTATTTACTCATTTGATTTGCTCTCAGTGTAATTTGTAAACTGATGGTTATAATCCATAGAATAGCTTATGATGACTAATTTGATTTCATCTGATGTGAATTGAACTAATTTGTCATAATTCATTAACTTTTATAGTTTCTTATAACTCTGAACCTCCTGTTACAATCCACACACTAATCTACCCACCTGCTCAAAATGTCTTTTTAAAAATGTTATAAAATACACACATGAATTCAATTCTTTTTGTTATCCTATATTTGAAATTACAGATTTTCAGTCTTCATAATAAAGTTTTAATTGTTATATATTTTTAGCTCTATTGAACACTGTATATTACTTGATATAATAAGCAAATAAAGAATTAAAAAAATGAAGAAACCCTTTTATTCACATAAATGCACTAAAAAATAAAAAATAAAAATTCAATCTTCACAATATACTTGATATTATGGGAGATGGGAGCATGATGTTTTCAGAAGTACTTTTAGATTATTTATTTTTTGCTTTTTAGTGCTTTTATGGAATAAAAATATTTTTTATAACATTTTTTTTATATTTTTAATTTAAATTTGGATTTTGTTAATTTTTATTTGTTTTCACTTTTGTTACCAAGAGTTTAGTGAAAATTAAGTTTATCTCCATTTAGTAAAGATTACAAAATCAAATTGAATGATGAAGTAAATTTATTCAAATGATATTTTAATATATAGGGTATATGAGCACAGACTTTCACACAACCCACCACTCTCCACACTATCTCATAACCCTAATACACTTGAACACATATATGTTGAAAAGATAAATAATCGCCAATATACGTATTTTATGCTAAACCAGCAATCATCAGTTGGTCCAGATGACCATTTCTACACATATTTGCTATAAGTGCTCAGATATATATTAAGATAGCCAATCCTCATACTTTAATGGACAGGCGTCAATCTACTCCAACTCTTCAACCGTCCATCCAATTGAAAATTCTGATGATGGAATGCTCAAAGGCCACCCTGATCAGGCCAAGATTAGTCACACCCATGTTGACCTAAGGTCAATATGATCCTCATGTACAGGACATAATCCATTTAATACATGTACAAGGGATGGGCAGACATCTCTATTTATGTAATAACTGAAACACAGACTTATCATATACCTGTGTCTATATATGTAATATATAGGGTATATGAGCACAGACTTTCACACAACCCACCACTCTCCACACTATCTCATAACACTAATACACTTGAACACATATATGTTGAAAAGATAAATAATCACCAATACACGTATTTCATGCTAAACCAGCAATCATCAGTTGGTCCAGATTACCATCTCTACACATATATGCTTAAAGTGCTCAGATATATATTAAGAAGTCTGTGCTCATATACCCTATATATTACATATATAGACAAATGTATATAATAAGCCTGTGTGTTTCAGTTATCAAATGATATTTTGAAAATGTTGAACAAAATTGCATATCTTTTCAACATATTCAATTTTAAATTGCAAGAACTTCTGCTAGACACCACTAGCATCAATGTTTTATATAAAAATTTTAAAATTTTAATGTTTAACTAATTTTTTTTTCTAAAGTTGTTTGCTAACTATAATAAAATGTGGCATCACCAGAAATAAATATGTGTGCAAAGTTTCAACTAGATTGGAGATTGGAAGTGAGTGAAAATTAAGTTACAAGATTTTATCTAGATATCCTAAAAAAGTTGAATAAACCTATATAGAAAGTATTGAATTCTAGTGCATAACGATTGTATTTTTCAAGATTTTAAAGATCTTATCTTAATATCAAATCCTTAAAACCATGCCTACAAATTATAAAATAAAAATTAAATCAGCTAAGCTAATCTTAAGCAATAAAATAATTAATGTTTACAATAAAAAAAATAAAGACCCAGTATATTAGTGATACTCTTGTAATAAACTCTTATCTATATAACCCAATAAAATAAATTAAGTCTGAAAAGAATACACTATAACAGGATTGGTAAGTTTGGGGGGTCTTACTTAGAGTGGACACTATAACAGGATTGGTAAGTTTGGGGAGTCTTACCTAGAGTGGTGGCAAATCAACATTGACTCCACGTATATTTCAAATAATGAAACTTAATATAAATTTAAAATACTTAAGTATAAAATATCAAAGTAATGTATAAGTATCACAAAATATATAAATAACATTATATACTATATGAGCATGAGATCATGAGATCTCATTTAAAGATCAGCCCAATTAACTCCCTAGAGTAACTATGATTAACTATAAATCCATCAGAATTATCAATAAGTATAAGTAATATGCAAGTAATGACTATTCATCATCATGAATGATCAATAATAAAAATAAATCAACAATTAATCTTGTGACTGGATTTGAAATGGGTCTACTGTAGACCAGGCCAACTATTTAGCCTTTGCCATCTTGGGCAATTATTTAAACATTAATTTGGATTCACAAACAAAGTTCTCATCCATAAGAATACATAATAATCAAAACAATAATGCTGGAATATTAAAACATGCTGATCATCATCAATGCTCTGGCCATTTAATACCCATTGGTGTACTGGCCAACTATAAACTTAAATTCTGATAAATATTAAATTAAATAAAATGTAGTGCATGGGCTTTAAAGAATATACTCTTAGCACCAATCAGTATATCTCGATGCCTCTAAGCACTAATATATATCCCCCTTCCATATAATGAACCATTACACTCGAATCTAGCTCAGAGAACATAAGATCTGTAACTGTTTTATACAACATATAATAATCTAAAAACCATTTAGAATTAAGTTCATGTGAATGATTTTAACAATTGAATACAAGTTTATTAATAACAATTTAAAAAAATGAAGTTAAGGTCTCTAGAATAAGGCTATACACATATAAACTAAGTTGTCTGCTTTTGATTAATATACAATAAAAAACTATCATATTGTGATTCACAACACCTCCTAAAGTGTTTATATAAAATGCATATAAATCCACACAGATGTGTGTTATAATTTAAAAATGAACATATTTGAAATGTCAAAATAAATTATTAAAATTTATATATGTGTGTGTGTCTACCTGATATGCATTGATAATTGCATATAGATGTATAGTACAATTGATTTATATTTCAATTATTATATAAAGTACAATAAATGATTAAAATTTATATATAAGTATCAATTAACACAAAAACAAAATTCAATTTATTACATTGTGATTTACGTATATGTTCCAATAGGTTTATCTAAAATACCTATATATATCATTGCACTGATATCTGCTATAATTTATTAAATATTTGTATTGTCATAAATCTATAAATGAAATTCAGTTCTATACATATTTAATAACATATTTAACATAAATGTGTGTGTTTTGAATTGCAAGTGCACACTGATGTATATGTCATACATTTCATTTTGTCAAAGTAAAATTATTAAAAATTATTTTTGCAATTAATTCTTTGTTGAATATACATAAATTTCACTACATTAATAATAAAGGCCTTTCCTCATTTCTTCTTTTTTTTTAAAAAAAAAAATATCAATCTTTGACAGATTAATTAAATAAATGTTTTGGTTTTTTTTTTCAATTTCATTTTTTTTTTTAAATTAAGTTAATTTTTGACAGGTAATTGTTGATTTATTATTAACATCTTTACATTTAAAAGTCACTTTTTTAAAACAATAAATGATTTAAGTAATATCATTCTATATATATCTATAACTTTTAACATGTCATTCTATACCAAACAGATTATTTAATAATATCAGTCATGATATATCTATCACTACTTACTAGTTGAACTTTATATAAATACATTTATTTTTGCTTCTCTGCATATAGATACATCAGCATATGTAAAATTACTTCTTCAGCAAACTGAGGTTTTTTTGGTAATGGTCTTGGTGAGATCAATTTATAGTCACATAAGTAAAAGTATAATTCAGATATGGTTATCATTCAATCAGTTCCCTTCTGTCTAGGATTTGATAGGCTTCATGCCAGCAAGCTGTTTTGTCCACATTTGTGCAAGCTAATTGATTCTTTGGAAGTTCACCCTGGCTTCAGGTGAATCAAAACTCATCCATATTGGACTAGAGAGCAGCTGCTGGACTTATCCCTTTGCCTTCCTTTAGATCATCATGGGAGCTCTCTTTGTCCTACTCTGGACTACTCTGCTAGCCAACTTTTCTGGCAAACTATAATTACTGCCAACTACAAGAAAAAAACTAGCCAACTAAACTAATCTTTTTATTAACTCTTTTTATAGTAGATTGGGTAATAAAAATACATTAATTAAAAACTATTTTTTCTTATCTTGATTAAAAATAATTTTAATCCTTTCAAAAGCAAATTTGAAATTTTATTAAAAATATGATCAAGTTTTTTACTTAAAAAAAGATTTCTAATAGATAGAAATTTTGTTCAATTAATTAAAAAGATGTCAAAATTGAAAATTTTATAATTATCAGTTCCATTTTATCATAAAACATGCTTGTTTTCAATTTCAAAATCAGAATACAATATTAATATTTATTTAGATCTTTTTAAATGTTTAATTTATAATAAAATATTATTCTAAGTTCAAAATTATTTAATCTTTGATTATTTTTTTGTTACCAGGAAATGTAGAAAATATCTACAAAAATTTTTGTCCATGTTTATTTCTACTTTTCCTTTCCAATTTTATATATATGCACACATATTATGTTATTGTGTGTTAAGTAATAGAACTGTTACAATGCATTTGATGAGCTTTTGTATCCCTTTCTGTTTTTCAATGTAAAGTCTGTTTTATACTCTCTTATTCCTCTCATGCATATCTTCATATAATCATATATATTTCTTATAATACTTCATTCATATACACCCTAATGCAACTAATTTTCTTAAAACTTTTTTATTTTCTTACAGTTTTGACTGTCCAGCAGTCTTCACCAGAGCTCTTCCTCTCAGCTTTACTGCTTTAATTAAAAAAAAAAAAAAGTTTTCAGAAAATTAGTTGCATTAGGGTATATATGAATGAAGTATTATAAGAAATATAAAGTCTGTTTTCACAGGAGAACTAACTAAGCAGTTATAATGTCCTTTTATTTATTACTCTTGATGTAGGAATGCTTTAATTTGCAACAATATCTGAAAATTTCAACCTGGATAAATATTAAAACTCAAACAACCAAATAAAATGTATGTCTAATATTTACAAAACTGTAAAATTGATGTAAAAAAATGAGTCTAGACTCATATTTTTTCTCATAATTTATTTTATTCATTTTCAAAAAAAAAACTTGATTAATACAAAAAATATTTTCAAATACATTTTTTCATTATTTTATGACATCAGAACTGAATTGCTTTATCATAATTTTTGTTTTTAATATCTTTAATGAATTTTTATTGCTTGTGAGTTTTTTGTAACACTTTTTCATGCATAAATTGGAAAAAGAATAATATTGATTGGTCTCCAAGATCACCTGAATTAATACCATGTGTTATTGCAATTTGAAGATTGGTCAAAATTAAACTGTGCAAATTTATCTGAAGTTTAGGATGATGGCATTTTATTTTTATTGCATGTTGGACTGTTTTCATCATCTAGTTGAATTGTTAAATGTTTTTAAAAAAATTCAAACACTATTTTTTATCTTTCCAAACACACCTAATTTTCTTTTTTACATGATAGATTGGTAAGAAAATCAAATCATACATCATGTGACTTAACTTATTATACTTGTATTACAATGTAATATAATGAGCATATTAATAGCTCTAAACAAGCTTCTCCCAATAAATGCTGGAAGAGAAAGCATTTAAAATCTCTATCTAGGATTATCTCTATCCCCAAATCATTTTCAAGCTGCTGGCTCTCATCAGTAAAGGGTTAAGATATTCAGGCACTAGATCTAAAATTCCAACTCAAGTGCAGCATTTGTCTAATACTTAACTATTACGTAGAAAATCTGAAATTTTCAAACATATATATGTCTTCAAATCAAACTGCCTAACTTAAATGACCATAGGGGGACTGAATTAAATTCAGATACACCATATATTAATAGCTTTAGCAATATACATCACCAAAGCACCAAAAGTAAAATTATAATCATAAGAAAATCAAGTTTTACATCACCTTACTTAACTTATTAATAGTTAAGTATTAGATAAATGATGCGCTTGAGTTGATATTTTGGATCTAGTGTCTGAATATCCTAGTGTCTCACTGAGAAGAGCCATCAACTTGAAACTAGTTTGTGAATAGGGATAATTCTAGATAGAGATTTTAAATGCTTTCTCTACTGGCATTTATCGGAAAAGCTTGTTTAGAGCTATTAGCATGTTCATTATATTACATTTATAATACAAGCTTAATAAGATAAGTCACATAATATATGACTTGATTTTCTTACTATTATAGTTTTACTTTTGAGATTTTGGTAATATATATTGTGGTGTATCTGAATTTAGTTCAGTCCCATATGGCTATTTAAGTTAGATAGCTGGATTTGAAGAAAGATGGTTGAACATTTCAGATTTTCTTCTTAATAGTTAAGTACTGCACTTGAATTGGTATTTTAGATCTAGTGTCTGAATATCCTAGCATCTCACTGAGAAGAGCCATTAGGTTGAAACTGGTTTGGGGATAGGGATAATTCTGGATAGAGATCTTAAATGCTTTCTCTTCAGCATTTATTTGAGAATATTGTTTACAGTTATTAGCATGCTCATTATATTATGGTAGATTGGTTCCCAAAAATTATGTGCAAAAGAAATTTGTGTAAAATAATATATTGCATATATGGAAAATAAGGAGATCGGTTCCAGACTTAAGAAATCAGCAAAAATCATTAAATAACCCATACTCAACATTTTGTTACAATCTTATATTTTTTTGTGTGTGCTATCAAAATTTACTTCATACACATTGAACATGAATAAAAAATGATTTTCAGGAACATAAATTTCATTTTAAAAATAAAAAAACTTAAAGGTGATAACACTTACAATGAAACACCCATTGGTTTCTCTACACAAGACACTGAAAACTTTCAATTCAAAGCATATTATGATTTCCAAGTTATAAGTTTAAAAAAATGAAATAAAGAGTATTAATGTAATTTATTGGAATTTATTACTTTCATTTAACTTTTTTTTTCTTTTTTAATTTAATAACTAACACATTACAGAAGGAAATTGTAGACCCCCAGAGCTGTGTATTTATCATATATATGGATGGCATCTTGCTTATCTGTAAAATATAAAAGTACCCAAGATTTTATTCACTGTCTCTATGTTTATACATAATTGAAATACCATTGTTATCACTAAAACAATGATTTTTGACAAAATTAATAAATATAAATTTATACAAATTAATCAATTCAGTTTAAACTAAAATAAAAAAATTTAACATTAACATCAACAAGGATTCCTTAAAAAAAAAAACCAATTGTCAAAATGCAAACAAAGCATCAATATCATAACAAAACAAAACGAAAACGTCACAATGTAGACTAACAAATTTTTCCATTTGCAGGAAAATTGTTGAAAAAGGGATTTTTGTTTTCAAAATAATGAGAAATAAAGAAATTAAACTTTTTTAAAAATTAGATGATAATAACAGACAGTATATTTTTTAGTTTTCTGGTGTAATCATGACAAACTCAAAAACAAATCTGTAAATAAATAAATTAAAAACATTTACAATCTTCTAAAAAGAAAAATAAATTATTTTATGTTACATAAAATTATTGAGAATTAAACAAAAAAAAGTTCAATAATAACTTAAGACAACCTAAGAATTACTTTGAGAATGTAAGTTGATTTTTTTTAAAAGTTTTTAGACAATAATGTTCATTTCTTCATTCCAACCATGAATATGTTGCCAGCTCTAATCTTGAAGTACTGTTGTTTTTTTTACCAATCACGTTATTTTAAAACAACTCGTATAGAGAGAGAAAAAAAAAATTTTTTTTACTCATGCTATTTCAAAATCATGCAAAAATAATTTGTGTAAAAAGAAAATTAGATGCATATGTAATAGTTAATAATAAGAAAATATGTTAAGGACATTTTTCTCTCCCTTTTTAAATTATTGCTGACTTGAATAAATGACATTTTAGCAAAGATTGAATTGGTAAACTTTAGATTTATGAATACTGAATTAAAAGTAGTACTAAACATCACATGATCACCATCTCTTTTGCTAGCATGTAACTGTTATTAAACAGGCAAAAACTCTCCATACAGTAGTGCCACTCTGTGTCCACCAGAGTAATCAATGGATGCCAGAAGGCTTGTGCATAAAATCCCCATCTAGATGCAGTGCTCTCAGATCCAAGGCTCATCCCTGACGAAGGCCACAAGCCAGAAACTAGTCTGGGGATATTGGATGAGTAGGCACTGGATGGGGATTTTATGCACAAGCCTTCTGGCATCCATTGATTACTCTGGTTGGCACAGGGTGGCACTACTGTATGGAGAGTTTTGCCTGTTTAATAAAGGTAACACTCTAACCAATCTAGGCTATTTTGCTAAAGGAAGTAGTAGAAATTTTGTATACTTATCAATGGGGGGGGGGGTCTTCTTCATTTTTCCAAATTTTCATCGCTACCATTGCATAAAACAATAAGCATAAACATTCATAAATAAATTACATTTTTTATCTTTTTCATACAAATACATATTTTATCTGTAATAGTAATATTTTATCTGTATATATAATGACATTAACTGTTTATACTTCTATACAGAATGTAATAAGTGTGCTTATACACAACTATAAAGCTTATTTCTATAAATTAAGTATGGCTTAGTGCTTTCATGAACTTCTCGAAAGCACTAAGCCATATTTTTATAAGCACATTTATTACATTTATCTGTATATATTATCAATATTACATTAGCACAAATGTTCTGAATATTACTGCTATGTATAAAAAGTTATTCGTGTTTTTAGCTGCAGTTATTAAAACTGCATCTTTACTATCTTTTTTAATTTATTTTATAATGAAATCTTTCAAAAATAAAATTTCCTAGACTATATGGAATAAAATTTCCTAGACTATATGGCCAATAATTCATAGAGAGTCATTATTTACAAGTCTATCGGGTCAAGATTTAAAAAAAATCTTTTTTAAAACTTTTACAAAAAAAATCAAATAATAAATCTTTATGTTTTGATTATAAGAATAACTTTAAAGTGATTGATTCATTCATTTCAATAGTAATAAATAGTATCTTAAATATATTTCGACGAAAATAAATAAGAATTTTAAATAAAATATTTATTCATAAATTTGCTGAGATGTTGAGAATTTTTTTAAAAAAAGCCGAAATATATATCAATACATTAAAAAGACAAAAAATAAATATTAGAAATAATACAGTACACATAATTCTACCCCTCTCGCGGTTTATTAGAACATAATTAAAGAGATGAATAAAAAGACTAGCAATAAATAAATAAAAATTATACGATTAAACCACTAAACATCATATGATCACAATTTTTTATGCTTGCTCATAACTGTTATTAAAACAGGCAAAACTCTCCATACAAGCCTTATGGCATCCATTAATTACTCTGGCTTGCACTGAGTGGCACTACTGTATGGAGAGTTTTGCCGGTTTTAATTATACGAGTTATGAAAAAAAAAAAAAAAGAAAGAAACTTTCTAAATAATGATTAAAACAACTATTTTTCTTATAACACAAATGTACCCATATGGTACAGATGTCTGAATAAAAGAATTAAAAATAAGATAATTCATCAAATTGTTGATTGCTCTGTTGTTCATTAAAAAAATGTGAACATTGGAAATGATATAACTGAGCCACAATTCTTGAACACTATACTCTGCCACTTGACCATTCACCATTTCATGCAAAATAGTAAAAACATTAAAATATATTACTTACATTCGCTAATATGCAAATCCTATAAAAAGACGTATATTATATACATACATGTACATTTTATTAATATATTTACAACAAGGTGTGATGTGATGTATTGTGGCTTCTCCTTAAACGAAGTCAAGAATATCTCAGGAATTATGCCCAGATAAACCTGTTAGCCACTTTATTTTCCATTTCCCACTCTAAATTTTCCCATATTCTGCTCCATCCCATTTCCGTAACATAATCTTTGTCGACTCTATCTAGTGCCTACTCATCCAATATCTCCAGACTAGTTTCTGGCTTGTGGCCTTTGTCAATGAGGAGCTTTGGATCTGAGAGCACTGCACCTAGATCTTAGGATCTGGTTGGCACAGGATGGCACTACTGTATGGAGAGTTTTGCCTTGTTTAATAACAATTATATGCTAGTATAAGAGATGGTGATCATGTAATATATATACAAATACATATAAGAATGCATTCATGAATTTATTTATTTTTAATAAAAAATTATTAAAATATTACAATCACAGTATAATTTATAAGTAAATATAAAAAAAATATTATATAAAAAGCTCGCAAATAAGCTCTTAAGAAGCTTTGCAGAATATCCCCAACCACAGACTGGTTTCTGCTACTGGTGTCCTCGGTGAGGTGCTAGGATATTCAAGCATTAGATTAAAAATACTGGGACAAGCCCAGCACTTTATCTAATGAATAACTATTAAGTAGAAAATCTGAAATGTTCAGACATTCATAGGTCTTCCAATCCAGCTATCTAACTTAAATAACTCTATATATAACATTTGTAATACAAGCTTGTTAAATTAGTTCATGTGACATATGACTTGATTTCTTGGTAATTTTATTTTTTGCTATTAAGGTTTTGGCAATTTTATATTGCTAAAGCTATGAATATATGATGTATTTGAACTTGGTTCAGTCCCATAGGGCTATTTAAGTTAGACAGCTGAATTGGAAGACATATGAATGTTGAAAATTTCAGATTTTCTACTTAATACTTATTACATAGATAAAGTTCTGGGCTTGTCCTGGTATTTTTAATCTAATGCTTGAATATTCTAGCACCTCACTGAGGAAGCCAGTAGCAGAAACCGGTCTGGGTTGGGGATATTCTGCAAAGCTTGTTAAGAGCTTATTTGCAAGCTCTTTATATAAGATCTGTAATACAAGCTTGTTAAATTAGGTCATGTGACATATAATTTGATTTCTTTGTAATAATAATAAAAATACATATGGTTTTATTGCTTGGGAGTTCATAAGTCCAAGTGCCATAACTGTGTGTTCCAGAATTGATCATGTGACCTTCCAATCTCAACTCAAATGCTCTACCAATTACCCCAAACCATGCAGGGCATAAGTAAATAAGTTTTGCTTTACAATAATGATCAGAACACTATTTTTTAAAGCAAATTTTGTAATTACTTTTAAGATGCTAAGCTAATAAAATGTAATATTTAAATAAATAAATAACATTGTTTTTATTGCTACTTTTAAGTTCAGAAGAATTTAAAATAAAAAATAGTTTTACAAAAATTTAAAAAATGCATTTATTCACATAAATACCCTAAAAAATACATTTTCTTCAGCTTTCATAAATAAAAAACATGAAGCAGTTATGTTTAGAAATAGTTATAGTTATACTTAAATAAATCATACAATGTAAGATAAAATATCTTTATATAACAGCAATAATTGTACACACACACACACATACATATATATATTAATTCTAATATTTTCACGGATAAATGATGATTTTATATTATTATTAATTTTCGGGATATTCCGTGTGGTAAAACAGCTAAATAGCTGATGTTTCGGTACAATAACAAGTACCTGTTTCAAAGCGTTCTCTTTCTCAAATCAAATCATATGATTTGAGGAAGAGAACGCTTTCAAAAAGGTACTTGTTATTGTACCAACGGAATATCCCGAAAATAATAATAATATATATATATATTGTAACATTAAGGAAGTTGGGAATCTGTTTGATAATGCCCTATGAATTTAGACAAGATAAAATAAATGTAACTGTAAAGAAGGGATTCAACTTAATTCAGTGTTTCTTCAGTCTAAGACATCACTGAAAAAGGTTCTTTAATAATTAAAAGGTCAGATTCTTATGTTATCAACTTAGATAATAATAAACTTAACATATCAGATTTAGCATTCAATACCTAAGCATCCATTACAGATTTGACCAATCTGTAGAATGACTAAGTGGCTCTTGATATTATGAGGTAATTCATCAGGTTAAGATGGGTGAGTTTAATGGCCTACTTGTGTGTTCACAGTAGTCCAGGTATACAGGTTTATCTCTTACCCACAATATTACTATCTTCTATTTATTTATCCTCAGGTCCACTTTTTATAGCCTTCTTTATGTTTGTAATTCTACCTTCCCATTTTGATTTATCATGTATTCATAATTGTCATTGTAAACATAGTACTTATTTAATAAATATTCGAAAGATAAATGTATAATAAGGCATTATTATATAACTAAGCTTAAATATAAAATATTATTATATAGATTAGTGAGACTTACTAGCAGATAAATGTTAATTGAAGAATCAAAGCGGACATTTTACTGAATTCAACATTAAATATTAACAAATAATCTATATCAATTTAATCATTTATTATCTCTTCTCGGCATTACCATACAAGTATAAAATAAAGCTAAGTATGTAAGCATTAAGATATAAAGCAAAAACAACTCAATCCAAACCCTTTCAACCAAAATCCTCCCAAATCTTTCAAAAACCCAACACATAAAAATTAAACTACAAAAAATATAATATTAAAATATATATACAATAATAATAACAAACTAATAATAAAAAAATAACAATAAAAATAAAAATAAAAAATAACAATAAAAATAAAAAATAACAAAAACATTTTAAAATCATTTTTAAATTATTCTTCAAAATGACAAACAAATAAATGTATTAAAACAATTCAAATTTTATCAAACCATTAAAAACAAAACCCTTAAAACCCATTAAACCAATAATCCAAAATTTAATATCAAAAATTATCATTTTTATCATAACTAATTACATATATAAGACCAAAAACCCAAATACCCAAAAAACAAAAATTAAAATTAAAATTAAAAATTAAAAAATAAACTTAAAAATAAAAATAAAAATAAAAAATTAAAATAAAAATCAAAATATTAAAAATCAAAAAATCAAAAAATTAAAAATCAAAAAACAAAATATTAAAAATCAATAAACAAAATATTAAAAATCATATACCAATATTCTAATAAAATCAAAAACAAAATATTAAAAATCAAAAACCAATATACTAAAATAATTTCCCCCCTTTTTTTATACACTCCCATTTCCACACTACTTACTTCATTCTACATCTTCATACCTTCCCCTTAATTCCCTTCCTCATATATATCCTAATACTCCCTACCATTTTTTCCTATTTAACTACCATCTTACAATATTTAATATCAATACAAATTTAACTATGTTACCTTAACATTCCTTCTATCTCCACCTTTCCACCACCTTTTTTAATTAACCACTTCCCAACTTCCTCTCTTTTCCCATCAACTAACTCCCCCTATTAACCACTTCTACTACTAAATTACTTTAACTTTTAATTCTTTATTAACCACTTCTCAACTTCCTTCTCTTTCCCCATCACCTAGCTCCCTCTATTAACCACTTCTATTATTTAATTACCCCAAACTTTAATTCTTTACCCTATCAACCTTTATATTTCCCATCACTTATTCTAAACTTTCTTACTATTTAATTTCACACTACCAAAGTCCTTATCCCTTTTTCTCTATTAATACTAGGCCTTATCTTCTCAATTAACAATGACTCTCTTATCTTCCTGTCCCTTCTACTATTTTCAAAACTAATCATTTTTATACTTTCCTTTTCCAAATCATGCCCTATCTCCATCATATTCACAAATACTGGTGAACTTTTTTCATACCTATGCTGCCTTAACCTTGTATATATAGAGTTCTTTGTCTCACCCACATAGTTATTTCTAACCCCCTTATCCCTACACTTCTTACACTCTATCATATAAACCCCATTAACATAATTCCTTTCTTCATCTATATATTTATTATCCAAAACCTTCATCAAATTTTTTCTCTTCTTATTGACTATTCTGTATCCCACATCATTTCTATATTTTACATTAAGCTTTTCAATTATACCATTAATCTCACTAACTATTCTATAATCATGTACCCTTATTCCTATATATTTGTTTTTCCTACCCCTTTCAATTACTCTTCTCTCATTCTCTCCTTCCTTTCTACATTTCCTTTCTACACTTTCAATACTCCTCTTTATTATCTTTTCTGGATAATCACTATCCCTAAACTCCTTAAATATCATATTTATTTCCTTTTCATAATCCTCTCTATCTTCACAATAATTATGTGCTCTAAACACTCTTGATGTTATAGCATTAATTTTAAATTGCTGATCTACATCAGACTCCCAATTCACTATAGTACCTTTCTCCATCTTTCTAAACACCCCTGTCTTCACTCTACACTTCCCCTCACTAAACTGTTTTTTCATCATTACATCCAAATACACCAATTCACCATCCTTTTCCCATTCCATTGTAAACTTTAACTTCTTATCCAACTTATTAACCTTATCATAATACTTTTTTATTTGTCTTTCAGTCTTATTAAATATCAATAAGAAATCGTCTACATATCTCTTAATTAAAATTGGTGCATTTTCCTCCTTCACCATAGCTTCTTCCATCTCTTGCATATAAATATCACTTAACACTCCACTTAATGCCCCTCCTATCAATAACCCTTCTTTCTGTTTATAATAGCTCCCATTAAACTGAAAAGTAATATCCCTATAACACAAACTCATTAAATTCTCCAACACTTCTACTGGCATTTCTACCTCTTTCTCTCTATCCCTCCTATACTTGTCCACTGCCAACCCTATTGCCTTCTTCACATCTATATTTGTATACATAGACACCACATCCATTTTCACCATGATCAACCTATACTTCTCATATTTTTCCACCCGTTCCTTAATTTCCTCCACCAACTGCCTATTATTCTTTATGAAAGCCACACTCTCCCTATTCACATACTTCCTAAACATCTTTCCCAGCCATTTCGATACCCTATCATAATCCGATCCTATACCATTAATCACTGGTCTCAATGGCACCCCTTCTTTATATATTTTTAGCCTCCATAAATTTTTTGCCACCTCACAATCCTTACTTACTATATTTTCCATTACTCCCCTACTTATCATTCCTTTATTACATAATCCTTTAACCATTCCATATATCTTACCACTCTTCATCTTCGTATCATTTCTTCCCTATTTTAACAAAAAATTCTTCCTTCAACAACTCTTCCATTTTTTTAATATATTCTTCTCTATACATTACTACTAATTTCCCACCTTTATCTGACTTCATAAAAATTACTTCTCTTTCATATTTCCTTTTCAGTTTTCTAACTTCATCTACCCTTATCCTTCCTTCCATCTGTTTTCCATTTTTTCTTACATACTTCATTTTATATACCATATTACCAACATTTTCTTTTAACTCATTCATCCATTTCCTATCATTTCCATTCATAACATTATATACATCTCTATTATCATAGTAATATATCCCATATTTATCCTCCAACACTCTCTGCACCATTTTTTCTACCCCTATTTTTAATTCCATAGTATCTTCTCTGCTACTACTCTCATATGGAACATACTTTAATCCCTTTGCTTATTATCCTTAAATGTTCTTCTTTTATTTTTATTAATGTCAAGTTACATACATTACTTTCTTCCTTTCTTTCTTCTCCTTCTATTTCTTTCATAGCACTCATGAATGCTTTACCCACCAAAAGCACAATCAGCCATTGTCTACATATTGTAATGGTCACTCAATCCTCCTTCGATCATGGATTGCTCTACCAGATCACTACATATCTGGAAAATTTGTTTACCATGATCAAAAGTAGATGGTGATGATGTTTCCACTGACTAGACTCAGGGAGAAATCAAAAGCTTGTGAATATTGTTCAGATAATCAAGAAATAAAAGCACTAAGACAAATGTCAACAAAATAATTTAAACTAATTGGAAATTTATTAAAAGTAATATAAAATTTTTAAGTAGAGCTTAACATGCAAAAAATATGGTTATCTCAGACATGTATTAGCAAGAATAAAATGTCAACACTCTGGCAGACACTAATTTTCTAATAGTGAATTAAAGAAAAAAATGAGGCAATGATTTTCCTTCAGCTGGTGATTCACCTAAGCAATTCAGGTTTCCTTATTCAAAAGTTCTAAAATGAAAAGCAAATGAAAGTTTGTTGCATAAATTAATGGAACCAGTGCAGGCAAGCATTCACTAGCTTATTGACTAATGATGTCATAATGTTGCACTATAAATTCATCAATACTCCTTCAACACTTTAAGCAAATAACTTTATTTATATATTTTACAGTTTCGACTGTACTAGCAGTCTTCATCAGAACTACAACATAAAAAATTAGACAAATATTATATCAATACAACCAAAATTATTATTCTTCATATTTCCATATAAAATAAAACAAAATAATATAAAGCAAAAACAACTCAATCCAAACCCTTTCAACCAAAATCCTCCCAAATCTTTCAAAAACCCAACACATAAAAATTAAACTACAAAAAATATAATATTAAAATATATATACAATAATAATAACAAACTAATAATAAAAAATAACAATAAAAATAAAAAATAACAATAAAAATAAAAAATAACAAAAACATTTTAAAATCATTTTTAAATTATTCTTCAAAATGACAAACAAATAAATGTATTAAAACAATTCAAATTTTATCATCAAACCATTAAAAACAAAACCCTTAAAACCCATTAAACCAATAATCCAAAATTTAATATCAAAAATTATCATTTTTATCATAACTAATTACATATATAAGACCAAAAACCCAAATACCCAAAAAACAAAAATTAAAATTAAAAATTAAAAAATAAACTTAAAAATAAAAATAAAAATAAAAAATTAAAAATTAAAAAATAAAAAATTAAAAATTAAAATATTAAAAATCAAAAAATTAAAAATCAAAAAATTAAAAATCAAAAAACAAAAAACAAAATATTAAAAATCAATAAACAAAATATTAAAAATCATATACCAATATTCTAATAAAATCAAAAAACAAAATATTAAAAACCAAAAACCAATATACTAAAATAATTTCCCCCTTTTTTTTTATACACTCCCATTTCCACACTACTTACTTCATTCTACACCTTCATACCTTCCCCTTAATTCCCTTCCTCATATATATCCTAATACTCCCTACCATTTTTTCTTATTTAACTACCATCTTACAATATTTAATATCAATACAGACTTAACTATGTTACCTTAACATTCCTTCTACCTCCACCTTTCCACCATCTTTTTTTATTAACCACTTCCCAACTTCCTCTCTTTTCCCATCAACTAACTCCCCCTATTAACCACTTCTACTACTAAATTACTTTAACTTTTAATTCTTTATTAACCACTTCTCAACTTCCTTCTCTTTCCCCATCACCTAGCTCCCTCTATTAACCACTTCTATTATTTAATTACCCCAAACTTTAATTCTTTACCCTATCAACCTTTATATTTCCCTTCACTTATTCTAAACTTTCTTACTATTTCATAATGTCTGCAGAATTGTTGTATGGACCAATCATGTTTAAGATTGTCAAGGTTGATTACAATGCAAAAACACCAAAATGGTAAATGAATATGACAGAGTATAAATTATAGAATGGGAGAAAACTTAAATCTCCAATTTTACAAAGAAATTTAGAAAATACTCTGGCATAAATGATTTAAAATGGAGAAAACATTATATATCTGATTTAAGGAAAGCTGACATTTAAAACTGGGAAATATCCACCTAAATGATTGGTCAAAACTAAGCTGCAATATAATAAATAAAAATTTCAATAGGAGACTTGTAAGTAATTAGAAAACCATTTATGTCTGCCCAAGCCTTTATCAAGAAAATGAAATAATTAAAATTCAAATAACTTTACAAACTAAATTCTCAGTACACACTCTGACTAATAACTTTAAAGTGAAAAAATAAAAGAGCAAATAAATCTAGCCAACAAAATACTAAAGTTTGACCTAGATTTTTATATGCTAATTCATCAGAGAGTTTATATGAGTTGAAAATATTAAAACATTAAATACCTTAGCAGAAAGAAACGTTCTATCACCTACAATTTTAAAGGGGATTAATAGTATCTTTCTGCTGATGGTCTATTGAAGAACAACCATTCTAGTTTTCTAATTCAGAGATATATAAAAATAAATAAAAAAATACAGTCTTGTAGGAAATCAATAAAACCGTGCTGGTGAGCATTTCTAGGCCCAGAATAAGGCATCGAGACCAGAACATCATTTTATCAGCAGGACAGCCCATGATTACCACTTTTAAGATAATTCATGGTTGATTTCACATACAAGACATTAAAACTTGAAGAATGATTATGGTATTATGTAATTTAGAAAAGAAGAAATGAAATCTCCAACTATAGAAAATCTAGAATAACAAACATGATAAACCACCAACCAAAAGATTTGCAGTTTGCAAAAAGCACAAACACAGTAATTTAAATTAATTATTAGACCATAAAATAAGGACAGGTGAGCAAATTAAAATTATAAAAAACTATTAAAGCATTTAGCACTAGTTAATAAAATAAAGGGAGGCATATTAAGAATATAAACTATAATCTCACAATACACTCTCCAATAAACAAAATTGAAAACAAATTATGGAATCTTAAAACTAAGATTCCAAGACACATTAGAAATACAAAAAAAAATCAAACACATATAAAAAATTAATTAAATAACAAGTAAAACTTTATATATCACACTTATTTTAGATTAAGTGAAGATTTATTTCAAAGAAATTTATTTACCCCGGAAAGAACAAGAAATAATTTTACTTTATGGTAAAGCATAGTTCACATAGTTTTTCAAGGAGTATGCACTTTCATTTTAAGTTCCAATTTTCAGGTGTCTCATTTCTTCACAGCAGCAAGCATAGAGGTATATTTCAGGATCTTTCCTACTTCAGACTTTCATGGCATGGTGAAAGAACAGATTAGAATCAGAAGTCTGTCCTTGGTTAAGTTAGCAAGGCATGTTGTAGGTTAGAAAACACATAGTGGTGGATTTAGACATCTTTAAGAAACAAAATCTTTTATTAATGGCAAATTTTCAAAGGAAATTAAATGTCTGAACTGCCAACACAGTACAAATCTCAGAAAGCTAATATAATTGTGTAAAAATGAATAGTGGAATTATTAGAAGCTGAATCTATCAATTTGAATAGATTGTTCTAGCCAAAAATAATCTAAAATGTCTCAATTTGGGGGGGTTATTTATACCCTCTCTCTATCTTTTGTGTAAACTTTCTTGTTTTTGAATTATAAGCCTTAGCCCAGGGCAAATCTTTATCTTCCGCTCAACCTTAATTAAGAATTCTAACCCGGGATTAACTTATAGAAAAAAAAATACAAAATTAAATCTTCGATTTTAAAATTAAACTAAAAATTGATCGTAATTAAAATAAAAGAAACAAGATAATGCAATTAAAAGTTTGCTTGCTTTTAATTAATTTCATAGAAAAAAGTAAAAACAAGAAATAAAAGAAAACTATTTTAGAAATCAAATTTATAATAAAAAAAATAATAATAATAATAACATATTAAACATAAAGAAGTATGTGTGCTAATACACGAACTCTTATAAACAACTTTTAAATTGTGTTAAACTTTACAATTTAATGTAAATAAAAGTTGTTTTATTTTTGGCAATGAAATCAATGAATTGAAAAAAATATCCAGCTCAATATATATACTGAATAAAACCTTTTCTTAGCCAATGTTCAAAACATTGAAATAACTCAATAACAATTAGCATAAGAATAGGAAAAAATTTTGAATAATAAATTTTCAGTTAAATTGAATAGACTTTCATTGACATTTTGATTTTTCAATTAAATCAAATAATTATTTTTAACACAATTTTTAATGTATAATTCTGTCAAAATGATATGCAAATGGATGGTATTTATTTAAATGAATCGTTTATTGTAGCTATAATTTAACTGAATTAAAATATGATTTAAAATTGACAGGGCTACATAAGCTTGTATTTTGTTTTGATTTATTTAAAAAGAAAGTCATAATATTAAGTTTTATATCTCAATCAAGATATAAACAAACATAAAGAACATTAAAAACAATTAAATACAGACATTATAAAGAAAAATTATCTTGGATTGTTAGATCATTTGTGAAAAATAATTTTGAAATGCGTGATTATATTGTTTTAGTCAGAAATCTAGATATGTGTTGGTACTAATAATTTAATTATGATATACTATGAATATAAATATAAGATGATTTGCTCCAAAGTTGGTCTGATTATTATCGCACTATTAAATATCTTACTTGTTAAAATACTCATCATTTTAGCATTTTACCAAGCATCCTTAGATAATATCACATGATTTCAGAATAAATATTCCAGTGCAGACAAATATTTATAAATTACTATATAGCTTAATCATCATCTTGATATTTCTATAGATTATTAAGTGACATTTTATATTTTAACAAAAAATGAAATATTTAAGTTATCATTATTAATATTCTTTGAAAGTAAGCTCCCATTCGTTAAATTCATTTAGTTATTATTAAATTCCATTTCAAACTTCTTTAAATTTATATAATAATGATATTTGAATTCTTCATACAGCATGGCAGAGAAGAAAGGAAAAGATGGATGAAATCCCAAGCACTTTATGGTTACTCCAAATGATCTCAATGGTTATGTAATTTTACTTATGTAAAGAAAAAAATATTAACTCAATCAAA